>CAWUFW010009402.1:0-600000 GCA_963921515.1 Calotriton arnoldi | reverse complement strand
GGTGACAAGCCTGTCAAAGGTCTTGTCTTGCCCCAAATGACCTGCGAGTGGCACATCATGAGCCAGGCCCAGTACGAAGGCGCTGTAGCACTAGTGACCACCAACACATAGGTTGCACCAGGCTCAGGAGCCTTAGGCTCACTATACAGGAGATCATTCTCTGAGTAAATCAGGTGTTTGCCAGAGACATTACCAGCTGCCTGGGTCTCAACCTGCTGCCGAAGACCCACAAGAGTAGGGCATTCCCTCTGTGTCTTGCAGAACTCCTCCCTTGTGGGACCACTTTCCTGCTGCCATTTGGACAGCTCGGGCAGGCTCCCCAGTTCAGCCACATCCTTCCCTGTTGGTTCTGAGGCTTCCTCCTTAGGTTCAGCCTCCTCCCGAACCATGGGAGTCTCAGGAGTAGGTTTCCTGTGCCCCATGCCCTTCCTCTTTTTGGTAGGCACCTGGGTCATTCTTCCAGGCTCCAGGTCCTATTAAATACCCTCTCCGGCTGCCATGGACCATGTGGTCAGGCACAGCCACTCAGGCAACCCTAACATCTCCAAGGGGTACCTGAGCTCCGCCTACTTCCAGGCGGTAGGCTCCAGTCATTGCCAAGCAGACAATCCACAGGCATGGATGGACTCACAGCTACCCTCGAGGAACCTGAGACCCCCCATTCAAAGGGAAGCAGAGCCAATGGGTAGTGGCTTCCATGGTTGTCAGCTGCAACAACTTGATAGAACACATTAGGGACTACCCACTCTGAAGACACCAGATGACACCTGATGGTTGTCATACTGGTTTCTCTGTCTCTCAGAGCCTACACTCTCTGCCCATTGATGGTGACCCACTGTCTGTACTTCCTAGTATTATCAGGGCATGTGAGCTCTCTGGACCATCTCTCTGTCACCAAGGGACACTAGGGTAACCTCTACTCTGTCCCCCAAACTATCTGCAACATTCTCCTCCCCAAGCGCTACACTAGCCAACCCTAGTGACTGCCCACTGGTGGGGGGCTGTGCCTGATAGGGACACTATGCATTCCTTTTGCCAATCAAAGCACTTCAGGGGTGCCTTCTCTGCAGATGTACTGTCAGGGAACCATTTCTTCTTCTTCTCAGTAGGGGGATGGGAGCCCTGGCATTAAGAACTGTTTTGGGCCTTTTTGCAAACTCCTTGCTTTTGTTTTTGTTCCCCCTCCTTCGTCAGGTGTGGACCCTGCCCACCCTTGTGAGGACCCAGACACCTTTCTGTGATCCCTGGTGCTTACCCAGCGGTCTGCCTCCTTAGCAACCTCCCTGGGGTCAGTGAGCTTACTGTCAACAAGGTGTTGGCGCAGATCTGTAAAACACAGACTGAACATGTGCTCCTGTGCAATCAAGCTAAACATCCTCTGATAATCCTTTACCTCACTGCCCTTCCCCAACATTTGGTGCCTTTCAAAAGGAGTCCACACAATCCACTCAGGTCTGTTGGGATAGCTTTTGACTGTCCCTGAACTTCTGTCTGTACTTCTCTGGGGTGAAACCAAACTTCCTGATTAGGTCTTCCTTCATGGTGGGATACCTCCTTCTGCCACCCCCCTCCCCCCGGGGCCAGTAGAGTTTCCCTACCCTCACTAGGGATATGCCTCCACAGATTAGCCCCCCAATCCTCCTCAAGGACCTTGCACATCTGTAGGGCAATTTCATAAGCCTCAAACCATATATTTATTTCATCTCCCTCTACAAAGTCAGACACCAGACCCTTGGGTATGTGGACCTTTCTGTCAGAGGACACAGAAGAAATGCTGCCACCGACTTGGCTGGACTCAGCTGTCCTTGCCTTTATGTACAGCTTTTTCAGACTCGGCTCCTGAGCCAACATCATTTTCCTTTCTTCTATGGCCAATCGTTTCTCCTCAAAATCTTTATCTTTCTCTAATTTGAGCTTGGACAGCTCCAATTTCAACTTTCCCTCCTCCCTCCTGTCCTCCAGCTCCTCTGGGGATAGTCCTCTGGATGACACACTGCTCCCTGCCCTGGTGGGAACCACTATTCCTGTCACAATATTGGCCCCCTGTCCCACGGGCAGTCCCAGATTCTCTAATGAATTCTGGTCCAGCTCCTCATCATCATCCAATACCTCCTCCTCCTGTGAGGTCACAGGTGTTGCATTACGAACTTCTATCCTGGCCCTCAGTGCCCTTTTTCAGCTCCACCTTCCTGATGAAGCATTTTGTAGAATACTCAGACTCCTTGCAGAAATACTTGAGCTGGGCAACAGTGTAACTCCCAAATTTGTACAGCTAAAAATCCATTCTTAAAGGTGCAGGTGCAGGTGGAGATGTAGAATCTCCAGTCAGAGACATGATGTTAGGAAAAAGCAAAAATGCCAATCAGGGAGGATAGAAAAATTAGAAATGCCAGTCAGGAAGGGTATGAAAAAAATTCCAATCAGAAAGAATTGATTTAAGTTTGTCTTAGGTATGGATTGGTAGTGTACACTAAATTACTATAAGGCACTGCACAAACACAAGTCCGATCCTCACACTTGATCACCAATGTTAGAAATTGGGTTTTGGTTGACAGAGGTATGCACCTTGTCCTAGCAGGAAACACAATTCTAGTCAGGGTAAGTCAGATACACACCCGAAATTAACCTGGGTTCACCTTCTGGTAGCTTGGCATGGAGCAGTCAGGCTTAAGTTAATCGGCAATGTGTAAAGTATTTGTGCAACACTTAAAAGAGTACAACAGTAAAAACACCTCACAAAAATAATCCACACTAGGTTAGAAACATAGACCTTAATTTAATGAACAAAACAAGACCAACATGACAAAAATCCAATAAGTAGAATCGGAATTATGATTTTTTAAAGAATATCTGCAAATCTAGGGCTTAAAGCATCAAGTGCCAACTGGGGCTATCAGCTCACACTTGCCAAGGTCAAATTAAAAAATTCAGGTCGACCACAATGGAGCGCAGGTCGGATACAGTAACCAACTATTTCCAGCTCAAAAAGTACCTTTGTTGGAGTATGTGTTGAGTTGAGGTTGAGATGTGAAGATCAGGGATGCAATGCATCGATTCCAATCCTTTGGATTCATAAGCGATGCATTGTTATCAAACCGTGCATTCAGAAATGCGTCATCATTAAGCAGCCCTGGATGTAGGAGATGAGTCAGCTTCAAGGGGAGAAGCATCGGTTCTGACCAGCGATGCATGTATTTTGCAGGTACATCACAGCAAAACCCACTTTCAAGGGCCCAGGACTGGATTGCCACCACTTGGCAAGGTATGACTCACCGTTGGCAGAGTCCAGGTGCCATAGCAGGATTGTTGAAGTCTTTGATGTCCCTGAAACTTCAAAACAGGAGGCAAGCCAGCAAGCCCTTGGAGTCACTTTGGTTCTGGGAATGTAGAGATGCAGGTCCAGTCCTTCTCACTCACAGGCAAAGAGGGCAGCAGGCAGCAAGGCAGACACAGCTGAGCAGGAGTCTAGCAAAGTCTAACAGAGTCCAGCAGAGTGACAGTCCTTTCAGCAGCACAGCAGTCCTTCTTCCTGGCAGAATTTCCTCAGGTCCAGAAGTGTACTAAGTTGGTAGTGTCAGGGGTCCAGTACTTATACACAGTTGTGCCTTTGAAGTGTGGGAGACTTCAAAGAGAGGCCTTTGAAGTGCACCAAGTCCCTGCCCTTCCTGCCCTGGCTCCAGATTCACTACGGGGGGTATGCATTCCTTTGTGTGGGGAGAGGCACAGTCTATTGAGGTGAAAGCATCTGCTCCTCCCTTCCATCCCATCCAGGATGACCCATCAGGAAGCTAATGGCCCATCAGTCAAACCTAAGCTCCCTTTCTGTGTTGGTGTCTGGAGGGAATACATAAATCCCAGCTGTCACCCACCCCAGATGTGTATTCAGGGACAGGCAGAAGGCACAGAATGGTTAAAGCAAGAAAATGTCAACTTTCTAAAAGTGGCATTTGCAGACTTGCAACTTAAAATCCAGTTTTACCATAACTTGTGATTTTAAATTGTCAGTCCTGAGACACCAAACTCAAAAAGTCTATCTTTTCCCAATTGGAAGTTACACCTATAAAATGTAATGAGGTAGTCACATGGTTAGCCTATGGGAGAGATAGGCCTTGCAGTAGTGAAAAATAAATTTAGGAGTTATTCACAACCTGGACATGTAAAACTAAAAAGTAAGTCGCATATTTACGTTCCCTGGCGCATCCCTGCAAATCAGCAGGATGTGCCAGGGAAGATGCGACACGCAAGTTGCCCTTGCGCCACCGCCGATGCACCGCATTTACAATGCAGCGCGCCGTGGCGCACAGAATGGCAGATGCGTGTCGCATCCCCCGACGGAAAGGCGGCGCATTGCTGGAGTCGCAAGCGCGACGCAGCTCCAGCAATGCTCGGGGGTGCCCTATCCCTAACATGGTGCGTCAATCGTTACGCCTGCTTCAAGCAGGCGCAGGGTTTTGACACAGCATGGGCGTAAAAGTGACTCAGTGAAATCTTGTAGATTTCACTGCGTCACTTTTACGTGGCGTACCTGCGAGGGAACGCCCACCCTGCGCTGGAACGCCCACATGAAACCTGACGCAGGTTTCATGTGGCGCAGGGGTTTACATCGTGACGCATCTCCCTAGATGCGTCACGTTGTAAATATTGCGCAACGTGGCGAATGGTTTGCGTCGCCGCTGCGTCACATGATTGACGCAACGGCGGCGCAAAAGTGGCGCAAGGGGCTTGTAAATATGCCCCTGAATGTCCAACTTTTTAAATACACTGCATCCTACCCTTGGGCCTGTACAGGGCCTACCTCAGAGGTGACTTACAACTATTAGAAAGGAAAGATTGGGCCTGGCAAGAGGGTTAACTAGTGGAGAGGTGTGGTGCAGCGGCCAGGGCAGCTGACTTCGGAGCACAGGGTTCACGGTTCGATCTCCGGCCTCAGCTCAGCACCATGTGACTCTGGGCAATAGCTCACTTAATTTCCACGATGGCCCCCAGCGCCTTGAGACCCGTAAGGGTGAGTAGCTGCGCTATATAAAAACGGACTTACTTACATTTACATTTTAACTTGACAGGTCAACATGGCAGTTTAGAATTGCACACACAGGCACTGCAATGGCAGGCCTTAGACATGCTTAAAGGGCTACTGAAGTGGATGGCACAATCAGTACTGGAGGCCCACAAGTAGTATTTAATTTACAGGCCCTGAGCACATGTAGTGCACTTTACTAGGGATGTTTAAGTAAATTAAATATGCCAGTTGTGGATAAGCCAATGTTACCATGTTTTAAGTAGCAAGCACATGCACTTTAGCACTGGTTAGAGTTCTTAAGCCAGCAAAAATGAAGTCAGCAAAACATGATGTCAGAAGGAAAAAAGTCAGGGGGAACCATGCCAAGGATACCAGACCTAACAGCTCTGACCAGAAGAAAAAGGGGGGAGAAAAACTTAAAAATAAGAAGTTCCCCAAAATAATTTCCAAGGGAGTAGTGGTAACCAGTCCCTTTCTATGCCTAAAAAGAACGGGTTCTTTGATAAACAGACAGGGAAGTTTTCACCCCAATGCACTGAGTGCCTTAAGTAAAGGCACTCCAAGGGCGACTCCAAATGTCCTAAAATGGTACAGAACCCCAGTGGTGGGCAGACACCTGCCTTGGTGAGGGTAGCACTCTGGAGGAGGTAGCCCCAGTTAGATTTGGGGAGCAGACAGAGATGACCCTAGTTTCCCTGGGGGATAAGGAGATGGTGCCAAAAACCCATATGCCTGCCTATACTTCCTAGTACAGACCGTGGGTCACCATCAATGGGCAACAGTTGGAGGCTCTGAGGAACACAGGAGCCAGCATGACTTGTGAAGTGTCAGCTGGTGTCCCCAGAGCAGGTCCTCCCTAACACATTCCACCAAGTCATAGTCACTGACAATCATGAGAGTCATCTACAGGTGGCTCTGGTTCCCTTTGAGGTGGGGGGTCTCAGGTTCTCTAAAAGTAACTGTGAGCCCTGCCATGCCTGTATATTGTCTGTCGGGCAACAACCTGGAGCACACTACCTGGATGGAGGTAGGGCTCAGGTCATACTTGGAGATATTGGGATTGCCTGATTGGCTGCCTGGGAAGGAAGTTAAGGGCACCTGGAGCTTGGAACAATGGCCCAGGCAGCCACC
Source organism: Calotriton arnoldi (assembly GCA_963921515.1). Lineage (NCBI taxonomy): Eukaryota > Metazoa > Chordata > Amphibia > Caudata > Salamandridae > Calotriton > Calotriton arnoldi. The sequence continues at coordinate 593,849 of CAWUFW010009402.1, read as the reverse complement.
AAGAAAGAAAGAGAGGGACCAGGGGCATGGGAAACCAGTCTCTGAAGTTTTGACAGTCAAGGCTGACAAGGCACCTGAGGAGGATGCCCCTGAGCCAACTGGGGAGATCATTAATGCTTTGGGTGACCTGCCTGAGCTTGCTGGTTGGCAAGGTGAGGGTGGGCCCAGCAGGGAGGAATTCTGCAAAGCACAGAAAGAGTGTCCCACTCTAGGGGGCTTGAGGTGGCAAGCTAAGGCCCAGGCAGCAGGTGACACCTCTGGAGATCACCTGATCTATTGGGAGAATGACCTCCTATAGAGCGAGCCTACTGTTCCTGGATCTGGGACAGCCTGCATGCTGGTGGCCCCTCAGTGTTAAAGGACCTTCTTGCTGGGTTTGGCTCATGACATACCCTTGGCAGGACATCTGGGGCAAAATAAGACCTTTGCCTACAGCATGTTGCCCACTTCTATTGACCCCATATGAAGACGGTCTTATATGCATGCTGTAGGTCCTGTACCACCTGTCAGGCCATTGGGAAGTCAGTGAAAAAGCTCAAGGCTCCCCTGACCCCGTTACCTGCCATTGGCACTCCCTTTGTGAGGGTAGGCATTGTTGGACCCTTGGACCCCAAGACAGCTTTAGGCAACAGGTTGATCCTGGTCTTGGTGGACCATGCCGCTATCTACCCAGAGGCCATCCCTCTGAGGTCAGTGACAGCACCTGTAGTGGCCAGGGCCCTGATGGGGATTTTTATCCATGTGGGGTTCCTCAAAGATGTAGTACCTGACAGAGGCACCAACTTCATGTCAGTGTACATGAGGTTTATGTGGTATGAGTGTGTAGTACATTATGGGCTCTCCACACCATATCACCCCCAAACCAATGGTCTTGTGGAGAGATTCAACAAGACCCTGAAGGGGCGTCCTCCTGCGATGTCTTCTCATTGCCTACAGGGAGGTGCCATAGAAGGGAGTTAGCTCCAGTCCCTTTTACCTACTCTCTTGTCACCCTGTTAGGGGTCCTCATTGCCTTGTGGAAAATGATCCCAGAAAACCCCATCAGGATGTGGTCAGCTATGTGCTGGCCCTCCGCAACAAGATGCACTGCTTCTGGAAAAAGAAGTTATGAAACTCTGGTATGACCAGAAGGCCACTCTGGTAGAGTTTCAACCTGGCCAGAAGGTGTGGGTTATGGAACCTGTGGAGCCCAGAGCTCTCCAGGATTGCTAGACAGGTCCATATGAGGGGAAGGAGCAGAAGGGGAGTCCACCTATTTGGTGGATCTCAAATCCCCCTAGGAACCCCAAAGAAGTTCCACTTGAACTGGTTCAAACCACTCTTCGAGTGGTCAGAAATTAGCATTCTCTGGGTGATATATGAGGGAATACAAGAGAAGAGCGAGCCTCTCCCTGACCTCCTGTCTGCACAGGAACATGATGGGTCAGTGGAGGGTATCAACCTCTCCCTTACACTAACTCCAGAACAGCAGAGTGACTGTCGCCAGTTACTGAGGCAGTTCGCCTCTCTGTTCTCCCTCACCCCTAGACTCACACACCTATGTAGGAGATAGTCTACCTGTTAAAAATAAGATTTACATGTTGTCAGACAAGGTGAGGGCCAGTATCATGGAGGAGGACTCCAAAATGCTGGTGTTAGAGGTGATTGAGCTCTCCAACAGTCCCCAGTCCAGCCCTGTGGTGTTGCTTCCCGGGCTGCTCCTCTGTGGGGCACTCCAGATATGAGGTTCTGCGTGGACTATATCCACAAAGACTGATGCACACTTCAACCCCTGAGCTGATGAGCTTATAGACAGGCTGGGTGCTGCCAAGTTTCTTAGTACGTTTGATTCAGCATGAGGGTACGGACAGATTACTCTGATTGATGGGGAAAAAGAGAGGTCTGCATTCTCAACCCCAGAGGGCCACTTCCAGTTTTTAGGGTGATGCCCTCTGGTTTGGAGAATGCCCCTGCCACCTTTCAGAGGTTGGTCAACAGGGTCCTGGCTGTGAAGAAGACATTCTGTGCTGCTTACGTGGGCGACATAGCTGTCTACCGCTCCAGCTGGGAGGAACGCCTGAATCACCTGCAGGAGTTGCTTCAGGCCCTGCAGCAGGTGGGCCTGACTATCAAGGCCAATAAGTGCCAGATAGAGCAGGGTTCTGTGGTATATCTTGGCAAAATATTGGGCGAGGGTAAGGTGCAGTCCCTCCAGGTCAAGATTGAAAGTATCCTGACCTGGCGATCGCCTAAAACACAGACTGAGGTGAGGGCCTTCCTGGGCCTCACAGGATACTATTGGAGGTATGTTAAGGGATAAGGCACCATTGTTGGCCCCTTAACAAAGCTGACTGCAAAGAAGCAACCCAGACAGGTGATTTGGACAGAGGCCTGCCAGAAAGCCTTTGATACCCTCAAGGAGCCCATGTGTACAGCACCTATACTGAAAGCTCTTGACTTATCTAAAGAGTTCATAGTGCAGATAGGTGCTTCGGAACATGGCATAGGTGTGGTCTTAGCACAGTTAAATGAGGAGGGCCTAGAGCAACCAGTAGCCTTCATTAGCAGGGGGTTACTTCCATGGGAACAGAGGTGTGCTTGAAAGGGAGGCCTTTGCTGTGGTCTGGGCACTGAAGACGTTGAGACCATACCTGTTTGGGACTCACTTCCGGGTTCAGACAGACAGACCACAGGCCCATTAGATGGCTCATGCAGATGAGGGGTGAAAATCCCAAACTGTTGAGGTGGTCCACTTCCCTACAGGAAATGGACTTCATGGCGGAACGCCTCCCTGGGTCAGACCACGCTAATGCTGACAGTCTATCTAGGTTCTTCCACCTTAGTGATAAGAACTCCCAAACACATGTTAGATCTGTAAGCCTTATCGTGGTCTTCCCCCCAACTTTTTACCTTCTCCATTTTTTCTGATCTCGTTTTTGCTGGCATTAGGACTCTGCTAACCAGTACTAAAGTGCATGTGCTCACTCCTTTAAATATGGTAATATTGGCTTATCGCCAACTGGAAATTTTAATTTACTTATAAGTCCATAGTAAAGTGGCACTACATTTGCACATTCTATAAATTAAATGCAACTAGTGGACTGCAACACTGATTGTGTCACCCACTTAAGTAGCCATTTAAACATGTCTCCAGCCTGCCATAGCAGAGCCTTTGCGTACAGTTTTAAAATGCCATTTTGACCTGGCAAAATAAACGTTTTGCCTGGCCCAAAGCTTCCTTTTTACTACATATACGTCACCCCATGTGTAGTCCCTGGACAGCCCAGAGGTCAGGGTGCAATGTATTTAAAAAGTAGGCCATGTACTTTCACGTTCTACATGTCCTGGTAGTGAAAACCTCTTCAATTCATTTTTCACTACTGCAAGTCTTACCTCTCCAATAGGATAACATTGGGGTTACCTTATTACAATATAGAAGTGTAATTTCCAAATGGGAACAGGTAGCCGGGTACGTTTGGTGTCTCTGGAATTGTAATGAAAAATCATAACTTATGGTTAAGTTGGATTTTAATTTACAATTTTAAAAATGCCATGTTTAAAAAGTTGGCATTTTTTTGGCTTAGCCATTTGGTGCCTGCAGCCTGTCTCTGGGTCACATAACTGGGTGTAGTTGACAGTTGGGCCTTGGGCATTCCTCCTAGACAGCCACACACAATGGCGAGCTTTTGATGTGACTGGATGGGTCATTACTGGCAGGATGGGACGGAGGAGCTGGGTCCTGTCTCCTCACAAAGGGCTGCATAGCCCCTGTAGTTATTCTGGAGCCAGGAAGGCAGGACACCAGTGTACATCAAAGGGCATGCCTCTAGAAGCTTCTTCCTACTTCGAAGGCACAACTGGGTATAAATACTGCACCTCAGACACCAGAGAAGGTAAACTTCAACTGGCCTAACCTGGTGACTGTAGCTGACCTGCGCTCCATCGCGGTTGGCCTGAAAGTGTGACTTTGACCTGGTCCAGTGCAACCAGATAGGCGCAGTTGGTGCTTTGTGCTGTTTAGTGCTATTTTACACTTAAATCTTTAAAAATTCATAACTCTGATTCTACTGATTGCATTTTTGTTGTTTTGATCTTGTTTTATTTATTTACTTTTTAAAGGTTTACTTTGCAGGTCGATATGGCAGTTAAAAACTGCACACACACAGGCTGCAATGGCAGGCCTGAGTATTGTTTAAAATGCTAAGTAGGTGGCACAATCAATGCTGCAGGCCCACTAGTACCATTTGATTTACAGAGACTGGGGACAGGTAGTGCCAATTTACTAGGGATTTACAAATACATTTAATATGCCAATTGGGTATGAGCCAATCTTAACATGTTTTAAGGAGAGAGCACAAGCACTTTAGCACTGGTTAGCAGCAGTAAAGTGTGCAGAGTGCTAAGGCTAGCAAAAACGATGTCAGCAAAAACAGGAGGTCTGAAGGCCAAAAAGTGAGAGAGAAACAAAGCCTAGGTCTAACATACTGTCAGATTAGAAAATCCTCTGGATCGGTTTGATGCTCAGAATGGTCCACCTCTTGATAGTCCCAAGCCAGAATTGCTGTGATAGCACAGGTCAGTGGGATGATCAAGCGAGGGAAGGATAGGAAGGGAACAGCAGGGAGGGAGACCTGGAATGACACAAAGAAATCATAAACACGAATAATCCTGTCTGTCACTAATTCGGGGTATACAGCAGCACACAAACTGACCAGGTGATGCAAACAACTTATACCTGTAACAAAACAAATGTGCAGCCTGAGATGTTCCACAATATTCAGTGGATCCTGTGTTATTCACACCAGTAACTCCTTTTAGCTCTGCTGTGATGGAACAGAGAAAAGAACATCCATGAGATATTCAGGTAGTGTCTAAACTGACCCCCGCTCCTATAACCAACCACATGCGAATAGTTCCTCCCCCCCCATTATTTGGAGCCTACCCTTAATTGAATCCACTTATCCTCACAGGGGTAGAGCGAAGTCCTATACCGCTCTAGCAATCACCCCTGTTAAGAGCCAAAGAAAACAGAACAGAATGAGTATGCTCCTGAGTGCTGTGAATCGCTTTTCCCAAAGACTGAGCACATGGAGCGTTTGTCAATAGTAAACATATACTGTAACCAAAAAGAACACCAAAACTGTCCCAATGTCTGTATTGTTTAGCGTACAAAATGCCAAAAAGAGGGAGGTAATGAACGTCTTACAATCCACTCTAATCTTGGTACATAAGGATTCCCTCCGCAAGAGCCACTGGATAGTAGCTCGCCAACGGAAGAATCTTTAGTTATTGCCCAAAGCTTTCAGGCAGGGATGAAAAGATCGTCTTTCCTTCCGCATGAGCTAATTATAGCTCGCCAACGGAAGAAAGACCAGTTTCCCCAAAGCCAAAACGAGAGGTTTGAGGAAATAAGCAGTGCCACGCACCCTTACCCGACCGTGCCACGCACCCTTACCCAACCGTAGACAAAACTGCAGCTCGAACCAGCGAGATCTCTCACAGAGTCCTGAATTTCTGACATCACAGCGCGGTACGTCTTCCGGGATATAAAAGGCTCCGCCCCCATGCTGTGCGTCGGCTCAGCAGAGAGTCATAGGACATGTAGTCCCTGTCCGTGCCATGAATCCTTCCGGTTCGAATCCTTCACCGCAGCGACACAGATTGCGTCCCCGGGTGTGAAGGTAATTCTAAATAATAGGAAATGCCATGAGGCGAGCACTCGACAGTTCCGCGCTCATGACACATACATCAATTATTTTTTTAAAGGAATTTGTATATACAACATAACCTCCTACATCCAGTCGCCATCGGGCGCTATGAACAGAATTGGAAAACAAATGTGGTGCCATTAACAATTCCACAACTTCCACCCACTCTCAATCTCACCAACATCTCAAGTAATATGAACAGGAATTATCTGATGATTCAGCAAATGTAAAGCCAAAGTTTTCAAGGTCCACTGTATTAAGTCTGCCACTATAATGGATTTAAAGTAGTTGTAATGATTCTTGTGAAATGATTTGTAGTGTTTTAAGATACTTTCATCATGTGAGTTCTCTGTATTCAGTCGAAGGGTGCTTCAAGAAGGGCACCCAGCCTTTCTCGTAGCCCTGTGCTCAGTTGCCATATATATTTTTCCAGTCCCAGAATTTACTAATTGTGATAACACCAATCTTATTTATTCTGTATATCTCTTTTACCCCATCAGTACTTGCCCTGCTGTGCAAAGTGGTAGAAAATCTGCTTAATACTAAGTGTTGGGAGTGGAAATGTTTGTGATCTCAATAGGAACTTGTATTCTGGGTATCTGGGCATCTCAGTATCATATATGTCATCAGAATTGTCAAGCATCTCTGTTCAACAGCTTTGTAAATATGGGCAGTCCCACATCATATAGCTTCTTCAACACTTTCGATCTATGGCTATCCCTTTGATGAAACCCCACTGGGATATGACACCAGTAAAGTTTGAGTTTCATTAAGGCCTTCATTAGAACTGAGGGCCTCATTTACAAGGCCATTTCAACTCCGGTGTGTGCCTGCCCATATTTACAAGGCCACGTAAAGTTACCCTGCGTGACTTGTCATGGCCTTGTAAATATGGGCCCCTTTCACGCATCACTCAACATGTAAGGGACGTTCCATGGATTTTGCTGTGCGTGTTCTCACGCAACATCCATGTACCCTGACACATTTTTTTATTTACAAAGTTTTGTAAAGATGGGGATGTGTCAGATTCCTACGCCTCCCCAGGTGAGGCATAGAAGTGGCTCAACGAGGATAAATAAATTAATTTCCTCTCATTTTTACCTCCTTATAGCGTTGCCCCCACTCTCTCAGTGAAATGCCATACCAATTCTAACCAGGAGGATAGTGCCACCCGCTCTATGCAACTCAATTTTGTATTAGCCAGAAATTACTTTTTTGTCTCCTTAAATGGTCAAAATTCGCTAATCAAATACAGTAACTGTCTTAGGAACATGAGGTTTAATTGAGGCATATAGCACCTAAAGTCTAAGGCCCTTATTATGAGTCTGGTAGTCCTATTACGACTGGGGCAGTCAGGCTGCCCTGGGACCGTCGCAACTGCCAGGGAACCACCATTCCCTCGCAGTTGTGCGGCAGTCCTGGGGCCGCAATATGCTTGACGGGACCGCTGCGGTCTTGCCAAGCATATAACGAGTTTCCTCTCCACCGTGGTTTTTAGTGTGGTGAGCCTGTTATGAAAACCGTGGTGGAGAGGAAACAAACGGGACCGCGCCTCACGCCATGTGGATTCACACCGGGGGGCACAACACGTGCCCCCCTGTGTGCAAGCACCCCAGTACTTGCACGGCGTGGACTGCAGCAGAGTCCATGCCGTGCAGGTACTGTCTATGACGTTCCCACTACTGTGCCTATTCTATAGGCACCGCCCTGGGAATGCCAAGAAACCACCCGCCAAACCAGGAGAAAACTCCTGATCGGGTGGACAGTTCCTGCACAGGTTTGGCAGTGTGGGAGCAGGGTGCTCCCGCCCCACTAAACTCATAATGAGGCCCTAAACTAGGTCTGGTGGCGTAGAGGACTAATGCGTCCACTGTAGGGGCCTGTGTTTGACCTCATAGTCACAGATTAAAATCCCGGTTGGTCCACTCAGGCTTTCATCCTTCTGAGGTCGATAAAATGAGTACCATTGAGTTGGGTAACAATAAAAATCTGTTATTCACCGCCAAGATACCCTTCGGCGAACATGAGCGTTACAAATACACGTTATGTTATGTCTTATCTAAAAATGTTGTTACCTCTCGGATTCCAGAAGTCTAAATTCCTTTTTAATCGTGTCAAAAAAGTAATCCCCTCTGTCAAAGAACCCTCCTACCCTGATGCAATCTTTGAAGTTCCATTCAGAGAAGATTCCATGTCCATCCACAGGGTAAAGTCTGGATTGCCAATTATTGGCGTTAATGGACACAGACTAGGGGGGAGAAACTCATTTACTTAGTCAATTTATCCCAGACTGCTAAAATTGTTGTTGTTATCAGAGAGGAATAGATGAATAAAAATGCCAAGTGTGGTTTATTTTGCTCAGCCATGGAACCTTCCAAATTTAAATCCCATGTGCTCTAATCAATTAAGAATCACTGCTTTTCAGACTCCGTTTTTCTATTCCAGCATATATGGAAGCTATGCCACTTAATAATTCTTCATTATGCTAGGTAACCCAAACTCTCCTTTCTGGGACACCTGTATCAGGAGCCACCTTGCTAGTCTGGGTTTCTTCTTAGTCAATATTAATCTGTTCTGTGTTTTTGGAGTTTCTCAGCAGTGCTGTAGGATCTTGCAAGAGAGTTTTTGAAACAACACTTTGGTAAGCACTGCCATTTCCTCCGCTGCTACACTTCTCAGCCAGGACATCCCCCCATGTCCCAGGTCTGTGTGTCTTTCTAGTTGCCTTTTATGAACGGTATGTAGTTGGCTTGTGTGGCCTGTGGTAGAGGTAATTTGTATGCCCAAATATATAATTGATTTATCGGCCCAATGGAATGGCCATTTGGTTTTTAATGTTGATATTTTACCTCTAGGGACAAATATATTCATCATTTGCAATTTTCCTAGATTCACTTTGAATCTTGATACATCCCTATAGTTTTTTAACTAGCTCAGTAGTGCTGATATAGCAAAAAATGATCCATGACAGGTACTATGATGTCACTTATAAATGCCTATCTCTATGTCTGCTAGTTTAATTTTACACTGGACTCATTCTGCTAGGGACTCTAGGTACAGTGGAAATTACAAAAGAGAGGGAGGACACCTCCATTTTCTTCCTCTTTGTACAGGGAATAAGGCAGAGAAGCAGCCATTAGCTATGATGAAGGCTGTCAGGCAGTTGTAACAGACCCAGATCCACTGTTGCAACTTGGGACCAAAATCAAATTTCTTGCGGGTTCAAAGTGAAAACGACCAGTTGAAACAGTCAAATACCTTCGCAGTGGTGAGTGATAAGAAGAGGGCATGTTTGAATGTTCTATGAGTGTTATTCAGTTGAACCTGAGTATAAACCTTGACTAACTACAATCGCAAAGGACCAAAGGTAAGAGGCCTAGTCTTTTTGCCAGTGTGCTTGTGTAAATTTTAGTGTGAATGTTCAAACGTGAGATACGCCTATGGGAGACACAGGATGCCTGATCCTTCCCAAATTTGGGAATGAGCATGATCATAGCCTCCTTTATCATTGATAACATTTTGGTTAGAGGAGGAGCAAAAGAATTACAGTAGGACTTATAGAATTAAGTGGAAAAGCCATAAGGGTCTGGGGACTTGCCAGTTTTTAAATTGTCAGTGCTACATATCACCTCTTCTAATATGATCATGCAATCTAAATAAGTAATTAGATCTGGTGTTGGTTTAGGTAACTGGACATTCTATACCCGCTTGGTGGAAACACAGGGACTTATTTAGAGTTTGGTGGATGCAGACAAATCATCAGAAATTGTGGGTTCATCCATTCTCTACCATAAAATACTGTCTTCCCTTGTTAGAGTTTGGTGACATAATAGATGAACATCCACCTTCCATCTTCTGCCTCTGCCACCTACCACCACCTCTGTCAGCAGTTTCTTAGTTGAAAATTGACAGATAGTTTGTAAAAAAAAAAAAACACAATACTCCATCCGCTGTATTTAGAGTCTATTGTCCAGTGGTGATTGTTTGTTGCAAAAGTTTTGCCTTGCTATTGTCCGCTCCGCCCGTAAATTTGGGAATCCTCCAAAATTGAATCAGGCTGTCCAGACATCTCGGGTGGAGAGTGCTGTAGCAATGAGAGCATAGAGATTGGGGTTTGTAGAATGTGGTGGCATGGGGACAGGAAGAAGGAATTTAGGGCTGTAGGAATAGTGGTGAATGGACAGGGGAGTGTCAGTCCTTGTTTACGAGGAGGCAATACCTCCCAAAATAAACTCCCTAATGGCTGGCTATGCAGAACAAATGTTCTTAGGATTTGGATCATTCAGTGCACCCTCTGGAAACAATCCTGTAGGGCACCCAATACTGTAGTCTGTGTAACATGAAGGTCCCTCAAATACCTGTAGTGCCTCTTTGGGAACAGTAGTGAAGGGCGAGCTTGGGACATAGGAGACCCCATCCGGACATCTCCTGACTGGGGACCAGCTCTCTCAGAGTGTTTCTGGAGCAATGGGGATGGTGGTGGTGGTGATGACAGCTCCAGGACTAGATGATGCAGGTTCTGCTGCCACCACAAGGGGTTGGTCAGTATCATGTGAGTCATCCTCTGTTGTACTCTGACCCTGAGTTGTCATCCATGCCAGACTCCTTGCCCACTGTGCCTGTGGCTCTTCTGTATCACTGGCACCTCCATCCAACTACAGTTGCTTCTCCTGTACTTCTCCAGATGATGAGCCAACTTCTAATTCTGATTACGTGGAGTGTTAGACCTGACATCCTCTATGTGGTATTCCCCTAACGTTTGCCTTCACTTGTCCTGTTTTGCTGATTTCATTGTTGGTGGCTTTAGGACTCTGTGCACTTAACCACTGCTAACCAGTACTAAAGTGCTTGTGCTCTCTTCTTCAAACACAGTAATATTGACCTACACTTATTTAGCAATTTTTATTTACTTGTAAGTCTCTAGTAAATGGCAATACATGTACTCAGGGTATTTAAATTAAATGCTACTAGTGGGCCTGCGGCACTCATTGTGACACCCACTAAAGTAAACTTTTAAAGCATGTCTCAGACTTGCCACTGCAGCCTGTAGTGCAGTTTTAAACTGTCATTTCAACCTGGCAAATTAAACCTTTTGCCAAACCTAAATCTTTTTATTGCTTATAAGTCACCCCTAAGGTAGGCCCTACATTCTCATAAGGCAGGGTGCATTGTATTTAAAATGTAGGACATATGTGCTTATGTTGTACATCACTTTAAAAAAAGAAATCAAATGTTATTTCATGCTTTGGAATGCCTAGGAGGTCCACATAAAATACAGAAATACAAAATACACAGAGAAAACAAGAAGAATAAGTTCTTAAAACTTGAATGCACTCTAAAACATCAACTACTACATTCAATATAAAGGCAAAAAACACTTTAAAAAGTTAAAAAAATGAATACAAAACATTTCATTTGGTGGATTAATCAATAAATATATAGCCTTGGCAGTCTTATGAACAGAAAATCACAAAAAGAGGAGTCTCAGCCACTTATGACGATATAAAAGCAAGGCTGGGCATATAAATAGAACATGTTTCAGACCCTGGCTTGCGTTTTTACAAAAGTGAAATGTGCTTGGTGTACCATACCATTTGGATGTTGCAATACTTAATGGAACAATATTTAGGAAGATTAGTGCCCAGAGATATCTAGCCCCATGGGCCATATTCCATCACACGTAATGCTGTGATTTATTCAGAGTGAAAGAGTTCATTACTGAATCAAAATGTACGTTATTCTTATAAGAGTCCAGATCCAAATGAAAACTTATCTTAAAGGAAGCCTGCTTACGAAAAGCTTTGAGCATAACCAGTAACATGGATGAGGCCACACTTATATCAAGATCAAATTGCTCTAATGCATATTCAAAATTCCTAAAAAATAAAGCTTTGTTTCTTTTTAATTCAAATATGTCTTTAAACAAAAGGTGTCGTAAGGAGTTACAATCACTGTTCATGATGCAATGACCCCATCGCACCACTTCCACCACACCCATTACCAATGAGCATTTTTAGACCAAGTTCTACTCTTAATGCAGTGGTGGGTGCCAAAGTATTGACTGATAGTAATCTCCTTAGTAGTTGGCCTCCGATCTTATCTAAAAAACTCAATGTTGTCACATCAATTAATGCAATGGTATATAAAAGGGTAGGCGGAATTATGGCCTGATACATTGACAGAAGATGAGGAAAATGCCTCTGTCCCACAGCCTTATTGAAAGAACCGAGCCCCCTGGTCTGTGATTGTGCTTTACAAACACTATTATGTGCTCTGAATCATTTAGTGTAATGCACATAATTTTACCTAGGAAGGTATAGGATTTAACTGTTTCCAATATTTGTGTATCAAGATGCCATGAATAATTAGAATTAGTGGCACCTTACTTTTTGAGGAGTTAATTTTTAAGAACTGTGCTTTAGCGTACGGTTACGATCTAAACCTTTTGGGGTTAAATCAAAGATCAGAATGTAATTTGCTTATAATGGGCAAGTCACTGAGCGACCCCCGATACTGAGAGGGAAACCCGCACTTTCAGATAAAAAACTAGGGAGATCTGATGAAAAGGGAAAAGAGCTGAGACACAAGCAAACACCCTTGCTGCAAACTGTTTTTTGCAGAGATAACTGTGGCACCAGGTTGAAGAGTGTAAAACAATGATCAAGTGCAATAAAATGCTAGGCATTCCAAGATTAGTCAGTTTTTTCCACAGGGTTGGATGATCAACCTTATCAAACGCTGTTGAAAAATCAATGAAAGCGACGTATACAGGGCAACTCCTCATGGTCATGTATCTTTCAGTAATGGGTTGTAAAGCTGCAATGTTGTTTAAAGTGCAATGCATTTTTCTGACACCCGATTGTTCTAATGTTAACAAACCCATTTGTTATCCTCAACCCAGGAGTTAAGGTGCTCCAAAAGGCATCTAGTAAAAACTTTACCCACAGCGTGTAGTAGTGCGATCTGATGATAGTTAATGGGTAAATTACGATAGACCTCTTTAAAAAGACGAACAATAACACTTCTGGTCAAGGAGAGGGACACATATAAGTGATTATAACGATAATTGAAGACCGGGAAAAGAATCCATGTCCAAAGTTTTATTTTCCTTTTTATGACCGAGATCGGGACTTTGTCTGGGCCCGTCGCACCTGAAGACCACATTAGCCTGTTCGAAGTCTCGATCTCACTCAAAAAGGGTAACTAGTCAGCATCAGCTCAGTGTCTGTGGGGAGGTAGTCAACACAAAAGTCAACACCAGGGTTGTCTTCATATAAGTCACTAATAAAACTGCCCCACACATCCTCACTAATGGAGATGGAGTGGGATATCACTTTTGTCCCACTACAATCAGTGATGAATTCACAGAATTTTTGCACATTTTTCCTAAATGCAGCTTCTTTTAGATTGATCAACTTACAATCACAATTTTTTTTCTTAAACCAATCTGTGGGCGATGTCTTCTCCTTTTCAGCTAAGTTATTAACCTAGTTCTGTCTTTTGAGAAAGATGCAAACTGAGTTCTAATACATTTATTTATTTCTTTGTTGAAGGAGAGGAGAGTCCATCATTGAGATTTAAAAGGGGTCTTAGAGGGACTTTGGGAATCATTATAAGTAATCAACTTCATAAATTTACTAAAGTGGTCGCATAAATCACCTTTCCAAAGGCCTATAACATTAACTGTCCTTTCCAATAACTCTTTCAAGTTAGATAGCCTAGGAGGGGACCGTTGTGTTCTCCCTGTATTCCTATTAAACTGAGACTTTGAACCATCATATGGCTAAGATCCTACTAAAGTCATACTGCAATCAACAGAAAATACCAATGTTCTATGATCGCTAAGAAGGGTATTTATAACTTTCAAATCCGATATGAATTTACAGGCAGAAAATGAGGCGATGATGTAATCAATTATAGTGAGGCCCAATGGGATTTATGGGTATATTGGGCAGGAGAATTGAGAGCAAATCTACCATTTCGAATAACACAATCTTTCTTCTTAAAAGACTGAGGAGTGAATGATCTTTTTTATCCGTTTTTATTTTTGGTTGGAAAAGAATCAGGGAAATATGTAATGCTTCTTCTTTTTGGTGCCTGCAAACAGGTTAATAGAGTGGTTTAGGACTTCTCTATTTAAATCTCCAAGTAAGACAACCTGGTGATCTTCCTCAAGGCCAGAAACTCGCTTATAAAGGAAAAAAGAACATTTAATAGTATATCAAAGTGAGGATCAGGGGGAATATATGTATTTACGGGGAGAGGATGTGGCCTAATGGCGGAAGCTGTCGACCTCGATGCTGCTGAACAAGGTTTGAGTCTCGGCACGGACGCTCAACATCCTGTGATCCTGGGCAAATCACTTAATCTCCCTGTGCCTAACAAAAAATGAAGGTGCCTGTCTGTAACGCAACTGGTGCTCATGTAAAGCGCTCTGATACCTTCGGTTTGATTTCGTGCTATGTAAAACTCAACAAAAAAAGATAGAATTCCTCATATTCTCACCCAAAGCGAGGGATATTTGTATGGCTTGGATGAGATTAGAGGGATCCATGAACCTACTACAATTCTATTTAAAGTTATTGCTTAACAAAATGGCAATCCCTCCTTTTGCTTGCCCTTTCTGAGATGGGACCGCATTACCATTCAATGCATAATAACCGTCAAGCGAGAAGTTAGAGGGACACCAGTATTCCTAGATGCAGATTATATCTGCCTTCAGACTGTTAATGAATTCAAGCTTCTCAGATATATTTGTTAGGTCTGCTGCATTCCAGGAAGTCACTGTTAACTTATCGTTAACTATGCGGTTTAAACAGAGGTCCCGCTGTATAGCCAACATTTAGGAAATCAGCCAGCCAAACCCATTTGGATTGCTCATCCTCCATTAGAAAAGGAGCAGCTTTAAGCCCCGGACTGCCATGATTGACTACTTGTCTCCCTCCATCCACTACTGAGACCTGTAGGAACTTTAGATTTTCACCAAATAACTTATTTGTGGCCAAAATACATTCTAAGGAAGAATGAATTGAGTTAAAAGAGGTTGGTTGTAATTTTTACCCTCCCACAAAATGGGAATTACGCCGATCCCTCTAGACAGAAGTGAATCACTGTTTGGCAGAACCAAATTTGCAACTAACTTAAACTGAAACAAAATCCTTGTTTTACTCTCTAATAAGGAGAACAATACCAATACAAGGGAAATGTCACTGCTTTGGAGCATCTTTACATTTTTAAAATCTGCAAAATAAGATAATAAATGGGCGCAATTCGAAATCACATCATAATCAAAGAGCGCTACACAGTCTAAGGTAATCATGGCTACTGTCGGAGGATGGAGAGAAGCATCGATATCCCAGTACCCGGTAGAGGTTGTAATGTGCGATGGCTTAGCATAAAAAGGTTCCACAGCCGGGCTGAGTTTTTTTGGTGACAGAGGCATCAAAGACGGAATGGACACTGAGATACATACCGGAACAATGTTTGCACCTCCTATCATGGAAGTGATGGAGATCAAGGCTGACTTTGCGGGATGAGCGTCGTTGACCATTAGAGCATTGCTATTTTCAATAACAGTTTTATTTGCTGGAGCCACCTCTAGAGTGATCCAACTTGTATCTTGAAAATGACGTTTTTTTGGGCCCTTTTTTGAGATTCTACATGTACTTTTTTCTTTTTTCACAGATGGTGCATTATACCTTTAGGTTTCCCTGTGGGTTACATGGGCTCTGGGGCTTCATCCATGGTCGGTGTTGCCAGCTCTTTAAACCTAAACATTGGGAAAGCATCGGACATCATACAAGCAGAGTTATCTACAGGACGGGTAGCAACAAGATTTTGGGGAGCCTGGATTAACAGGGTAATTACAGAGTTTATCGGACTTTCCACATTGTTCTGTCACCTGAGGTTCCCCAAAGTGTTTAGAGTTTGAGGTTTACCCGCTTGGGAACCACAGCTTTTATACTTTGCTTTTTTTAGGTTTTTTTTGCATTTTTATTTATCATTTTGAGAAGGTACAAAACATATGAAAAAACAACCACAGTATGGGCATACTTAGAGGAACAGCAGTACATAACAGGGTTGTTGGAAGGGTCATCCAGAAAGGTAAACACATTAGCATACACATGACAGTAGGGTACTTGATGCATCCAACAGTAAAAGGGGTTACAGTTGAGCTCAGCATGGGGTATTACAACTGTGACTAATCATTTAGTAGCTCAATAAGGAACAAAGGGTAGTAGAGGTAGCATGTGCAATACATTCCCATTCAGTCCAAATTTTTGCGTTCTTGTAATAAAATATATTCACGGAGGGGTTGCCAGATGTTTGCAGGATGGGACGTGGGGGGTTGCAGCGTGGCAAATATCTCGCTGGTGGCATCGCAGTATGTCAAGCTTTTCAGCCAGTCAGTAACAGCAGGGCATTGCCGACTACCCCAGTGCAAGGCAATCTCCCGCTTCGCTAGAAGCAATGCTATAGCAGTGAATCCACGGACCCCGTGTGGTACATTTTCAATATACCCCAGCAAGGTGAGAAGTGGGTCAGGCGCTAGGTCGGCCTCAATCCTTAAGGAGAGTTGTGTGAAAACTGCATTGCAAAATCTTCCCACAGGACCATGTCAGATGTGCGAAGTCGGTGCCAGTGGTATGGCACTTTGAGCAGTTAAAAGCCCTCAATGGGTCTATTTTAGCCGGGACACTGGGCATGGTATATGCGCATCGCAGGAATTTATAATGTATAAGTTTGTGTCTATGGTTAGGCGATATGAGCTTGGTTTGGTTGCAACAGAAATACCAGACTTCGTCGATTAGGAGTCATGCATTTAGAAACTTGGCATCGCAGTGGTACCAATGGTACGCGAAATGACATTGTGCAGCCACATAGTAAAGTTGGTAATGTGGTATACCAAACAACCCCTCGGTCATAAGGGAGCACCAAGGTTTCCCAGCCTTCCCAGGGTCTACGGCCTGTCCAGACCAGCCACAAGAGTAGACTCCACAGTATGGAGAAGAATGCGTTGGTGAGGGGGATCGGTATGTTTAGAAAAAGATACAAAAAGATGGGGAGCACAACCATTTTGATGATGGCTATTCGGCCCGCCATGGACAGTGGAAGCCAAAGCCACTCTTCAATTTGTGTCGCTAACTTGTCTATAGATGGGCTGTATTTCATGCAGATTACTTGCTCTCTCTCCCTATGTAGCAAAATGCCTAGGTATCGGAAGGGGCCATTGCACTGCTTCAGGGGGAACTCGCATGCTATCAGCAAGGTGATGTCGGTAAGCAGAAGTGTTTGGTTTTGCTCCAGTTTATGGTGAGGCCGGAGAACACACTAAAGCAAACAACCTCCTGAATTATGGGGGCCAAGTTCTCAGATGGATGATGGACAAATCATGATATGTCATCTGCATATAGGGACACAAGCAACAAGCCTGGTTTAAATTGCAAACCTCTGTGGAGATGTTTTTTCCTGGAGGTTTCGTACCAGAGGTCCAAGGCTATAATGAAAAGGAGGGGGGAAAGGGGCAATCCTGTCTAGTCCCTCTAGTGATGTCAAAAGCAGCGGTGAGAGAGCCATGACAGAGTATGTGAGCCACAGGCTGGATATATAATAACATGATGAGTGCAAGGAACCCATGAGGCAGTCCTAGTTTCTGTAATGTCGGCTTTAAGAAAGGCCACTCTAGAGAGTCAAATGCTTTCTCTGTGTCCAGTAGGGCAACTGCCGCAGACATCGTAGTGGAGATTCTGTTCAGCACTGAAAATACTGTACCCTGATTTAGAAAGGTAGAATGACATGGGACAAACCCCAACTGCACGGGTGAGATGATCTGGCCTAAGAAGCAACAACCGGGTCGCCAACACTTTAGCCAATATTTTGTCATCAAAATTAAGCAGTGACAAGAGCCAATATGAGGTGCAGTACAGTGGGTCCTTCCCTTTTGTACTTATCTTTCACCTACAAGAGCTGTAAGGGATCTCACCTCAAGCAGATGCTGATATATCTTCTTGTACCTCTCAACCCTTAATTCAAAGCTTTGCCTGCGGTGTATGATCAAGTGGCTGGTGACTTCCCTTCTCATTACTCATTAATTGCGAAGCCAGATGTAAAGGGACATCATCACTCTTATAACCCAACAGAGCTTTCAAAATCACAATTAAAGTGTCTTGAAAGTGATCAGCATTATTAACAATGTTTTCAAGCAGAGCTAGAATGCAGGATACAATTATTTCCAGGCATTTGAGAGATTCAGAGACTTGCACATATTGGCCTGGGAGATTGCAAGATGAATTCACAAGCGCCTCCAAGTCGGGAGGATTCAAAGTTCCCAAGCCTGCTGAGGAGAGTCCCGACTGGGTACTACTAAACAGCTTCAGCCCTGGAGGCTGAGACTGGCAGGGGGGAGTTGACAGGGAGCTTTTCTCATTCAGAGAGTGATTTCTTACAACTACCTCTATGTCTGGAAGGGTGAAATCCTCATCATGATATTTATAATATTCATCCAGATGGATAGAAGCCTTCCCAACCACTGATTTGATGAGATTGGTGTCAATTAAGGGCGGAGGAAGGGTCAGAGGGATACAGTTTGTAATGGCCATTAGTTCTGGTTCGTCCGAGGAATTCCCTGACCCTGTATTAACAACCCCAGAGCCAGCAACCTCCTTATGGAAAAAGGAAGAGATAGTGTTTGACATTAGATTGACAAGCACAGCCTTATTCCTTAGGGGATTTGGCGAGTCACACCACCACCGGTGCTACACACCTATGCTGCCGTGGCAAGGCAGCGGGCTCGAGTCACCACACTGGGCAGCACTAGTCAAAGATCCGACAGAGGAGTTAGGAGTGGATGACACGACACTCAGTCGACTATAACACAACAGCCAGCCACTTGAATGATTTCTTAGCAAAAGTAGGTGGCAACCGTGCGTACACAACAAGGGGCAATTGGTAGTTAAAGTGTAATGAGGGGAAGAGGTGAAGTTGGTTTCTGTAAGGGTCGGATAATAACAACAATGACAATCTGAAACTTATCGAACCCAAATTCACCTCTGCTGGCCTGGTTAAATGAACAAGAAAAGTATGCTTCCTTGCTACATCATTTATGTCTTCGTTGATGCTTATATCGTGTTTTGCGTGTTTCTTGGTTGGTGATCACAACACGGTGGCTTTGGAATAAGGTGTATTCTTCAGAATTTTCCGTTTTATTATTACGTTTTGAGCATGATGTCTCTCGCACCATGCCTTACTGTAAATAAATTAAAATGTTTGCTTGTGTGAAATATTAGGGCAAGTCTTACCGACCCATGTGCTGTATAAGACAGGGAGAATTATTACTAAATGGAAGCAAATTATAGAAAACATGGCCCGTATAATTTAATTTTGTATTGCGTGCGTGCTGGCTACATACGTAAAGTAACCCGGCCGAGTTTCCATTTGACCAGGCCTTGTGGCCTATCTGGAATTTGGGGATTTTATCAGTATGGGATTGATCAACGGAATTGTGGTTCACTATTATACAATATAAAAAACACATACAAAATCCTCCCTTAAAAACATTCAGTTTATGGGACAACATTCATTTTTAATGTTGTCTCTTAAATGGAATGTTTTTAAAGGAAGATGGTGTGTATGTGGATATGTGAATTTGTTAAAGTGGAGTTTTAAGAGCCTAGCGTGGCTTTAACTTAAGCTCCAATGCTCTATTGATGGAGCTGCAACTTGCTTGCCCCCTGCCCATTAGGTGTTGGGTGCATTGATCATTTTTCCTGCCCGTGTCCACAATACATTGCATGAGACAAGCAGGAAAATGGCGATTCTTCAATTAACATACAGAGAGAATCTTGATTTCATTAAAGACAACGGAGGCTAACATTATGCAATAACTTTTATTGCTGCCCCACATGCAGCCCTTTAAAGAACATTTTACATCATAAACAAAAACATTCCATAGAACAACATAAAGTGTTGTGGTAACCAGGCATCGTCCTCTTTTATTCGCTGCTCCTGGACAGTCAAGTACCTGTTTATTTTCTCTCTGTACTCTTTTCAACTACCTTTAATATAAGGTGTTTATTTGGTATCACGTTGAGATGTATTTAATACCTTAAATTTAGTACCGTTTTCATGAAAGTACTGTCCTTCATGATTGCCTTGATTGTAAAGAAAAAGATTAATGAACCGACGTGAAAGGTAAGTAAACCAACTTTGTTTTGATACCCTTCCAATTTATGGTCGGGTCTGACTTTCACCAAGACGCTTTGAAGAAGATATTCTTATTTAACTAAAGCTCTCTGACCTGTACTTTCTGCCAGCGGTCTTTGTAACGGAGCTAACGGCCTCCCAAGGTCAAAGCCAGCTGTCCGCTGCAAATACACGAGGCTTGATGCACTCTGGCCTCGGCTGACTGCCCGCTACTCCAGGCACAACCGACGCCGGCCTGCATGCATTGCTCCCTGCTTCCCCCCCCCCGCGACACTAATCGCGGGGGCAGGGCTTACATTTTCCCTCAGTCAATCTCTCCCTCTGGGACCCGCCGAGCGAAAATTACACAATCTGGGAAATCGGCTCGCACTGTGCGTTGCCATGACTATGCACAGCGCAGAGCTCAATGGCAAGGCATTACGGAGCCTTTGAGAAAGCTAATCTTTACCACTTACGACGGTAAGACCGCATAACCTAACAATTGCCTAAAGTTAATTTAGAAATATCCTCTATACAGTATCTTTGGTGAGGCCAATGACTGAGCACTGCCTTATATTTTTTGATAATAATTTTTACAATTGAAAGTAGTCCCCCCCCCAAAAAAAACCCTACAGAAGTACATCCTTAGGAATAACTTTATCAATTTAGATGTCAGAGAACGAAACACAGTTTAATGAGGACATCCCCCTTACAGAGAATACATTAATGAATTTTTTTGAGAAACAACTCAAGTCCTCATTGAAAGAGGCAGTGGAGGCAGCCTTTAATAAAAGGAAAAGAGACCACATTGCTGAGGAAGACTCAGCTGATATCTCCAAAGAGGAAAACCCTCAACCTAGGACAGGAGGTAAGGCTTTAAAAAAGACAAAGCACCTTGAAACCCATGGTAGCTTGCGCGCTACAAAAGGCCGGGTATTATTCCTAGGTAGCCTGTGCGCTACAGACGACATGGGTGCCCCTAGCTGCACAAAGAGAAATAGTGACCATTTTGGCGCAATATGTGCAGGTGCCCCTCGCGGCACAAGAAGACCAGGTGACCTTCACGGCACAAAAGACATCAATCCACCAACTGATGATGATGAAGATTATTTACTACCAATTAATATTGATGGTGAGGCAGTTGAATATATATTTGATCCCCTTGAGAAATTTGACGATGACCTCCTTGATGAGTATCTAGACCAACCCAGTAACTCCAGTTCCGTTAAAGACCCAGCGGGATGGAGATGTTTAATGCCTCTCGCATCACTCACCCTAGGGGATCTGACTGGTGGCCTTTGGACCACGTAGCAAAATGTATAAAATTTTGGATAAGGAAGCCACTTGAGAAAGACACACGGAATCTAATGAGGTCAGAATGCCCTAGACCCTTTTTGGATAACAAATCAGGAATGACACCAAACTTAGACCCCGAGTTAATGACCTTCCTGTTTAAAACAGGAAGAGATCATAGGAAGGGACTAGAACGTTGCCTCAAGCAGTGTCAAGACAAACTACTGGATACTCTAGGACCACTGGTTAGAATCCTAGACTTAGCTGAGGAAGCCTCTATTAAAGGCAATCCAGTGGATGTAGAACTCCTCCGAGGATGGAGCCAACGTGCCCTATGCCTTCTCTGTAATGCCAATGCAGGGCTTACCTCGGAAAGGAGAAGAGCTTTACTAATGGGGATGAACCCCAAATTAGTAGACCTGACGAACAAAATGTCCAGGGTGACCCAAACGGCTTACTCTTCGGAGAAAATGTTGTTAAAACTTTGGGAAAATACGTTTCTACCTTCTCCGCCTTCAGTAAGGCCCAGTCAAACATGAGACACATGTTTGGAGATAGAATTTTTGAAAGAGCTGACAGGATGAGGCTGGCTGTCAGCCGCGGACACTACAGGTCCCCCTTCTACCTGCAAAATCAACGCGGTTATGGAAGATACTTCCGCGGAAACAATTCCTTTTTTCCGCAAAGAGGCCGCAGCACTCGTGCACGAGGTGGAGGAAGTGGAGGCAGATTCCAAGGCCAAGGACAGCAAGGTAAGAATTCTTCACTCTGGTTCTTTCCACAGAAAGGTAGGGGGAAAGCTACGCCTCTTCAACCATAGTTGGTCCTTATTAACAAACGACTGTTGTGTACTAGATACTATAAAGGGATTCAAAATAGATTTTATCACAACTCCTTACCAGACTCGCCAACCCAGAGAGCTTACCTTAGACCAGGAACATCCAACTCTGGTAGACACAGAAGTGAGTCAAATGCTATCAAAGGGGGCTATATGTAAGGTAACAAACACTGGTCTGGGATTTGTGAGCAACATTTTTCTAGTAAAGAAAAAAGAAAAAGGCTGGCGTCCCGTAATAAGTTTGAGAGAACTAAATATTTACCGTGTGTACAGACACTTCAAGATGGAAGGTATCCATCTTCTGAGGAACATCCTACAAGAGAAAGACTGGCTCATAAAGCTGGACCTCAAGGACGCTTACTTTACAATCCCTATGGACAAAGAGTCCCAGAAATACCTAAGGTTTGTCTTGAAAAGAGTGACCTACCAATTTTATTGTCTCCCCTTTGGCCTCTCTCAGCATCTTGATGTTTCACCAAGGTTCTGAGACCAGTAGTTGCCTTCACTGAGAAGAAGAGGAGTTCAGCTAGCAATCTATCTAGACAATATATTACTGATGTCTCAAAGTCAAGAGCAACTACTAACTCACATGAAATGGTCAGTGGACCTTTTGGAAGGATTAGTATTTATTATCAACATAGAGAAGTCCGTTATAACCCCAACACAAAGCCTAGAATTCCTAGGTGTTCAGGTAAACACCATTTCAGCCTAATTAAAACTTCCCCTTAAGAAGTTGTCCAAAATAAAAAGGAAGTTACTTATGCATTATCCAAAAGTATAGTGAGCTTACGGGAACTAACAAGAGTAGTTGGTCTCTCATCCTCTTCCATTCAGGCAATCTCCTCAGGACCACTCCACTACAGGGCATTACAGAGACTGAAAACTTCAGGGCTGAGGAAGGGCCTTTGGTATTCAGACAGAGTTCCCCTGTCATAAGAGGCTCGAGAAGACCTTCTATGGTGGCGGAACAATCTAGACAGGTGGAATGGGAAACCGATTTTTGGGAACAGCCCGGATCACACTCTGGAATCAGATGCAAGCAACTGAGGTTGGGGTGCAAAATTAGGGAAATGGAAACAGGGGGGAAATGGTCCCAAGAGGAACTCCCACTCCACATAAATTGCTTTGAAATGTTAGCAAGTTTAAATGCTTTAATGAGTTTCAAGTCAGTACTAAAAAACAGCGCAGTTTTGATCAAACTAGACAACTTTACAGCTGTCTCCTACATCAACCGCTTAGGAGGGGCAAGGTCAAGGATACTTGCAGATCTCGCAAAGAGGATTTGGTACTTCTGTTGGAGTCGAAAAATAGTTCTAAAAGCAGAGTTTATCTCTGGCTATCTAAACACAAGGGCAGATTGGAATTCGAGATTCCGAAGAGACTCAAGTGATTGGAAGCTGAATCCAATAATCTTCAAGAAAGTTCAGGACCTGTGGGGCTCTTTCCAGGTGGATCTTTTTGCCAGCGGACTAACATTTCAGATAGATCAGTATTACAGCTGGAGGCCAGACCCCCAAGCCACTCCGGTGGACGCTTTGGCCCAACCTGGGAACAACGGAGATGCTATGCCTTCCCTCCCTTCACACTGATTCTGAGGGTTCTACTGAAAGTTCGAACGGAGCTTTGCAACATCGTTCTAGTTACACCCTTTTGGAATACTCAAATATGGTTCCTAGTGGTGATAGAATTGGCTATGGAGGTCCTACGCCTTATTCCATGGAGTTTAGATCTTCTCCAGGGACAAGAAAGCGAGGTGTACCCTCTTCTTTTGGAAGGAAACATAAACCTTCTTGCTTGGAAGATTTCAGGGGTTCAAGAAGATACACTGGCCTTTCAGGAGAAGCTAATAACCTACTGGATAAGTCTTGGGCACCTGGAACAAGGAAAATATACACTAGTGTATGGAGAAAATGGTGTAGTTGGTGCTTGAAACTGGATCTGAATCCCGTGGACACCCCTGTAGTAGACGTAGCCAATTACCTAGCAGATTTATTTAAATCAGGTTTATGTTATAGAACAGTTAACTGCTACAGAGCAGGAATTTCAGCAGGTCATTCACTTTTAAATGATTATTCTATTGGTAGCGATCCCTTGATACTTAGAGTAATGAAAGGTATAAGACTTAGGTGCCCTCCAAGGGCCAAACACGATTAACTATGGAATGTTAACCTTATCTTCAACCTTTTTACCTCTTGGCCTGATAACTCTTATCTTCCAAAAAACAATTAGCGATTAAATTTGCAACATTACTTTGTGTAATTTCCTTTAGAAGAGTGTCAGATGTTAAGGCGTTAGAGACCTGTAACAGAGTGTATTCCCCAGATGGAGTACTTTTTAAAGATATGGAAAAGGACCAAAACTATGTCTGAATTTTTTTTTATCCTTATTTTACTGATTACCCAAAACTATGTGTGGTGAGTTGTATGAAAGTATATGAACAAAGAATGATTGATGTTAGACCTAATAGTGAAAGTCAGTTCCTAATATCCTTTGTAAAACAATATAAGGCAGTCTCTTCTGCTACAATTTCAAGATGGGTAAGAACAGCTATGTTTGAAGCAGGGATAGACTTATCCAAGTTTGGCGAACACTCATCCCGTGGCGCAATGGCCAGTAAAGTGTTCTAGGGTGGGGGAATCCC
Organism: Calotriton arnoldi; assembly: GCA_963921515.1. Taxonomy (NCBI): domain Eukaryota; kingdom Metazoa; phylum Chordata; class Amphibia; order Caudata; family Salamandridae; genus Calotriton; species Calotriton arnoldi. The sequence goes on along the minus strand of CAWUFW010009402.1, from coordinate 569,209 downwards.
TTACTGATATTCTTAAAGCAGCAGATTGGTCAAATGCTTCCACCTTTGTTAAAGTTTACCTTAAACCTGTAGAACACATAAGCAATGTAGCATTAAAAAGCTTTGAACTTGCATAATGGTAGCCTCCGGTCTTATAATGAAATGTCGATTCTCCAATTAACATACAGAGAGAATCTTGATTTCATTAAAGACAACATAGGCTAACATTATCCCACCCCCTGGTGGATTTTTAAGAAAATATGTGTATACGTTGTTTTTTTATACATATACGTAACTACTAAAGTTATACATTTCATACTGTTTATTGATTTTTTAATTCCTTAGCAATTGATATTACCTATTCTTCTTTCTATTTTTTACCAGACACTGCGTCACTGTGAGAAGTTCTTAGTTATCAAATGCATTTAACAAGAAAGAAGTCAAATTAACAGATAGTTTACCTTATCGCAGCTCTAGAGGATGATGCCTGGTTACCACAACACTTTATGTTGTTCTACGGAATGTTTTAGTTTATGATGTAATATGTTCTTTAAAGGGCTGCATGTGGGGCAGCAATAAAAGGTATTGCATAATATTAGCCTCCGTTGTCTTTAATGAAATCAAGATTCTCTCTGTATGTTAATTGGAGAATCATCATTTTCCTGCTTGTCTCATGCAATGTATTGTGGACACGGGCAGGAAAAATGAAAAATGAGTATTGGCCATCCCACATTAAATAGGGCAGGCAAACCGATGGGTTGCCGATGGGTTGGCAGGGCTGGAGGAACCATGTTTAATGGCATTCCTCTAGCTCCGCCAAACAACAAATAAGCCATTATGAGTACATCACCAGTAGTAAGTAATGGCTGTTTAACAATATATGTTATCTATTGGTGTAGCCTAATAAAATATAGTGTATGAAAAGCCAGGACATCACAAAATCTATTTCTGTAGTCTCCAGCAGAGCAAAACCATTAAGAATATCAGCAGGTGTTTTAAAACTCTAAAGAAAGACCCTCACTTTTATTTTTATGCCACCCACATACATCACATTTATATATTGGCAAATTATATCATCTTTGAGAATGAGCCATTTGCTGCTGTGCTCAGGCCTCTACTGCTCCTCTAAGTTAGGGTCGGCCACCTTCAGTATGCACTGCATTGTAGGGGTCATTGAATACTGCACCTTTTTTCTGTTGGGTGGTCCTCTCCCACTAATGTAATTTTGTCAGTCAGCTACACCAGCGGAGGTCCTCCAGGCATTTTCTCACTTGGATGCTACAATGCTAGTAAAGTACCTGGGTATGCTCAGTTTTGGCTATGCAAGCTAGATCTTCTTAAACAGGCACTGCCTGTGCCTTTAGGCTGACCATCTCACTATTGGTGTTTTCATCAGGGTGTTGTAATCTTGTCTTGCTTCCATTGAACTAACTAGATTAACATACCTCAAATCCCTGATTTATAGGTGAAAAGTTCAGGACTGGGACAATGTCCGTAATAACCAAAACTGAGGTGGTTACCCAATTTGCCCTACTTCAACTTTTACTAAAGGCGTAATGGACATTGGGACCCCTGTGAAAGTAACGCAAAAGATTTAACATTTTTATGTTGAATACTTTTAATTTAAAATGTATATAGCTTGTAAAACTGGGGGAGACCTGGTGGTACTAAATAAAAAAACACCATTCTTAAAATAAAATTAATCTACATTTTAATAATGTATGTTTTTACATAATATATCAAATTTATTTTGAAAACAATTATGATTTTCATACTTATATCAAATAACATTTTAGTGTGCTGACGTATTCAATATGATGCATGCACAGCACCACTAAGGGGCCTTTGAAAGACCAATCAGGGCATACAATCCTTTGAAGACAAGTAGATGTCTGAAAAGCAGACTCAAAATATTAAATATGAATCTACCTAAGGAGAGAACATGACTATCATGGCCTGGTGGAACACAGTACAGTCTGTCAAGGCATTCCATTGTCAAAAGACATTATTTACATATAATCCTGTGTTAGAAATATCATCCTCTTATTTAAACAATTATGAAGTTTAAAATGTACATGCGTAAAGCAGTAACAACAAATGTATAACATTCTGTGAGACTCATTTATAATTAGACGTGTGCCCCACCATCCCGCTGCAGTAGTGATGATCACCACCACCCTGGTGGATATCTGCACACCATATTTAGAGATCTCTGCATCCTGGTTGAGATCTCTGTGCCTTCAGAGGAACTACCACTGTAGTGGCTCATCAGAAGGCACTGTAGCTTTGCTAAGCATCTATCAAGTTTCATGTGGCCACTCAGCAAATATTTTTGTTTTTAAAAAACAAACTTGATAAGCAGAAGATGTTTTTTGAAAATTAAATAAGTAAAGTCCCTGACATCCTGAGGAACAGGTGGTCCTGAAGAGGAAAAAAGTATGGCAAAATGTTTGTTCGTAGAAGGGTGGTTGGTCTGAGGTAATTACTCTGATGAGCCAATGTCCATTGGGTCATTGATCAAAGGTTTTCCTGGCAGAGTCAGTGGGCTCTTTCAATGGAAACAAGGTGGCAACTCTAAAAAGAGCAGATGAACCAACAGTTGGACAGACAGAATCATCTCCCACATGAGGGGCGGGATACCCTGTCCACCAAACTCCAAATAAGGCCCTATGTGTCCATATGATAATTGTACACTCCCTGTATAAAAATACAAAACATTGTTTGGACCACAAAAGATGGCTGACATAGAACCAAGAAGAGCCTGTATTGTTGGGAAGTTTAAAACAAGATTGGTTGATAAGTATTATAGACACGTTTTAAGTGTTTGAAAATCTGATGCTTTTTTAATTTTTATTATTGTAGGGGTTTCAGCACAGCCCAGCTGATCATGGCAATTAAACATCATTAATGTACCAAGCAATAACGGTGGAGGCCCCTTATAACTAAGCACATGGCTGTACCCAGCGAATTGTGGAACATACTTTGGGCTCCTAAAGGCCCTATTCAGATGTCTTGATAATATCGGTGGTACTTTACTGTACTCTATTGGCAAAGTCTGTAAAATTGTGGTTATCTGCTGTGCGCTGAAAACATAGTTCTACAGCGACACATACCACTCATAGCTGGTAAAGCCTAAGGGTCATGTTGGTATTGGAAGACAGCGTGATAACAGGAGTGAGGAAGACGGCTGTGAAATCAAATGTTATTAGATTGAGCATATCTTTGACTAATGGTAAATTCGTCCAAGTTGAGTGCTATTGTTGTTAATTTCTATTTAATAAGAACAGTAATTTAACATAATGTCATAAAAATGTAACCTTGTATGTCATGTTTGGCATTACAGTCAAACCAATGCATATACATCATGTCCCTATGTATGATGATGCAGCTTTAAACATTGATTAGAATAAAGGCTCATAAGGTATGCGTAGATTTTAAGTTAAAATTGTGCTGTCACTGTTTTCATTTACTTTAAAAACATTATAGATGCCTGATTATTCACTTTATACCATTGTTTGTATAATTATGATCTTTTTATTTCTAAATAAGCCACTTCATCCTGTTATCTGCTGCTTTACTGTATAGTCATGTGTGGATTCATTTAACCTTGATCAGATACTACAAATTAACAGCACTGAAGGTGCTTGCACATTGTTTGAATGCAAGTGCTAACAGATGCAGCATTTCAACACTGAATCATGCTGTGATGTAAATTGTGCATGGTCTTTGAAAAATATGCCTAACAAATGCGGCGTTCTTCTGTAAACATTGAACTTTTTCTTTCTGTCACTCAATAATCCAAAATCCAGATGGAGTTAGAGGATGTATTGCATGTGTACAAGGGCAACAGTCAGAAAATATGTGTAGACAGCATAAAATGACATTTGCTAAATTCTTTTGAAATATCCAACATCATTTTTAAAAGAAATGCGTGCTCAGAAGTGAAATACGCATATAAACATAGCAATTGGTTAGCTATACTATTTATGTCAAATGTACTTAGCCATAATTATTCATTACATATTTCTCAAGGACATGTTTGCACGTTGTTGGATGAACACAGTGGCCCGTACACCTCATGACAACTATGGCATGTTACTCCTTTATCTCTAGAAATAAATATGTTGTTTTTGCTTGTTTATTCATTAACAACTGCATCTAGTAATATTTTTGTGAATATTTCATTTTTAAAAATAAAAATTATTCAGTATAGTTTTAAAGATACCAGGAATTTGGGAAAATAGTTGGAAATGATTTTTCAATCACATAACTTTTAACACTATTGCTGTGTGATAATCAACAGAAGCACATGTTACTTATCAAATGATGCGAACACTTCTTACTACACATCTGACATATGCATTTGGTTTGATCTACATAAGCAGTGTTACTATGACGGCACAGTATGACTATATAAAAATACTATTATTACATAATCAGTGTTTATGTCATACATGGCTGAAGTATATTTAATTCATGTTTTGTTTTTGAAATCTAATATTTATTCAGTGTTTGCATTTAATATATTAATGGCATTTTACAGTATGGCAATTCATCTTACTATATTTTTATAACATTAAATATTGTATGTTTGAATATGAACAAATGCATGAATGTCATGTTAAAACATTCACAGGACAAATGTATTCAGATAATGACAAAACATTTTTAAATAATGTAAGTATAGACATTTTATCATAAATGATTTGAGATGATAGAAATTACAATGTATTACAAAGTATTTACATTTCCACATGTTATGCCTATTTCTGAGAATGGGGTCATTGTAATGGTGAATGTGTAGGTGAGGATAGTTCATAGTTCCACATATCTCAGGACACCAACGTCCAGAGAAACAATAGTAATTTTAATCTATCACATGAAAAGGTGGTTTTAATGTGCAAAGGTCAAGGTTTGCAGAATGACATTAGTTCTTCCTTTCTTGATGGTGTGTTTTTAGCATTGACATTAGCAGGATTTGCACAATGAGTCCTGCACAGTTACTGTTGAGGCACAGGATCCGGAACGGGGAGTGGTTTTTGGAAGCAGCAATGTTTGGCACTGTTTGGCTCTCTATAACACTGCCACTCTGGGAACAGATGAAGTAGACCATCTGTGGGCTGCGGCAAGAAGGAGGGATTCACATTCCTTTTGGAGCATAATTGCTACTGGATCAGCGGATGGTAATCTCCCAATTGAAAAACATATTCCCCTAGCAACCTGGGTTGCGCATTTTGCAAGCTTGTATTCCTCTCAAGATTCTTTTTTTAAGTTTAAAAGCTTTATTGAAATATCAAGATAATGTAAAGTAACAGCAATATAAACCAGAGTATAACGAGATCGAGATATAACAAAGCAATGGCTGGTATAAACAGGAGAGAAAGCTATTTTAGGTTTTAGGGAAATAAGGAAATTAGGGGAAGGGAAGAGGGGGAGGAAGAGGGAGGGGGAGAAGGGAGGGAAGTAAAAAATACTGCAAAAACTGATAAATGTAAAACTAAGAAAAAATAAAGGCTACGTAAGACAAGAAGTAGAAGAGATGATTCCAATCAAACTAGTATATACAGTAAACCAATAAGCATAAGGCAGAGAAGAGACAAAGTAAGTATTCATGGAGGTTTAAAATTACCAGCATAAAACGAGAGTTATCTATTAACACTAAATGATCTAAATAAGTAGTAAGAGGTGACCAATAAAGATCTCTATTAATCATTGGCCTACAGGAGGAGGCAAAAGCAGTATCAAGTCAATGAAAATGACACAAACTATTCCACCAGTGTTGGATAGAAAGTTTCGTAAGAGTTTTCCAATTAAGGGTAATATGTTGAAAAGCCAGAGCAAGCATGAGATCAAAGAGACCATGTGAGTAAGAAGGAAGATCTAAGGAATCAGATAGACTCCCAGAGAAAAGGAGAGGAAAGGAATAAGGAAAGGAAATATTGAACAGTCGAGAAATATAAGACCAGACCTTCCCCCAGAAATCAGCTGCGGAAGGGCAAAGGAAAAGAAGGTGTAGAAGATCAGCACTAGAGCATCCACAAGTCCAACAGTTGGTATCGGTGGAATGAGAAAATTTAGCTATAGAAGTAGGGGTAAGATAAAGTCTATAATAGAGAAAAAACAGAGATTGAGTGAGAGAGGCTGAGCGAGAGATTTTAAGAGAACGGGCTCAGAGTTTGTCCCAAAAGCTGATAGACCATTCACACTCCAAGTCAGACTCCCACAACAGTTCCAATTTACTCTTAGTACGCTCCGGATTAGGAGCTGAGAAGTATTTATAAATAAGAGAGGCTTTAGGTAACGAGAGAAGAATCGTGAGAAGAGAATCTTGAATCACGGGGCGAGGGGAAGTTGGAAGAGAATAGAAAATATCCAAAATGACCGCCATTAGAGTGGAAAATCTCTGAAGGAAGGAGCGGGGACAATGAAACGTGGCTTGGAATTGAGGAAATGGGCAAGGAGTTAGGCCATCAAAAAGGTGTTTAACCCAAATAATGTCTCGCGATCTCCAAGATCTCCAAAATATGGTTCTACCTTTAATGGTAATGAGGGAATTATACCAAATAGGGGAATCTAAAAAGGATTCTCTAGAAATAGACTTTGGATGAATCAACGGTTTCAGTAAAGAAGAAGTGTGCTTGAACAAGGGAGGGGAAATAAGGGGGGATTTGGCAGAAAAAGTCAAAGCTTCCTTTAAAGAGAAGGGTGATAACAAAGATCGTTCAATGGAGAGCCAAAGTGGAGTAAAAGGAGAAGAATCGAGGAGAAGCCATCTCGAAGCCTGACGGAGGCAAAATGATTTATGGAAAAGACGGAAGTCAGGAAAGTTTACACCTCCATTAGCTTTGTTCTTGCGAAGAAACGATAAAGAGATCCTCGCCCTCTTGTCCTTCCACAGAAATTTAGATAAGGAAGAATCAATTCGTTTAAAATAGCAAGCAGGAATATGGACCGGGAGCATAGAAAGAGTATGAATTAGAATGGGAGTAATCATCATTTTAATTGAATCTAGCCGACCCCACCATGAAAGAAAAAGAGGATTCCAGGAGGAAAGTAATTTATCAATCCGAGATAAAACTGCATTCATATTTAATTTAATAGAATGGGTAATTGAGTTAGCGAACAACATACCTAAATATTTGATTTTAGAACTATTCCACGTGAAATTAGTGGGAGAAAAGGAATGAGGTAGGCAGAATTTAGAGAGAGGGAAAATTTCTGTTTTGTCTGAATTAATTTTGTATCCAGAGACCATAGAGAAGGAAGTAAATTCCTGTAATAAAGGGGGAACAGAGGTCTCGGGATCAGATATAAAAAGTAAGATGTCGTCTGCATAGGCAGAGATCTTTAATTGCTGATCACCAAAAGAGAAACCAGAAATGTAGTTATTATTGCGGATTGAGGATAAAAAGGGTTCGAGAGCCAAGACAAAGAGAAGGGGGGAAAGAGGGCATCCCTGACGGACTCCACGTTGTAGAGGGAAATAGGAGGAGATACATCCAGTAACTAAAACTGAGGCTATAGGGGCAGAGTATAATAAAGATACGAGAGAGGTAAATTTGGGGCCAAATCCGTGCCACTTCAAAGACACGAATAAAAAAGACCAGTCGACTCTGTCAAATGCTTTCTCCGCATCAACAGAGATGGCCGCCAAAGAAGTGGAAAGAGAAGGGACTTTTTTTTAATACATTAAGGAACAGGCGCAAATTATCCGAGGTCAACCTACCTCTGACAAAACCGCACTGCTCCTTGCCAACTAAGTGAGGTAAGAGAGGATCTAGGCGCAAAGCAAGAGTTTTAGCAAAGAGTTTATAATCAACATTGACCAGAGAAATCGGCCGATAGTTCTTACAAGACAACGGGTCCCGTCCCTCTTTATGTATGAGGCAAATTGTGGCTTCTTGGAAAGTACCCTCTGTTTTACCAGAGAGATAAAAAGAGTGAAAGAGATTTAAAAGTTTAGGGAGCAATAGGTTAGAAAAATTTAAATAAAATTCAACAGAGAAATCGTCTGGACCAGGAGTTTTCGCTTTCTTTAAAGTGATTAGAGCAGAGGAGAGTTCAGTTAGGGAAAGATCGACTTCAAGATCAGAAAGGTTAATGTGAGAGTTAGATGGGGTTGGTAGACGGTTGAGATATGATTGTATGAGAGAAGTAGAAGGAGGAGATTCTGGGGTATAAAGATCTGTATAAAATCACTTAAATTCATTAAGAATATCTTGGTCTTTATGGAGAAGAGAACCATCGGAAGAGTAAATAGCATCAATCAATGTACGGTCTTTACGAGTTTTGAGATAGTTTGCTAAGAGTTTGCCAGTCTTGTTGCGACCTCCGTAGTAGCGAGCGCTACTTCGGAGAAGAATAGAAGATGCATTGTCAGTCGAACTCTTATTGAATGCCAGTTTGGCACGTATCAAAGCTGGCAGAACCTATTCTGCTGAAGACGTATAGAATTTGTGTTCTAAAGCTTTAATGTGAGTCAAGGCAGCTTTATGTTGTTGAAGGAGACGTTTCTTTTCTTTGACACAAAGTCTATAATAAAGCCTCGTGCAGTAGCCTTAAAGGAATCCCATAAAATATACAGGGAAAGAGAGGGGTCGCTGTTAAGGTCAAAGAATTCATTAGCAAAGATGGTGAAAGAGGAAGAAAAAAGTGGATCAAATAATAGAGAATTATTGAAACGCCATCGGGAGGACTTGGGATGAGAAGGGAGCAGGTCAAGGTCAGTAATAATTGGGGCATGATCAGAGATAACAATAGGTTCAATAGAGGCGGAGATTAGGTTTTGAGACAAAGATTGAGAAAGAAAGATATAATCTAAACGGAATAGAGAATTGTGAGGAGGGGAGATGAAAGAAAAATCAAGAGAGTCAGGATGAGAGAGTCTCCAAGAGTCAATAAGGTGTGCTTGAGAAATAGTATCAAGAAAGAGTTTATGAGATTTGTGAGGAGAAAAGCGTTTGTGAGCTTGGCGGTCCAAAAAAGGGTCAACAACTTGATTGCAATCGCCTCCCAGAATAAAGTAATCATCTCTAAATTGAATACACTTCTTTGTAATCAAAGGCCAAAAGGAAGAGTCAGGTTGAGTAGGGCCATAAACATTAAAAACAGTCAAAGATATATTATTAATTAACAATTTCGCTAACAACCATCTCCCTTCTGTATCAGTCTCCTGTGAAATAATCTTACAATTTAGTTTCTTGTTACATAGGATTATAACACAGTTTTTCTTATTAGAAGTGGGAGAGAATAAAACTGAGCCCACCCAACCTCTTTTTAATTTTAATGCTTCGGTTTCTGTAAGGTGAGTCTCCTGTAAAAAGACCAAATCAGGGTTATAAGAGGCAAGATGTGACAATATCCTTTGTCTCTTAATTGGGTTAATGAAACCTTTCACATTCCAAGATACTACTCTGAACGTAAGACCAATATAAGTGTGTATGTAACAAAACAAGCAATAATAACAAGAAAAACGGAATGAATAGTACACTCAAACATACGAGCCATAGGCAAATACAGCAATGAAGAAGATAAGCAATAAGGAAAGAAGGAATAGAAGATCAAAGGGGAAGGAAAGAAATAAAATCAACAAAGGGAAGAAAAATGAGGGAAGAAAGAATGAGAGTAAGAGAAGACAGTACATGTCAAAAATGACGACTGCAATACGTACCTTAGGGAACAAAAAAAAAACGAAACGAGAGGCGGCATAGGACAACGGAAAACAGCACACCCAACGAGGAGCTACACAACACACCATGACATCCACATGATAAACACGATGGGGAGCGGGCATATAGGAGATAAGTAAGAACTGGCAAATACATTATACCTGCAAATAGAAACAAAGAAACATATAAGAAAGGGAGACAAATAATTCTATGCAGTCACATAATTTAGATCAACACAACCAGAAATGGAATATAAAAACAGGAAAGACATAATAATAATCAAAAAAGGTGACAGGAGAAATAAGAGAATGAGATATTGACAAGTAGAGAGAGGAATAGCACAAACGATAAGGGAAACGGCTATATTAGGAAGGATATTTAATAGGAAATTGGAAATAAGAAGGAAGAACATGGAAAAATAAAATAAAGATAAAGTCAACAACATGCCTGTAAAGAAAATAGAGAAAGGTGCATACAAAATTGAAAGAACACAATGAACTGTAAAAGGAGAGAGATTAAGACAGCAACATCAATGCAATATGACAATAAAGAAGTACAAAAATTCAAGTTCCAGAGGAGGAAGGAGCAGTTTCCATTGATGTAGAGGAGTGAGACTGGAGGAATGTGCGAAGATCAGCGGGATCATCAAAGGTAGAAGTCTTATTGAGAAAAGTGACTTTAAAAAGGCAGGGGTCAAACAAGCTGTATCTTGCACCCAAGGAGCGAAGAGCAGGACAAAGATCCAGAAATTCCTTTCGGCGCTTGGCAGTCATTGTAGAAACATCTTGGGAAATAAATACCTTGGTACCATGCCAGGAAAGGTTCTTTTTGGTTTTGGCAGCATTAAGTACCAACAGGAGGTCAGTGAACTGTAGAAATAATTTTATAATTCCACAAGGATTGGAAGGTGCAGATGTAGAAGAAAGACGAGGACCTAGTCTGTGAGCTCGCTGAATATTTAATTTAGTTGTAGAAGGGAGGCCCAAAAACTGTGGTAAGAAAGATGCAAAGTACGCAACGGGGTCATCCCCTCAAAGCCTTCAGGAAGACCATAAATGCGTAAATTATTGCGTCGATTTCTATTTTCCAAGGCTTCAGTTGCTTTCTTTAGTTGTAAAACTTCCTTCTCCAACGAGGAAATTTTTGAAGACGAGGTTTGTGCGTCAGTAAGTTGTTGTTCCACCACTGTAATACGGGACTCCATGGAGGACCATTTATCATCCAACAGTTGTAACCGGGAGTTTGTTTCCTCAATAAATGGGCGAAGAGCACGCAATTCCTCCCAAACCATATCTAAAGAGACTAGAGAGGAAGACTTAGGCGGAGATGGAGGATCCTGTTTAAGTCTTTTACCAGTAGTTGAAGGTAACGGCGTTTTAGAAGCCATGTTGAGGGGACCTTCTGCGAGGGAAACGCAATCTTCTTGCGACAAAAGTCCAGTTAAACAGGAAAATGTATTAAAGGTAGGAACGTTCGCTCCGCAGGCACCAGGATCATGCACTTTCACTGCTTTGGTATGATGGAGTAGGCGTCTACTTCTACCCATAAGCGTGGTAAAGTAGTGAAGAAAAGTTGTGATACTACGCAGGAGAAACAGGAAAGTATTTGAGAAAAATTAAAAGAACGGTAAAAAATGAAAGATTTCCGTAGGTAATAGCAGTTAAAGGGAAAAAATGCATAACACCCACAGAAAATGTCGAGGAAACTGCATGTAGGGCGACACCCAGTGAAATGTGAGGAGAAATTCCAACAGAAAGACGATGCAAAATGGCGTCTGTCAGCAATACAGAATAGTCACCTGTATAAAGTCATTCTTGCAAATTTTTAACATCACTGGGAAAAGGCATGTCCTGAAAGCGCTAGTCTTCCGATTCATGAATCTGTCATCCTTTTTCCAAATCGAGCAGCGGAACCGCTCTGAAAACGCGCTTAAAGTCTGGCGCGAAACGGAGCTCTAGCGCCGGGCGGCCATCCTAGGTCACGATGCGCGCGCCTCCTCTCAAGATTCTAACTCGCCAACAGCTGCCTAATCCCTTACTCCTAGCATCAGCTCCACTCTAGCGACTAGTACTGCCTCTACAGTTGATTCTCCTGAATGCCTAGTCGTCACAGACAAAGAAATCATTGCGGCAATAAACAAATTGTCCCCCAGAAAGCCCCAGGTTTGGCAGGGTCCCAGGAGATCTTTTCCTTGGTAAATCTGATGTGTGGGGAGCCTATTTTTCTTTGGTCTTTAGCGCCATAAAGCGAAGAGCTCCCATACCTCCAACATGGCTTGGAGTTGAGATAGTTCCCATTTTTAAGATGGGAGCCCGCAATACTATTAGCCTAATTGATTGCACCTAAAAACTCTTGCAAGGGTTCTCCTGAATAGGCTCCTAGAGTGGATGTCAGAGTCTCAGATCTTTACACCCTTACAGGCAGCATTCAGAGAACGGATCAGCACACTGGACCTGGTGCTCCGTTTCCAGTTCGTTTATTGGAAATTTGTTTTACTGGGGAGAGGACGGCTTTATATAGAATTTGTAGATCTCAGATCTGCCTTTGATCTAGTTCCCCGCCCCAAGCAATGGCAGGCCCTGGATAAATTGGGGGTACCGCAATACCTGTTGAATACAATTAGGCAACTACATGATAACAACTTTGCCTAAGTGAGATGTGGTTTGATCGGAGAATTGACTGAGCCTCTCCCTGTCCAAAGGGGGGTGAGACAGGGCTGTGTCTTAGCCCCTACCCTCTTCTCCCTTTATATAAACAACCTAGCAATGTTTGTGGACTATGGCAGTTCAGACGCCTCGTCTCTTGCAAACATCAGGACACCAGCCCTGATGTTTGCAGATGATATGCTGCTCATTTTAAAGTCCCCCATGGGTCTGCAGAGGATTTGGATAGATTCTACATTTTCTGTACCAACAGAGGCCTAGATATAAATATCACTAAAGCCAAATTTATGGCATGCAATCCATGTAGCACCACATGGCCTAACCCTGTCCTTAGAGGGTTCCATTTGGAGCGTGTCGCACGTTCAAGTATTTGGGAATAACTCTAAATGAGCACTTTAATTGGGACCCCCCATATAACTTGAAGCAGGCTAAGGCTTGAGCAAACCATGGGGGGTATTATAAAACGTCAAAAGAGTTCCCCTTTTCGCCCCATTTCCCCAGCACAACAAGTTTTCAATCACCAAGCACTTGGTTCAGCCCTTTATGGAGCAGAGCTCTGGGGGCACAGGGATGTGTCTTTGTTAGGGCTTGTAGAAAACCGATTCTTGCAAGAGCTGACGGGGCTCCCTATTAGTACTTCGTTGCTTCCTTTAAGGTTAGATACGGGGCAAAAAATCCTGATTGAAGTGGTTAGCTTAAAGCCCCTAATATATTGGAAGAGGCTCTGATCTACCCCGGAACTTGCTTGCTATCAGTCAGGAAATTCTATGTAGTAAGGGTGCAAAGGAAATCCCATGTATTAAGTACATCAGGGCTACATTCACGAGCATTGGGCTTGTGCAACTTTGGGATTCTCCCGCGGAGTGCAGCGAAATATCAAAGGCCCAAATTAAGAACGCCTATTGGCAATACAAGTTAAATCATTTGCATGCCAAGTCAAATGTAGGAACCTTAACTCTGGCATTCCTCCAATGGAAGTATAGCTATGGGCTGGAGTGCTACCTGCATGATATTGAGCCGATAGCTGTGAGGAAACTTTATCGGCAGTTTAGGTACGGATCCCTACCCCTCCGTTCTTTTACAACTAGATGGGGGACTTCCCACCAGTGTGCCCTTTGCCCCTCAGCAACAGTAGAGCATGTCCTATTCTTTTGTCCTGCATACCAAGGCCCTAGGTAATTGTATATCTGATCATTGTGTCGAAAACTCGGGTACTGGACATGTCGAGAAGCCCTGAGAATCCTGAAGTGCGATTCTACCCATTATATAGTATTCGCAGTCTCATGGTTCTTGCTGGCTATGTGGAGAATTAGGCAAAATTTAATGAAAGGATTTATTGTGTAGCCCTTCAGTGGTGTAAATAGCTAATTAATTGAAGTGCTTATTGCGATTTTATTGACTTATATTTCTTAAATGGATTCTAATGATGTATTTATGCTTTTTTACCCCAATGATAATTGTTTTTTAAACACCGGACCTGCACTTTGACTTCACATTTGGTGAGCAAAGTAAAGTTAAAAAACATACAAAGGTAAGAAAAAATGGGAGAATTGCAGTCATATAATGATACCTATTTAGGTTGTATTGTTTTAAAATTACATTCCTTCAATCATTGTGTATGCACAGTTTTATTTAATCCAAGTGTTTATTTTTGAGCTGCCCATACTAACAAAGTAATATAGATAATCCGGGTGACATAGTGGACCCTTAATGAGCCCATTCCTAGGACTACTTTGAGGTTTTTGTTCCTTTGGTTTTTTGTCTCAGTACTGTGGTAGCGTTTTAGCAAACAATGAACTATGATTGACTTGACATTTTTTGTAACTTTCACTTCGCCACTCATATAAAACCAAGAAAATTAGCTCACAGAATTTACTTCCCATGGCCCACTTTGTCATTGTCAGCACTCACCTCCAAGGTTCAACCTGTTTCCCTCTAGGTCATCCCACTGTACACCTTAGTATGACTTAGCCTCCATTTCATGGGGAGCCAGATGCTCAAGGGTACCATCGCTGAATGTTGTGCTCTGTGGGGGGACTCAAGCTTTACATCCATGCCTCTGCAACGGGAGACTCCCATCGCAACGAAGTGAATACTTCGCGAGGACATTGCAACGCAAACACAACATCGCATTAACTTTTACACCGTAAAGCACTGCAACGCTTAAACGTTTACATCGTAAGGCATAACAACGTGAGCCAGCAAAACGCAACTTTACGATGTAAACGTTACTGCGATGGCAACTTTAAGATGTAAACGTTACTGCGATGTTCGGTAAATACTCTGCATTTCTAAATAATTTAGCAGCGCTCTGCGATGTTCGGTAAACATACATGCAATGTGAGAAATTTTCTTTAAAAATGCAGCCACAGTCCAAATATGAAAGTATACTCTGCATTTCAAAATAATTTAGCAGCGCTCTTTACAGCTAACAAAAAATAAAATAAATGACAGTGTCAAATTGTGTCACCAATGGGCGCACAAAAGTGACGGCAACAGACATGTAATGTGAATTAGCGATGTTTGGCATAACGGAAATTCACACAAAAGTGACGGCTATGTAATGCTATGAAAGCGTGGGTGGATGCATGAGGGGTGGATGGATGAATGAAAGCGTGGGTGGATGAATGATGGATGGATGGATGAAACGGTGGCTGGATGCATGAGGGGTGGATGGATGGGTGGAAGGGTGTGTGGATGAATGATGGATGAATGATGGGTGGATGGATGGATGAATGAAAGCGTGGGTGGATGAATGATGGATGAATGGTGGGTGGATGGATGAAAGGGTGTGTGGATGAATGATGGATGAATGATGGGTGGATGTAGCAGCGCTCTTTACAGTTAACAAAGAATAAAATAAATGACAGTGTCAGATTGTGTCACCAATGGGCGCACAAAAGTGACGGCAACAGACATGTAATGTGACTTAGCGATGTTTGGCATAACGGAAATTCACACAAAAGTGACGGCTATGTAATGCTATGAAAGCGTGGGTGGATGCATGAGGGGTGGATGGATGAATGAAAGCGTGGGTGGATGCATGAGGGGTGGATGGATGAATGAAAGCGTGGGTGGATGAATGATGGATGGATGAAACGGTGGATGGATGCATGAGGGATGGATGGGTGGAAGGGTGTGTGGATGAATGATGGATGAATGATGGGTGGATGGATGAATGGTGGGTGGATGGATGAAAGGGTGTGTGGATGAATGATGGATGAATGATGGGTGGATGGATGAATGAAAGCGTGGGTGGATGCATGAGGGGAAGATGGATGAATGGAAGTGTGGGTGGATGAATGATGGGTGGATGGATGAAACGGTGGATGGATGCATGAGGGGTGGATGGATGGATGGAAGGGCGGTATGTTATGGCGATGTGAATTAGCGATGTTGGGCACACAAAAGTGACGGCACTTCGGTAAACAGATGGATGAAACGGTGGATGGATGCATGAAAGCGTGGGTGGATGAATGATGGATGGATGAAACGGTGGATGGATGCATGAGGGGTGGATGGATGGGTGGAAGTGTGTGTGGATGAATTATAGATGAATGATGGGTGGATGGATGAATGAAAGCGTGGGTGGATGAATGATGGCTGGATGGATGATGGCTGGATGGATGGATGAAAGCGTGTGTGGATGAATGATGGGTGGATGGATGAAACGGTGGATGGATGCATGAGGGGTGGATGGATGGGTGCTTTTACCACGCGTCTATTACATCGCACAGTCACCAGCCTCGCCAACTTTAACATCGCATGGCGTCTCAACGCCAATGCGTTTATTCCTATTGGCAGACCACGAAATCGCAGACTACAAAATCGCACGCAAATACACCGCCTCTACCCCTTGTCCCCCACGCCCTCCCCCGCCGTCCCCACGACGCTAATTCTTCCTTTTTTATTGTTCCTAATTGTAAATTTTTTTAAATGTCATTTGTGTTACTAAATAGTGCTAGTAAGATTTGAAAAGAACGGGCGCGAGGGCACGCAGAGAACCGGATGTTGACCTGGCAGTGAGTAATGATTCCCTTCAAGCTCTAAGTCATCCTGGGCTTCTCGGTATGCGAGTCTTGCTGTTCATTTAATATGTTTTTGGCTGCTATTCAGAGAACTGTTTGGTGCTCAACAGAATTATTTAGAAATGCAGAGTATTTACCAAACATCGCAGTAACGTTTACATCTTAAAGTTGCCATCGCAGTAACGTTTACATCGTAAAGTTGCGTTTTGCTCCCTCACGTTGTTATGCCTTACGATGTAAACGTTTAAGCGTTGCAGTGCTTTACGGTGTAAAAGTTAATGCGATGTTGTATTTGCGTTGCAATGTCCTCGCGAAGTATTCACTTCGTTGCGATGGGTGTCTCCCAATAATACATTCCGGCTGCTCCGCTCCACTCCACCGATGGAATCAATTAATCAGCACTGATTTTAATTCCTTTTAAAGCCTACAAGTTACGACTGTTGTGCTTTGGGCAACATTTGCTAGGACATTGGCTCGTTTTGAGGTTTCTTTTCAAGGGAAGTTGCATTTGTTTTACATTTCAGACCGGGCAACACTGGACTCTCGAGGTGATTCGATTTCAAATGCGGCAGAGTGATAGCAGAGGTCCGCAGGTTGGAGGAGGGGAAGGGTGGCTGTCAGAGTCTGGACAGCTCATGGAGCTTGAGCGCCGTGTGAAAGGAGTTCCCAAAGAAGGGGGAAAGCCCCACCATGAGTAAGCGGCAGAGAGTGAGCCTGAGGCCAAGGCATTGCACACCAAGTGACTCTACTGGTAGGAGATCTGGCAGGGGAGGATGAGGGTATTCAAAGGAAGACACAAGGATAACATGTCGGCTTCCTAGGAAGTCGGGTTGTCTTGTCTTCCCCGTAACACCTGAGCCTTCTCATTCTATCATGCACCGGCAATATTTTTGTGAGGATAGATATGTGAAAACACCACATTTCAGGTGGTAATTTTAGATTCTATGATGCCTTAGAAGGCAGCATGCTATAATAATCATCATCATCATCATATATTCTTTAAACGATTTTAAAAATAAAATTCAAGTCAATTAAAAAAAAAAATTACATCCACATGATCACAGCTTTAAAACCCCCGAAAGGTAACATGCAAGAGAGAAACAAACTGTGGGTGAATTTAAAAACTGTAAATACATTAAAGCCAGCATGCTATAATAAACAAAATGACAAATCAAAACTCAAAAGAGCAAAGGGTTTCTTATTTCAATTGTAGTATAGTGAAAGTTTGACCAAAATCTAAATAAAATGAACATTTCCAACACCTAAATGTGTCCATAGACTGGCCTCAAGAGTCATGAGGTAAAGGTTTTTTCTACACCGCTACTTGCTGTGTGATTTTAAACAAGCAACTTAATATCTCTGCAACTACATTTCTCAGATGGTAATTGGGGAGGGGGCACTCCTAAATCTGTCCTAAATACTCACTGTATAATTGCTTCTTCCTCTCCCTCACCTCCTGCGTGAGTTATACACCTTAACGGGTGATGTTAAGAGCAAAAGGTACCGAAAAGTGGTATTAAAATGTAAGATCTGTGAGGTTACCCATTTGCGAGCTGACCCTTGACACCCAACTAATAAGCAACACAACGGCCAACAGCGTGCGTGCCTCGCATCTCAAAACAATCCTCTGCATTGAAGAAACGTTGTCAGCCGCAGTATGCTTGAACAATGCCCGAGGAAAGGCACACAGAGAAGCCAAAATCACACACCTTGACACAAAACAGTGAGCAAAGGAATGCCTCAGGGCATCATGCCATGACCAGAGAAAGCAAATCTCCAGACTGAAAGATAAGAGACATTTGAGATTTGATGAAGGAAGGTGACATGTATGGTGTTGCCAAAGGAGAGCAGAGATGCATATGCAGGGAGGGGTGGGAGGAACTCTGTAGAATCACGCAGAGGTTTTATGTAACTCTACTGAATTCCATGGAGTAAAACTCTGCGAGTTACACTCACCATTAGACAAACGCGGCAAGCTGTGGGAGTACAATAAGAAAGGGCTGCAAGCTTCTATTTCAAACACAGAACTCCTGTTCTCATGGCCTGTTGCTAATTCTTCCTTCCTACTATACAGCCAATCTTTAATCCTTCAAATATTTTCCTTCCGAACTCTCTCCTGCACACAGTGGTCATATATTGTGAAAGCCAGGAGTATGAGTGTTCTTTGAATGTTTAAAAGAATCAAATAGCTAGTTTTAACAACCCATAAAGGCCCTTAGTGACATGGCCTATCCTCCCTGATCCTTTTTCCATCCCTCATCAAGTTTAGATCATGGGGAATAGCACTTTAGGTGTTGTCCTGTTTAGATTGGTCCCATTCATTGTGGCTGGTTCAGTCATGTTAGGCATGAAGATCTTGGGTAAGCCCAGGAAATGTCCCATACCCAGGAGACTCTTAGCAAGTGGGAGGAGGTGGGAGGAGGTGCATTCATTAATTATCTCTGTGAGAAGGTGGTTCTGACCATCTGGGCATCCCGGATTTTTCACTTTTTGAATACCTGATTTTTTAGCTTTTACTGTAGGAGAGCCTCATAAGCTGGGACTCACCCACGGTAAACTCATGATAGAATGGACTGCATGTGGATTTCACCGGTGTCTGCCTTGTAAAATAAGGCCGCTGTGCTGCAGCCAGGGTAAGGGGCACTGGATTGGTTACATATGAACATGTGTGCACACGTGTGTGATCAGTGTAAGGGCTGTGTGGGGGAGTTTCCTGTGGTGCGCACCCCAGGAACGGGTACAGATAGAATGGTGTGGAAGGGACTATGCAGAGTTGGGTGGTGACATGGAATAGGCCTTATAATGTGGGGAGACACATGTAAGGAATAGGCAGTGTGTTTACAGTTTCCCTGTAGGAACACTCCATTATTCTCCTATGGAGACAGAGATCACATTAGGTAGTTTCAGTTCCCTAGTGCCTACAAACTCCAGACATGCACCAAACTACACTGTAAGTTGTGTAAAAAGAATTATTCTGCTGAGTCCAAAGCCATATCTGTACTGCTTATGGGTCATCCAGAAATGTCATATTCCTCTGACTCAGCTCAGAACCACTGCCCGGCCAGGTGTGACCCTGCCATGCTGGATTAATTACCTTCCTCCCCAAGCTGTAGCATCAGAGACCTAGCCATTCACTGCAAGCATTACCAAGGGCGAAGGTCTTCTCTCCGGGCCTGATTCACAGAACTAACTTACGTTAAAATCCTAAACTTACAACAATTTTGGTATTTACAGAATGAACTTACACATTTGGGTATTCACAGAATGAACTTACAACAATTTTGGTATTTACAGAATGAACTTACACATTTGGGTATTCACAGAATGAACTTACAACAATGTTGGTATTCACAGAATTAACTTACTCATTTTGGTATTCACAGAAGGCACTTACTCATCAATGAGTAAGTGCCTTCTATGAATACCAAAATGTGTAGAGTTACACAAATGTGTAAGTTACACAAAATGAGTAAGTTACACAAAATGTGTAAGTTACACAAAATGTGTAAG
Organism: Calotriton arnoldi; assembly: GCA_963921515.1. Taxonomy (NCBI): domain Eukaryota; kingdom Metazoa; phylum Chordata; class Amphibia; order Caudata; family Salamandridae; genus Calotriton; species Calotriton arnoldi. The sequence continues at coordinate 549,361 of CAWUFW010009402.1, read as the reverse complement.
TGTCTTCTGTGAATACCAAAATGAGTAAGTTTATTCTGTGAATACCAAAATGAGTAAGTTCATTCTGTGAATACCAAAATGGTAGTAAGTTTAGGATTTTAGTCGTAAGTTAGTTCTGTGAATCGGGCCCTCCATGAGGTAGAGATGGGGTGAAGCTGCAGGAAATCAATCAGCAGCTGTCACCCGGTGCCAGGCACCAGGCCCGCTCCGGGCCCTGGCCATGAAGTCAGCAAGGGGGGAAAAGGGCTTTTCAGAGACCATGTGGCATGAGAACCCTGGATGACGCCATCTTGAAGTATCCCAGAGGCCTGTGCAGGAAGGAGGGATCAGGGGCAGAGAGGTAATGTGTCACTGCAGTATAGGGCAGAAGTGCCTTCCTGCCAGCCCCCTCCAATTGCTCTTAATAGGTCTTGCACAGGAAGAGGAGCTCTCTCTGGGGTGTTGCCCTGCTGAGGAAGACTGGTGCTGGAGACTGGCACCATGGGCAGTTGGAAGGAGGAACCCCCTGACTGCCTCAGGACTCTGGACTGCGCCTTTGAGGGAGTACAGGGCCAGTGACAGGAAGCCTGGGCCTCTGCACAAGGAGAAGAGAGGCCCAGAAGGAGAACCAGGTGAAAGTCTGGCACAGGGAGCCAGTGAAAACAGCTCCTTGCTGAGTTCACCCTCTTGGAGGCCAGGAGGGCGGCGAAACGTGCTCCAGGTGACTAGGGCTGGCCACCAGGAGCGAGAAGAGGCCATGATTGTCGAAATCGGCCCCACGGGGCCGAGATATGTCCCACAGAAGGTAGGTAACCTTTGACCTTTAATCGGACCAACGACGAAATGTGTGGGGCTATGCCGCCAGTCTCCGATGTGCCCCCGTGGTTTCAGGTCTCGGGGGCTGTCTCCAGAAGAAGGTGATGTTGGGGAATGCCGTCGCGCCCCCTGTGAAGGTGTCTACGGGGCCCAGGATCCCAACCCTGGGCCCCTGCGAAGTAAAGTCGGGGAGCACAATCGTGCCCCCGTGAATTGGCCCCCAGGGGCCCAGGAGCCCACCCTGCTCCCCAACAAAAAATGAAGCCGGGGAGCGCCATCACGCTCCCCATGCAGCGGTTTCAGGGTCCCAGGACCCCATCTCTGGGCCTGCAAAAGAGGAAGCTGGGGAGTGGCCTCACACCCCCCGTGAAGAGTTTCAGGGGCCCAGATCCCATCTCCGGGCCCTGCAGAAGAAGAAGTCAGGGATCGTCATCACACTCCCTGTGAAGGTGGATGGGAGCCCAGGACCTCATCCCTGGTCTCTGGGTGTCAGCAGAAGGGAGGGGGAAGTGCCATCACACTCCCCAGAGGCCCCGCCCGGCTGGCTGCAGAGTATGGGTCTGCCCGCAGGAGCTGGCAGACCAGAATGAAAGGCCAGCTCCCGCGGCAGCACGTGAGGGTGCTGGTCAGGCGGGGAGCTGGCGAGAGCAGCCGGGGGTGGGCTCCCCGAGCTGCTCTCCATCTTACCTGGATGCGGGGAGCCCGGGTGGGACCGGGCCCCCGAGGAAGTGGAGATGCGGCGTGAGGCTGCGAACGAGGGCAGCACAGCTCTCCCCGTAGCAGCGGGAGAGCCACTGCTCACATATGCATGCACTGAGAGAAAAGCGCCCCATAATGCCCTGCAGGGCATGGTTAAGCCTGCAAGAAAACCAGCTTGTTATCAGCATGTGGTGAACCCAGGAAGATGGGGTCACCACCATTAGTTTGCAAAGGTGCAGGGGGAGCTGCAGGAGCCATGCAGACTCCCCCAGCACCAAAGTGGAACGTCCCCTCCCTAAGTCTCTGGGGACTTGAAAGAAATAACCCCTCAATGGTTCAGCTATGTTATTGAGCCTACCCAATGCTGGAAATTTTGTTCTTCAGCCGGGTGCTGATGTTTAGGACTGTGCTGAGGTGTGAGAGGCTGAATATGGATTGTCATCGTGTAGACATTCCCTAGAGGTGGAAAAGTGTAATTGCACAGGAGGTGCATTTATGTAATGTTGTTCCTTTTGGGGACTGGAGGCCACATGCAATATGTGAAGTAATAAGCCTCTTGAAATATGTTGCAGGCATCCTAGCCAGGGTGCCTGGTTGTAATTGCATAGTCATGTGATTATAAATGTGATTCCTTTTAGGGGTTGTGATTGACTTGCATTGATCATGTTAAAAGATATGATAAGTACTTGTCATTCCAAGTGATGCTTAGACATGTATTCTTTCTACTGCGTTAGTTGAACAACCAGACTGCCAGTCACTGTGATTTAAGCGTGTATACTGTATAGTCAGTATGAGATGTTCTCAGTCAGGGTTATCTGTCACTATGGCAAGTGTTTCCATTATAAATGCTTGTTGAGATAATGGGGTGGGCGGCCACTGGGGTGGTGCCAGTGGGAAGGGCCCTCACTCCAGGTTATGGTCAACCCATTGCATTTGGGGGCATGAAGATGTTCATACATGTGAGTGGTGGTACTAGACCTCCCTCCTGCAGGAGGGGTGGGAATGTTCACACAATGACCAGAAGTATTTCCAACAGCCTATGTATATTTGTAAATTGATGCATAGTATTGAGTAGTGTGTGTGTAATAAATGTACTCTTCCTTTTATAAAGAAAAGTACAGACCGGACAATCAGTTATGGAGTGTTATTTCTGCGTACCTGTAAATGGTGATTACTAGCCCACACCACCTCCCTTGAGTAAGCCTTAGACTGCTCTGCAACCCTACCCTCTGAGAGTCAAGCGCTGCAATTGAAGTGTTTGGTTCCCAGTGAAGGACAAATGTAGACCCATTATTTGTGCAGGCCTCACAACTAATGCCTCATTTCCAACAATTTCCAAAGAGGAAACACAACTTCAGGCTCTCGCTACGGAAATAATATGGTACTGACAGGTAAAGCATGGCATGGTGGCAATGCCAAAAGGTTTTTCCCCAAAGCAGCTTTACCCCTGAACAGGGGAACCATTTCAGGTGAAAAATGCATGCCAAACTCTTAACACCATGAGCTGACCTTAGCTGCGTGGAGTTGGCAGCGCATTAAACGCACCAGCTGCATGACAGCAAGCCCAATAAATGTAGGTTACCCTATTAGTCATGCCTTGGTGGTCAAGAAAATAATTGTAGATTTTTAAAATTATTTCCAGAACATTGCAAACAAAAAAAAAAATGCCTCCGCTTGTGGATTCATTATATTTCTGGAGCAACGAAAATAATTGTGCAATTGAAAACTCCATCTAATATAAATAATAGCAAATGTACACAAATAGCTGATAGCGGTAATGAATAACTTACAATAATCAAATCTTGTGCGCGCTGCAAATCTCTTTATTGAATACAAACAGCCAATGATATATCTGGCAAACCTAAAAGGTGAATGATGAGGTGATACTTCTGGAATGCACTACACTTTCTACATATCTCAAGAAACATTGAATGTTGGAGACTATGCATGATTGGTTACTTTTCGCCGTTGAGTAGAATTGAGTAGAATCACTGCATAATCATTTAGGGGCCGCCAGGGGTCGCGAAGGCGATTCCTGGCTTTCCCCTTGCGACCCCTGGCACTTCCCTTGCGACCCCTGGCTCAGAGGCAGCAAGTGCAGTGTATTAGATCGAGGGAAGATGGGGCATGTTTAACTTTGCCACAGGAATTGAATGAACTGGCTGGGAGTCCTATCAAGAAAATATAATAGTACACTTTTGCAGCTCACATTACCTGGCAGTATACACATTGGGGCATATTCTCAAGAACGTGTGATAACTACCGCAAAATTAGTTTAACGCAACTCTTCACATCTCAGTCCTTCGCGGGAAAACAACTCTGTGTCAACGTGGTATTCACAACACGGCGGCCCCATGCGATAGTCCCACGATAACGAACGTGTTAAAACCAACGCAACGCAGAAAAAACGCGAAACACGAACGCGAAAATAGTAGCGATGTTGCCAATCACGATACAAAATTCAGCGATAACCAGCCATAGGCCTGCAATCCCCACGCGTCATGCGGGAAAATGCAGCATAAAAGCAGATTAAAACTACGGTGAGATGACAATGTACGACCACAACCACACATCCGCGACGTAGAACAGATGACCATTGTCCCGCATCAAATAGGCATCTCCTCACAGTCACAATGTACATTGACATGCAGTCTGCATGTAAACTGTGCCAATGCAGAAACATGCATGGAACACACATTGAAACCGCATCTCCCCTTCACATTGCAGAGGGACAAGCAACCCCTCCTGCACACAGACGTGTCATGACCATGAGCAATCCACCATGAAAGTGTGGACGAATGTAGGGGCAGTGACTCCCACTTACGTACATGTTGCCCATGTTGTGGGACTCGAGCCACAGGGGGCATCCCTGCATCATGGTGGTACATATCTGACCCCAAAAGGAGCCCTGTTGTCACCTGTAGGACACAAATGGCAGCCAAAATGGAATGAATTTGGACACAAGTGAAACGCCGAAGAGTGGGATTCCCTACTAACTGCGACACACAGAACTGGCATTCGAATACGTGACACCCTAAACAGCCCGTTTGCACAGAGGTGACACACCCACCATCCCTGAACAAATCATAAAATTGACAGCAATACATGTCGCACTCACACTTGTCTGAGTGATGTGCCTGTACAGATGAGTGACATGCACTCAGGGAATGTGTATTTTTAAAGCATTTAGTAGCACATGCTGTGCCTGTGGCCATATTGTACTGTCCCATGATTGCCAAGGACTGTCACAATGTGACGTGCTCATGTGAAGAAATTGCCAATGATGGTGTTCCCACGGGCAATTCCTGCTGCGGCCGCAGTGGGGTGTGGGCCACCTGCCTCATCCTCATCATCATCGTCCGGTGCATCTGGCACTTGTATCCATGGGGCCTTGCTGCGTACACATATGTTGTGCAACACACAACATGCAACGATCATCTTGCACACGATGCCTGGGCTGTGCAGGAGCCTCCCACCTGTGACGTCCAGGCACCTGAAACGTGACTTCAACACGCCAAATGAGCATTCCACGATGCCCCTGGTGCGTTTGTGGGCCGCATTGAACAGCCTCTGTGCCTGTGTGTCCGGGGCTCAGAGGGGTGTCATCATCCAAGCGCAAGGTGCATATCCTTGGTCACCTGTGACTATGCAGAGAGACATGAGCCAATAGTTGGCTCTGCATGATGTGTTGGCACGCTCAGTGGTTCATTGGTGTGTGATATGTGTGACTTCGTGATTCCTGCATGACATGTACTGCATGTTGCAAGTGAGCGGCATCAATGTGCATTACGTAGCCTCACTGCTGCTCCTCCCTCCCCCCGAGCCCATCCACTAGTGTGTGCAGCGCGGTTGCATCACTTGCACCCCTATGGCACACTATTGTCATGCCTGTCTGCGCATGTCCACAAGCCTGACAACGACACAGTGATGTCGTGCGCTGAAGGTGGATGGACACGTGTGTGTAGGCCTATGGTAAGGACAGGGCGGACACAGATGTAGAGGTCATGCCTGGCTGAATTCGCCATGCGGTTGAGGGTAGACCTTTGGCTTATGCTGCGGAAATAGCGACACACACAACAGTTGGCATGTCTGATCCCTAACCCCGAGCGGGCTTGCGCACCCTCATTTACCCCTCGGCCGAGCCCGTACTCCGGGGGCATGCTACACAGCAACATTGTGTATTGCGTGACGGGTGGCGCCGACACTACACCTGAGACACACGCATAAGTTACCGCCTTGGCAAGGCCTACACTTAACCACGCCCAGAGCCACGTGTTGAATGACCACACCTGTTAGAAATGGGGGTCTCTAGTTGGCAATGGCTGGCCACTGTCCAAGTAGGGACCCTTCTTCCTAAGTCAGAGTGAGAGGGTTCCACCCTTTGATAACCCCTGCTCAACCCTGTGGTAACGTAGCACGAGCAGTTAGAGGCTTATCTCAGAGGCAGTGTGTGAAGCATTTATGACCATACACAGTAACACAGTGAGGAACACTACAAAGGGACACCACACAAGTAGTTATCAAAAATAAGTATCTTTATATATAGACTTAACACAAGACCAATAACGATAAAAAGCCACAATACTGTAAAATAGGATTACTCTGGGAATGCTGCAAAAATAGTTCAAGTGCGCAAAGAGGAGTTCAGTTCAAAGCAGTGGTCTCTGCGACCCTTTTACCTACAAAGTACCTGGATTTCATAGCAAAATCAACAAATGGTCGCAAAGAAGCTGTAGCGATGAATTTCTGCACGCGAGGCCGGCGATGCGTTAAATCCTTGCCGCAAGGGAGGATGATGCGCCGTTCTGCTGATGCGTGTAGAGACGATGCGACAAACTTCTGCACGCTAGACCATTGATGCGATGACTCCCTGCCGCAAGGGAGGAGGCGAGGCGACGATCTTGTTGCGTGTGCGATCGGGTTGCGATGCGAAGAAATCGGCGCTCCGCGAGAGAGCGACGATCCTGATGCGATGCGATGAAAATGGCGGACGCTCGACGTCCGCGCTGCGATGTCGTGGAGCGATGATCTCGGTGCGATGACTCGATCTTTGGTTGCGAGCACTCAGCGGCAGCAGCGATGATTTTTGGGCGCTCTCGGCTGCGGCGGCTCGCAAACGTGCGTTAGCGACGATTTCAGCACTCTCTTCTCTGTAGTAGAACTAGAGGCCCTGGAACTCACAGGAGCCTCACCTGCAGATAGAAATCCTCGCTGGGAGGAATCAGGAGGCTGGTGGTGAAGTCTGATGTGCCTGAGACTTCAACAGGAGGCTAGCTCTCTCCTAGCCCTTGGGTGATTGCTTTAGCAAGATTAATAAAAGTTCTCTCAAAAGTCCTTTTCCCTCTTCTTCCAAGTCCAATGGTAACCACTGCAGGCCAATCCAAGAAACAGCACACAAGCACAAGGATAGTCACCTCCTGCAGATTCCTTCAGTTACACGGACAGAGGTTCGTCTTGACATCCAGGAGCAATACACCTTGTAGGGGTTTCAGCACAGATATTTATACCCCAAAAGTCTTTGTTCTCAAAAGCTACAAGTCACTGAGCCTAGCCAGAACCAGTTCTGGTCAGTCCTGGAGCACTTTGTTTACCAGGCTGCATCCTTACTTTCAGAAAGAGGGGGTCTGCTATCAGACACACAGTAGGAGGTGGAGCCAGCATTCACCTTGCCAGGCATAGCCCTATTCAGGTCAAGGAGCCACCCCTCCCCATACTCTAAATGCAGGTCTCTCTATTCAACCCAGGTCTGACTCAGCCTGCCCTGTCCCTCCAAAACCAGACAGCCAATACACATAACAGCAGAGCACACTGGAAGGCTTAGGCAAGTAAATACCTACTTTCTAAAAGGGGTATTTTCAAACACAGAATATAAAAATAAACTTCACTAAAAGATGTATTTTAATATTCTGAGCTCAGGCATACTAAATTCGTTTTTCTACCATGTTCCTGGGGTCAGTTAGGACTATAGAATGTAATAGTCAAACTGCCCATTCTAGCCTATGGGGAACAGGTAGCCTTACAGTAGTGAAAAACGAAATTGGGTGTAATTCACTACCAGGACATGCTACACACACCAAGGCATGTCCTACCTTACACACACAATGCACCCTACCATAGGGGTGACTTACATGATGCCAAGGAAGGTTCAGGGGCTGGGAAGTGGGTGCACTTCACAGCCAAGATGGCAGTTCTGGACTGCACACAGACTCTGCAGTGGCAGGTCTGAGACACACTTTACAAGCTGCTTCTGTGGGTGGCGCAAACCAGCGCTACAGGCCCACCAGCAGCATTTGGTTTACCAGCCCTGGGCACACACAGGCCACTCTACTTGGGACTAACAGGTAAACCAAATAAGCCAATCATGGATATACCAATTCACATGTCATATTTACACAGGGAGCATTCGCGCTGTGGCACTGAAGGGCAGTGGCACAGCGCCCAGAGCATCTAACACCAGCAAAAACAGAGGAGACAACAGCGAAAAATGGAAGGAGACCCACGCCAATGGTGCCAGGTCTAACACGTGTCCCCTCCAGCTGAAATGTGGGGAGAACTACCCATCCCCTTGGAAGTTCTCATCACTAAGGTGGAAAAATCTGGACAGACCATCAGCATTGGCGTGTTCTGTACCAGGGCGGTGTTCCACCGTGAAGTCCATACCCTGTAGGGAAATGGACCACCTCAACAACTTGGGATTCTCACCCCTCATCTGCATCAACCATCTGAGGGGCCTGTGGTCTGTCTGAACCCGGAAGTGAGTCCCAAACAGGTATGGTCTCAGCTTCTTCAGTGCCCAGACCACAGCAAATGCCTCATGCTCAATTGCACTCCACCTCTGTTCCCGTGGAAGTAACCTCCTACTGATGAAGGCTACAGGTTGGTCTAGTCCCTCCTCATTTATCTGTGACAGAACGGCCCCCACCCCATGCTCTGAAGCGTCTGTCTGGACAACAAATTCCTTAGCAAAATTGGGTGCCTGGAGTACGGGTGCTGTACACATGGCAGTTTTGAGGGCATCAAAGGCTTTCTGACAGGTGTCAGTCCAGTTCACAATCTTTGGCCGCTTCTTGGAAGTCAGCTCAGTCAAGGGTGCAACAATGTTGCCATACCCCTTGACAAACCTCCTGTAGTAACCCGTGAGTCCTAAGAAGGCCCTCACCTGGGTCTGGGTCCTTGGGTGCTCCCAAGCCTGGATGGTTTCAATCTTCGGCTGCAGGGGTGCCACCTGGCCACTCCCCACCTGGTGTCCCAAGTACACCACAGAACCCTGCCCAATCTGGCACTTACTGGCCTTGATTGTGAGGCCTGCTCTGCGCAGCGCCATCAACACTTCCCAGAGGTGGCGCAAGTGGTCCTCCCAGGAGGAACTGAACACTGCAATGTCATCCAGGTAGGCGGCACTGAAATCCTCCAGCCCAACCAACACCTGGTTGACCAACCTCTGAAAGGTGGCTGGGGCATTCTTCATCCCAAAGGGCATCACATGGAACTGGTAGTGCCCATCTGGTGTGGAGAATGCTGACCTCTCCTTTGCCCCATCAGTTAAGGCGATCTGCCAGTACCCAGACGTCAGATCAAACGTGCTGAGGTACCGGGCAGCCCCTAACCGATCTATGAGCTCATCAGCTCTGGGGATGGGGTGCGCGTCGGTCTTCGTGACCGAATTGAGACCTCGGTAGTCCACACAGAACCTAAGTTCAGGAGTGGCACCAGGCGTCGCAGCTTTTGGTACCAAGACCACGGGTCTGGACCAGGGGCTGCTAGAGGACTCAATCACCCCTAGGGCAAACATTTTGGAGACCTCCTCCTTAATGAAAGCCCTGACCCTGCCAGTCACTCTGTAAGCCTTGTGCTAGACAGGAGGACTGTCCCCGGTATCTACCTCATGGACGCACCAATCAGTGACACCAGGCACCAGGGAGAACAAATCAGAAAATTGCCCCAACAGTTGGTGACAATCTCTCTGCTGCTCAGGGGTCAGTGTGGTGGAGAGGATCACACCCTCCACTGACCCATCCTTCTCTCCTGCACACAGGAGGTCAGGAAGAGGCTCATTCTCCTCCTCCATCCCATCATCTGTGGCAAGAAGCATGCCCACTTCAGACCTCTCAAAGTGGGGCTTCAGGCGGTTCACATGCAGGACCCGCAAGGGGTTCCTGGGAGACTGAAAGTCCACCAAGTAGGTAACTGGACTTTTGCGCTCCACCACCTCAAATGGACCGGTCCACTTATCTTGGAGCGTGCAAGGCTCCACTGGGGCCAGTACCCAAACCTTCTGACCAGGTTGAAATTCGACCAGAGTGGCATTCTGGTCGTGCCAACGTTCATTTCCTCCTGGCTGGCTTCAGATTTGCCTCAGCAATCTTTCTGAAACGCCTGAGTCTGGTTCCTGAAGGCCAACATGTAGCTAAATACATCTTGGGGAGGTTTCCTGGGAGATTGCTCCCAGCCTTCCTTGACCAGACTCAGAGGCCCTCTTGCCGGATGTCCATAGAGGAGTTCAAAGGGACTGAACCCTAAGGACTTCTGTGGCACCTCACGGTGAGGCAAACAACAGGCATGGCAAGAGGACGTCCCACTTACGCCTCAGGGGCTCTTCTAGGCCCATGATCATGCCCTTCAAGGTCCGGTTGAACCTTTCAACCAGACCATTACCTTGCGGGGTGGTAAGGAGTGGTGAACTTATAAGTTGCCCCACACTCCTTCCACAGAGACTTCATGTACTGGGAGATGAAGTTGGTCCCCCTGTCAGACACCACCTCTCTGGGGAACCCCACACGGGAGAAAAGCCCCATCAGTGCACGTCCCACCACGGGGGCCATCACTGTCCTGAGCGGGATGGCTTCAGGGTACCGGGTGGCATGGTCCACCAAGACCAGGATGAACCTGTTGCCCATGGCTGTCTTGGGGTCCAGGAGGCCCCACAATGTCAATGCCCACTCGCTCAAATGGGGTACTAACAACTGGAAAGGGCTGGAGTGGGGCCTTGATCTTCCCCCACTCTTCCCACTTGCCTGGCAAGTCTCACATGTCCTACAATGAGTGTCTGAACTCTTGCGCATCTGGGGCCAATAAAGTGGGTGGCCAGCCTTTCAAAGGTCTTGGTCTGCCCCAGATGTCCTGCCAATGGAATGTCGTGGAGCCAACCCCAGTAGGGAAGGCTCTAGAAGCACTCGGGTACCACCAGCACACGGGCTGACCCCGGCTCAGCAGCCTTAGGCTCGCTATACAGGAGACTGTTCTCCCAATAAATCAGATGTGAACCAGACATGTCACCTTCTGCCTGGGCTGCAGCCTGTCGCCGCATACCCTCAAGAGAGGGGCAAACTCTCTGCTGCTCACAAAATTCCTCCCTGGTGGGTCCCCCTTCCTGCTGCCAATGGGTCAGCTCAGGCAAGTCCCCCAGTTCGGCGATCTGCTCCCCGGTAGGCTCCAGGGCATCCCCCTCAGGGTCTGCTCCCTCCTGGGCCGTGGGAACCAAGGGGCCGGCTCCCCGTGCCCCTGCCCCTTCTCTCTAAGGCAGGGATCTGGGCCATACTCTCAGGCTCCAGGTCCTTCTCAACACCCTCCTTGGCTGCCATGGACCGAGTGGTGGCACACGCCTACTCAGGCAGACCCAACATCTCTAAGTGAGATTTCCTCTCCACCGTAGCCCACGGGGAGTTCTCTAAATCATTGCCCAACAGACAGTCTACAGGCATGGCGGGCCTCACAGCCACCTGAAGAGTTCCTGAGACCCCCCACTCAAAGGGAACCTGAGCCACCTCACATTGGCTCTCTGAGTTGTCTGCGAACACTACTGGGTAGAATGCATGGGGGACAACCTGCTCTTTGGACACCAATCGGGAGCGGACAGCAGTTACACTGGCTCCTGTGTCTCTTAGAGCCTCCACTCTATGGCCATTGATGGTCACCCACTGCCTGTACTTTTTAGTGTTATCAGGCTTAGGGACCATCTCAAAGTCTCCTAATGAGACAAGGGTCAATTCTACGGGATCCCACCCCTCTTGGGCACCCATCTCCTCCCCCCAGGGCTACACTTGCAAGCTGGCGGGGCGGTGCACGAGGTGGTGCACTAGTATCCCTCTGAGGACACTGGGGATCATAGTATCTGTGGCCCACTTGACCACACTTATAACAAGTAAGGGGCCTCCTCTGAACAGGCCTACCTGTCGGGCGCACTGGCTTCTTTTCTTGGGGAGGCTGGGACACCACTGCTTGGTTCCCTTGGGAATTACTTTGGGGCCCTCTTTGGAACTCCCTCGGTTTACCCCTGTCCCCCCCACTTCTCTGCTGGGGACCCTGCCCACTTTTGGCGAAGTCTCCCACTGGACCCTTGCGAACCCGGGTGCTCACCCAGCGGTCCGCCTCCTCAGCAAGCTTCCTAGGGTTAGTCAGCTTGCAATCAATCAGGTGCTGGCGTAGCTCAGGAACACAGTTACTAGATAAATGCTCCCATGCAATCAAATCATAAAGTTGCTCAAAAGTTTCTCCTTTGCTACCTTTTACCCAGCGTTCCATTGCTCTGCAAAAAAAAGACACATATTCAACCCACGTGGTACCCTCTAGCTTCTTGCAGGTCCTAAACCTCTGCCTATACATCTCAGGGGTCAAACCATAGCGGGTCATCAATGCTTCCTTCATGTGGGCATAAACCATCCTACTTTCTGGGGGCAGGTCCAACAAGGTATCCCTCCCCTCACTCACAAAGAGTCCCCACAACCCCGCTCCCCAATCCTTCTCAGGGACCCGGTGGGACACAATGGCTAATTCATAAGCGGCAAACCATTGCCCAATATCTTCACTTTTGTGGAAATCCTTACTAACCTCCTTGGGTATATACACTCTATGCTCAGTATGCACTACAGGTATGCTGCCACCAGAGGGAGATCTCTACACTCTTTGCTTTAATCTCCAACTCCCTCAATATTCTCTCATGCTCAAGTTTCATTTTCATAATCTCAAATTCTAACTTCTTGTTCTCTAGGTCCCTGTGACCATCCATTTTAAGCTTAGCCATCTCCATATTATGCCGCCTATCTCTCTCCCTGTCCTCCATCTCTTCTGGGGACAGACCCTTAGCAGACACACTAGTGCCCAGGCTGGAAATTGCTTTATCTCCTACTAAGTCTACTACTTCGCCCTGCTGCTCTCCTGCATTCTCTTCCCCCTCCACAAGCTCTCCCATATTCTTAGGGGCATCCCTGGCTTCTAGCCAGGCCTTCAGCGCCTTGTAATACTCCTCCCTTCTAGTGAGACCTGTGATAGGGACTGTGAATTGTTTTCAAAAATATTTGAGCTGCTTGGCATTGTACGTTTCTAATTTCTCTTCTTCCCAGGAGAGATCCTCCAAGGCATTTGATCTGGGCTTGCCCATTGTGGCAATAAGTGGCAATATTAATCAAAAATAAAATCAAAAAACCTCAAAACGTATGTGGTTGCGTTATGGTCTGCACTCACTAGTAGTGTACACTATAATTACTGTATGCGATCATAAATGCAAGTCCAGATCCTCACCGCTGCCCACCAATGTTAGAAATGGGGGTCTCTAGTTGGCAATGGCTGGCCACTGTCCAAGTAGGGACCCTTCTTCCTAAGTCAGAGTGAGAGGGTTCCACCCTTTGATAACCCCTGCTCAACCCTGTGGTAACGTAGCACGAGCAGATTAGGCTTATCTCAGAGGCAGTGTGTGAAGCATTTATGACCATACACAGTAACACAGTGAGGAACACTACAAAGGGACACCACACAAGTAGTTATCAAAAATAAGTATCTTTATATATAGACTTAACACAAGACCAATAACGATAAAAAGCCACAATACTGTAAAATAGGATTACTCTGGGAATGCTGCAAAAATAGTTCAAGTGCGCAAAGAGGAGTTCAGTTCAAAGCAGTGGTCTCTGCGACCCTTTTACCTACAAAGTACCTGGATTTCGTAGCAAAATCAACAAATGGTCGCAAAGAAGCTGTAGCGATGAATTTCTGCACGCGAGGCCGGCGATGCGTTAAATCCTTGCCGCGAGGGAGGGTGTTGCGCCGATCTGCTGATGCGTGTAGAGACGATGCGACAAACTTCTGCACGCTAGACCGTTGATGCGATGACTCCCTGCCGGAAGGGAGGAGGCGAGGCGACGATCTTGTTGCGTGTGCGATCGGGTTGCAATGCGAAGAAATGGCGCCTCGCGAGGGAGCGGCGATCCTGATGTGATGCGATGAAAATGGCGGGACGCTCGATGTTCGCGCTGCGATGTCGTGAAGCGATGATCTCGGTGCGATGACTCGATCTTTGGTTGCGAGCACTCGGCGGCAGCAGCGCAATGATTTTTCGGGCGCTCTCGGCTGCGGCGGCTCGCAAACGTGCGTTAGCGACGATTTCCAGCACTCTCTTCTCTCTAGTAGAACTAGAGGCCCTGGAACTCACAGGAGCCTCACCTGCAGATAGAAATCCTCGCTGGGAGGAATCAGGAGGCTGGTGGTGAAGTCTGATGTGCCTGAGACTTCAACAGGAGGCTAGCTCTCTCCTAGCCCTTGGGTGATTGCTTTAGCAAGATTAATAAAAGTTCTCTCAAAAGTCCTTTTCCCTCTTCTTCCAAGTCCAATGGTAACCACTGCAGGCCAATCCAAGAAACAGCACACAAGCACAAGGATAGTCACCTCCTGCAGATTCCTTCAGTTACACGGACAGAGGTTCGTCTTGACATCCAGGAGCAATACACCTTGTAGGGGTTTCAGCACAGATATTTATACCCCAAAAGTCTTTGTTCTCAAAAGCTACAAGTCACTGAGCCTAGCCAGAACCAGTTCTGGTCAGTCCTGGAGCACTTTTTTTTACCAGGCTGCATCCTTCCTTTCAGAAAGAGGGGTCTGCTATCAGACACACAGTAGGAGGTGGAGCCAGCATTCACCTTGCCAGGCACAGCCCTATTCAGGTCAAGGATCCACCCCTCCCCATACTCTAAATGCAGATCTCTCTATTCAACCCAGGTCTGACTCAGCCTGCCCTGTCCCTCCAAAACCAGACAGCCAATACACATAACAGCAGAGCACACACTGGAAGGCTTAGGCAAGAAAATACCTACTTTCTAAAAGGGGTATTTTCAAACACAGAATATAAAAATAAACTTCACTAAAAGATGTATTTTAATATTCTGAGCTCAGGCATACTAAATTCGTTTTTCTACCATGTTCCTGGGGTCAGTTAGGACTATAGGATATAATAGTCAAACTGCCCATTCTAGCCTATGGGGAACAGGTAGCCTTACAGTAGTGAAAAACAAAATTGGGTGTAATTCACTACCAGGACATGCTACACACACCAAGGCATGTCTACCTTACCCACACAATGCACCCTACCATAGGGGTGACTTACATGATGCCAAGGGAAGGTTCAGGGGCTGGGAAGTGGGTGCACTTCACAGCCAAGATGGCAGTTCTGGACTGCACACAGACTCTGCAGTGGCAGGTCTGAGACACACTTTACAAGCTGCTTCTGTGGGTGGCGCAACCCAGCGCTGCAGGCCCACCAGCAGCATTTGGTTTACCAGCCCTGGGCACACACAGGCCACACTACTAGGGACTAACAGGTAAACCAAACAAGCCAATCATGGATATACCAATTCACATGTCATATTTACACAGGGAGCATTCGCGCTGTGGCACTGAATGGTAGTGGCACAGCGCCCAGAGCATCTAACACCAACAAAAACAGAGGAGACAAAAGCGAAAAAAGGAAGGGAGACCCACGCCAATGGTGCCAGGTCTAACAACACCCCTATGCCGTACTGCCGTACGCCGGTCCACTCCCTCACGCCCACAGGGGGGGTCCGACACAGATACATGTCCAAGGTTCACCCCACTGCCTGAGGTAACAAGGTTGCGCACAGTGTACACAGCACAATGTAATGTGGTAAGGCCCGGGGCCCACATGCATACAGAATGACCACACGGACACACTGAGATAATTTGTGGAACTGGCTAAGGGCACGCGCGCCCGACCCCTTTTATTGCCAGGGTCACACGTCCAGTGACGCCTGTGCTGGATGGGTGTTGGGTAGTTTAAGCCACCCCTCAGGGGTTGGTTGGTGCTGGCAACAACTAAAACAGTGATCAGACAATCAGTAGTTCAAAGTACAAACAGCAAGGGTCCATGACTTGAGCTGCACAGAGTCGGTGGACCCGGATGCTAAGTGGCCGGCACAGGCACATCGCCACAGGACGGTGCCTGGCGATGCACTGAGGTAGGGCCACGGGATCTGAGCGAGTCCTCGTTGATGTCCAAGGAGAATGTCGCAGAGTGTTACGGGGACAGTGGAAGGTGTCCATCCAGGGCATGACACAGAGGGCAGAAGCAAGCAGAGACAGGCAATATGGAGGAGTTGAATGCTACAGTCTCCTCATTCCCACAATGTCAGTACCAGCTACATGAAGATGAAGACAACCCCCAGGCCATAGACTAAGATGCCACCAACGTTCAACCAGAGAGTGTCCATGACTCCCGTGGCACAGAGTCAGTGGCACCAGAGCTGGAAGGGGATGCAGTCAGCGATGAGGCCTGTACAATGATATAAACTCTGCAATTAAAAAATCATGACTCAGTTCCAATTCTGTGTCCTACTCGACCGCAGTGTGTGCCGGAGGCAGCGGTCAGCGCGGGGCACCCGCTGTGCAGCCAGCTCCTTCTGGATCTCTAACACACGGCGTTGAAATGGCATGTGGAGAAGATTCCTGATTGACGGAGGTGGAGGCACCAGAGCTGGGCGGGTGTTTAGCCAGCGACGATGCCGTGTCCTGCCTGGTACGGACTGGCATGGATTTGTGTGGGGCCTGCAGGACCGCAGTGTAGTCCAAAGGCGTAGTCATCAGGGGCCCACAGACACGTGTGGTTGGGATGCTATGCACAGAATTGGTGTCACCACATCGAAGGGAGTATGTATAGTGATATAAACGATGCCATAAAGTGTGTACTCTGCCATAACATAATCTAGACTCAGTTCCAAATGTGTGACCTACTTGAGCGTAGTGTAGGCCCGAGGCAGCGGTGGAGTACGTCAACGAAAAAGGAATAAAGCGGGCTTGTGTCGCGGAGGCCGTGATGGTCTGAGGAGGCTGCGAAGGTCGCAGGCCTCGTGCTTGGAGCTTGCGCCGGCACGTGGTGGGCCCTCTTTGACACACGCCGGTGTCGGCAGGTGAGCAGTGAGGCCTGGCTGCGCAGGGGCGGGCATGACGGGTTCGGGGACCAGCGGCCCGGGGTGCAGCAGGCACACAGGATCGCAGGCCACACCGCTCACGGCGACGGCCTTGTGGCGGGATGGGAGGCCGCCCTGGCAGACACATTGAGCATTCCGGAAAAGCTTTTTATTCACACCCCTACGCTGGCCTGGCGTCCTCAGGGCCAGCCCACTCCGCACACGCTTACAGGGGGGGACGTCACATGCTACATTTCCACGATCTTCCCCACTGGCTGGGGTGACATGGTTGCTTCCACTGTCCACTACACACCAAACACCAGCAGTGCATGTAGCCATGGATATGTCTGTGGTCTGCATACTGCAGTCTGTCCAACACTTCCTCGCCACACTTGGCATTGTGTACATTCTCATTCATGGGTCACTTGCCTCCTTCGTACATGCATGGTTCCCACCTCTCCCCACATTCCGCTATTGTGTGGCTGAGTTGCCATGTCGTTGATGGCTCATGTACATAGCTAACCAAGGTTGCCACAGTAAGTTGTGCTGTTGTGTCTGGTGGGTATGTTGTTTGGCATGTTGTATGTGATTTTGTGATGTGTGCAGTGCCAGAGTTGTGACTTGCATGATTGTGGAGTTGAGGTGTGTGGTGTGTTCAGTTGGTACTTGCCAACGAGCAGTGCATTCCCGTAGGTGCCATCCTGGAAGCGCTGGTGGATGATGGACTGTCGGAAGATGAGGGGATCATGCACACTGCCTGGGTAGTTGGCTACGACATTGGTGATGAGTCCCCCGTGGTCCACAGTTGCCTGCACGTTGATGGACTGCATGTGCTTTCTGTTGCGGTGATTGTGTACAGTGTCGGCAGGGGGCACAAGTAGGACATGTGTGCTGTCGATTGCCCCCAACAAGTGCGGGAATCCAGCTATGGCGTATAGTCCTTGCTTGGTCTCCAGCTGTTCCTGCGCATTGTGGGGACGTATAGGTACTGGGGTACCTGGCTGATGATGGCATCCAGGACAGGTGTGAGGAACTTGGATGGGGCTGGCTGTGAGACTCCTCCGACTCTGGCGGTTGTTGGTTGGGAGGTACCAGAGGGCAACTGGTGCAGCACAGCCAGCAGCTTTGTCTGCGGAGGGATGTTAGTTGTCCGCTGTGTTGGTACCATCAGCCTGTGGGCAATGATGTTCAGGATGCAGAGGATGGTTGTCCTTTTGAGCCTGTAGTGGGCATTGACATTGTCTGGTGTTAGGTCTGTGAGGCTGGCACATTTCCTGAAGGTCCGCTGCCTTTGTCTGCGCTGCCTCTGTGGTGGTCCAAGGGGGGGTGGCGATCCTGGGGGTGGTGGCGCTGGGTGTTGTTGCCCTTTCGGGGCTCCGGGATGCATGGTGTGTGGCTCCATGGCATCTGTTGTTCTTCATGTGTGGCTCTGGGCTGGTCTCCCTTTGATGGTGCAGGTTGTCGTCCAACTTTACACCAGGTCAGAGCAGGTGTTAGTTTCCTGCTGCTAACGCGCCTTATCGCCTGTTTTGTGGTCTTATCGCCGATGTGGCTGGTCGTTGAGAATGTTGAGGTGTGGTGTTGTCGCCGCTTTTTGCTCGGGAACGCCTACTCTGCATCTCATTAGCGATAGTTGCCGTGGTCATCTGTGGCGATGTTTTTTGCAGATGCTTTCGCACGTAAACTGGTGGTATCGGCTGTTAGCACCAGCTTGTGAATGGGTCGATAATTTTATCACGACTTTGGCTGCAATAAAGTGCCGGTAACTCGGCGATAGCTCCTTGAGAATATGCCCCATTGTCTCTTTCTCCTTAAAAGGGGTGGGGAAGCTATGGGGACCCAGAGAGGGGGATGTCTGTTCTGAAATGTCTTTTTTCAACACAGCTCTCTTGTTCTAATCAAATGATCTCTCCAAAATGCTCTGAGTATGGAGGAGGAGAAATAGCAACTGGAGCACAGCAGAAAACGCTACACAGGGAAATACACGAAACGTGCTTTTATTATTTATGTATATTGAATATCAAAGCTAAAATCAAAATAAGAAAGCAACAATGTTTGGCTCACTAAACGTTTAATTTGAAAATCCATGCACACAGAAAGCATGATTCCATCTCCCTTTCCAAATCTGCCGCTGTTGGTTTCTTCACGTGGAGCAGGTGTAGTTGTTACAAAATTGTAACAATCCAGGATTCTGCCAGTGGGTTTGTAGTCCGGTTTTGTAGGGGTCATGTAATCTGGATTAATGAGGGAAGACCCACCCAGACTCAAGGCTGCCTCTGTACAACCCAGTCAGAGACAGACACACAAGAGAGCAAGGAAGCAGCCGGCCTCCAACCTGCCCAGTGTCTCTCTAGTGCGCCTACAGCTGCTGCTCAGTGAAAGAATGACCACTATCTCGGACTGGGAACCAGGTAAAGGGACATGTTAGGTAGGGACATCTCAGGTCAACAAAACACTGGCAAATGTTAATCATGTGTGGCTTGGAATCTCTGGGGTTTTATTGTGTATGAGCTGAATTACGCCTATATACTTGAAGCACAACCAGGGAGACTGCCTTCGTTTTTTTCTTGAGTTTCCAAAGCTATACCACTGATTTTACCCACAGTTGGGTTTTTTTTATTACTAAATTCAATTCAAAGCCCTCCCCCTGAGCCAGTGGGAAATAGAGGCAAGAAATACAGAAGAGAGGTACATCATAGAAGTGGTGTTTTACAGTAGGTGATGCATCACAGGAGAGTGGTGCAATATAGGAGATGTGGTTTGCAAGAAAGGGAAGAATCTATTTTAGAGGACAGGCGTTCAACTGGAGAGAAGGGAATTACAGAATATTTGTTTACTGGGGAGAGGTGATTTCCAGAAAATGTGCTTTACTGTGGAGAGGTCCATTGCGGGAGAGGGGTGCTTTTCAGGAGTATATTGCTGTTTTTTTTTTTTTTAAGTGGTGCTTTACCAAATAGAGGTGTTTATGTGAGAGGGGTGCTTTACCCAAGAGGGATTATTTACAGGAAAGGTGCTTCGCAGGACGTGTGCTTTACAGTAGGTGTATGTTACAGGATGGGATGCATTACAGGAGAGAGGTGCTTACAGGAGAAGACAGGGTTAGAGGTAGTTTACTAAAGAGAGGTGTATTTCACTAGAGGGCGTCTTTACACAAATGGGACTTTACAGGAAAGGGGCTTCAAAAGGAGTGTGGTTTACAGTCATTGTACTTTAAAGAATTGGCATCCATTACAACAGAGATGTTTAAGGAGACAAATGCTTTATAAAACAGATGCTTTATCAAAGAGAGTGATTTACAGGGGAGAGCTACTTTACATAAGAGGGAGTTTTTACAGGAAATGTTCTTGACAGGGAATGTGATTTACAGTGGGTGTACTTTATAGGAGTTGGTTTACATAAGAGATGTGGTTATAGGAGATTAGTGCTGAATAAGACAGAGGTGCTTTACCAAAGAAAAGTGTTGTTTACAGTAAAGGTACTGCAAATGGTATGTGCTTTACAGTAGGTGTGCTTTAAAGGATGAGGGTGCATTAGAAGAGTGGGGTGCACTATAGGAGAGGGAGGCTATACTAAAGTGGATCCTTTGGAGGAGAGACTTGCTTTAGAGAGGGATGCTTTACCGAACAGAGGTGCTTCAGGGGAGTGAAGTGCTTTAGTGAAGGATACTTTAGAGAAGAAGTGTGCTTTACAGGACATATGTGGTTTAGATGACATTGGTGTTGTACAGTATACAGGTGCTTTAATGCCGAACAGGGCCGGACTGGCCGTAGCGGGCACAGGGCAGTTCCCTGGTGGGCCGCCAGGGTGGAGGCCGGTTTTGGACCTCTGGTGGGGGCGTTTTTGTTACCGGGGGGGGCGGTTTAGCAGCATAGCTGTAATATCGGCCCCCTGTAACAAAAGCAGCTGCAGTGTTTTCCACATGCTGCAGTGTTTTCCACGAGCACACTGCCCCCCCACCACCCCCACCAGGCCGGTCCGACTCAATTGCCAGGGCCTGTTTGCGTACCCGGTCCGGCCCTGCTGCCGAAGGGTAATTTATAAGGCAGAGGAGCTTTGCCATAGAGGGATGCTTTACCAGAGAGAGGTGCTTTACAGCATAGATTTCCTAAAAAGAGGTGATGTGCACTGAAGAAGGTAATGGTATAAAATGCAAAATGTTTAAAAAGGTAGATTCATTAAGTTAAATGCTTGTTTCAAATTAGGCCGATGCTTTAAAAGGAAGAGTTGCACTGAAGAAGACAGTGTTTTGAAGAAGTGCTTTAAAAGGGAGACATACTTTGTATGACCAAGAAAGTCTTTAAATGAAATCAGTGATGTAAAACATAAGTGTTCTTATTTCACAGCACTGCAAATGAACGTTTAAGCTCAAGAACCAAACATACATTCAGTGTACCCTAATCCACTAGTTACTTTTTGGTAGCAATGCTACCCTTATCCTGCTTTGGATGCATCCGCCATTCACCCCCTCACTATTTAGAGTTGGTTCATCCAGCATGATTTTCTGTTGTGTATTCTGGACCCTTCTATCCTTAAAATTGTGATAGCCTAATGTTCTGATTTGAAATGGGAAGACAGTCTGTAGAAAGAATGTTGATGACAAGGGTCCTCATTATTACCTGTCTTAATAACCAAATTGTACCTTTCATGAGGAAGTTTGACTTTGTTATTAGGCAGCATAAAGGAATACACTTTCACAGCCACCTTACAGAGCCTGTTGAAAGACAGAAAGCCAGCCTCATTGTGGCGACTGCATAGGAGGGACTATCCTCGTTGCCATCTAACCTGGTTGCCCTCTATGTTCAAGCTTGAGCTGCCCAGGTATCTGGTTAAAATGGGGACTGGCCCATGTAAAACCGAATAGTCAGTGTGGGCCACTTACAGACACCTGGCTTCTCATCTGTTGGTTAGTACCCTGTGGCAAACAAGACTGAACATTTTACAATGCATTGTTACTCTCTGCGACACATAGTTTCTCATCCACCCTAAAGGATAGGCAGAAATCAATGCTTTGTGGAGGGGATTAAAATGCTGAGCACACAACTGGCTCAGTAAACTGCACAAAATATTCTGACCCCAATGGACAACTTGTTCCTTACCCATCAGTTACCATTGGATCTCTCTGTGTGGTCACTGCTGTTCTTCTGCCACCAAATACCTATACACTACGTTTAGGCAAAAAGTTAATACTTTTCCTAGGAGCTGGATTCAAACCATAGACAATGGCAATGTGCTCCCCCATTCACTGGACAGATGTTGAAGCACTTCTAGCTTCCCTCTATCATTCTACTCTCCTATGAGAGAGACCCCATCCTGATTTTGTCATTGAAATATTTCCAATTGTTATTCATCATACTGTCAATGCACTCCTTGCTGATATCACCATCACTGGAGGTCATGGTTCACTGTGAGTTTGTGTCCTTGTTAAAATCAGTGCTTTTTGTAAAATGTATTGAAAAATTCATTCTGTTGCCACTTATTTCAAAGTTTCTTTGGGTGGAGAATTTCACCAAGCCTCCCTCGCTCATTTGCTCCACGCAATATGTGTACTTAGTATGACCTCGTTCTCCAGACCAGGTACCTCTAGCTAACTAAATTATTCATTTATTTTGATTAAATAACCAAGCAGTATAAAGTTCATTCAATGCCACATTTAGAGTAACAGTGTCTGGTGTTTCAGATTCTTTATGACATTTAAACATAAATGTCTTGCCCATTTCTAACAGCTGTTGTCTGCACAAACATTACTGCCAAGTGTATCCATGTTGTGACACCTTCAGACAGTTATAGTTGTTCACCAACAGCACTTTGCATTCTGTCCTTCATTGTTTTATTGTTCTATTTTTGCTATTATGAGCATTCACATAAAATAACATGCAAAGTGATGTTGGATAAATATCCAGGATGGTGCCCCACATGATGTGGAGGTAAGCAGCACTTGCGCACATTAAGGCCTGACGCTGTTTTGTAATGAGGCTTGACATGTTGATTGCTTCCTGTGCTGTACCTCCTTTGGGAGGTAGGCAGTGCTGTGTCCTGTGCTGTACCTGTTTTGTAAGTTAGATTTTTCTGCTGTTTGCAATGTACCTGCATTGAGCAATAGAGGCCGCCATTGATCCTTACAGTGCTGTATTTGTATTTTGATGTATAGATGCTCTAATTTTAACTGCTTTTATGGAGGTTTGGTCTCCTGCTTCTTATGCTGTGCCTGCTTTGTGAAGTAGACCGGCTGTCCATATTGTTCCTGTAATATTTGCTAAACGGATTTACTTCTATTTCGCATGGTGTGCCTGTGTTTTGACAGAGAGGCTAGTTCTGATGGTTTCTAGCTTATGTCTTTTACAATTACTGCCCCAGCTGTATCTTTCCTGTGTTAGGAAAACTGGGACTGGACTGGTTCTGGGACTTTTCTGTTTTCAAAGGAAACATGTACAGACGCACATGTACTGTTCCTTAATGTGTCCGGAAAGCCTACAATGCTGGTTCGTGTTGTGTGTGATAGAAGCCTGCTCTGTTTGGGGAACTCTTGCATTATCACAACCTTGCTGTACCTGTACTCTGTCTATAGGAAAAGCTTGCATTATTGATGCATATGTGTGAGGTACTCCTGAATACCTATCTGTGATGTACCGTTTTTGTGTGCATATGAAATTTGGATTGTTGCTAGCTGTGCAGCACTTGCTGTGCGCAAGAGTGAAGCTTGCACTGCTGTTGCATGTGCCATACTTGTTTTTTTTAAAAGAGACCTGCTCTCTTGGTGCCTTTGCTTTTGCATTCTGTTGCAAGTGGGAAAAATACTTTTTATGGGTCCTCTTCAACAGTTAGATTTGTACTCAGGTAGAGGGTCATAAACAACCTGGGAAAGAGATGGAACTGGCAAGGCTTAGAGATCAGGAAAAGATCTGCAAAGAACTCTCCAAGAAGGGAGTGAATGACAACTAATTAAATTAGAAAGAGAAGGAATGGTGAAGTAAAGGAAGAAAGAGGGGGTAGAACAAGAGACAGTAGAAGATAGGGGAAGATTGAAAGAGAGTGGGAAAAAATGAGGGATATGTATAACAGAGAAAGGGTAGAAAAAGAAGGGTAGAGTGAATGAATAATAGGTAGGAGAAGAACTAGTAGGAGAAAGAAACAGAAAAGACACAAGTTGGAATAAAAAGGTGATGTGAAGCAATTTAGAAAGACAATGAGGAGGAGAAAACTAATAAGAGAGAGAATGGGGTAAAAGAGAAAAACTGTAGAAATAGTCCTCTGTTGGTGTCTTATTGGTAGGAAAGGTTAAAATAGCTGTACAATATAATAGCTTGATGAATGCTTTAATACTGGAAAATTATTACATGATGTGAGCCAAAGTGTGATGTTGTGTCTGTACATTTGATGTATTGTCTCGTATTTGGAGACAATAATTGGGCTTGCCTAAACGTCTGAGTATGTAACTGGGCTTATGATAGTTAATCCTGGACATTTGAGATTTCACTTATGCATGTCACGTTTTAATCGGACATTTAAGCTTCTACATCATCATTGCCTAGAATTTTACATGACTAGGTTATTGATTTACCCCAAGCATATCTTTACAGCTGTGTAATGTTCAGGTGGCAACTTTACTACTCCTTTTTCTGTTTCATTTAATTTAATTTTGTATTATTAAACATTTAATTGATCTTGCATTTATTGTAGTTTTTGTCAGCTATGCCACGTTCTTTGATGCCTTCACGGACAAATGGCATATAGTGTCATCCGGATCAAAGGATGTGTGATGTCACATCCTGTGATGTCATCAGGGTTAAAGGGCACGTGATGCCATCTCCCCTACCCTGGTATTTGAATGAATTGACATCCATGCTGGCTGTTGCAGCAGATAGTCGACATGGCCTTGGTAAGTGCATTCAGTTAACAGAATCTTGAGTGGTCTGCCTCTTTGGTACACGCTTCTACCTCAAAACTTCTGCTGCATCTCTGGCTGGGGCTGCTTTGGAGAGGAAAAGAGACTGCAGAACCTCCCCCCACTCAGCACCTTGAGACACTCACGGGTGAGTAGTAACGTTTTATAAGATTACTGATTGATTTATTGATGGTAGGTCTGCCATGGTGTGACAGCATGTTTTTCAAAAGATACACCCCTTAAAGCAGGAGATAGTCATTTAAAATAATATACCTTTTAGGCACTGGAGTTTCTTCCAACCGCTTGAGGATATTTATGAGTTTTTTCTGTCCGGATTGTCATGAGTGACATGGAAGACCTGAGCAAAGCAGACTCTCGAGTGGCTGGTTTCATACAGGATCACCCTAAGTAAAGTGGCTCATTAGATGCTATACCCACCAGTGGTGAGTTTGGCACAGAGATTTTCCTGAAAGCAGACGCAGTAGCAGTAATGCTATTTGAAAAACCAAATTATCCCAAAAACTGAGGCACAGATTTACTAATACTTTGCGCTGGGTTTGCTTCCCTTTTCAGATGGAAACGCAGCGCAAAGTATTGGGTTGGAATTGACTATCCAACGCAAACCAGGATTTTGAGTTGGAAAGTATCCCAAAATAATGCAAAGTTGCACTATGCACTGCTTTGGCTACTTTGCATCACAGGGCTATTTCATGAGTCATACATGGGTATTCCCATGTGTTGGAAATGGCCCTTTCTACATTGTCACCCCCCAACGTTTAGCCTTTCTCCTCCCTTTTACTGAATTCATTTTTGTTGGTTCTAGGACTCTTTACACTTTTACCATTGCTAACCAGTGCTAAAGTGCTTGTGCTTTCTCCTCTAAACATGGTAGAATACCCAAAGGGCACATTTAATTTACTTGTAAGTCCCTAGTAAAGTGTACTACATGTGCCCAGGGCCTGTAAGTTAAATGCTACTAGTGGGCCTACAGCACTGATTGTGCCACTCACTTAAGTAGCCCTCTAACCATGTCTCAGGGCTGCTACTGCAGAGCCTGTGTGTGCAGTGTACACTGCAACATCAACCTGGAAAAGTAAACCTCTTGCCAGGCCCAAACCTTTCTTTTTGAAACATATTCGTCATTCCAAAGGAATGCCCTGGACAGCTCAGAGGGCAGGATGCAATGGATTTAAAAAGCAGGACATATACCTTTAAATTTTACATGTCCTGGTAGTGAAAGACTCTTAACTTCATTTTTCACTACTGTAAGGCCTATCTCCCATAGGATAACTTTGGAGTTGCCTTATTACATTCTATAAGTATAATTTCAAGTTTGGTGTCTCTGGAATCCTAATTTACAATTCTAATTTACGGTGAATTCGGATTTTAAATTACAATTCTGAAAATGCCACTTTCAGAAAAATTGCATTTTCTTACTTTAGCCATTTAGTGTCTGTTGCCTGTCACTGATCATATGTCTGGGATGGGTGACAGCTGGGCTTTGTGTATTCCCCCTAGAGACACACACACAATGGGAGCTTAGGTGTGACTTGATGAGCCATCCTGACAGGATGGGAGGGAGGAGCTGGACCCAGACTTAATTACACCTGAATAGGCTGTGTCCTGCCCCCTCACAAAGGGATGCATAACCCCCTGTAGTAAGTCTGGAGCGAAGGCAGGAAGGGAGGACTTCTGTGCACTTTAAAGGCATGTCTTTGAGGTCTCCCCGACTTCAAAGGCACAACTAGGTATAAGTACTGGACTTCAGACACCACCACTTCAGTAAACTTCTGGACCTGTGGATACTCTGCCAGGAAGAAAGACTGCTGTGCTGTTGAAAGGACTGATACTCTGCTGGCTGGACTGCTAATCTGAAGGAGCTACTGCCTTGCAGGGCTGACCTGCTGCCTGCTGCCCTCTTGCCTGGGGAAGAACTGGACCTAGAACCCATCTTGAACTCAGGACCTTCAGGAGCCTCAGGAACATAACAGGCTCCCCACATCTCCTGGACCCATCTTCAATGAGTTCCTGACCTCCAAGATGCACCTCTCACCTTGGTGGGGCTCTTGAACTCTTAAATTAAAGCTTTTGGGCTCTTTGTGACAGCGAACGGGCCCATTCAAATTGGAACCGCGAAGCTCGCAAGGACATTCAGCTCGAGCCGTTGCAAGTTCGTCTCTTCTCACAGCAAGCATCATCCACTCACGTGGACCACCACAGCGAGGCTCTAGAGCCCCGTCGTAGACGCCCAGCCTGCTCCTTGCACCACCACCACCAGCGACGCTCTCCTTTCTCCTGGTGACCTTCTTCTATGCCAATGGGACTCTTGGCACAAAACTTGAGAAGGTAAACCTTCAGCTGGGATAATATGGGACTGTATCCAACCCGTGCTCTATCATGGTCAACCCGAATTTTTTTATTTGACCCGGTCCCACGTGACCAGATATCCCCGGTTGGCACTTTATCTTTTTAGATACTATATTGTAGTTTATTCTTTAAAAATTCATAACTCCGGTCCTACTGATTGGATTTTTGTCATTTTGTTCATTCAACTATGCTCTATTTTTCTAACCTGGTGTGGGAATCTTTCTGTGTGGAGGTTTCACTGTTTGAAGTGTTGCACAAATACTTTACACATTGACTTTAAGTTAAGCCTGACTGCTCTGTGCCAAGCTACCAGGGGGTTAAGCAAAGGTTAATTTGGGGAGTGCTTATGCCTTACCCTGACTAGGATAGTGGTTGCTGCTTGAGCAGTCAACAAGAAACCTAGGGGCATATTAGCAAGAACCTTGTTAAAATTATCGCCGTTTTAGCGGCAGGAAACTGCAGCTAAAACGGCGATAATGGGCTTGCTAATATGCGTTATAGAATTCCAATAGAAGCCCAGGTTAGATGTCCTGCACAGCTAACCTGGGCTTCTATTGGAATTCTATAACGTATATTAGCAAGTCCATTATCGCCGTTTTAGCGGCAGTTTCCTGCCGCTAAAACGGCGATAATTTTAACGAGGTTCTTGCTAATATGCCCCCCAATTCCTAACACCATGCAACCACCCATGGGTTTTGACAGAAATCGCTATCTACTAACTTTCATTGACAGATATTTGCACCGAAACCTTATGCGGCCTGGATGCAGGCATAACTATTTCTCCTTATCTTTCCAACTTTGCGTGTGCTGCTTTGTACAACACACATATAAAATAGGGAAAGTATTAAAGAATAGTTTTGTACTGCAAAGGTTCCCTTCTAGGCCAAAACCTATCCTTTAGAAATCATACACACCCTTGCACTATGACGCAAGGGTGTGTGCATTGGGGCAAGTGTAGCCAAAAGTTCACTAGCACTGGGAAGATATAAAAGCTGGGGAAATATCATCTATTAATAAGCAGCAAGAACCGGTTGTAACATTGGACCTGAGTAATCTCATTTGAATTTTTGGAGCCCTCCTATGGATGAAAGTGCCTTTGCTTTTAAAGTGTCTAAGCGCAGTGTCCACGCTAACATCTTACTACATATCATACACAAATATTTAGAATTGGAGACCTTTTCTAGCCTTTTCTGTCCATTTGACCACAGATATGCATGCTGCTTTGTACCAAAGCCCACTACTTTGTTTTTATCCAACTTTATCATCAGTTTGTTTGTTTGACAATAGTTATTAAAATCTGTTTGCTTCCTCTCAAGTCCAATTGGAGTCTTGTTCATTGATACTAGCATGTCTGCAAAAAGTAAACATTTAATATGCATTCCTCCCATTTTGGGGAAAAAAGGCATGGGAGTTTGATAGGGACTTAGGAAGGTCGTCTATATACAATGCAAATAAAGTTGGAGTCAAGACACATCCTTGCCATTATCCATTTTTTATACTGATTTCCATAGATAAAGTACAACCTATAACTAACTCAAACCTTCCCAGCTATTCCTTTCTAACTTTTTCAGTACAGCCAAGGGACCGTCTGGTATTTTAAGGAGTTCTAATTTAGACAAAAAGTTTTTCAGTTGACCAGGTCAAATGCTGCATGAAAATCTACAAAGCAGCAGAACAGGGATCACCCAGTTTTCGTGCAATTGCCCATAGACTAAAACAATGGTCTAGGGTCGAGTGACCTTCTTTAAACTTCACTGTTCAATCAGTATATGACTTTCCTCAGTAATCCACTTGCAGAATTATTTTGGTATATGTGCTTGCCCCTACATCAATTAAACTGGTCAAGCAGTAATTTGATAGGTCTGTATGATCATCATTTTTATAGATGGGCTTTGTAATTGCACCTTTTCAGTTTATGGGGTATTCTCCTTGTAAGGTGAATGTCTAAAAGGCCTGAAAAAAGAAATTTTCCCACCATTCTATATTGGATTTTATTATGATTGTGGGTAGATTATACAGCCCTGCTGCTCTTGTGAGTTTAAGAGAGGAATTAGTATGTTTTATTGTGTTATTGAAAACAAAGAGAGTATCTCATCATTTGGCTTAAATATTTCAATCAGTGAGACATATCCTTTATTCGAGTATACATATGACAGGTACTCAGGGAGGATTCTTCTGTAACCATGCTTTAGAGAACATTCACACCCTTGCACTATGGTTGCCACCTCGGCAGGTTTTTCCTGGCCTAGACAGTGTTTTTCTACAGAGGCCAGCAAAAAAGTGGCATCCTACCTTGTATTATGGCTCAAGGGTAGGTTTGTTGGCACAAGTGCAGTCAAAAGTGTGTCAGCGCTGGTGGAGAGAAGAGTGCACCATATCATAATAGTACTGGTACATTCTTTCTCTCTTGTGCCAAATATTTGTAAACATGGGTCTCAATGACATGGGAAAACAAGAAGTTGGCAGGGAGATATCTGCTCATTTTGGGTGGACGTGCTGATACCAATTTTCTATGCGTCAATCCAGAAATCTCTTTCCAATGGAAGCTGTCGAAAACTCTGTGTATCATTGACATAACACCTAATCATTTTTAGGTCGATCCTAGAGTCAGCACACAAGCGCTGCTCTGGTGAAGATCTGCTGTAGTTCAGTACGTGAGGGAAGCCTCGCCCACTCTCCCGCCCATATTTTTAATTGGCTTGTGTCTTTGTCCTTTGTAAATGCTGCCTTCGGATTTGTTTATAGGCTTGTTAGTCCCTCCTTATTACGGCCATGTCGTCATTTGTATCCCCCCATGGCTACTGGCCCCTTTACTTCGAGTGTTACACGGTACGCGTTAATTAGACTGTGAGCACTATTTTCTTTAATGAGGTTCTCCTACTGCCCTCTCTACTCCCCCTCCCTCCCGTTGTCCATGCCTTCTCACCCCCTCCCACCGCCTGCACTCCTGTTGTCCGTGCCTTCTCGCCCCCTTCTCCCACCTCCCCCTGTCCGCACTCCCATTGTCCGTGCCTTCTCCCCACCACCCGCATTCCCATTGTCCGTGCCTTCTCCCCCCTCACTCCCGTTGTCCGTGCCCCCTCTTCCCTCCCCTTGTCCATGATGACTACCGTTTGCAATGCAATAGGTCTCGCGTAAATGTGAGTCCTATTGCATTGCTGTTAGAAATGGGATCTCTAGTTGGCAAGGGCTTGCACCTTTGTCCAAGTAGGGACCCTTCTTCCTAGTCAGGGTAAGGGTTGTTACACTCGTGAAGTAACCCCTGCTCACCCTCGTGGTAGCTTGGCACGAGCAGTCAGGCTTAATTCAGAGGCAGTGTGTAAAGCATTTGCACATAACCAACAGTAATACAGTGTAAGCACTACAAACGGACACCACACCAGTTTAGAAAAATAACCAATATTTTATATACTCAAGACAAGACCAATTACGACAAAAATCCACAATACTATACTTTACGAATGAATACTTGATACGTTAACTTCTTCTTTGCAGGAATGGCACAAAAGCAAAGTTCGTACGAGTCGGTAGCTCCGTCCGAGCCTACCGTGATGCTGAAAACCACAGAGTCTAACAGTTCCAGCCGACCGCGTCGATACGGGCCAGCAGAGTCATGAACAGACTCGGTTACAGTACCTTTCTCGTTGTGGCTGGTACGGAGTGTACGAGCCGGTCGGCGTTCGTCACGGTTGCGGTGCAAGACGGAGCGATGCAAGGTGCGGTGTCCTCGATGCGGTGCAGGCAGCGGCTCGGTGAGCGTCGTGCAGACGGAGTCGGTGAGTCCAAGGCGTGCGATGCAGGTGCGGTGCTGACAGGTTGCGATGCAGGCGACCAAGCCGGAGTGCGGGAGCTGGCGTCGGACAGCGGTGCGAGTCGGAGCGGTGCGTCGCAGAAGTGCGAGCGGTGCCCCAAATGCGGTGCGGTCACGACTCTTGAGCCAGTTGCAGCGACAGTGTCGGTCTGGTCCGGCTGGCCCAGTGAAGCGATGCCTTCTCACCCCCTCCCACCGCCTGCACTCCTGTTGTCCGTGCCTTCTCGCCCCCTTCTCCCACCTCCCCCTGTCCGCACTCCCATTGTCCGTGCCTTCTCCCCACCACCCGCATTCCCATTGTCCGTGCCTTCTCCCCCCTCACTCCCGTTGTCCGTGCCCCCTCTTCCCTCCCCTTGTCCGTGATGACTACCGTTTGCAATGCAATAGGTCTCGCGTAAATGTGAGTCCTATTGCATTGCTGTTAGAAATGGGATCTCTAGTTGGCAAGGGCTTGCACCTTTGTCCAAGTAGGGACCCTTCTTCCTAGTCAGGGTAAGGGTTGTTACACTCGTGAAGTAACCCCTGCTCACCCTCGTGGTAGCTTGGCACGAGCAGTCAGGCTTAATTCAGAGGCAGTGTGTAAAGCATTTGCACATAACCAACAGTAATACAGTGTAAACACTACAAACGGACACCACACCAGTTTAGAAAAATAACCAATATTTTATATACTCAAGACAAGACCAATTACGACAAAAATCCACAATACTATACTTTACGAATGAATACTTGATACGTTAACTTCTTCTTTGCAGGAATAGCACAAAAGCAAAGTTCGTACGAGTCGGTAGCTCCGTCCGAGCCTACCGTGATGCTGAAAACCACAGAGTCTAACAGTTCCAGCCGACCGCGTTGATACGGGCCAGCAGAGTCATGAACAGACTCGGTCACAGTACCTTTTCTCGTTGTGGCTGGTACGGAGTGTACGAGCCGGTCGGCGTTCGTCGCGGTTGCGGTGCAAGACGGAGCGATGCAAGGTGCGGTGTCCCTCGATGCGGTGCAGGCAGCGGCTCGATGAGCGTCGTGCAGACGGAGTCGGTGAGTCCAAGGCGTGCGATGCAGGGTGAGACGATGCTCGATGCGGTGCTGACAGGTTGCAATGCGGGCGACCTAGCCGGAGTGCGGGAGCTGGCGTCGGACAGCGGTGCGAGTCGGAGCGGTGCGTCGCAGACATGCGAGCGGTGCCCCAAATGCGGTGCGGTCTTGACTCTTGAGCCAGTTGCAGCGACAGTGTCGGTCTGGTCCGGCTGGCCCAGTGAAGCGATGCGATGCGAACTGCGGTGCCCACAGGTCACGGTGCAAGCAGCGGCTCGATGTTGGCGGCGTCGGACGTCGCCCACGGTGAGACCAGGGTTGCGATGCGAAGCGGGGCGATGCGGTCTGCGGTGCAAACAGGTCACCGGCCAGGGATGGGTTCGGTTGACGGAGTCGGTTGCAGTTCCCTTCCTCTGTGGCAACTGAAACAGCGTTCCAGAAGCGGTACCCAGAGGCTTGTGAAGTCTTTGCAGTCCCTGAGACTTCTTAACAGGAGGCCAGCTCGGTTCCTGGCCCTTGGAGATACTCAGCACAAGTTCGTAGAAAGTTCAGTCCAGTCCTTTCACTGCCCAAGGCAGAAGCAGCAGCTGCAGGCCAACCCAACAAAGCAACAACACAGCAAAGGGGCAGTACTCCTCCTGGCAGCTCTTCCAGCTCTTCGTCTTGGCAGGTTCCTTGATTCCAGCGAGATCTAAATTCATGGGGTCAGGGCCCCAATATTTATATCCCAAATTCCTTTGTTCTCTGAAGGCAGAGAGGCCTTCGCCTAGTCCAAACCAGTTCTGGAGCACTTTGTTGACAAGTCTCCGTCCCTTCTTTCAGTGAGTAGGCCAGGGACATCAGACGCACCACAGGAGGTGGAGCCAGCATTGTGGAGGGAAGGCACTGTCCTATTCAGGGCCCAGGTGCGACCCCTCCCACCCATCTACAGGTCGATCTGGCTATTCAGCCCTGCGCTGACTCACCCTGTCTCCTGGCATCCCCCAGCCCCTGTCACTCACATTCCAGACAAAGAATACACAATCTCGCAGAGGCAGGCTTGGATGGTTAGACAAGAAAATACCCACTTTCTAAAAGTGGTATTTTCAAACACAGAATGTTAAAACCAACCTTACTAAAAGCTGCATTTTATCATTCTGAGTCCAGGCATACTAAACTCGAATTTCTACCATGTTCCCGGGGTCAGTTAGGATTATAAGTTGTAATAATCAAAACTGCCCGTTCTGGCCTAGGGGGAACAGGTAGCCTTGCAATAGTGAAAAACGAACTAGGCTGTAATTCACTATCAGGACATGCCGTACACACCCGGGCATGTCCTACCTTTCGCGTACAACGCACCCTGCCCACAGGGGTACCTTGGGCCTACCTTAGGGGTGACTAACATGTAGCAAAGGGAAGGTTTAGGGACTTACAAGTGTGTGCACTGGCCAAGTCGACATGGCAGCCCCGGGCTGCGCACAGGCTCTGCGATGGCAGGCCCGAGTTACACTTTACGGGCTGTTTGCGTGGGTGGCACAATCCAGTGCTGCAGCCCACCAACAGCATTTGGTCTATAGGCCCTGGCACTCACAGTGCACTTTACAAGGGACTGACACATAAACCAAATAGGCCAATCATGGAAACACCAATCCATAACACATTTTATACAGGAGCACTTGCACTTTCCCACTGGACCGCAGTGAGGAAAGTGCGCAGAATCATCACACCAGCAAAAACAGAGTCAAAACCGGGAGGTCAGAAAGCAAAAAGTCAGGGGAAACACGCCAAAAGATGCCAAGTCTAACACATGTCCCCTCCAGCTGAAAGTAGGGAGAACTACCCAACCCCATTGGAGTTCTCCTCACTAAGGCGGAAGAACCTGGACAGACCATCTGCGTTGGCGTGTTCTGTACCAGGACGGTGTTCCACCGTAAAGTCCATTCCCTGTAGGGAGATGGACCACCTCAGCAGTTTTGGATTCTCGCCCCTCATTTGCATCAACCATCTGAGGGGCCTGTGGTCTGTCTGAACCCGGAAGTGAGTCCCAAACAGGTATGGTCTCAACTTCTTCAGCGCCCAGACCACAGCAAAAGCTTCCCTTTCTATGGCACTCCACCTCTGTTCCCTGGGAAGTAGTCTCCTGCTAAGGAAGACTACAGGCTGATCCAGGCCCTCTTCTTTCAGTTGTGAGAGCACCGCTCCCACACCATGCTCTGAAGCGTCAGTCTGCACGACAAATTCTTTGGAGAAGTCAGGTGCCTTGAGCACGGGCGCCGTGCACATGGCTGCCTTCAGGGCATCAAAAGCTTTCTGGCAGGACTCAGTCCAGATCACTTTCCTGGGCTGCCTCTTAGAGGTCAGCTCTGTTAAGGGGGCAACGATGGTGCCATAGCCCTTAACAAATCTCCTATAGTAACCGGTGAGACCTAAGAAGGCTCTCACCTCTGTCTGGGTCTTGGGGGCTCCCAAGCCAGAATGGTGTCAATCTTGGGTTGTAGGGGCGCCACCTGGCCGCTTCCTACCTGGTGTCCCAAGTACACCACAGAACCCTGCCCGATCTGGCACTTACTGGCCTTGATCGTGAGGCCTGCACCTTGCAGAGCCCTCAACACTTTCTCAAGGTGCTGTAAATGTTCTTCCCAGCTGGAACTGAACACAGCAATGTCATCCAGGTAGGCAGCACTGAAATCCTCCAGCCCAGCCAACACCTGATTGACCAACCTCTGAAAGGTGGCAGGGGCATTCTTCAACCCAAAGGGCATCACCCGGAATTGGTAATGACCTTCTGGGGTTGAGAATGCTGATCTCTCCTTGGCCCCATCGGTTAAGGCAATCTGCCAGTACCCAGACGTTAAATCAAACGTGCTGAGGAACCGGGCAGCTCCCAACCGATCAATGAGCTCATCAGCTCTGGGGATGGGGTGCGCGTCAGTCCTGGTGACGGCATTGAGCCCACGGTAGTCCACACAAAACCGGAGTTCTGGAGTGGCACCGGGCGCCGCAGCCTTTGGGACCAAGACCACTGGGCTGGCCCAAGGACTGTGGGAGGGCTCAATCACCCCTAACGCCAACATCTTAGAGACCTCCTCCTTGATGCTGGCTCTGACCCGGTCAGTCAACCTGTAAATCTTGTGCTTCACAGGATGGCTGTCACCGGTGTCCACGTCATGGGTACACCAGTGAGTAACACCGGGAGTCAGAGAGAACAGTGGGGCGAACTGTCCCAACAACTGGCGACAGTCCCCCTGCTGCTCCTGAGTCAGAGTAGGGGAGAGGATCACACCCTCTACTGACCCATCATGCTCCTTGGTAGACAGGAGGTCAGGGAGAGGCTCGCTCTCCTCTTCCACCCCATCATCTGTCGCCAAGAGCATACTCACTTCGGACATCTCGAAGTGGGGCTTGAGGCGGTTCACGTGAAGGACCCTCAAAGGGTTCCTTGGAGCCTGCAAATCCACCAGGTAGGTGACGTCACTTTTGCGCTCCTTTACCTCATATGGCCCAGTCCACTTGTCCTGCAAGGCACAAGGTGCCACTGGGGCCATTACCCACACTTTTTGCCCAGGTTGAAATTCGACCAGAGTGGCGTTCTGGTCATACCATCTCTTCATTTCTTCCTGGCTTGCTTCTAGGTTCGCCTGAGCGAGTTTCCTGAAGCGGGCAGTTTGGTTTCTAAAGGCCAGCATGTAGCTAAATACATCCTGGGGAGTTTTCCTGGGAGCCGCCTCCCAGCCTTCCTTCACCAAACTCAGAGGTCCTCTGACAGGGTGGCCATACAGGAGCTCGAAGGGGCTGTACCCAAGAGACTTCTGAGGCACCTCCCTGTACGCAAAGAGTAGGCATGGCAAGAGGACGTCCCACTTACGCCTCATGGGTTCTGTTAGACCCTTGATCATGCCTTTCAAGGTCTGGTTGAATCTCTCCACCAGACCGTTTCCTTGTGGGTGGTAAGGAGTGGTGAACTTGTAGGTTACACCACACTCCTTCCACAGGGATGTCATATACTTCGATATGAAATTGGTCCCCCTATCGGAAACCACCTCTCTGGGGAATCCCACACGGGAAAAGATCCCCATTAACGCCCGGCCCACCACTGGCGCCGTCGTTGT
The DNA here is from genome assembly GCA_963921515.1 of Calotriton arnoldi. NCBI lineage: Eukaryota > Metazoa > Chordata > Amphibia > Caudata > Salamandridae > Calotriton > Calotriton arnoldi. The sequence goes on along the minus strand of CAWUFW010009402.1, from coordinate 513,496 downwards.
CCTGAGAGGGATTGCCTCCGGGTACCGGGTGGCATGGTCCACCAAGACCAGGATGTACCTGTTGCCCATGGCTGTCTTGGGATCCAGTGGCCCCACTATATCCATCCCTACCCTTTCAAAGGGTGTTCCAACAACCGGAAAAGGTTGGAGAGGAGCTTTGACCTTCCTCCCACTCTTACCACTTGCCTGGCAAGTTTGGCAAGACCTACAGTGTGCATCTGACTGCCTTCGCATTTGGGGCCAAAAGAAGTGGGTGACAAGCCTGTCAAAGGTCTTGTCCTGCCCCAAATGTCCTGCCAAAGGCACGTCATGAGCCAGACCCAGTAGGAAGGTCCTGAAGCGCTGGGGTACCACCAGCACACGGGCTGACCCAGGCTCAGCAACCTTAGGCTCACTGTATAGGAGACCACTCTCCCAGTAGATCAGATGTGACCCGGACTGATTACCAGCTGCCTGGTCTGCAGCCTGCCGCCGTAGACCCTCCAGAGTAGGGCACTCGTTCTGCTCCCTGCAGAACTCCTCCCTGGTGGGACCCCCTTCTTGCTGCCAATGGGTCAGCTCAGAGATGTCTCCCAGTTCGGCTACCTGCTCCCCTGTAGGCACCGGGCGTCCCCCTCGAGGTCCGCCTCCTCCCGGTCCGTGGGAACTTCGGGGGCCGGTTTCCCGCGCCCCCTGCCCTTTCTCTTGGCAGGGACTTGGGCCACTGTTTCAGGCTCCAAGTCCTCTTGATCACCCTTTCTGGCTGCCATTGACCGAGTAGACACGCATGCCCACTCTGGCAACCCAAGCATCTCCAAGTGAGACCTGAGCTCAACCTCCTTCCATGAGGACTGCTCCAGGTCGTTTCCTAGCAGACAATCGACAGGCATGGTAGGGCTCACAACCACCCTCAAGGGACCTGAGACCCCCCCCCATTCAAAGGGAACCTGCGCCACCATACACTGGCGCTCAGAGTTGTCGACAGCAACTACTTGGTGGAATGCTCCTGGGACTACTTGCTTCTCAGACACCAGGTGACACCGGACTGAGGTCACACTGGCTCCAGTATCTCTGAGAGCCTCTACCCTGTTCCCATTAATGGTCACCCAGGTGCTATATTTCTTTGTGTTAGGGGGCACCTGGTTTCCTGGGACCATCTCACTGTCCCCGAGTGAGACAAGGGTCATTTCTGCGGGATCCCCACCCTCCTGTGGGCATCCCTCCTCCCCAAGCGCTACACTAGCCAACACTTTGGACTGTCCACCGGTGGGTGGCTGTGTCCCCTTCGGGCACTTGGGGTCCCCCTTAAAGTGACCTACCTGGTCACATGCATAACACTTGCGGGGGCCGGTCTCAACAGGCTTCCCTGTAGAGACCCCTTTCTTCTTATCACCGGGGGGCTGGGAACCTTTACCCTGGGTACTAGTTTGGGGCCCTTTAGAGAACTCCTGTGCTTTACCCTTGTCCCCCCCACCTTTCTGCTGGGGACCCTGCCCACCTTTGGCTGAGTCTCCCCAAACGCTTTCTTGTGGACCCTGGTACTCACCCAGCGGTCCGCTTCCATAGCAAGCTTCCTGGGGTCAGTTAGCTTACTATCAACTAGGTGCTGGCGCAGATCTGCAAAACATAGACTAGACAAGTGCTCCCATGCAATCAAGTTGTAGAGCCCCTGAAAATCTGTTATACTACTGCCCTTCACCCAACCATCCAGAGACCTGCAGAACACATCCACACATTCCAACCAAGTGTTGACATCAGACTTCTTACTGGACCTGAACTGATCCCTGTACTTTTCAGGAGTAAGACCATACTTCGTGAGAAGGGCATCCTTCATGTCAGCATAGGTGAGGTGATACCCCTTACCCAAAGCTATCAGAGCATCCCTTGCTTCTTCCGGGAAAAGTGGCCACAATCCTGCTCCCCAATTCTCCTCAGGGACCCCATTCATGTGTATGGCTGCCTCATAACCCTGGAACCACCTTTGTATGTCATCCCCCTTCTTGAACTCCTTGCCTACGTTCTTGGGAATGTGCACAATCCTGTCTGCCTTTCTGGACGAATTGCTGCCACCATCTGAGCCTGACTTACTCCTAAGTTCTAGCTCCTTCAGTTCTCTCTCATGCTCTAAGAGCATCTTCCTCTCCTCTATGGCCAATCTCTTCTCCTCCCGCTCACTCTCCAGCCTGAGCTTCTGCAGCTCGAACTGCCTTGCCTCCCGCCTGTCCTCCAGCTCCTCTGGGGACAGACTGCTGCTGCCTGACCTGGCGGGTTCCCCCTACCCAAAAGCACATCCACCCTGGAAATAGGCTCCTCCGCCTCCTCACTGAGATCACCAGGCTGCCCATTGGCATGTCTGGCTGCTACCAGGCCCTCAGCGCCTTCTGTAGCTCCTCCTTCCTTGTGAGGCCTTTAATTTGGACTTTCAGGTTTTTACAAATCGCTCGTAACTCCTTTACGGCGTAGGATTCCAACCTGTCCTCCTCAAAGATAACTTCCAGAGATGCAACGGATGATGCAATTGATTCAGGCATGACAAAAGTCGTGAGTTGAAAACTGGCAAGATCAAAAATAGGCCAAAAGAAAAAGAACCAGTATGTGGTACGTAATGGTCTGCGATATGGTAGTAGTGCACACCAATCACTGTAAGTCAAGTGCAAACACAAGTCCTATCCTCACCGCTGACAACCAATGTTAGAAATGGGATCTCTAGTTGGCAAGGGCTTGCACCTTTGTCCAAGTAGGGACCCTTCTTCCTAGTCAGGGTAAGGGTTGTTACACTCGTGAAGTAACCCCTGCTCACCCTCGTGGTAGCTTGGCACGAGCAGTCAGGCTTAATTCAGAGGCAGTGTGTAAAGCATTTGCACATAACCAACAGTAATACAGTGTAAACACTACAAACGGACACCACACCAGTTTAGAAAAATAACCAATATTTTATATACTCAAGACAAGACCAATTACGACAAAAATCCACAATCCTATACTTTACGAATGAATACTTGATACGTTAACTTCTTCTTTGCAGGAATAGCACAAAAGCAAAGTTCGTACGAGTCGGTAGCTCCGTCCGAGCCTACCGTGATGCTGAAAACCACAGAGTCTAACAGTTCCAGCCGACCGCGTCGATACGGGCCAGCAGAGTCATGAACAGACTCGGTCACAGTACCTTTTCTCGTTGTGGCTGGTACGGAGTGTACGAGCCGGTCGGCGTTCGTCGCGGTTGCGGTGCAAGACGGAGCGATGCAAGGTGCGGTGTCCCTCGATGCGGTGCAGGCAGCGGCTCGATGAGCGTCGTGCAGACGGAGTCGGTGAGTCCAAGGCGTGCGATGCAGGGTGAGACAATGCTTGATGCGGTGCTGACAGGTTGCAATGCGGGCGACCTAGCCGGAGTGCGGGAGCTGGCGTCGGACAGCGGTGCGAGTCGGAGCGGTGCGTCGCAGACGTGCGAGCGGTGCCCCAAATGCGGTGCGGTCTCGACTCTTGAGCCAGTTGCAGCGACAGTGTCGGTCTGGTCCGGCTGGCCCAGTGAAGCGATGCGATGCGAACTGCGGTGCCCACAGGTCACGGTGCAAGCAGCGGCTCGATGTTGGCGGCGTCGGACGTCGCCCACGGTGAGACCAGGGTTGCGATGCGAAGCGGGGCGATGCGGTCTGCGGTGCAAACAGGTCACCGGCCAGGGATGGATTCGGTTGACGGAGTCGGTTGCAGTTCCCTTCCTCTGTGGCAACTGAAACAGCGTTCCAGAAGCGGTACCCAGAGGCTTGTGAAGTCTTTGCAGTCCCTGAGACTTCTTAACAGGAGGCCAGCTCGGTTCCTGGCCCTTGGAGATACTCAGCACAAGTTCGTAGAAAGTTCAGTCCAGTCCTTTCACTGCCCAAGGCAGAAGCAGCAGCTGCAGGCCAACCCAACAAAGCAACAACACAGCAAAGGGGCAGTACTCCTCCTGGCAGCTCTTCCAGCTCTTCGTCTTGGCAGGTTCCTTGATTCCAGCGAGATCTAAATTCATGGGGTCAGGGCCCCAATATTTATATCCCAAATTCCTTTGTTCTCTGAAGGCAGAGAGGCCTTCGCCTAGTCCAAACCAGTTCTGGAGCACTTTGTTGACAAGTCTCCGTCCCTTCTTTCAGTGAGTAGGCCAGGGACATCAGACGCACCACAGGAGGTGGAGTCAGCATTGTGGAGGGAAGGCACTGTCCTATTCAGGGCCCAGGTGCGACCCCTCCCACCCATCTACAGGTCGATCTGGCTATTCAGCCCTGCGCTGACTCACCCTGTCTCCTGGCATCCCCCAGCCCCTGTCACTCACATTCCAGACAAGGAATACACAATCTCGCAGAGGCAGGCTTGGATGGTTAGACAAGAAAATACCCACTTTCTAAAAGTGGTATTTTCAAACACAGAATGTTAAAACCAACCTTACTAAAAGCTGCATTTTATCATTCTGAGTCCAGGCATACTAAACTCGAATTTCTACCATGTTCCCGGGGTCAGTTAGGATTATAAGCTGTAATAATCAAAACTGCCCGTTCTGGCCTAGGGGAACAGGTAGCCTTGCAATAGTGAAAAACGAACTAGGCTGTAATTCACTATCAGGACATGCCGCACACACCCGGGCATGTCCTACCTTTCGCGTACAACGCACCCTGCCCACAGGGGTACCTTGGGCCTACCTTAGGGGTGACTAACATGTAGCAAAGGGAAGGTTTAGGGTCTTGCAAGTGTGTGCACTGGCCAAGTCGACATGGCAGCCCCAGGCTGCGCACAGGCTCTGCGATGGCAGGCCCGAGTTACACTTTACGGGCTGTTTGCGTGGGTGGCACAATCCAGTGCTGCAGCCCACCAACAGCATTTGGTCTATAGGCCCTGGCACTCGCAGTGCACTTTACAAGGGACTGACACATAAACCAAATAGGCCAATCATGGAAACACCAATCCATAACACATTTTATACAGGAGCACTTGCACTTTCCCACTGGACCGCAGTGAGGAAAGTGCGCAGAATCATCACACCAGCAAAAACAGAGTCAAAACCGGGAGGTCAGAAAGCAAAAAGTCAGGGGAAACACGCCAAAAGATGTCAAGTCTAACAATTGCAAATGCTTCTTTTTTGTTTTACCTTCAGCTACGTGCCCTGTGATCATGCACACACTCTTATCCAGCAGAATGGACCCAGTGATGTCAATGGGGTCATCCTGGCTGACTTGCCTCCCCTTGGGTGGTTAGCAGGTGAAGGGAGGAGGGGGTAAGGAGGTGGGGGGGAGGGACAGCGCCATGTAATAAAGAGGGAGAAAATTATGTTTTACAGGTTTCACATTCCACAGTCGGGTTTACAGGGAGTGTGAAGTATAAACACACTGGTTACATGTCCCAGCTGCCACACTGCTAGGGTTTTGCAGGGTGCGGTCTGTTGCCTCCTGCACCTCCTCCGCCCACGGAGCCTCCCAATATTCACCACCCATGTAGCCTCTTGAGCTCCCGAATGGCACCTCCTGGTCTGGCGGATCAAGGGTACTCCTGCTGCCAGTCCCCCCTCACCCTCGGCACTCATTGCCTCTTCCTGACCCATCAGCACTTCTCACAATTATCATTTCATGTGGTAATATAATCACTTCCGTTGTGCTTCTCTTCAGGCCGGATTCATCTTCAAAGTCTCCGTGGTCCCTTGGGACATTGCCTACCCTTTCATGATCCTCTACCATATCACACTGCTACCTGTTCTCCTGGGGAGGCGTTATTCTGCCCTCGTCACTTTATACATGTTCTCAGCTGAGCCTTATGAGGCAACTCCGGAGACTTGTACTCTTGCTGTCTTTTTCCACCTTGCGTACTGTGGTGTCGGCCTTAATTGTGTCATGCCTGGATTACGGTGACGCAGTATATTTAGTGCTACCTGACAAACTTTTGGGGAGACTTCAGGTGGTTATGAATGACGCAGCAAGACTGATTTTTAAGCTTCCGAGAAGAGCACATGCCACACCCCTGCTACAACAACTGCACTGGCTCCCAATCAGGCAGAGGGTCAAGTTCAAGGGGCTGTGCATTGCACACAAAGCCCTCAATGGAGCAGTACCCTGCTACATCAAAGACCGTCTGAAGAAATACGTGCCAGGACGATGCCTCCGATCGGCTGAGGCAAGCCTGCTGGCATTCCCACGCTTTGATAAAAATACTCTGGGGGGGGGCGTGCCTTCTCAGTTGTGATTCCTCAGCTTTGGAATAAGCTCCCGGACAGCCTGCGCAGGGAAGCTACCTTACTCTCGTTTAGGAAGGGTCTCAAGACCTTCCTTTTCACTCAGGCGTTTGGATAGGCTCATCCGGTGATGCGAAGCTTTGGGAAGCATGTTAGGCTCCAGGTTTAGGGTTTGTCTTAGCGCTTAGAGACCTGTTGGTGATTTGGTGCTATACAAATAGAAATTAACAATAACAATAACGTGACGTGTCCTGGTGCCCACTGATGTCACTCGCCATGGCGTCCACTACTGCCACTTGGACTTCTGTCACATGTCCTGTGCCTTACTGATCCATCTTTCTTTCACTTGCCATGGTGCCTACATCGGCCATGGTGCCCACACAGCATTTTGGATGGTGTCTTCCCTTTCAATTGGTCTGGTGCCCTCCCAGAATCAGTCAGGTTTCAAACCCTCTTATTCTCTCTGAAAGAACCACGAAGTGTTGTATTTTCCAAATTGTCTGGTAGTAACACCCCACTCTGAGAATGAGGCCTCTTTGTGTGATAAAGTGTCTCTGTAGCTGTACTGGCAGTCTTCGAGGTGGCAGGAGGGATGGCCGCACTCTGTTATGTAGAGCCTAGATGCCAAGACATTTCTGCACAATGCTAACACGTAATGTCATTTCAGCTTGCCATACATTGAGGCAGAGGCCACCATCGCATTGAGTGCGCTGTAACCTGTTGAAAGGGTAATTTGGAGAAGGCATCAGATGCACGATGTAACAATCTGTCGAGGGGGGCCAAGAGATGGCAACAAAGCTGAACTTATATACTAATTTATATTCAGTAAGATATCTGCAAGACCCAGAACATGGTGGTAACGTGCAGATGAGATGTTCCAGAGACCAGTGTGGGAAGTGAGGGATGTCTGTGTGTATTTGTATGTGTGTGTGTTTGCGCATATCTGGGTGCATTTATGTGTGAGTTCACTTAGAGGCAATTTAAGTGCATTTACTCATGCATTGAGGTTTAATGCTTGCCGCATTTTTATTGATAGCATTTAAGGGCCAGCTGTATGAATGATGGGTCGTAAACAGAAGGTGAACATTGTGCATCGACGTTTTGCAATCTGCCCGTCATTTTGCGATGCAACCTGTAAACAAATAGGTAGCGTGGCAAAATGCGAATTCATAGGTGGTTGCGGAATGACCTGCTCAATGAATATTAATTAGGCAGGTTGTAATTTGCTACAGTCTGTGATTGGCCATCAGTGAACGGATAGTGGCCTGCAAGGTACTGCAGACCTCCCTCCATCCATGCGTTCTCGTTTCAAAATGGAAACCTTTTTTTAACATTTTTTTTTTTAAAAGCAGCCACTGCTCCTTAAAGAACAGCAGCTGTTTTAAAAATAAATCTGGGAAATCATTGAGTGTGGGGAGGAGCCTGCTCCCTCCCAGTCTCCACCCCCCAGCACCTCTATAACCTTCTTTCCTAACAATATCTCAAAGGTGAAGCTGTCCCACGAGCAGCTTCACTTTTGCAAATTACTCAGCACCTCCTTTGAAGTATCAATTACTTTGAAGTGTTTGAGACTAGAATTGATGTTAAGAGCCACTAATAAATACCATTGTGAATCAATTCTAATGGACTGTAAAAATAACTAATATTTCAACACCTCGAGACAATTCAGTTTGTTGTGTGCACTACAAAAGTGGTCATTTATGTATTAGTATATTAAGCATTCGAGGTGATCACATGGGATCTGCAGTGGTAGTAACGCACAGCATCATCAGTGCAGCTTTACATAATGGATCTGTGTCTACGACACTTGAATAAGGGTCCACCTGGAGGTTGCTTTCCTTCAGGCCTCAAGTCTTCTTAAACTTCCACCTGGTCTTCCTCATACCATGCTTTGTGGAGGAAAGTGCCATGTCTCCCCATTCCTCCCCATAGGTAAGAACGTATTGCGCCTCCCTCACACATATCCAAGGGCAAGAGTGGATTAAGTCTTCCTCCTACCTCACCATAGGCAGAAACGTGCCACAGCTCCTTTACACCACAACACAGAAGACTGGCCTCCATTTTAAATCACCATGAGTAGGAAAATGCTGGCCCTCCATTATGCCTCAGCTAGGCAGGAGAGTATACTTTGCTTTGCATAGGATGATATAATTCCTCCCTCATACCTTACCATAGACAGGTAAGTCTATGGCTTCTATTATGTCTCATGATAGTCAACAGGCCTTTCATACACAGTTCCTGGCGCTAAAGTCGCAAGTCTTCGGAATATCCTGTTTTGGACAGCAGAGCGTGAGCACACAATGCTCTGGCCAAGAGGATGCCAGGTCTCCAGAATACTCTGCTTTGGAGAGAAGAATGTGAATGAAAATGTGAACACCTAGGACTCTGGACAGGAAGGTGTTGGATCTCCGTAACTCCCTGCTTCAGCCCAGACTAGTCTGACCGCACAGTGCCCTGGACCAGAATGTGTCAAGTATCCAGAATGCCCTGCTGTGCACAGAACCCTGGTCATGAGGGTGTCAGGGCTCCAGAATACCCTGCTTTGGATAAAAGAGTGCGAGCAACCGTACTGTGGACAGGTTAATGTCGAGTCTCCAGAACATCGTTCTCTGGACAGCAGAATGTGAGGAGGCAGTGCTCTGGACAGAGAGATGTCAAGGCTAAGTATACGCTGCTGTGGACTGAGGGATGGGAGGGTTCTGTTAGTGGGAAGGGGGTGTTAGGTCTCCATGATGCCTTCTTCTGGACAGTAGAGTGTGAGCACACAATGCTCTGGCCAGGAAAGTGTTAGGTCTCCAGAATACCCTCCTTAGTCAGGAGGGTGAAGGTTTAAGCGAGATCGAAAGCACTCCGTCAAGACATAAGCTTTGACTTCAGAAAGTGAAAGAGCATTGTTCCTGTGAAACCTTTCAGCCCTGCAGCTATAAAGAAGTGCCAAAGGGAGGTGCCTCGAGAGTAGCTTCCCAGCCAGAACAAAGGGTGCTGACTACAACAAAGCAGCAGTTATTTCTTCAAGTTCAGACACACTCATCCCGGGGAGGCAAGCTTTGATTTTAGCTGTAGCGTCAACTTACTGGCTCACTGTTGTCTCCATGGTCTACTGGAATCGCATTCCTCTGCCTGGCTCAGATACCATTGAGTTCCTCTCCTGGGTGCTTGGTGGAATCGTATTTGTGTCCCGAATCTGTGTATTTTTATATGAGTTTTGTGCGGTGCCAGTGCTTTTAATGCTATTGTCTCATGATGGCACAGCTCGCCATTACATGTCTGCTGATGACCATGGTGACTATCTCAGCGAGCAGCGGGTATGCATGTACCCAGGAGAATAGATGGTAAGGGAAGAAGAATATGTGTCATCTTGGTGAGGAAATTGTAGACACTGACCAATGTCCTGGGCATGGTGGACTTTTTTTTGGTGTTTGGCCAAAATATCGATTTCAAAATAATGTGTGGACACAGCATTGTGTCAAGAATATTGAGGACAAATATACTGTGAATGTTAATTTGTATGGGAAAGTAAAGTTTTACTATACTTAACTCCACATATATGTACCTTGATAAGGGCAGGCTTTTGGTGTGGGCGAGTGGGGACCAGGGCGCAAATTTTCAGAGGGGCACATGGAGCTGTCTGTATTAAAGTCCTGCAGCCAGCAACATCCCTCTTACTTGACTTCAGTGATTGAGACTGAACTGCTTTTATTCGTTTTAACTTCCCCCAGGTGCTGTTTTGCACCGCATTAACCCCCTACCTTCCCCTCCCATCAACGTCTCCCCCCATCGACTTGCACCAAACTGCCTTTCACACCACCAACAACTTGGCGCTAGCGTGAGACAGCTCGCTGTGAACGATTCTGTATATTTGGGGAAGGTGCCGACAAGTTTGTGCTCAGAGGTCACTTACTGATTTGATGGGTGAATGACCTGTAAACACAAAATGGACCCCCTCCTACCTAATTTTATTTACCAGGTGCAGGGAGGGCGAAAAATGTCTTTCCACCCAGGGCGCTATCTGACCTAGGGCCGATATATATATATATATATATATATATATATATATATAGGAAAGGGATTGTGGCATGCCGGCGTGCTGCCAAATCGCTGGTGGTGCACAAAGATTAGCGCCACCGCAAGCGCTAAATATTCCCAAAATACCTCTCAAAACTCCAGTATGAGAGAGAGCAGGCACTCGAAGTCAGGGGAATAAAACCATTTAATGTATGAAACTCTCCAAACCAGGAACACACAAGAGACTTGTTTCAGCAGTGACACTGCCTTTATCAAATGCCAAAATGCGTCTCTCGTGGGTTCCTGGTTTTGGGGAGTTTGATACATTAAATGGTTTTATTCCCCTGACTTCGAGTGCCTGCTCTCTCTCTTATTGGAGTCTTGAGAGGTTTTTTTGGATATATATATATATATATATATATATATATATATATATATATATATATATATTATCTACTGGCGGTCGCCAGTAGATAGTTATAGTTAGGAAAATAGGAAATCCGCAACATTCTATTTGAAATAACTCTTGCGTCGGTTGACGAATCTTCGCGAAAGCTTCCAACTTGTTGGGGCGCTCCGCTCCGCTCCTACCCTGAAAGTCTCGGGTTGATTTGTCAAGCGGGGGCCGAGAAAAAAGGGGGGGTCCCAAAACGCGTTTTCTCAGTTTTTTCCATGTTAATTCCCATAGGAAATTTTAGCCACGGCTACAGCCCGAACTGCTGAACGGAATTACACCAAATTTTGCAAAAGGTAGCGCTTGGTTCAGAAAGCGACCTTTTTTAAATGGTGTAAATCCGTTCAGTAGTTGCGGAGAAATTCAAAAAATAAGAGTGAAAAAATCGATTTCCCATAGGAAACTTTATGCAAGGCTACAGCAAAAACTGCTGAACGGAATTACACCAAATTTGGCAAAAAGGTAGTGCTTGGTTCAGAAAGCACCCTTTTTAAAAATGGTGTAAATCCGTTCAGTAGTTGCTGAGAAAATCCAAAATAAAAGTTTCGATATTTAGAGGCACGGAGGATCCGTGCACCCTCCCGACCACGAGCTGCATGCTAATTGGCTGTCAACACTCCAAACCAGGAAGTGTTGGCAGCCATCTTATCTCCTCGGTAGAACCGAGGGACAAGAAAAAGACAAAAACAAGGGTGCACAACGCAAAAGGGGGCAGGGTAGAAACACCCTGACCCCCTAGCCCTGCTCAGGGGTCCTACAAGGACCCCCAGGGCCCCCAAATATATATATTTTTTTTAAATTGGCAGAAAACGCGCTGGGTGCGCGGATCCTGCCGATAAAAAAAACAAAGCGCGGGCTCCCGCGCTTCGTGGTTAATTGGCCCCCGGGTGGGCCAAGTCCCGGGGGCATGCGGGGCTTAAATTATTAATTATATGGTGGGGCCTCTAAGGCCCCCAAGCCCCGGGACCGCCACCCCCGGGGCTTTAAACAAATGGTGCAGGAGGGCTCTGAGCCCTCCCGCAGCCCGGGGACCGCCACCCCCGGGGCTTCTTTTTTTAAAATGAAATAACCTGTGTGGGGGGGGCTCCAGCCCCCCCACACACCCCGGGGACCACCACCTCCCCGGGGCACTAAGAAATTTTAAATGGGGGTCCGTTTTGGACCCCCGAAGCCCGGGGACCACCACCTCCCCGGGGCTTTGCAGATGTGGGGAGGGGGCCGCGCGGCCCCCTCCTGGAGCCATTGATGGCCCTGGGGACCGCCACCCCCAGGGCCGGCTCCTGCAGTGTCCCGGGGTGCCTACCCCGGGACACTGCTGTTTGCAATGGCAGGACGGGAGCCTCGCGGCTCCCGTCCTGTCATTACAAACTGCTTTGCTTCATTGAAGCGAGAGCAGGAAACCTGCTCTCGCTTCAATGAAGCAAAGCAGATTGCTTTCCACATGGGGAGCTGCATGTCAGCAGCTCCCCATGTGGAAAAGCAATGCCGGCTCCGAAGGGATGCGGGGAGCCGGCTGGGACCGTGGGGGATTGGGGACCCCCACGGTCTCCAACGGAGAGGGCCAGCCCCGGGGATGGGGTCCCCGGGGCAAGTAGTGGCTCGGGAGAGGGGCCACGCGGCCCCCTCCCCCAAAAAATAAATAAATAAATAAAAAATAAATAAAGGCCTGCCCCGGGGATGGGGTCCCCGGGGCAAAAGGAGGCCTGAGGAGGGGTGCCACGCAGCCCCCTCCTTAAAAAAAATCATAAAAAGAGTGGCCACGCCCCGGGGATGGAGTCCCCGGGCCGGAATCGGCCACGGGAGGGGGCCACGCGGCCCCCTTCCCGTTTTTTAACAAAAAAAGAAAAAAAAGGGGTAAGGCCCTGGGGGATGGGGTCCCCAGGGCCCAAAAAGGAAAAAGGGAAGGGGGCCACACAGCCCCCTTGGGAAAAAAACAAAAAACGATCGGGCCGCAGGCCCGCCCCTTCCTTTACCACTCTGCAAACGCGCCCCTGGCGCGTTTGCAGAGGGGAACGATTTCCCCTTGAATACTGGGGGTCCCTGGGGGCCAACTAGCCCACCAGGAACCTCCAGTATGCGCCAGGGGCTGCGTTGCAGAGAGGTGTACAGAGGCCACGCCCCTTTTACACCTCTCTGCAACGCAGCTCTGTGGCGCTTACTGGAGGTACCTGGTGGGATAGTTGGACCCCAGGGACCCTCAGGATTCAAGGGGACTTAATCCCCCAACTTAAAACGCGCCACGGGCGTGTTTACACAGTGGTGAAGAGAGGGGGCGGGGCTTCAGGTGACATGTGTGCAAATAGGCCCGTGGCGCGTTTTAAGATGGGGAATTAAATCCCCTTCAATCCTGAGGGTTCCTGGGGGCCAACTAGCCCACCAGGTACCTCCAGTAAGCGCCACGGAGCTGCGTTGCAGAGTGTTGTAAAAGGGGCGTGGCCTCTGAACACCTCTCTGCAACGCAGCTCTCTGGCGCATACTGGAGGTATCTGGTGGGCCAGTTGGCCACTAGGGACCCTCGGGATTGAGGAGGAATTAATTCTCCAACTTAAAACGCGCCACAGGGCGTGTTTGCAGACATGTCACCTCAGGCCCCACCCCTTCCTTCACCATTGTGCAAATATTCCTCTAAAATCAGCCGAACTACGAATTCCGATTTACTCACCTGTTATCAGGAGAGACCTCAGTGCTGCATCTTTCAGCCCAGTACTGATCCTGAAAAGTAATTTTAACCGTACTTACCAGTAACTTGAATTTCCTTCCATAGGATATCATTGCCTGCTTTTTGCTGAAAAAGTTTCTAAGTGTCGATTTTGAAACATACAAATATTCCTCTAAAATCAGCAGAACTACGAATTCCGATTTACCCACCTGTTATCAGGAGAGACCTCAGTGCTGCATCTTTCAGCCCAGTACAGATCCTGAAAAGTAATTCTAACCGTACTTACCAGTAACTTGAATTTCCTTCCATAGGCTAACATTGACTGGTTTCACTTGGAAATTCTTCTAAGGGTGGAGTTTTGTAACTTTATAATATTCCTCTAAAATCAGCTGAACTACGAATTCCAATTTTCTCACCTGTTATCAGGAGAGACCTCAGTGCTGCATCTTTCAGCCCAGTACACATCCTGAAAAGTAATTCTAACTGTACTTACCAATACCTTGAATTTCCTTCCATAGGCTAACATTGACTGGTTTCACTTGGAAATTCTTCTAAGTGTGGAGTTTTGGAACTTTATAATATTCCTCGAAAATCAGCCGAACTGCGAATTCCGATTTACTCACCTATTATCAGGAGAGAACCCAGTGCTGCATCTTTTAGCCCAGCACTGACCCTGAAAAGTAATTCTAACCGTACTTACCAGTAACTTGTATTTCCTTCCATAGGAATCCATTGTCTGGTTTTCAGCAGAAAAGTTTCAAAGTGTCGATTTTCATAAACTACAAATATTCCTTAAAAATCGCCTGTATGACTTAAACGCATTCTTTCAACTGTTTACAGGAGATGCACCAGTGCTGGATCCAGGATCCACCACTGAGTAAGAAAAAGTAACGATAACACTACTTACCTGCTAAGTGAATTTCCTCCCATAGGATAACATTGGTGATTCTATGTGAAAAAGTTTCTAAGTGTCAACTTTTAAAATACAATAATATTCCTTAAAAATCAGTACTGTAACCAAAACGCTTTTACTCAACTGTTTACAGGAGATGTCCCTGGACTGAATCTAGGATCCAGTCCTGTGGTTAGAAAAGTAATCCATAAAGTAACTAATTGCATTTAACTAGAAATTCACATTGAGCTCAATGTTGCATTGTGTTTGAAATTGTGTTGCCCATTGCAACAACTGTAACTACTGTACTTAAAAGTCTATTGCCTATTTGCAAAGAATTTAAACTAAAGTAATTCATTCTGAGAAAGTATATTTTGTAATGTAATGTATAATGTAATTACAATGTAATTTAAAAAATAAATAGTTTAAAAAAATGTAGAAAATCAGTATCAAAAAAATAAAGATAACAATTAATACATTTAAAAATTGTCATTTACAAAACCTTGGAAATTCACTGAAAAAACCAAGGTTTCAGACACGTTATAGTTAGAAATTAGCATTTAAAAAACCTTTGAAATTCACTGAAAAAACCATAGGTTTCAGGCACGTTATAGTTAGAAATTAGCATTTAAAAAACCTTTGAAATTCACTGAAAAAACCATAGGTTTCAGACACGTTATAGTTAGAAATTTGCATTTAAAAAACCTTTGAAATTCACTGAAAAAAACATAGGTTTTAGGGACAGTTATAGTTAGTTGGACATTGCACTCGTACAAAACCCGTGAAATTCCCCCGTTATAGTTAGTTCAGCTAACTATAACTCGCGCCCCCGCAATGCACTGCTGATGACGTCACATATTACATCACTCATGACATGGTCAGTGACATCACTGATGACATCACTGATGACATCTAAAAATGACATCACTGATGACATCACTGATGACATCATCCACGTGATAATCTGATGCACCACCTCACACCCTAATATAACCTTTGATACACCCACTCTAAATTACAGACTGCCATTCGCAAAACCATAGACACTCCAACACCAATAACTACATACCCACTCACTGATTCTTAGGTCTACACACACATCCACTCACTCACCCGTACAGTCACTCATACTTACGGTCACTCAGTACAGGACTAGCATATGCACTCATACTCCTATATAGACACTCAAACACTGCCACTCATCCATAGAGGTACTCACACACCTAGTCAGTCATGCAAATAATTAAACACACTGCCATTTACTCACCTATACAGTTATACACACACCAGCTCACTTACTCATACAAATACTAGCATATTCTTACGCTCTTATACAATCACTGATACAAGCACACACTCATCCATACAGTCACTCTCACAATCACACACTCTCGCTTATAGCTATTTATATACTCCAACACACATATATACTGCCTTTCACATATGTAGTTACTCACACATGTACCACTGGGACATACATTCACTCACTAACACACTCTTACACACACTTACCCACCCATACAGTCTATCACAGATGCACTCTTGAAACCATCCATCCAGTGAATCACCCACTCACACATCTATGCACAGAGTCGCACACACCCCACCCACACAAACACTCAGGCACCCATACAGATACTCAGACAACCAATCAATAACTCATATAGACACTCATGTAGCTATTCACAAACCCATGCAGCCACTTACACAGCAACAGACAGACGGATTCAGACATTCACCCAGTTTAGTCACTAACCCATGCATTCAGTAAGATATGTTTAATCACTCACTTATAGAGTTAGTCACGCACCTACTAAATCATCCATACAGACACTTATACACCCACTCATTCTTCAATACGCCTTTCCCTATATATTAAAAATATTTAAACTTTACAGAAACACACAGTCACTGCATCATGTCATCAGTGATGTCATTTGAGATGTCATCAGTGATGTCATCAGTGATGTCACTGACCATGTCATGAGTGATGTAATATGTGACGTCATCAGCAGTGCATTGCGGGGCGCGAGTTATAGTTAGCTGAACTAACTATAACGGGGAATTTCACGGGTTTTGTACGAGTGCAATGTCCAACTAACTATAACTGTCCCTAAAACCTATGGTTTTTTCAGTGAATATATATATATATATATATATATATATATATATATATATATATATATATGTATATATATATATATATATATGTATATATATATCATATACCACATCCTGTGCCTCAAACAATCCCCATGGACCAGGTGCAGACACCATTGTCCCTTTTGGTAAGTTCTTTATTTTCTTTTACAGACGTCCAAAGATATATATCTTCAAGGTATGCAGATGTGGAGTTAAGAATAGTAAATCTATACTTACCTATTTGCACTTACCTTCTTGATATTTTGATTCACAATATTTTTGGCACAGTATTCTGTCCACGCTATATTTTTGTCCTCAATATTCTGGCAGCGATCCTTCTTTTTTTGTCCTGTGTCTGATCAAATCATATTCCTCTCTCCAGTTTCTAGAGTCAGATTCCCATGTTCTGAGTAATAAGGTAGTGCATCCCTATATCTGAAGGAGTCACATTGCTCTCTCCAGTTACATCCTAATCCTCTAAATCGTGTTCCTCTTTTCAGGGTAAAGTGGGATTGTGTACCTCTATTCTGGATAATGTGAGCAGTGTTCCTCAGTTCTGGATATAGTGCAATTGTGTTACTCGGTTGTAAATAATATGGAATTGTATACCTCTATTTTGGATCTGATGGAAGAGTATTTCTTTGTTTTGAGTCAAGTGGTGTTTCTCTGTCCTCTGATGCATTTGTAGCCAGTAATTGTTTTGATATGTCCTGCATTTGTGAGTATTTGTCACTCTTTCCTGTGTTTAATGGAAACGTATTCCATTGTCCTGAGCCTGACAGGTATATTTCCTCTGCCACATGTCTAATGAATTAGCTGAGTATGTTTTTAGGTCAAGCTTGGGCAGCGCATGCGTTGTTCTGTGAGGCATGCTGTATTGAGAAATGGAATAGAAGCTCTGCCCATTTCCCGCCCATCTTTTCAATTGGCTCCTGTTAGTGGCCCTACAAAATCGTTGCTTTTGATCGATAAATAGGCTTAGTAGTACCTCCTTGGTACCGCCTTGTCTGCATTTGTAACCTCCCATAAGGACTGGACTTTTTACTTGTGTTGTTACACGGTCTGCTTTATCTAGTCTGTGAGCACTATTGTCTTTAATGATCTTCCACTATTCCACCCAGGACGTGCTTTCCTACAAGGCAGCACCCCACCCGCTTTTATATTTTTAATAGTAATGGCTGCAGGTCCACTATAACTATAGCAGCTGCGCTTATTTATTTATTTAATTTGCAGCGCGGTCTGCTCTAATTATAGCGGCCGCGCGTATTTATTTATTTAATTTGCAGCGCAGTCCGCTTTAACCATAGTGGACATACTTCTTTATTTATTTAATTTTCCAGCGCAGTCCGCTCTAACTTTAGTGGCTGCGCTACAGAACCTTTGTTTATTTATTTTTTGTTTTTGGGTGAAAGCGCCCCATACCACACTTTCACTTTAATGTTGGCCACGCCCCTTTCTTTAGGCGCTGCTCACTGTAACCTGAATACGGCGAGCAGCATCTAAAGAAAGGGGCGGGGCCACCATTAAAGTGGTCTCACATTTGCGCGAGTTTAATCTCTTAGCATTATAAATTACAATGCCTTTTATATGTGTGGTGGTTTTAAAAACACATAAATAAAAGGCATTGTCATTTACAAAGCCATTAGCTTAAACTCTCGCAAATGCGAGACCTATTGCATTGAAAATGCTTGTTATCTAAATGGAAGTGGTGAAGGAGAGAAAAATATTCTGTGGTGATTCATACAAATATTTAAAAACTAAACACAAGCATAGCCTCCCTGAATATGTTGTTCAAAACGATTGCGATCTAGTTTCAACTACACAAAATAAGACAATTACCAAATGAGATCATGGGTCATTCAGGATATATAAGAGTGTATAAAGTGGAATTAAATATCCCGGGCACTGATGACTCCCTAAGCCTCCCCTTGATTGCACTGCAGGACCGCAACCGAGCACGTGCGATTGCATCGTGGCTACTGTATTTCCTCTTCAGGGTTTTATTTCTCATTCTCCATTACTTCAGCCTGATGTAGTGCCGTAATTCTGTATTTCCTGGCTGCAAACACTCCCTAAGCAACCCAGCCCCCATGAGAAAAAAAAAATACAATTAAATTGTGAATCGTCTTGAAAACTTACAGCTAAACACCACCCGCTGCCATGCACTCTGCCTTGGAAGAATTTTGATTTGAAAGGCAAAGACCTAACAGTTGAATCAAAAGAGATTCTCGGGCTATGCGTGTCCTCTTTGCCTCGTAAGTGACCCGTCATTAGAGACCGCTGCACAGGCAAGAAATGCTAACCTATAGAAAAGAATGCCACTCCTCTGAAAAAGCCCAGCGCGGCTAATCCAAGCAGAAAAGCGCACAATAGCAGAATTCGCTCGTACGTGGCGTGTTACCGTTGACGCCAGAGGCCCTTTCCAAGTTCTTCCCTTTTAATTACAACTGCAGGCCATATCCTAGCAATGCGATCTGAAAGCTTTATTGCATCACGGGTCAATTTGTATCAAACACACACGCGCATAACAAGCAGCAACGAAATATCCTCAGGACTTAAAGACAATTCCAATGCTGCTCCGCCAGGCTGAGGCGGAGGCGGTATTTCACTCATAAAAGCGATGTGTCAGTAGCTTTTTGACATTTATGGGTTCTTTCCTTGGCTGCTCCAAAATGAAATTGTGTAGGAAAGTCCAGAGCAATTGCAGGGAACATTGATCATTCCGGGCAGGTCCAGTTTAGCCTCTCGCGGTAAACAGTTCAAACACTTTAATCCAAGGGCAGCGGGCCTCAGAAGTGTAAGACAATAAAAGTTGTTTTTTCATGAACTCGCGATTTCTAATAAGTCTCTATAAAATCTACGAGAGCGACCAGCAACTGGGATCAAATGCGCCGTGGTTCTGTGATAGAAAATGCCTCTTGGGTTCTTTACGAGCTCTTGGAAATGAAATCGCCAAGAAAGAGAGGGCAGCATTGGAAATATAACTACTCAAGGACAGCGTCCCGCGCCTGGATTTATTCACAGTCAGAGAGGCTTTGAGCCGCGATTGTTGGCTTTGTTTTTTTGCTTTACAATGAGGTCGACCTATGGCAGTGCCACTGAGCTTGCTAAAAGTGCAGTTGCCATTCTAAGTATGTAACCAGTGCAAATAAAACATTTGATATATATTGCTGTTGGCTTTCCTTAAAAAATAACAAAGATTACATAAACTGAACGAGCATGTATAGTTTCAGGGAGTTTACAGAAGTATCAAAGACATTAAGGGGCATATTCTCAAGAACGTGTGATAACTACCGCAAAATCAGCTTAACGCAACACTTCACATCGTAGTCTATTGCGGGAAAATAACGCCGTGTTAACATGGCATTCCCAACACGGCGGTACCATGCGATAGTCGCACGATAACGCGTCAAATGAACGCGTTAAAGTCAACGCGACGGCGCAAAAACGCGAAACCCCAACGCGAAAATAGTAGCGATGCCGCCAATCGCGATACAAAAATCTGCGAAAACCAGCCACAGGCCTGCAATTCCCACGCGTCATGCGGGAAAATGCACTATAAAAGTAGAAAAAAAACATACAAACAAAAGCCAAACAACAGCGAAGCACAATGGAGGCATCCGGAGCAAGTACAGAGGACAACCAGAACCCCACAAGCCCCCCGGAGGACCAGCCTGGGACCTCGGGGTCAGGGAAGGACAAGGACAAGAAGAGTAGGAAGAAGCGGCTCAGTCTGCAGGAAAACAGGATCCTGATAACGGAGGTGATAGAACACCATCAATCACTGTTCGTCACCTCCACTGTGTCACTGGCAACTAAAAATGGAATATGGCAGACCATCGTGGACAAGGTGAATGCAGTCGGAGTGCTGAGGAGGACAATGGACGAGGTCAAGAGGCGCTGGAATGATGTGAAGCGCAAAACCAAGCTGAAACTCGCAAACAACCGGAAGGCAGCAATGCAGACTGGAGGTGGGAGTCCAGCGCCACAGGAGGAGCTGGACGAGATGGAGGAAATGGTGTCCACAGTCATCAGTGGGGAGACGGTGGCAGGAGTTGGGGGACTGGACACTGCTCAACATGACCGGACACAACAGCAACAGGGTGAGTAACGACCAGGGTCTGGGGGGACGGGGGGAGATGGGCACAACGGCACACATGCAGAATTAAGCATAGCACATCTGCGGAAAAACCATGCCCCAGACCCACAACTCCCACCAAGAGACCAATACACACAGGTATGCAACATCTCAGCACTGCATAAGCACAGAACCCAGAGGCACACCGCATGTAAGGGATAAGGGGCAGCTAAATCAGAGCTGCAGGGGCGACTCCCCAAAATGCGGCACACACATGCATGCAGAGCACATCAACATTGACAACGATGTGGTACAAACCGCAACACGTACACAACAGAACAGAGGACACAACTGGTGCCGCATGTGCGTAGAAACTGGCCAATCACATTTGGCACTGCAGGAAAATGTGAGTTGACAATGTACAAGTACAAACACACATCCGTGACGTCGTCGGGATGTCCACTGTCCCGCATCAAATAGGCAGCTCCCCCCAAACAGTCACAATGTACACTGTCATGCAGTCTGAATGTAAACATGTACAATGCGTCAACATACATGTGAACACGATGTTAAACTGCATCTCCCCTTCACATTGCAGGGGAAATCCAACACCTCCTGCAGAGCAGTCCGAACCTCTCTTCTCTGATGACGAAGAGGACCACCACACCTTCGACTCCGACGCCCTCCAACAGCTCGTGGAGAGCCTCCGCAGCCCACTTCCAGGAGCAGGGCAGCCCAGCTGCCACGAGGAGAGCCCACCCCCTGCACAGAACACACAGCAGGCAGCACCCACCACCATGGCTGCCTCCCAGGACACCCACGATGAACACATGGCCTTCCAACGCCGTGTGTTGGGGTGCCAGGAGAAGCTGGCTGAACAGGTGCAGGTGGGGTTCGACTGCATGGTAGCCAAACTAGACGCCATACGTGGGTGTCTAAGTCCCATCAGGGACCACTCACAGTCCCTAACGGACACCCACAGTCCGCTCCATGCTCTCCAACGGACCATGGCTGACATCGCTAGAGTCCTGACTCTGTGACATTAACGACTGTCTAGTCAGAGTGCCTCCAGCGATCTCGCACGGGAGTTGGGACACATGCGGAGGATCATGGAGAACATGGAGCGGATGCAGGCGGAAAGAGCGGCTGCCATGGCTGCACACCAGCGAGAGGTAGCTGGGTCCCTCAATGCCCTAAAGACCCTCCTCATGGCATTGCTGCCACAAGGCCTGGCGCTGATGCATGCTGCTGCTACCACCCCATCCACATCTCCCGCCCCTGATGTGTCAGTGCCACACAGTGCTGGAGACAGAACACCACCACCCACATGTGAGGCCAATGCAACAGCAGAGGACAAAGATGCGGATGAATCTGCCTTCGTGGTCAGGAGGACGCAGTAGCATTCATCTCCACCATGTGGCCTGTTTCTGCTTGGTTCTGCCCTCTGCATCATCACCTTCCACTGTCCCCCGATGCACTCTGCGACACTCACCTTGGACCTCGACATGGACTGCCATATTCTGTTTGGTCACCAATGACACAGCTATCAGACTGCGGACTGAAGTCCTCCTCTCCTGATGTACCTGCCATTCCCTGATGGACTCTGGCTGGCCCTCCACGGGCCAACAATGTGAAGTGGGGTTGGCATGGCCCTGTACTGCTCCAGCTGCAACACTCCACTGAATGTGCAATAAACATTCATATTCACACAGATGTGTCATGTCTATGATCTTTCAAGTGTGGAAGTATGGATGAATGTAGGGTCAGTGATTCCCCCTTACGTCCATGTTGCCCATGTTGTTGGGCTTTTGTCACAGGGTGACAGATTGCCTATTGCGGTCCGGGTGGCGCTGACACTACAACAGAGACACATCCATTAGTCACTTCCTTGTCCAGCCCAGGATGGAACCACGCCCAGAGCCCCGGGGTCATTGTTCACACCCTTATGCTGGACTGGCATACGCCAGGACAGCCCACTCCGCCTGCGGACACAGGGGGGGGCGACAACGCTACATGTCACAGGTCTTCACTGTAGGGATCTGCCGCTCACAGGTCCAGTTGTCAGCATGCCACAGCCACTCCCTCACGGCTGGTGTACACCCACACCACACCCATCCAGCACAGGCATCACAGGACATGTGACCCTGCCAATAAAAAGGGCCTGGCGCACGTGCTGTACGCCATTTCCACACTCTAACTGGGTGTCTCCGTATAGTTCTCAGGTATGCATGAGGGCCTAGGGCTCGGCCATCTCACATTGTCCAGTGCCAGGGGTGACATGATGGCGTCCGCACCACGGAACTCAATCGTTAAGGGTCCATGGCTAGCAGTGCACAGACTTGGTGGCACCGGATACACTGCGGCAGGCACAGGCACCCCACCACGGGACGGTGTCTTGCGGTGCAGTGAGATAGGGGCACCTAAAGTGCTGAGCGGGTGTGCAGCCTGCGATGATGCGCCGTCCTGGCGGTCCGGACTGGCAAGGATTAGTGTGAGCCCTGCTGGACTGCAGTGTAGGCCTGGGCCAGCGGGCAGTGTGGCCCTCCCGCCACGTGGTGTTGCGTCGCGGTTCACAGAGTTAGTGGCACCTCAAGCGCTGAGGGGGTGTGCAGCCTGCGATGATGCCGTGTGCACTGATGTGGTCTCTGCCATTGCGAAATCAAGACCCAGTATGAAGTGTGTGACCTGGTGGCCAGTGCTGCGGGGCTGCATGATGTGGAGGGTGCCATGGTCGCGGGCCCCGGGCTTGGAGATCCAACTGGAACGTGGTGGGCCCTCTTGGGTGAGCAGTGAGGCCTGGTTGCGCAGGGGCGGGCAATTGCCGCTGGGCGGCAGGAGGGGCTGGGGTACAGCAGCCTGTGTGCGCAGGGGCGGGCAAGCGATGATGGCGTGTGCAACTGTGTGGACTCTGCCATTCATGTCTCTGGAAACTGTTTCAGATGAGGGACCTGTGGGACTGCAGTGTATACCGGCACGTGGTTGGAGACACACTGGTGGCAGCAGGTGAGCAGTGAGGCCTAGGTCCACAGTGTCGGCACTCTCTCACCCTCTCTTTCTCTCTCCCTCTCTCCCTCTCTCCCTCTCTCTCTCTCTCTTTCTCTCTCTCTCCCTCTCTCTCTCTCTCTTTCGCTCTCTCTCTCTGTACTTTGATGGGCGCATCGCACACCTTCTTATCCAGATTTCTGTTTTGCAGGCTGTGACTTACAGAATGTCCTGGGAAGACCCGCCATGCCTCTTCAGGACTGTTGTTTTTGGTTTATTCTGTAATAAACGTATTATTTGGATATTATGATATGAATGTATGATTTGCCTTTTTCTGACCACACATGTATGTTGGGTGTTGTGATTGTGCGACTTCAGGCGATGTGTTTGGTTCATGATTTCGTGGAGTTGATGTGCAATATCTTTGTCCAAAGGGGAGGGGGGTGCCCGGGGTGGGGCCCTGAGGTGGCGGCTGCGGGGTGGTGAGGTCCTGGGGGTGGGGGCGGTGGGTGTTGTTGACCTATTGGGGCTCCGGGTTGCATGATGGGTTGCTCCAGGGCATCTGTTGTTCTTCATGTGTGGCTATGGGCTGTGCTCCCTTGTCTGGTGCCGGTTGTCATCCGACTTTACACCAGGTAAGAGCAGGTGTTAATTTCCTGCTGCTAACGCGCCTTATCGCATGTTTTGTGATCTTATCGCCGAACTGGCTGGTCGCTGGGAATGTTGTGGAGTGGTGTTGTCGCGGCTTTTGCTTTTTGTATGGGAACGCCTACTCTGCATATCATTAGTGTTAGTTGCCGGGGTCATCTGTGGCGATGTTTTTTGCGTCTGCTATCGCAGGTAAACTGGTGTTATGGGCTGTTAGCACCAGCTTGTGAATGGGGCGATAAATTTATCGCAACTTTGGCTGCGATAAAGTGCCGATAACTCTGCGATAGGTCCTTGAGAATATGCCCCTAAATTTCATTTGGGTGTACAGTTGGAGGAGACAGCTGAAGTCACTGGCCCAGCCGCCCCCACAGATTTTGGTAGGGGAATGGCTGGATAGAAGGACTCTGTGAACCTTATATAGTGGAGGGCGGTGAAAAGGACATGCCACCCAATGGCAGATTCCCCATCCATGCAGATGGTGTCTTGGCTGCTCCATTTAGTGGTTGGTTCATCCTGGATCAGTAACAGGTGGCGACACCTGGGGGTCTACTATTGGATGCAGTGAGGTGTGCTGCTAACTTTGCCACAGAAGGTGATGGTTCAGCTGCCCCATCTAGAGTGGCAATTTTACCACCATGTTTGGCAGGTTAGCAATCTAAAAGACCTCCTTCTAGAGGGTGGAAGACCTTCATAAATTGGTGAGTAGAGTGTTCCTAACTTGCTGATAGACTCCTGAAGCGTGTTAGACTAGATACGTGGGCACAGAAAATGTAGCCTTTTTTGGCAGGGGGGCGTTTTTTAATATCCCTATTGTGTGGTGGAAATGTCAACATCCTACAAGTGCATTTGTGGAATTTCCACCTCAGAATTCCTCAAACTAGTACTCCATATGGCGAGACATTCAATTTGAGGGAGAAACCTCTGTAGCCATGAAGGCCTGCTAAGAAGTGCAGTGGAGAGCCCAAAGCCACAACACCAGTAAAGAGAAACTCCACTCTGTTAATTACTCTCCTAGTTCTTTCTGAAGATCATGGGTTGCCATGCAAAGGCCAAATCAACAGAAGGTCAAATGAAAAACAAACGAATTAACAAACAATACATCACTCTATAAGAAAGAGCATGCTGGAGAAATAAATTACAAAAAGCAGTAACTTCGAAATATGGAGTCTGGCACACAAGAAAACAGGAGAAAGGAACAACAGAGGAAAAACTCCACTTGCATAGCAGTGATTCTTCACCGATAACAGATCTTTCTATTGTAGCCAAGATACAAAACCTGCCGGCTAAAGGAACTAAGATGATTCCCATTGGAAAGATGTACTCTGAACTACCCTTGGCAAATCTCACTAACCTTTCCAACTACACCCATTACAAAGGTGAAGAGGGGCATAATAGGTCTGAAGAAACTTAACAGTACCATCTCCAACACCGATTTTCAGCTTCAAAGAGATTCATGTATTATCAAGGCTTGCGCTGGGCCACCACGTGTCATTGGCATGTCTCGCTTTGGCTCTCCTAATCTGGTTTACTAACTAGAGCACTGGCATACTCATGCAACTAATCTGATGCTGGCTAAAACTAAATCCAACAGAACAGTAAGATCTCTAGAAAGCATCTGCCCTCTGATGCTCCAGAAATACTTTGCCTGGATGTGCACCTCTTTAACTTATGAATGGCTGTAGTGCCTGTTTTTTGTGACTAGTCCTGCCCAGTGACCATTGGAAACCACCACAAGGTGCCCTTATGTCACTGCATGGACTCCTAACCCTGACTCTCTTCGATAAACTGCCACTTTATGCATTCATGCTGTGAGAAGTTGGCCTGGCATATGCTGTCCACTAATTATAGTGGGCACCTTGCACCAGTCCAAACAACCCCTTATTGGAGATAGGTTAAAGACAACCTTTATTGAGAGCTATCCTAGTGGTAGCTATGGAGAGCAGCCTTCAGGCTAAGTCTTGAAGGAATGTAAAGCAGCTTGTTTTACCAGTCTATAATCTCTTGAGTGATCAAATGAAGGAGCACCACACCAGGTATATATTCAAAATATATGTATTTATTACTAAACACACCCCTCTAGTCTCTTTATGAGGCTAGAGTTTGAAGCTACATAAGTTATAAGTTATTTAAACACAGTAATAGCACAAATACACGTTTGGGCCCTAGGGGCGTACCAAACCATATACCAATAAAGTGGTATAAGAACCACGACTGAGCTAGACACTAGGCCTAGAGCCTCTAGAAGTGCTTGGACCACAAGGAACCACCCAAGGTAGTGACACAGGGGACCCACGGGGGACGCGTGCAGTGTAATAACACAGCCGCGAATCGCCGTTAACTTCTATGGAGAAAGTCGCGGTTGGGAATTTAAAGAAAAGGGACACTTAAAGAAGGACTTGGAGCAAACCCTTTGAGAACTAGGTCGTTCTAGAGTCTCTACCCACGGGAGCACCGGAGTACTCGTGTTACCTCACGCAGGGAAGCCGGGTGCATAGGTGCCTTTCGGGGTCGGGTTTCGTCGTCGATTTGAATGGCGATCTGCTGCAAAGTGCTGCTGGCGACCAAGTGAAAAGTGTCCGGGTGGATCCAAGGATGGATCGGAGATCTGAAGAACCTGAAAGCAGAGGGGACAGAGTCTGGGTCACTAGCCAGTGACCAGGAAGGCGATGAGCAGATGCCCACCGATGTCGAGTGCTTCAGGTAGGTTGACAGTCATCTTGACTCTTCAGCCACGAGGTCCAGGAGACGTTGTCGGCAACCAGGAGCAGGATTCGGGCTGGTACACGATGTCTGTCGAGTGCTGAGGTGTCGGCAACCAGATTGGACCCAACAAGCCTTGGCAACGGCAAGTCTCAATGAAGATGAAGATTGACGATTGTGCAGACCAGCAAGGTCTGAGGAACTCACCCAGCAAGGGTAAGTGAGGGCAAGCCTGGAGCAACCAGGGAGCCCAAGTAGAAAAAGATTGGCCTTCGTGAAGGGCTACTAGCCAATGGGCTAGCGACCGCGAAGGAGCCTCGAGACGGTGCACGTGGAGCTGGCTCACAGGACACTCGTGGAGTGGAGGCCAGTGATCTTCGGTGCAGTTGGTGCTGGAGGCTAGGGCTCACTCGGAGCCCAAAGCACAATTTCGTGGGAGACCCAGAAGAGGATGCACTTGCAAATGCGTGCGGTGTCCAGGGGTCACGGTTCCACGTTACCCACGACAGCTACGGGCCTCAGCTTTGCTGGGGACTCAGGGCAGCCTTGGGGAAGTCTGGAAATCCACCTCTGGTGATGCAAAGACTTCGGCGTCCGACGGGAGCTTCAGCGATGCAGACTGGACAATTGCTTCTTTGGTGCCTGCCAAGCAGGGAGTCACTCCTTGACCCCAAGGAGATTCTTCTGTCCTCTAATCTTTAAGTAGAGCGACGAAGGTCCAGGATTCTGTGTCAGAGTTTCGTCCAGGGATAATCTAAAGTCCTAAGGACTGGGTTCCTATACTTATACTAAGTTTAGGGGTTGGACTTACTCTGTGGCCCCACCTATGGGTGGGTCAGGGCAGAGGGGTGGCTACACCCCTTTCCCTTTGTCCAGTTCGCGCCAAAGCAGGGGCTGCAAGCCCCTGATCCGGTTTGAACTGGGGTATGCACTAGGGACACCAAATGTGCCCCCAGTGCAGGACTTCAAAGCACCCGAGAGTGCTCCCGCCCAGCCCCAATACACACTATCCTGTCTGGGGAGGTGGTCACACCTCCCTGGGACAGGAAACCTATTATCCAGGCCTCCCCTGCCGGAGTTTCGGTCAGCAGCAGGAGGCCAGACTTGTGTCTGTGGCAGCAGCATCCATTTTGTGATGCCAGGGCTTTAGAAAGAAGTTATCGGGCAAGCCAGGGTTAACATGTCTCTCCCTCTAGAAGGGTGGAATGCTACCCCCGCCGCCAGAATTGGTGGGGGGGTAGTATTCCAAGATGTTTGACACCAAACACGACATGTTTCGGTGCAGCCATTCCAAAGTTAGCATTTAACGCGAGGTTATAATGCGCTTAAGAGTATATGGTCAGGCTGCACTACAAACAGCATCAGAGAAGGGTCTCCGAACGCTGCAGAGGGGCCCTGCTCATGCAGGGGCACCCTCTCACATAGGAACCACGCACTCTGCCTTCAGGATTGATAAGGCCTGCCATAGGAGTGACTTATAGGTTTATATGTGTGTATGTATATAGTGATATAGGTAGCCTATATCACAGTAAGGAGTGCATGCACCACCTTACCCAGGCTGCAGTAGCAGACCTGTGGTGTCAGTTTGGATGGCCTTCCAGGGTGGCACAATACATGCTGCAGCCCCTGGTAGGCCTCTGAGGTACCTATGCCCTGGGTACATAGTCTACCATATACTAGGGACTTATAAGGGCACTCCAGATTCCAATCAGAGATGTGCCTAAGGCACATGGAAACCATTTTAGAGAGGAAGCAGCTAGGCTGGGGTTCTGATTAGCAGGGCCCCAGCCAGACTAAGGTCGAAAAACAGTGAAGCATCAGCAAAAAGTGGGGGTACCCATGTGAAGCAGATCCTACTCTCCTACACAACCCCCCCAAACGTAGGGACATTAAACTAACCTTGCCCAGTTAAGTCTTCATGTTCTAAGTGGAAGTACCTAGAGAGTCCATCTGCATTGGCATGGTTACTCCCAGGTCTATGTTCCACTGTGAAGTCCATCCCCTGTAGGGAAATGGACCACCTAAGCAGTTTGGGGTTTTCACCCTTCATTTGTTTTAGCCATAAGAGGGGCTTATGGTCTGTTTGAACGAGGAAGTGAGTACCAAACAAGTATGGCCTCAACTTCTTCAGAGCCCAGACCACAGCAAAGGCCTCCCTCTCAATGGCTGACCAACGTTTCTCTCTAGGGGTCAGCCTTCTGCTAATGAAAGCTACTGGCTGATCCTGACCTTCTTCATTCAATTGTGACAGTACAGCCCTTACCCCCAATTCAGATGCATCAGTTTGAACAATGAACTTCTTGGAGTAATCAGGACTCTGTAGAATGGGAGCAGTGCACATGGCCTGCTTCAGGTCATCAAATGCCTTTTGACAGCTAACTGTCCACTGAACCTTTTTGGGCATTTTCTTGGAAGTTAAGTCATTCAGGGGTGTCACTATTGATCCATACCCCTTGACAAATCTCCTATAGTACCCAGTCAGGCCTAAGAAGGCTCTCACCTGAGTCTGGGTAGTTGGAGCAGTCCAGTCCATGATGGTCTGGATCTTGCTCTGCAAGGGGTGAACCTGGCCTCCACCCACAAGGTGGCCCAGGTACACAACCTGACTCTGCCCTATCTGGCACTTGGTGGCCTTGATAGTCAGGCCTGCCTTTTGCAGGACCTGTAAAACATTTCTGAGGTGGACCAGGTGATCCTCCCAGGTGGAGCTAAAGACAGCAATATCATCTAGATATGCTGCACTATAGGCTTCCAGACCTGTAAGGACTGTATTCACCAACCTCTGAAAAGTGGCAGGTGCATTCTTCAGACCAAAGGGCATCACCACAAATTGATAATGCCCACTAGGGGTTGAGAATGCTGTTTTTGGCTTTGCATCATCAGCTAGTCTGATCTGCCAGTAGCCAGCTGTCAAGTCAAATGTGCTTAGATACTTGGCTGAGGCCAACGTGTCTATTAGCTCATCTGCCCTTGGTATTGGATGGGCATCAGTCCTAGTGACTGCATTGAGACCCCTGTAGTCCACACAAAACCTCATCTCTCTTTTTCCACCACTGGTGTGAGGTTTTGGCACAAGGACCACTGGACTAGCCCAAGGGCTATCTGAGGGTTCAATAACTCCCAAATCCAACATTTTCTGGACTTCTGTCCTGATACAGTCCCTGACATGGTCAGGTTGCCTATAAATCTTATTTTTAATAGGCAGACTGTCCCCAGTGTCCACTTCATGAGTGCACCAGGTGGTCTGACTTGGAGTCAGTGAGAACATGTGTCTGAACTGATTGAGCACCTGTCTACAATCAGTTTGCTGCTGGGTAGTGAGGCTGCCTGCCAAGGCTACACCATCCACTGACCCATCATCAGGGTTCTGTGAGAGCAGGTCAGGGAGTGGGTCACTCTCTTCCTCCTGTCCCTCATCAGTAGCCATGAGCAAGCCCATGTCTGCCCTGTCCACATATGGTTTTAACCTGTTGACATGGAGAACCCTGTGGGGACTCCTGGGTGTTCCTAGGTCTACTAAGTAGGTAACCTCACCCTTCTGCTCAACAATGGTGTGGGGTCCACTCCATTTGTCTTGGAGAGCTGCTGGGGCCACTGGCTCCAACACCCACACCTTCTGTCCTGGCTGATAAACAGTCAGTACAGCCTTTTGGTCATGCCAGGCCTTTTGAAGTTCCTGGCTAGCCTCAAGGTTTTTAGTTGCCTTTTTCATATACTCAGCCATCCGGGAGCGGAGACCAAGTACGTAGTCCACTATGTCTTGCTTTGGGGGCTTGAGAGGTAACTCCCATCCTTCCTTCACCAAGCACAGTGGACCCCTGACAGGGTGACCAAACAAAAGTTCAAAAGGGCTGTAGCCAACCCCTTTTGAGGCACCTCCCTGTATGCAAATAAAAGGCAGGGCAAGAGTATGTCCCATCTTCGCCTAAGCTTTTCTGGGAGCCCTTTAATCATGCCCTTCAAGGTTTTGTTGAATCTCTCAACTAAACCATTGCATTGTGGGTGATAGGGTGTGGTGAACTTGTAAGTCACTCCACACTCCTTCCACATTGCTTTTAAGTATCCAGACATAAAGTTAGCACCCCTGTCTGATACCACCTCCTTAGGAAAGCCCACTCTTGAGAAAATTCCCAGGAGGGCCCTTGCCACCACAGGTGCTGTAGTGGTCCTAAGGGGAATAGCCTCTGGGTACCTGGTGGCATGATCCACTACCACCAGGATAAACCTGTGCCCAGATGCTGTTTGGGGATCCATGGGACCAACAATGTCAATCCCCACCCTTTCAAAGGGAACCCCCACCACAGGTAGTGGTATCAGGGGGGCCTTTGTAGTGCCACCTGCCTTGCCACTGGCCTGGCAGGTTACACAGGAGCGACAAAACTCCTTGGTGTCTTCAGACATGTGGGGCCAGTGAAAGTGAGGGACAATTCTGTCCCAAGTCTTGTTCTGGCCCAGGTGACCTGCTAAGGGAATATCATGGGCTAGGGTCAATAGGAAGCCCCTGAACTTCAGAGGTATAACCAACCTCCTGGTAGCACCAGGCTTGGGGTCTCTACACTCTGAGTACAAGAGTCCATCATCCCAATACACAGTATGGGGACCACTAGCTTTCCCAGCAGCCTCAGCAGCAGCTTGCTGTCTGAGGGGTTCAAGAGAGGGGCAGCTCTGCTGCTCCTGGCTCAGATCTGCCCTGGAAGGTCCCCCTGTCCCCAAGAACTCAACCTGGTCAGGCTCCTCTGGGACATTTCCTTCCTCAGGACTGAGATCATCCCCCTCAAGGGACTGATCTTCCTTCTGAGCCAAGGGGAAGGCACTGCCTTTACCCTACTACTCCTCCTCTTGGAAGGCACTTGGTCCATTATTCCAGAATCCAAGGCCTGTTCAGTGCTAGACATTTTGGCTTGTGACCTGGTCACAGCAAACACATCTGCAGGGATCCCCAGCATTTCTGCATGGGTCCTGAGCTCCACTTCTGCCCAAGCTGAAGTTTCTAAGTCATTGCCAAGCAAGCATTCGACTGGTAGGTCTGCACTTACCACAACCTTCTTAAGGCCAGTTACCCCTCCCCAGGAGAAGTTAACAACTGCCAGAGTATGGTCTGTTCTGACATTGCTAGCATTGGTCACTTGGTACATCTCACCAAGTATAACTTGCCCAGGATTCACAAGGTCTTGTGTCACCATGGTGACACTTGCCCCTGTGTCCCTAAATGCCAAAGCCTCTTGTCCATTGATTAAAGGCTGTTGTCTGTACTTGCCCAGATTACTGGGACTCATAGAGGAGGACATATCCATGCCTCCATCACAGACTAGGACAGCCTGAGTGAGTTCTCTGACTAGGTCAGAGCCCATCTCAGTACCCAGGGTCAACCCTACTAAACCCTTGGCTGTAGTACTCCCACCACCAACTGTAACTGCACTAGGGGGAGCAGGTGCCTTAGGGGCATTGGTGGGGGCTGGAGTCGAGTCTTTGGACTTGGTGCAATCACTGGTCCAGTGGGTCTTTTGCTTACAGACCTTGCACCATGGTTTTCTTTGGCCTTTCCCTTTGGTAGACTGTGAATCCCCACCTGAAGAAGATTTTTGGGGGCCTTGTGAAGACTTTTGATCTTTACCCTTCTCCCCACCCTTATCAGAGTTCTTAGAATCTTGCTTCTTAGGGTCACCACCTTGGTTCTGTACCTTCTGCCTCACCCTGGTTCTGACCCACTTGTCTGCCTTCTTTCCCAAATCTTGGGGAGAGGTCAGATCAGAGTCCACCAGGTACTGATGCAACAGCTGATTTTGACAGTTATTAAGAATCTGCTCCCTCATTATCAGATTGTACAATCCTGTGAAGTCACACACCTTACTGCCCATCAACCAGCCTTCCAGAGCCTTTGCAGAACAATCCACATAGTCTACCCAGTCTTGAGTCTGTGCTTTTTGGGCATCTCTGAACTTTAACCTGTATTGTTCAGTGGTTAGGCCAAACCCATCAATAAGAGCACTCTTCAAGACCTTGTAATTATCAGCATCCTCTTCTCTTACAGTGAGGAGCTTGTCTCTACCTTTGCCTGCAAAGGAGAGCCACAAGATTGCTGCCCACTGCCCT
Organism: Calotriton arnoldi; assembly: GCA_963921515.1. Classification (NCBI taxonomy): domain Eukaryota; kingdom Metazoa; phylum Chordata; class Amphibia; order Caudata; family Salamandridae; genus Calotriton; species Calotriton arnoldi. The sequence continues at coordinate 480,671 of CAWUFW010009402.1, read as the reverse complement.
TGAGGGACCTCCTGTACTTTACAGGCCCTCTCTAGAGCAGTTATCCATTTGTGGATTTCATCCCCACTCTGGTAGGGAGGGACAATCTTGCTCAGGTTTCTATGGTCATAAGACCTTTCCCTATCTCTAGGGATATTGCTGCCACCATGGGACTCTAGTCCCAACTGTTTTCTCTCTTTGTAGAGATCTAGGGACTCCCTGTCTAGAGCCAATTGCTGCTTTCTGAGTTCAAGCTGGGCTTGCTCATACTGAATCAGCCTCTTTCTCCTCTCATGAGAGGATTCCCTCCTATGAGAGGAGACAGAGGTCCCTATTGAGGTGTCAGAGTGGTTAGACTCCTGAGAAGGAGATCTAGACCTTCTAGGCACACTCATAATCCTTCCTGGGGGACAAAGTGGAGGTCATTCTGATCCTCCTCTTCCTCTTCCACAGGAGGGATTGGGTTTTCCAGGTCAGGGTCATTGTCACCCTCCTGTTCAGTTCCAGAGGGGGTTGGGGGTGTTGCTACCCCTGGCCCCATCCTCATCTTCTGCCCCACCCTCTGCACCTGCCCCTTCAGTCCCTAAGGGCCTGTTGAGGTCATCAGCCATTAACATCTCTCTCAGATGTTGGGTGGTAGGACTTTGGCCTGTCTTCAGTTTCCTCACATTGCATATTTCTCTCAATTCCAAGAATGGGAGTGTATCATACTTGGAGGGAAGAAGCCCAGTGGCTTCTGGCAAGGACTCTCTGGGTCCTGGCTTTGAAGACATCACTAGTGAGGTGTGGTGTATGCACTACCTACTCTAGTGTGGCCTACTAAACTCTCTTGAGTTGTAGAAAGGGTGTGCTATCCCTTAACACACAACTCTAAGTTCAGTAGAACTTACTGTATACTAAGCTTAATTTATATGTACCTTAGGTACCTTTAGTGGTTTTCAGTTGATCAATTCAATTGAGATTATCTGGTAAAACAATAGCAAGCTGGAATCCCACACGCTGCACACCAATGTGAGAAGTTGGCCTGGCATATGCTGTCCACTAATTATAGTGGGCACCTTGCACCAGTCCAAACAACCCCTTATTGGAGATAGGTTAAAGACAACCTTTATTGAAAGCTATCCTAGTGGTAGCTATGAAGAGCAGCCTTCAGGCTAAGTCTTGAAGGAATGTAAAGCAGCTTGTTTTACCAGTCTATAATCTCTTGAGTGATCAAATGAAGGAGCACCACACCAGGTATATATTCAAAATATATGTATTTATTACTAAACACACCCCTCTAGTCTCTTTATGAGGCTAGAGTTCGAAGTACATAAGTTATAAGTTATTTAAACACAGTAATAGCACAAATACACGGTGGGCCCTAGGGGCGTACCAAACCATATACCAATAAAGTGGTATAAGAACCATGACTGAGCTAGACACTAGGCCTAGAGCCTCTAGAAGTGCTTGGACCACAAGGAACCACCCAAGGTAGTGACACAGGGGACCCATGGGGGACGCGTGCAGTGTAATAACACAGCCGCGAATCGCCGTTAACTTCTATGGAGAAAGTCGCGGTTGGGAATTTAAAGAAAAGGGACACTTAAAGAAGGACTTGGAGCAAACCCTTTGAGAACTAGGTCGTTCTAGAGTCTCTACCCACGGGAGCACCGGAGTACTCGTGTTACCTCACCCAGGGATGCCGGGTGCATAGGTGCCTTTCGGGGTCGGGTTTCGTCGTCGATTTGAATGGCGATCTGCTGCAAAGTGCTGCTGGCGACCCAGTGAAAAGTGTCCGGGTGGATCCAAGGATGGATCGGAGATCTGAAGAACCTGAAAGCAGAGGGGACAGAGTCTGGGTCACTAGCCAGTGACCAGGAAGGCGATGAGCAGATGCCCACCGATGTCGAGTGCTTCAGGTAGGTTGATGGTCATCTTGACTCTTCAGCCACGAGGTCCAGGAGGCGTTGTCGGTGACCAGGAGCAGGATTCTGGCTGGTACACGATGTCTGTCGAGTGCTGAGGTGTCGGCGACCGGATTGGACCCAACAAGCCTTAGCAACGGCAAGTCTCGATGAAGATGAAGATTGACGATTGTGCAGACCAGCAAGGTCTGAGGAACTGACCCAGCAAGGGTAGGTGAGGGCAAGCCTGGAGCAACCAGGAAGCCCAAGTAGAAAAATATTGGCCTTCGTGAAGGGCTACTAGCCAACGGGCTAGCGACCGCGAAGGAGCCTCAAGACAGTGCACGTGGAGCTGGCTCACAGGACACTCGTGGAGTGGAGGCCAGTGATCTTCGGTGCAGTTGGTGCTAGAGGCTAGGGCTACTCGGAGCCCAAAGCACGACTTCATGGGAGACCCAGAAGAGGATGCACTTGCAAATGCGTGCGGTGTCCAGGGGTCACGGTTCCACGTTACCCATGACAGCTACGTGCCTCAGCTTTGCTGGAGACTCAGGGCAGCCTCGGGGAAGTCTGGAAATCTACCTCTGGTGATGCAAAGACTTCGGCGTCCGACGGGAGCTTCAGCGATGCAGACCGGACAATTGCTTCTTTGGTGCCTGCCAAGCAGGGGAGTCACTTCTTGACCCCAAGGGAGATTCTTCTGTCCTCTAATCTTTAAGTAGAGCGTCGAAGGTCCAGGATTCTGTGTCAGAGTTTCGTACAGGGATAATCTAAAGTCCTAAGGACTGGGTTCCTATACTTATACTAAGTTTAGGGGTTGGACTTACTCTGTGGCCCCACCTATGGGTGGGTCAGGGCAGAGGGGTGGCCACACCCCTTTCCCTTTGTCCAGTTCGCGCCAAAGCAGGGGCTGCAAGCCCCTGATCCGGTTTGAACTGGGGTATGCACAGGGACACCAAATGTGCCCCCAGTGCAGGACTTCAAAGCACCCGAGAGTGCTCCCGCCCAGCCCCAATACACACTATCCTGTCTGGGGAGGTGGTCACACCTCCCTGGGACAGGAAACCTGTTGTCCAGGCCTCCCCTGCCGGAGTTTCGGTCAGCAGCAGGAGGCCAGACTTGTGTCTGTGGCAGCAGCATCCATTTTGTGATGCCAGGGCTTTAGAAAGAAGTTACCGGGCAAGCCAGGGTTAACATGTCTCTCCCTCTAGAAGGGTGGAATGCTACCCCCGCCGCCAGAATTGGCGGGGGGGGGGTAGTATTCCAAGATGTTTGACACCAAACACGACATGTTTCGGTGCAGCCATTCCAAAGTTAGCATTTAACGCGAGGTTATAATGCGCTTAAGAGTATATGGTCAGGCTGCACTACAAACAGCATCAGAGAAGGGTCTCCGAACGCTGCAGAGGGGCCCTGCTCATGCAGGGGCACCCTCTCACATAGGAACCACACACTCTGCCTTCAGGATTGATAAGGCCTGCCATAGGAGTGACTTATAGGTTTATATGTGTGTATGTATATAGTGATATAGGTAGCCTATATCACAGTAAGGAGTGCATGCACCACCTTACCCAGGCTGCAGTAGCAGACCTGTGGTGTCAGTTTGGATGGCCTTCCAGGGGTGGCACAATACATGCTGCAGCCCCTGGTAGGCCTCTGAGGTACCTATGCCCTGGGTACATAGTATACCATATACTAGGGACTTATAAGGGCACTCCAGATTCCAATCAGAGATGTGCCTAAGGCACATGGAAACCATTTTAGAGAGGAAGCAGCTAGGCTGGGGTTCTGATTAGCAGGGCCCCAGCCAGACTAAGGTCGAAAAACAGTGAAGCATCAGCAAAAAGTGGGGGTACCCATGTGAAGCAGATCCTACTCTCCTACACATGCTTAAACCACTAACTGGCTAGGCACACTGTCACTTCTGGACCAAAGGTAACATGACACTTGTCTTATTTTACTGCGTCAGCCGATCTGAGAAAGCTATGTGTGCTCAAAACGGCCGTAATCAAAGAAAGTATTATTTTAAAAAATTGTAAGTAAAGCTTTGAGTGATAACAGACACAGAGACAAAAAGTGGTTGGTTATATTTGTTAAAATTGGTCACCTAAGGTCCTGCATTGTGCTATATTGCCTGCGTCCCAAAGTAGCCCAATCTGATGTTCCTGAACTTCCTAATCAAGGAAAGGCAAAGATGAGGGAGAGTGTGGAATGATCCTGAAATGATCTTCCAGATACCAAGAAGTCAGTTCTATGCTAGGGTAGCTAATTGTGAACCACTGGTTAGTTCTATGAGTGTTGTGTATGAGATTTGGTTATTCTGTGATCAGAACTGAGATTTCTTTTCTCTTACCAAGGTTTGTCGTTTTAAGTCCACAAACAGCCTTCAAGAGTTAGAGAAAACAGTTTAATCGAGCGCACATTTACATCGCATCTAGTTCTGTGGAGCCCTTCAGGTGGCAGCTCCTTGTGACAATAACTTTTAGAACCGAGTGAGCTAAAAAAATAAAATAAAGTCCAGCCATAACTTTTAAAATTAGTCCAAACCTACGCTATGAACATGCAAGAGTATTTATCTAGAGTGAACCTTGTTGGAAAGCTATGGAGTTTTGAAAAGCATCCCAAAGAAATCTGGAAGTTTTTGATGACGTTTTGAAAACTTAAGCATTGCTGGGAGCGAACTTTAACATACATTTTCCCTTCTGAAATGGCTACTATTTTTTACATTTTTCCCAGTCAACTGTGTGGAATGTGACTAGGCCTGGGCAGAGTTTGCGGAGTTCCGCTATTCAGAACTCTGCGAAGTAACCAAAAGACTCTGCTGTGTTATGCGGAGTTCTGCAAGCAGCGAGTGCGTTAGGTCGTGCCGTTCGCACTGATTTTTAGCATCGGGTGTTTGTCCTGCATGGGAAAATCAACGCGAACGGCACCATGCGCAGTGCAAGAGGACGCTGCTTCTTTCTGACACTCAAGTAGATGTCCTGCTCGAGCAGCAGCTTCCTCAACGCAAACAGATGTTTTCTCTAGGAGAGCGGTCGTGACCATCCACAACCGCCCGCGTTAGGAAATCTCGCTGGGAGGTGCTCTAGCACTGGATTTTCCTCGCTCGCGGTAGCCGACTTAACGTTGGCAAGTTAGGAAAAAACTCTGCTCAGCTTCGCGGAGTGGAGTTTTTCAGAACTCTGCATGCTCCACAGAGCGGGGAGTGCAGAAATCTCCTCAAACTCTGTGAACGGAGCAGAGTTCCCCACCCAGGTCTAAATGTGACCTGACCACCATACACATTATCAGAGCATTCAGGGTTTCATGAGTGTCCTAAGGAAACACTTAAAAATACTATGCATCATTAGGACTAGGAATAGCAATGCAGATAAATGAATTTATTCCTTACAGGGCTAAAATGGCCAGTACAGAAAAGAGCTTAAAACTCTGCTTTATTTACAAAAGATGGATGCAGTGACATGCACATTGGTGCCTGCAGTATGAGTTTCAATTCTGGGCTGCATTCTCTATACCAGGCCTGTTCTTGGCAGGCAAATCTATCCCTGGTTCCATTGAATCACACTGATGTTGGTTAAACATCATCACATAATATACAGGTGTCTCTCTGGCAAGTTTAATTTGAACCCAGTCTTAAATTGTCATTTTTCCTAGGTTTTTATTCCACAGTCAAAAGAATGAAGGGGAATGTGGCATTCCTTGTTGATATTTTCATACCATGGCTAATAATTGTGCCTAGATTCTGATCATAGAAAATTGTTAGCTTCTCTTGTTCTGAATCCACCTTCAGATACCCTGGTGGCTCATTTTGTCATGCTCACATAACTGGTAAACTGGATTTATTTAAAGTCCTGTCTTTAATCAACATTATTTCCTTAGACACTAATAGAGCCATACTCTGAATGGGAAAAGTGAAGCTACAACTTTCAGGCTGAAAAGCCCATCGGCTACACTGCTAGGAGCAGCTGAAGATGGCCGTCATGCCACCATGCCAATTGGCGGCTATGACTGGGTTCTTGACTCAGGGGGTTCTTTTCTGCATCTTTTGGAGGAATTTTCATGGGGATTGAGATCAATTTTCAGCTGACAAAGCTAACACAGATGCAAGCAAGAAACACAATGGAAAACATCTAGCTGCTTGGGCACAGGACTTCATGACCAGATTACGATATGTCACTCGACATACAGTGTTTTCAGCAGTAAAATGTTGCAGTCTATTCTAACATGGTACTTTATTTCAATTGGTTGTAAGTGTAATGAACCTATTCTACAACCCTGGAATTCAACAGGTTGTTGAATAATCATCGAGGACTGGTATACATGATGCCACTAGCAACATGGTCATCTGTTAACCCTAATTTATGGGCTGCCATAGCACATAGTCTTCACTCAACCTATCGGGCTCCTTGCCACCATATAATTCCTGCTATTGGACTCAGGTGTTCTACCTAAGTCTCACTACAGTTGACTCATTCCAGAGTGCTCACATGATTCTTCCCTGTGGCTATGGCTAGATAACTTAAAGTGTTATAGTGGGTATTTTGCTGACTTTGAAAGCATGAAACCTGAGTTTATACTCTGCTTTCTCTCCTAACCATATTCAATCAATCAATAAAAACTTTACTGGATTTTTGAAATGTAATAATAAAAGTACAAACATTAGAAACATATATAACTCTAAAAATAATTAATTAAGCATAGAATTGTGATAGCAAATTATTCATTTAAGATCAAACAACATAGTATACCTTCTCATCAGATAATAGCTGCAAGGAAAGGAGAGATGGTCTGCATCTTCTAAAGTTATTTTGAAGAACGACTAAAAATCTCTTCGTAAATCTGTCATAAGATTTACAAAAGGCAATGATGTACAACAAATCTGTTGGGGCCAATCATCACAGGGGCAGACTTTTATGCTGTTATTGCTGTATTAAAGTATACAAAAAAGTGATAGATGGAATTCTTGAATTATTCTTAGCCACTGGTAATTGCTCAGGGTCGCCCCCCAATACATCATTATTTTGCACACCATGCCACCTCAGTTTGGACCCGGCTATATTAAAATCAGCCTTGACCCCCCTGCTCCAATGGGAACAGTCCAGACTGAACTGCCCAGCCAGGTCCTCCCTGAACCAGAACACAAGCAACCCAGGACAGGTTTCACCCTAGTTATGGGCTCATCAGCCAGGTACTGCTTCATTCCAGTGACACACTGTGCACAGGACTCATGTCTGGGCATACACGTCCTACTAAGAGTGACAAACTAAAGTATACAAAAAAGTGATGGATGGAATGCTTAAATTAATCTCAGCCACTGGTAATTCTCAGGGTCACATCCCAATCCATTGTTATTTTGCACACCATGCCACCTCAGTTTAGACCCAGCTATATGCAAATGAGTCATGACCCTGCTCCAATGTGAACATTCCAGACCAAACTGCTAAGCCAAGTCCTCCTTGAATCAGAACACAAGCAACCCAGGACCAGTTTTACCCTATTTAAGGCTCATCAGCCAGCTAAAGCTTGGTTCCAGTGACACACTTTGCACAGGACCCACGTCTGGGCATACCCCCCAACTTAGGGCAACCCCTAAAGTATTCAAAAAGCAATGGTTATAATGCTTGAATTAATCTCAGCCACTAGTAATTACTTGGGGGCCGCGTCCCATGCCATTGCTATTTTGCACACCATGTCACTACAGTTTGGACCCAGTTATATGCAAATCAGTCTTGACCCTGCTCCAATGGGAACAGCCCAGATGGAACTGCCAAGCCAGGTCCTCCTTCAACCAGAACACAAGCATCCCACGATTGGTTTTGCCCTATTTAGAGCTCATCAGGCAGGTATAGCTGGGTTCCAGTGACTCAGTGTGCACGTGACCCGCATTTGGGCATACCCCTCCCACTTAGGGTCAAGCTGGTCAGTTGGAACAGTCCAGGCCTAACTGCAAAGCCAGGTCCTCCCTGAACCAGACCACAAGACTGATTTGCATAATAGCTGGGTCCAAACTGAGGTGGCATGGTGTGCAAAATAACAATGGGCTGGGATGCGACCCTGAGTAATTACCAGTTGCTGAGATTAATTCAAGCAATCCATCCATCACATTTGTATAAGTTATTGCTGTATTGACCTAGCTGAAAGTAAAGCAAGTGATGAAGGGAGCCAGATCTAAATCTGAATAAGACCGACTGCTCCCAATATCCTATGATGCACAATATATAGGGTCAATGGCAGAAGTAGTTTGCAACATTGCATATTGGCACATAATAGGCTTATTTAATTATACACCTTCCCTCTCAAAGCGTGTGGTGTCCATAAAAGTCCTCTTTTACCAGGATTTATCCTGCTTACATATAAATACTCAAAGAGTGAGGGTCTGCCTAATAGTGTAAAAAATGTTTAGCAAAGGACAGCTCCGGAATGTCTAGTCCCTTGTCACACTTTAAACAGTCCCTAATAACAGGGTGGTTAAGGACGGCAAGGTAGTTAATACAAAGAGATAGCCAAAGCATTAAGGTTGCAAGCTGAATATGGTCCTTCATAAACAGGAGTCACAAGTCTTCATGGCAAATGAAGTAGGAGCTGCTAGGGAGCAAGGTCAGCAAACACTGGCAAAAACGTTTTTTTCACGCTGCAAGAACGAGAGAATAGAATACTTCCAAATACCGGCTCCATATGTAGCGATGGGAACACATTAGTCTTATATTTGTCAAAAAGTGGCACAAGTTGAAAAGAGCACTCAATGTTTGAGGGAATTTTTGACATCTAACAATTAACAATTAAATTAGAATGCCAGCTTGAGATGAATAAAAAACACTCCTAAATATGGAAAGCGGGCACCTTTTGAAGTTTGTTATTCCTAATACAAAAAGTGTGCATTTTCTGACTATTGGGGCCACTGCCAATATCTGGGACTTATTGTAGTTAATGTCAAGGTCAAGCCCGGTCATAAAGATGTCAAAATCTTCTACCAGTTTTTTAAAATAACTGGGTGCATGCAAGCAACATGGGATCTTCCCCATATAATAATGCGGGAATGGAAGGTGGAATTATTCTTGGGTACATCCTGTCCATACTCAAACGAAAAAGGAATTCGGATTACTAATATACAAGATAAAGAAGAGTGGGGTCATGATGCAACTTTGAAGCATCCTGTGTTCCAACCTGAATAATTCCAAGCACTCACCGCTAGGACCAAACCTAATCCTAGCTGACAGGTTGCTGTGAAAATCATCTAGGAAGTTGACTAAAGTTACATCAAGTCCCATTTTCATTAACAGTACTGAGAGCTTCGATCGTTTAACTTGATTGAACGCACACAAAAGATCCATGAAGGTGAAGTACAATGGGCAGTGCTTCGCTATGCGGTATTTGCCAGCAATCAGATGGAGATTTTAGCACTGCTCCATTGTACCAAGGTCCTCCTTGAACCATACTGACATTGGCTCAAAATGCCCTAATCATTGTTCCAAATCCTAATTCTGTTGAATATGAATCTTTCCAGCAACTTAACAGTTGAGTCAATGAGGAGATGGGCCCCTAGCAGTGCGGGTCCAAGAGATTCTTCTTCTTGAAGAGGGGGACAGTAACAGAAGTGGACCAAGAGGGGGGCAAGTTGGAATTTGGTAGGGCATTAAAAACATTTGTAAGCAATTGTGCCCATAAACTGGTGCTATATTAGAACAGATCAGATGGTACACCTTTGGGTCCAGGAGCATTGTTAGAGGGACACTCCTGTAGGGCTGTGACTAGTTCATGGAGCTCTACCACTAAATAAGTGTTGACAGTAGTACCTAAGGATTGTAACAAAAAATAACATTTGATGGTTAGCCAATAAATGTTAGAGAATGTGTGACAACTGCTCAGCTGGAATGTGGGAGCCTATGCTCATCAGGTGGCTGTACCCAGCCCTAACAGAGTTAACGGTGTGCAATAAAATGTTGAAACCCTTGGATTTGCTGGCCAGAATTAGGGATAGAGCATTTGTTTCTTTGATTTCATTTCACATATCTTTTGTATGATTTATAATGGGCACAGTAGGAGGTTACTTCTGTTTTATTTCTGTGTTTTTTTTTAAAGTGCTCTTGTTTGATAGGAAGCAGGCTGCATTGAACCACCTGGGTGAAGGATACTTTGCATTATGGGCAGGTTTATGTAATAAGCCTTTTACCAAACAGTAAAAATTATTAAAAGTCAACAGAATTGTGCCATCACAGCCTGTGCAGAGAGGCAGGTGTAAAAATAGCTAAGATTACATTTGACCAACCATTCCAGGAAATGACAAGGGTTGTGTAAACTCCATACTAACCTAAGGATGTTATTCTTGGGGCCAGGTCTGTGGTGAGGAACAGGCACTCGGCGGAGGGTGTCCGAAAGGGATAATAAAACTGAGGTCAAAGAATTGTGGTCCTCAATATGCATATTAATTGTAGCACTGGTTAAAAGAAAATTCCTAAGGGCTCTGGACAAAAAAATACAATCCATTGTGAATGAACAACCTCTGCCAAAGAAAGTAGGAATTTGTGATGACATGAGATCTTCACTCTCGTGAATGTTAACAAGGTCATGTTCTAAGATATAATTGCATAGTTCAACACCTTTGGGATTGGGGCGAAACAAAGCTGCATCTGCTTTTTCCCAAGAAACCGATCAGATGGAGAGTGTAATACCCACTTTAAGAGTAAAATTGCCACAGATTATCCAGTTAGGCTCCAGAAAGGGGAATTTTAATGAATCAGACATTTCATCAATATAACTAAATTTCAAGAACACGTTGAGTGCCATGGACGGTCGCAGCTCCAGCGGGAAGAGCTGGTCAATTGTGGAGTTTCATGTTGGTTGTTACCGCAGGCTGTCATTGCTGTAGGATAAAATGTAGGTCTCTCATTGCCGTTCATCTGTGGCTGTCGCTGTTTACGCAAAGATGAGGTCTCACCAGAACGTCACATTGACAGTCGTCTCAGGTGGCAGAATCGGGGTAACAGGGCTGCTCGTGGTGGCGAGGAGCCCAAGCTTAAGCATTTTCACCTTTTGTTGAGGAGTATACTCTGATGCCAGCCAAGGATCTGGGAAGGCACCTCTTGGGCATCAGTGACTCACTCCAGTAGAGGCCAGCCGGGCTAAGGCAGGTCTAGATGGAGGTCCAGGCAGGTCCAGTTGCAGAAGTTCAGGTATGCACTTGCAGGAAGGCTTCTGAAGCCTGTTGGGTCCCTGCAGCTCACATAAGAGGTCAGCCAACTGGCACTTGTAGTCACTCTTGTTAACCTGGGTTGAAGACAAGTCGGTTCAGTCTGCCTTCTCAGACAATAAGACAGTCCTTCAAACAACAGGGTAGTCCTCTGGCAGCAGGGCAGTCCTTCTTCTATAACTGCCACAGGTCCAGGAGTGTTCTGAAGAAGGGCTCTGGAGGTCCAATATTTATACCTGGTGCCAGCCTTTGTGTGGGGGATACTCCCTGTCCTACCCTCACATCTGGTTCTGGAATGTTCTTTCCCTTCCCCTATCAAGGCTCCAAACTGTCTGGGGTGACAAAAGACAGGGCAAGCCAGGCATCGGGTTCTTTTTTGTGTGCAGGAGGCAAATCCCTTTGAAGTGTAAGTGAGGCTGGGTACAGTTCCTCCCCAGTCACCCTGTCAGGAGGGCCTATTCTGTCCACATCTAAGCCACCTTTGTGCTACTGTCTGGAAGCAATACTCAAACTCCAACAGCAGAGCCATTCAAAGTCATGTGACCCAGGACATTGGCAAAAGACACTAATGGTTGAGACAATAAAATGGCAAGTTTCGAAAAGTGGCACTTTCAGAATTGTGGTTTAAAATCTGATTTCACCATTAAGGAGGATTTAAAATCACAATTCATTAGAGTGTAGATAACATATTTCTATCTGCTCCCAATCCAAAGGTAGCACTTCTTAAATGTAATAAGGTAACCCAGCGTTAGTCAATGGGAGATATAGGCCCTACATGAGTAAAAAAACAACCTTTTTTCACTACCAGGACATGTAAACCATAAACCCACATGCCTTACTTTTTAAATAAATGCACCCTGCCCTATAAGCTTTTAGGGCCTACCATAGGGGTGACTTATAAGTATTAACAATAAAGGTTTAGGCCTTCCAAAAGGTTTATTTTGTCAGGTTGAAATGGCAGTTTAAAACAGCACTCTGGTCTACATGGCAGGCCTGAGACATCCTTTAAAAGGCTACTTTAGTGAATGGCACAATGAGTGCTGCAGGCCCACTAGTAGCATTTAATGCCCAGGCCCTGGATACATGCAGTACCATTTTCTAGAGACTTAAAATAAAATGAATTGTGCCATTTAGGTGTAGGTTCATTTTACCATTTTTGAAGAAGAGAGCACAAATACTTTGGCACTGGTTAGCAGTGGTATAGTGGACAGAGTCCTAAAGCCAACAAAAATGAATTCAGCAAAACAGGAGAGGTGAAGGCAAAAAGTTTAGGGAAATACCACGCCAAGGATGTCAGGACTAATAGCTGAGGTAAGGAAGAGTGTATGATTTTGATAAAGATCATGATGACATGGGCTTTTTTTGTTTTACACACAGTAAAGAAGTTTTTGACCCACATTGTCTTTATTGGAACTTCCATCAACCTCCTCTTACAGTTGGGCAGTGGTAAAATACTTTTCATTGTTACTATTGGTAATATTCTCTGCAGCTGGCATGTTTTTTTAAGCACTTTACGTAGCATGCATAATTGGAAAGCATTTTTTAATCTAGATTGTTCTCTTGGGCACTGCATGTCCCCAGTGCACACTGATACCTGTCTTTTAGCAGACCAAATGTTCATTTGATTTTTTTTGTGAATCTGGATGCGCGCTGTGTTTCATCTTCCATGGACATAGGCACTTTCACTCAGGTGGATCCCAAACAACAACAACTGTGTATGACACCTTTGGGAGCATGAATTGGCACAGTCCACCATAGCATCCATTTAGGATTCCACTCACTAACACTGACAAATTAATTTCAAGTGTGACGTTGTGCATATTCTTCTTCTTTAAATTGGTGTGACTGACTTACAGCACTTATGCCATGCACACTAAAATAGAACCAGAAGCTAGATGAGCCCATTAATGAAAAAGAGGGGTCTTAAGATTTTCCTGAAAAACAAAAGGGGCTCAAATTACTTAATGTTTAGTGGAAGTGCTTTTTAGTAGTTGGGAATCTGGTCGGAGGAAGGTCTACCACCTCTATGTTAAAGCAAGGGTTTTCCTCCAGATGGAGATGGGATCTTCTTAGATCCCAGGTAGCAGTGTATGGTGAATATGGCTTACAAGTAATCAATGCTCTAATAGCCAGGTGGCCTAATTTGAAAGAGACCATTTCTTTAAACAGCAGCCACTGTAAGGCTGTTCTGGCTACTGAAATAGGGTCCAACTCCTTCCAGAGGAAGTAAAGCCCTCCTTGGACACCAAGGATCCTAGATTCACCCTCTGTGCTACTCAACCTGTTGGAAAGGCCACAGTCTCTTCATATGCAAGCTCTATAGACGCCGGTCTATACAAAAAACATCAGGGTCTATGGTGTTGAAGACCATGAAGAGGTTTAACATCCCCACCAAATGTCTGGCCCCTCATCAATCCTTCTACGGCTATCATCCTAAAAGCTCAAAAGAGCATTTTCAGTCCCATGCCTGGGTAGATATTAGTTTTCTGCTGCGAACAGGAACTTGAAAACTTTGATTTCTTTTTGTAATTGTTTACCCACCACCTTCTCTCACAGTTTTGCTAGGACCAGAGCTACTAACCCACTCCTAACTTACTCTAATATGTGTGGACCAATATTCACCTATTCCTGCAAACAGCTCTGTGGTTCAGGTTCAGAGTATATTGTTGTTGGTAGAACTCAGTCAAAATCCCACCCTCATTCAAGACAGTGTAAGTCCCACCCTCATTCAAGACAGTGCAAGGGTCTCCTCTCTTTTTAATCACCAAGGGCAATGTCTGGCAGTCTCAAAGTATTGTTAAGGGAGTAGATTTGTATGCAATGCATTTCAGGAAAACACAGATATAAAGTTAAATCACTGGGATGATATAGGAAATTGGGCTATTGGCTGAAGGGGTGAAGCCCAACTCATTCAGCAATCACAATTCTTGTCAGCAAGCCCCAAATTAACCTGTGCTCAACCCTCTGGTAGCTTGGCATACAGCAGCCAGGCTTAACTTAGAGGCAATGTGTAAAGTATTTTATGCAGCACACAAACAAAAATAAAGTGAAAACACCACACAAACAAAAATCCATCTCCAATTTAGAAAAATAGAGTAAAACCTGATACATTATTTGACACCAAAATGATAAAAATTAAATTCATAGGACCAGAGGAGTGCAACTTTAAAGATTTAGGTGAAAATAGTACTTAAAAGCACTAAGTGCTATCTGTGGTTATCTGGTTGAGCCAATTTTACCATGTTTAAAGGAGAGAGCACAAGCACTTTAGTACTTGTTAGCAGTAGTAAAGTCTTAAAGCCAACAAAAACATACCGAATTCAGCAAAAACAGGAGGAGTAAGGCAAAATGTTTAGGGAAAGACCACCTAATACTGACAAGTCTCACAGATGCTTCATAACATCTGTGATACAACAACATCAATTCTTTGCACAGTGCTAGATATACTAATCTGGCACTGCACAAATATATTCACCTGCAATGATTTGCAGGTATCCAGCCTCATTTATATTCATGAGGAAGGACTTTGATTAATAATCTTTGAAAATTCTTTCACATGCACAGATGACGACCTCTGCATTTATAAAGTGCCATTGCTTCCTTTCCTATACATTAGAGAGAACTTGGCTGCAATCGCAGACAAAGTTAAAAGCACTTTGGGAATCCTGGGGCCCATGCTTACAGCTACCACCCACGTAGTAGATGTTTTCCCTTGTGGACCATAAAAATAGCTACAAATCATTGAAAACTTTTCATGCAAGCCCCAAGGAGAATTACAAGAAGTCACAATGTTGACACTGCAAATCGCAAAGACATTTGGAATTTCCATTGACCCTTTACTGCATAGACATAGCTTTTTTGCAATCATATAGCCTGCCAATATGGTCAGAGCAGGTTTTGCAAGTGAAAATATCTTTGTACATCTAACCCCTCATCTCTGCTTTAGTGTAAAAATGTAAATTGAAATTTTAAGTAATAGGATAAAAGTGTCTGTGATTCACTATGATACTTTTCTGGTGGTCAGACCAGAGTATCTTAAATATACCTAGGTATGGGGTTTATACCGGATTGGTAGCACAAGATTAAGTTACTGGGTTACATGTTAGCTCTCCTCACATTCTCTAGCTTTTATTTGGGTATTAAGAAAAGAAGATCACAGAAAGCAAGACGGCAGGGGAAAAGGTGCCTTGTTGCGAAACCTCTGCATGCTGATAAGATCAAATATATTTGTGATTTAACGTTTTTGAAAATGTCTAAATGGGATTTTCTGCAGCTAATGTGCTGGGTTAGAACTGTGCTTGATCAGACGATCTTTAGATCCTGCTGCCCTTGTATGGTGCTCAATTTTCCTCACCTCTTAAGCACTGTGAGGTATACTTTCTCTCTGTGACAGCTGCACAACGATCGACGTTTTAATGATGTGATCAGATATGTCCTCTGAAGCTCTAAAATTATTTGGGTTACATAGGACATTCATTCACTGATGATGGGCAGTCATTGAATTAATCCCTCTCCCTCTGCCATTCATCCAATCATGATAGCAGGTGTCAGGCAAATTATCATCTTCATTCACTCTAACTATTGTTTCAGGGCCAGATGTGCGAAGGCTTTTCGCGATTGCAAAAGTTCTGATTCACAGAATCAGGCTGTTTGTAACCATAAAAAGGCCTTTTGATATGTAAGAAACCCAAATTTGCAAATACTGATTCGCAGTGAGCTTTTTTAATGTTTTACCGACACGTGAATCATAGTGGTAAGGCATTCGCAAACTGGAAGGACTCCCAAAAGGACCCCTTCCCGTTTGTGAATGTTGGCAAAAACATTTTTTACGAGTAGACAGTGATCCCATGGACATCAGCTGCCCAGCATCTGCACACATAAATATAGGTAAATTTAAATTTTATAGTACGTTTTGTAGCAAAATGAGCTATAAAGCATAGTTTGTGAATCAGGCCCAAAAGGTTGTGAATACTGAAACGTAGTAAACTTACTCCAAAGTGTAAATTACTCAGAAGTGTAAGTTTTCTTTGTGAATTAAGCCCTTTATATTTCAATTCTCAAGGCCAATGTCACTTGCTAGTGGAACTGTGCCTTATTCATATTTTCAGGCAGCCATAGTTTAGTAATGCAATGTCACTTACACTTGTATATATGTAAAAGTCCTACTTGACTATTACTTGTGGGAGGGTTTCTAGGCTGAGCTTGTTTCACATAATGTAACTTCAAAATAATGATTGGGTAATATAAATTAGGGGTGGGAAGAATGATTAGGTCCACCTGTGGAATTGGAGGAATTTTGGTGATTCCACGTTACTCTTTAACGTGAAGTTCTGGCCAAATTCTGCCAATCGCCATGTGGTGGTATTTTTCTTCCGTGAGGCTCCAGAAAATGTGAGCTGGCGAGCGTAATCTAGATTTGGAATCTCCAAGCATGATTTTGTAGTGTGGGCAGTCATGAGCAGTCCTGGTTAGAGGGCTGCCTTTCGATTAGATTTTGCTGCCATTCATGTAGATTTTCTACGCGAGCAGCAGCAAATCAATTAGAATGGGCGTGCGCTCTTGTCCAATTCAAGGTGCCGTATGTGCTGATTTTCAGCACTGCTTGCGCTACTGGCACTACATTGTAGCATGAGCTGCATATTTACCATCCATTGGGGGAACTCCATGGGATCTTGCAGAGTTTTATGTAACTCTGTGGAATTCAGCAGAGTCAAATTCCGCGAGTTCTGCCTAACCCTAATATTATTTCTTTCCCTTTCCACTCCTCATTTTTTTTCCCTATCCTTTTCCTGTACAGCACCTCCATTCAGTAACCTGGTCCTGAAGATGATCCTCAATCGCTAGGATCGAAACGCCGTCGACTTACCAGCGCGACTCCCGGCGCCCCTTACCATGGTTCACGAAAAAGCCTTAAATCTGTATAAATCTTTGTAAATTACTACCTGTGAACCATAAGTCCATCTGTATATAATTACCACGTTCTCACACTGCGCCGCCGCTGTTTTACACTTGTCACCTGCGCCGTTCACCTTTAAGTGTCATGAGCACATGTGTGCACAAAGTTTTTTCGGGTTACTCACGTGTTAATTGCGTACAGTGCTGTCACAACTGTTCCCAATTTTTCAATACCCTTCGTTTATCCTGTTTAACAATTGTTTGTATTTATCCAAATATAAGATGCCTTGGGCACTTTAAAATGAATTATGAATCTCTCTACTTACTTTCTTTCCTTGCTATGTTTTGAGCATGTTGAATTACCTGTCCTCATAATAATACCAGTTGAGACATTGTTGTTTGTTTACACTCCTTCACCCAGATTTCAACCAGGTCTATGGGTTTACTCCTGTTGTCCTTATATATAACCCTAATATTAATGCATCTTTTTCAGTGCTATCCACTGTGCCATTACACACCATGAAAAAGGGCTTTATTCGTTTCTGTAGAAAATCTATTTAACACACTGTTTTTGGAATTTAAGACAAGTCTTTTCCCTACTCCCTTTGAAGGCAGACTTCATGTCTTTGTATGTAGAGATTTTTCAGGACTTGTCTTTTCCTGTGCAGACTTCATATCTGTCTATTAGCTTTATGCTATTCTTATGTATTTACATTTGGAGCATTTATTGATGATTTGAATTGAACTGACTAACTATTTCTGCCGCCTGCAATAATTCTAAATTGGTTTTTAATTGGATCTAGTCCTGTTTGGATTTTCCTGTGTAGGCTTTCCTGTGTGAGTTTTCTTGTATTTCATTGCCTAGGGCCCTTCTTCTTAGTGACTCACATGGCCCAATCAATTTTATCAGTCCTTTTTATAGTTAGAAATTAGGAATGTTTATGGTAGCAGAGGATAGTATCAGGCAAAATGGAAGGTTTCAGGCATGCTGGATTATAAATTCTGTAATTTGAATTATTAGGGTTCCTAACTCTGATCCCATAAGCATGTTTTATTCTAGTGAAGCAGATTTAGTTCAGCATTTGAAGTAGTTGAGAGTTGCATTATGTGAGTATATATAGGGTTTTGTGAATTGACTTGTCTTGTGTGCCGTTTGTGTATGGCGTGTGATGGTATGGGCATTGTCTTGTGACACTTGTTTAAAATGAGTTATTTGCTCGGTAGTGTTATTGACACAATTATGTCAATTATGTTTTGTGGTTTATGTTGTGCAGGAAGGATCAACATTGAAGTAATTGCTGAAATTGTTTTAAGTTGTATTTAATAAAAATACTGTGATTTTTTTTTTTTTTTGCTGGCTAGCGGATTCGAGGAAATACAAAATCTTGAGATAAATATTTAGGTTGTCTTCTGAAGGTGTATGGCATCACATCAAGATTATAGGTTGGAGTCCTATATCCAAGTCTAATATCCTGTAAATTCTTAAATGTCTAGTTGTAATTGAACTAATTAGGGCTGTGTTGTTTGTTTCTTTGTACACGGGAAACAGGAGCACTGACTCAAAGAAAGTTTACCGCTGGTCAGAAATTTAAATTAGTGTGATTGAAGACATTCTTTGTGTTTTCCCAAGTTTGTGGCAATTTTGATTTCCCATTCTGTATCCTGGTAGGCATACACAATACTTGCCTATATTTGTTTTGTAGTGTAGGTTGGATTTCAAGTCCTGTTTTGAAATCGTATTGTGGTTGGTTGGCTGCTTGTGTTGGTAACATGCATACTCAACCTAACTTTTGAGTGAAAATGGGTTCTGATTTGAAGAAGTTTTAAATCCCTGTTTTGGAAGGAGATAATGTTCCACCTGAAGATTCACTTTCCCACAAAATGGTTGCTAAACTCAGGACTTCATACTTGTTTGTGGATTAAACATCAGAATAAGATTACTGCTGATGACGAAAATATGTAATTTCCTTGGAATGGTACTTTTAATGTGAGAAGATCAAGCATTTGATGTGCCCACAAAATGGTTGCTAAACTCAGGACTTCATACTTGTTTGTTTGTTTGTGGGTTAAACATTTTTCTTTGCTGGCTAGCGGATTCGAGGAAATACAAAATCTTGAGATAAATATTTAGGTTGTCTTCTGAAGGTGTATGGCATCACATCAAGATTATAGGTTGGAGTCCTATATCCAAGTCTAACCTCCTGTAAATTCCTAAATGTCTAGTTGTAATTGAACTAATTAAGGCTGTGTTGTTTGTTTCTTTGTACACGGGAAACAGGAGCACTGACTCAAAGAAAGTTTACCGCTGGTCAGAAATTTAATTTAGTGTGATTGAAGACATTCTTTGTGTTTTCCCAAGTTTGTGGCAAATTTGATTTCCCATTCTGTATCCTGGTAGGCATACACAATACTTGCCTATATTTGTTTTGTAGTGTAGGTTGGATTTCAAGTCCTGTTTTGAAATCGTATTGTGGTTGGTTGGCTGCTTGTGTTGGTAACATGCATACTCAACCTAACTTTTGAGTGAAAATGGGTTCTGATTTGAAGAAGTTTTAAATCCTTGTTTTGGAAGGAGATAATGTTCCACCTGAAAATTCACTTGACCACAAAATGGTTGCTAAACTCAGGACTTCATACTTGTTTGTGGATTAAACATGAGAATAAGATTACTGCTGATGACGAAAATATGCAATTTCCTTTGAATGGTACATTTAATGTGAGAAGATCAAGTATTTGATGTGTGCCATGTATGAGATGAAGCAAACACAAGGAGATGATGGACAGAGCGCCAGCCCGAACTGCCAAGCCAGGTCTTCCCTGAACCAGAAACAAGCATCCTGGGACCGGTTTCGGGGTAACACCCCTCATAAGCCAGGCTAGCTTGAATTCAGTGGCAAAGTGAGCAAGGGACCCACATCTGGGCATACCCTGCCAACTTAGGGCAAACAAAGCAAACACAAGGAGATGATGGACGGAGCGCTGAAATTTTTCAGACACTCACCCCCAGTCACAGATCTGGGTTGAATCGATCATCGTTCTTTAGCTCACTTTGCCACCTCAGGTCAGACCCAGCTATATGCAAATCAGTCTTGACCCTGTGCCTCATGGGAACAGTCCAGCCCGAACTGCCAAGCCAGGTCTTCTCTGAACCGGAAACAAGCATCCTGGGACCGGTTTCGGGGTAACATCCCTTATCAGCAAGGCTAGCTTGAATCCAGTGGCAAAGTGAGCAAGGGACCCACGTCTGGGCATACCCTGCCAACCTTAGGCAAACAAAGCAAACACAAGGAGATGATGGACGGAGTGCTGAAACTTTTCAGACACTCACCCCCAGTCACAGATCTGGGTTGAATCCATCATTGTTTTTTAGCTCACTTTGCCACCTCAGTTCAGACCCAGCTATATGCAAATCAGTCTTGACCCTGGTCCTCATGGGAACAGTCCAGCCCGAACTGCCAAGCCAGGTCTTCCCTGAACCGGAAACAAGCATCCTGGGACCGGTTTCGGGGTAACACCTGAGATGAAGCCACAACCTAGGCCAGTTTGAAGCATTAATGAATGAGATCATGTGGGAAATAAAAAAGTGTATAAAAATGATGCATGGTCAGTTTAGAAACTCAGTGAGCAACTGACTAGAAGCAAGATGATATATGCAAAATATGGCACTGAAACAAGACATTGGAGAGGCTGTGCACGTGTATCCTGCGCTTATTTAAGAAGCAGACAAAAAGAAAATAAATGATGATAAGAATGAAACCAAGAGTGAGAAGGACAGAGTTGAGTAAGAGCCAGAAAGTGATTCTGATGAGGAGGATGGATTTTTAGATCATTTATTTCATTCAGTTCTATCTCCAAATAATGATGAAACAAGACTACAGAAACAGAAGAGAGGGGTTGGAGAGCTGAGTCCTTCTTCTCTAGGACCCAGTGTGTCAGTATTTTCACTGAGTGAGCAAGGAACGAAGGAAATTGACATTTATAGGCGTAAAGTTTTATTTAGGGAAATTGGCAATGGTACATTTAATGTAGAAAAAATAATATCACACAATGTGAATTGAGATACCTGAGTAAGGAATCAGCATAGATGCATAAGAAAAGTGTGAAGAATCGGTGAACTAATTTAATGTAGATTTATATAAAAGAGATTATGGAGAAAGTACAGAATGAATATGAAGATGAAATGCAAAGTATGATGTGGTGAGCATGAAAATACATATTAGGAATGAATAAGGAGCATTAATGAATGAGAGGATTTTAAAGGATTCTAACATAATTGATTGAAGAAAGAGGGAAATATACAGAAACAATAGATATCTGAAAATGAAACCAGCATGAGGGACTCTATGTGTGAAGTAATTATGCAAATCGGATCCGTTGTTTCACAGGGTAGAGAGATAGGTTTTGTCAATAACTCAAACATGGGCAATGCTAACATTAACATGCAAAAATGAGCTGCACCATGCAACATCTGTAGGACGTTCGGGCACTGGAAACAAGAGTGCAGATATACTCTAGAAGGAGCACACCATGAGTTTCAAATGAGTCTTCAAACATGATAGGACACGAGTCAAATGGCACAGAATGGGATGACACAGTCAATAGCCGCAGCCTAACTGGCCTCTGTTCAGAACATGTAGATTCAAAGGCAGTTCAGTAGAAATGTGCCTTTAGTCCCAATGATGCATCATAATATACAGAATAAAAGGCAGAATTTTCAACAGACTTCTGGTTTTCAACAAAATCCTTTATAAATTAGCAACAATTTTCCCAAAATGTTTGCTACACTCAGAGTTCCTACTTGACTGAGAGAAGCACAATAATGGTACCTGAGGGAGGAGGGAGGATTGCATGCTTGATGTAGTCCTAGAGGTGGACCAGAGTGGCCCATATTTAGATTGTGAGGCAAATGGCCACTCAGTCTAATTTTTAATCAATAGAGGTTCTACCCACTCCACAATTAGACTGATGGAGATTCCCAACCTACCCACTTCGGGAAAAAAAGTCAAAGTTGTGGGTACATTCAATAAACAGTTTACTAATAAGGTACCAGCAAATGTCTTTGTACAAATTGGTTCAATTGAAAATGATCATCAGTTCATAATATGTGATACGAGCCCTGTCAATTGTTTGGGTTGTGATATGTTGTGTAAAATTAACTGTGTAATTTTGTGCACACCAGATGGTGTAGCAATCCAAACACAGGATAAGGATTCAGATTTCAAGTTAAAATCACAAGAGTTGATATTTTCTGGTTCTCACAAAACAGGACTTGCCTCCATATTTAAGGCACACAAAAAAGAGGAAGTTTGAGATTTTACAGGAAATAAATCATATTGATAAAAAGTGCAAAGCCAATGTAGATTAAAGTAAACCAAATGTGATATCCTCCTACTTCTCTCTTGAGAAGCATTGCTCCAACCTGTCTTGCCACTCAGCAAAGTGAAAGGATTGATACAGGTTATACAATTAGGGCCTCATTTATGAGGCCCCTTGCGCCATCGGAACGTCACTTTTTGTGACGTTCCGTGGCACAGGAGCCTGCTCCATATTTACAAGGCAACACTAAGCTACGTTTTTTGGCTTAATGCTGCCTCGTCAAATATTGTCCCATTTAACGCAGTTTTCTGTGTTAAAGGGGCTTGCAATGGGTGTTGCTGGGGTCGTTCCCAGCAACATCCATGGCATTTGACACTGCCTCAGATGTAAAAGAAATCATAAATCTGAGGCAGCGCCAAAAACTTACGCCTCCCCAGGGGAGGTGTAAGGGAGGCACAATGAGGAGAAATATCTTTATTTCTCCTCGTTTTTCCTTTTTCTATGTGTGCTGCATTCTGCAGCACACATAGAAAAAGGAAAAAGCCTCTTGTGATTGTTTTTGTGCACAAAGGTTTCCCTTCCTACACAAAAACAATTATCCCCTCAACACAGGCACCCTTGCACCATGGTGCAAATGTGCCTGCGTTGGCGCACGGCAGCCTATTGTGTGCCGGCGTAGGGGAAAAGGGCAGTAATGTGCTGTATCTCATAGATACGGCACATTCCTGCAATTTTCTTTTGCCATAGGGCAGCGTAGCAGGAAGGCCTGCTGTGCTGCCCTGCTGCAAAAACACATAAATGAGGCCATTATTGTGCTGGTCCTTTTTTCAGATGAGATACTGTTGACTCATACTTGAACTCAGTATCTCACAAGCTGCCACCTGTCAAAGTATGAGCAAGTTTGCTGCTGAGACCATTTCAGTTAAACATTGCAATACCCTGAATCCTGTCCCACTTCTGCCAATTCTTCAGGGAGAGTATATCGATGTTGGAGAAAATGATCATGACCATAACTGTATTAATGTAACAGAATTGTGTACCAAACCAAGACCAGACATTCAAGATGTACCACACAAATGTACTGATTGTATTTTATTTGTAGATGGTTCTTCTCTGAGAGACCATCAATGAATATTGAGAGCAGCATATGCAGTTTACACAATGGCATATGCTGTAGAAGCATTGTAGTTGGGTGATGCCATCTGAGGAAAAGTAGCAGAATTAATTGCGATTACATGATCATGCTGGGTGGCCAGTGGATTGACAGTTACTGTCTTCGTTGATAGCCAGTGTGTTTTTGAAGTATTCCATGTTTTTGGACAGATATGGTCACAAATGGGTTTCATGACATCCTCTGGCACACCCATTTAGAATGGGTCAAACATTTTGGATCTACTTAATGCATTGCAACTACCAAAATAATTGCGGTTGATAATGTGCTGCACACAAGAGTGGAGACCACATGTTTACACTTGGTAACTGATAAGTCAACAAAAGTTGCAAAATACTGTGCTCTCATCTCTAGTAACAATTTAAAAAAGTATTTAATTTTGATAAAGAAAGCATTCATGGTTTATTGTTGACATCAATGCACACATTAAAGGAGATGAAAAATCAGTAAAACAATGTGCCTGAGGGTGTAAAAAGTGGCTTTAAGCAGGCTGTACCAAAGACAAAAATAGTTTATGAAACTCAACAGATGGAAGATATGTTTTCCAAATTTCATTTTGAACCAGATATCAAGATATATACACAACAAACAGGGGCAGATCTGAGTAACAGAGAATCAAAACAACCAGTGGTCAAAAAATCTACAAGAATGGGAGTACCAAACAAGAGGTAAACGGCACCTGAACTTTCATACTTAGCCAAGATCCAGGCAGTATAGAGACATTAACTTGAAAGACTACCAGGTCATGTTTGAAGAATCCCCATGAGTATGTTGTGAAATAAAACTGGAGAAATCAACGTAGACTAATGATTGATGGAGTGCTGAAAATTAAGCTTAAAAGGTTTTGAAACTTTTGAAAGTGCCAGTATTATTTTACTTTAGAGCCTGATTCCTTACATCTAGAGGACATTCATGTTGTATCTTAGTATCCAGTCGAAGATAATAATAACTTATGCAATTTTCATATCATTGATTTTGATAGATATTCTGGTTAGACTTCACACCTCTATTGGATATGTTTCTCCTATATCTGAAATTGAATTGCATAATATCAATAATACTGAATCTTTGGATCAAATGATAGATCCTAGATATGTTTCTAGAAGCAATTTTAGTAGAAATGTTTATGCTAGTTTGTTAAATGAGTATTCTTAATATTTTGAATATTATCAATTGTAATGTTTGTATGTCCCTTCTGGCTCAGAGATGGGCAACTTGCAATCAATTTACGCTTACCTATGGATTAACATGTAGCATCTTCCTGTCAATCCTTCATGGTCAAGATTTCCTGTATATAAATAATATAAATATTGATCTTCCATTGGAGGATCTGCTTAAATTTGGGAAGTTAGGTTCTAATACAGAGCGTATTAAACCAATTAAGATTTCTAACAAAAAAACTTTCAATACGAAGAGTGTTTGCATGCTGAGTAATGTAGAATTTTTTTTATTAGATAATTTAATGATGAGAGAAGAGTGAAAATTAGTAGAAGTATTAGTGAAACGAGAGAGACTGAGTTGCAAGAAGAGAATTATTGAAAAGAGATTCAATAATTCCTTAGGGACTCACACGGCTGCGATCGTCTTATCGGTCCATTTAATGTATTATATATAAGTACCCTTCACGGATTTGCTTTGAAATCTTCCTGGCAACTGCATGTCTTGTTCCCAGATAGTATCTAAAAAATGTGTTACTATAACAGCTGTTTTTCAGTAGACACGTGCTGATATATTTATACGAAAATGACAGCTTTGCCATTAATATTAATGTTGTGATTATTTCAGATTAAACTGTTACAAAGGCATTTATTTGGATAGACACGCGTGAATAGGTTGCTACACCTGACTGACCTGGCGCAGACACGATAATAAGTGTTCATCATCTGTGTAATCAGAGGTTCATGTGCACATTTGTCAGGCACAAGAGGTTGCTTACGTTCCCGAAACATTCTAATTTCGGGATCTGAATGAGCAATTAAATATCCTTGACAAAATGTTGGCATTCAGGTTCAGAACATTTCACCTAACATTTGAGTTGACTGAACTACAATATATTTAAAAAATAATACATCATTTATTTAACAAAATAACCTAAATAAGAATGCAAAAACACTGGAGATTATTCAACAGTAGCATATTGGCTAATCCATGTGCGTAATTTTGCAGCTGTACAGTAGGGCATGGACAAAACGTTATTTGTTCTGAACAAACATTTGGAACAAGGCCTAAAACTGGAGCGTGTTAATTACACACTATTTCTTTTCAATTTATATATAATAGGAAATCATAAAAAATGTATTCAACGACTTTTAAATGTAAAAGATAATAATTGTAAGGCTGTATCAATTCCTCCTTTGTTATGATTAAGTAGCCTAACTTTTGCAATATCACGTTGCGCAATTTTTTTTAAAAAGGTTTACTCGCAGAAAAAGGTTTCTTTATAAAACAGTCTATTGCACACGTAAACACTTTATAAGCACTAGTGTAAAATGTCTGTACTATTGACTCAAGCAAAATGTGTTTGCACCATTCCATATTACGCATAAACTAAAACAGTTGAAAATGAATTTGCTGTTTTTGCACCAGTGCAAATGTTGAGGTCACCCAGAATGCATAGGTTGGAGTGTAGTGTTACCAAGTTTGAAACCTTGTCTAGAAGTGTGTCTGGGAATGTTGAATTGCTAGGTGGAGGCCTGTAAAGCAGCATGAGGTTACCGGAGGAGGACGGTGTTGGATTGCATCTGGTGAAAAGGGACTCACAATCTTGTATGGAGACGTTGACAGCTTTAGTGATATGTAATATTTCCCTGAAAACAACAGCTAGGCCACCTCCTCTTTTACCTATACGATTTTGGGTGATAGTTTGATAGCCTGGAGGAACGGCTTCATGCAGGACTGGAGCCATATCCTCTCCCAACCATAATTCAGTTTTGAATAGTATGTTAGGTTTTGTGTCAGTGAGAAGGTCGTAGATGTGATGTTTGTTTTTAGGGAGTGATCGAGCATTTATTAGTAGACAATTTAGAGAACACCCTTTGGCGATAGTGTGATTTTGTGTTGTAGAAGAGTGAGCAGTATTTTGTGGGCTTGTAGCAGGTGTGTTCTTAGTGTTGGTACTAGCTGTATGAGGATAGCAATTGTGTAGTTGGTTTGAATCATGTTCCTCATCCAGCAGGCTAAGAAGGAATTTTGATAGGTATTTGTGAGTAGGTGGTGGAGATGGTGGTTGAGAGTGGGTTGATGAGCAGTGTTGTTGTCGTAGTGTTACCTTGTTGTGCAGTAGTCATGGAGAAGCAAAGTTGTGAGGTGTGGCATGTTGCTTATTTTGTTTGCGCCTGTTTAGGGCGGAAGGTGTATGAGTTAGGTGTGGTGGTGCAGCATGTAGGTCATGTAGTAAGGTTCTAAATTGTCCAATGGATGAGAGGCAGTTAAAAGAGAGTTGCTGTATTGCTGCATATGTGTTAGGTGTGAGGGAAGAGAGAAAGCTTGGCATTGGAGTTTGTTCTTTTGTATAGTCTGAAAGGTGGGTGTATGTTTGTAGTTTGTGATGGAAAGTATTATGAGGTGTTACGCGTGAGAGATTATGTTGTGTTGGTGTGCGTGTTATGTTTTGTTTTTGAGGAGTAGTGAAGTGAGGTGCTGATGTATTTGTTTTATGAGATGGCTTTGTTTGTATAGTATTGTTTGTGAGTGGAAGTTGTAAGGTTAAGGGGAGGTGATGTGTTTGTGAGTAGAGTGTATGTTCTGTGTAAGAGGGATGAAGTTGATTTAAGAGTGTTTGTGTTAGATTTAATTGCTGCAAGAGGTAATATGTGTGGTGCAGTGGAGTGTAAGTGTTGTGTTGTTGTGTTATAGTGGTAGAAAGAAGAGGAGGGTGTTGGTTGGAGAAATTATGGAAGGCTTAGGATAGGGTTGTTAGTGACAAAAGAGGTCTGTTAGGAGTAATTAGAGCAGAGAGTGTGTGTCTAAATGGGATATAGTTAAGTATGGTGTGGATTTGGGCTGTGTTCGTGATGAGTAGATTGGTTAGTGGTATAGGATAGAGTTGTGTATTGTTTGTAGGCGATGGTGCAAATGTGTGGTAGCTGTCATAGAAGGGTGTATAGGTTTGATTTCTGGAGTTTTGTAGTGGGTGCTGAGACATTGAACTTTGTCTTGGGTTAGTTTGTAATAAATGAGTAAAGTATATGTGCTGTGAGTGTGTTAATCTGGTTGTGAATGGGGTAGGGTAGGTGCTGGTGTATATGAACTTGGGCAGCATTTCTGGCCCTAGTCCCGACCAGTCTCGGACTGGCTCAAACAGGCAATTGCCCTTTTCCTCTCTGCCTTAACCTTGATGCCCGGGCTGAGACAACCTGAGCCATGGCCTTAAATAGCCCTAGTAATCAGGTTAACCCCTTTAGCCAATGGAAACCCTAGTCCTAACCCTAACTAATCACAACACTAGCCATAAGCCATAGAACCAATAGGACAGCAGCCTCATATAGCCAATCACAGCCCTAGTCCCAGCAGCCAATCATGCACGAAACCCTAAGCCCTACATCCAATAGAAATCCTTGTTCCAGGAACCAATCAGAAACCCTAAACCTATCCACCATTCAGATCACTAACTCTAAGCCCTACATCAATATAATCACTGAACCAGGAACCGATCAGCACCCTCAAATACTCAACCAATGAGAACACTAACCCTAATCCAATAGAAACACCAGATACAACCACCAATCAGTACACAAATGTAGCATCCAATAGCAGCCTATATAAGGTGCCTGCGACCTCAGGCAATATTTGCTAGGCACTGGGCTGCAATGCTGCTCCTCAATTCAGAATCTCCTAGGAGAAAGACATGCTCAATACACACTCTGGAGTTCTGCAGGTAAGGGCCTAAAACTTTGCCCTCCAACAATACTGCTTTTCCAACACTTAAAACAACTCACTCTCCTAGCCAAAAAACAAGTGCTACAATCCCTTTCCAAACACAGTTTAAACAACTGACCGCAGATTACTGCAGAATCAGAGCACCCTCTGTTCTGTCTCGGATGTATAATATCTCTGTTTCTAAGGGGGAGGGGGGTTTAATCTGGTTTCACTCACTTGCTAAGACAAAATGGGAGCAGGGGATGGATTGCTTAACACACCAGGTCTGAGCACAGATCAAGGGAGAAGGAGGGAAAATCAGGTTGTTACAGTCAATTTTGCAAATACAACAGATTTTGGACTGCAAAGTCCACAATGCAACAGGTAAAATGAGACAGTCACGGGCAAGTAAAACTTCACATTTTTAAACAAAACAGGTGACAAATGATGCAATCACGGGAAGGTAAAAACTTCAATTTGTAAACTGTAACAATGTAAAAGATGATATTTTATGTACCATAGTATAGTGGGCTTGGTTTTTTGTGTGCTGCAATGCTGGGAAAACAGTGTCCCTTTGCACAATGGAGTGCTGCAGCAGCCATGGTGAGACACTGTTCTCTGCGAGGCTGATGGCATAGTGGCCCTTTGTGCATTGAACTGCTTGGAGGAAGGATGTCTACTGAACAGAATTCCATATTGAAGTTTTGGATATCTCTGGCTGATATCCTATCACAATGAAATCTTTGACTGAATACAACTTTTGGAGGAAGCTTTCTCTTTGAAGTCCTCAAATTATTTGACCTTGCCTCTTGCTCCATCCAGTTACTGTTTTTTTTCCAAAAAGGCATATCAATATACGAATCTTGTGGCTTACGTCCTGCTTGGCAAAACTGGCATGCACTGGGATGTATTTACAAATGTGACTGATAATGTATTTTGCCCCTTATCCTCACCTTGAAACAATTGATTCCCATATCCACAATGCATTTTGCCCCTTACCCCCACCTAGAAACAAATAATTCCCATATCTGATCACAAGAGCTCACCCAACTCAATCTTTGCATACCAAGACCAGTTTGAACACGACATGGCCCCTTCTCTTGGTATCACCTCCTATAGCTCTTTCAACAACACCCTTCTGTTGGCATTCAACTCCCACTACAACCTCTACATATTTGTAGGCATCTGTAACGTTCACCATCACGTCTCTAAAGACATAGATGTCCACCACTGTCATGGATGGATGGAATCCCAGGCCCTAAGCACCACGATATATGTAAACAAGCCCTTACCACCTTCAGACCCATACTTGACTTACCGTAAACATCCTACTTTTATGACATTTTTCCCTCTCTCAAACCCCTGACCAAAGGGCTAAACAGCACTTTTAACTGTGACACGCCAAGCACCACTATCTCTCTCTGCCACTGACTTGACTATTCTCTAAAGTAGGCTTCTCCAACGAGTAGCTTGTGAGCTACTGGTAGCTCTCCAGCTACCTGTAAGTAGTTTTCCTATATGCAGTCCAGCCTAAGAAATTTGAAAATGTGGCTTGGCTGAACTAATATAAATACCAAAATTGAAATGAGTGTATTTTTCGAACTAATGAGCTGATATTTTGGGGGAAATGGCTGAATTTGTATAATATATATAATGCTGATATTTAAGAGATAAATCATTTGGCATTGGGAAGGCAAATTACTAACATTATTACCTTGGTGCCATGGGGAATTTCAACTATGACTGTTATGTATTACCGATGTAAAGCTATTCTTTTTTTACGCTACTGCCAGCAGCCCTGCCTGATGCACTGACATGATTATTGCTGGTAAACGTGCATAGGGTGGCCACTAATGTACTCTTGACTGACGTGAAAAGGATTACGACACCAATAATATTTGTAGTGCAAGATGATTTTCAATTAACACAAGTGGCTCTTATTACAGAAAAGGTTGGAGCCCCCTGCTCTAAAGTCACCCTTATAAGCAGCTTTTTTACCCCACTCCCTGCTCCCATATACTCTACCTAATGCCTCTCACTCTGCTCAGCTTGCCTTATGCCAACATGCTTTCTTTGATTTCCTTCCAGGTACGTAAAGTTTTAGAAAAATGGTAGTTAGATCACTGTTGTAAACTGATCACAGATCCCTCTTCTCCATCCAACCACAACAATGTGTGACAGCTTCATTTTGTCTCCAAGACACCCCAACAGATCATTTTCAATCTACTCAACATCTACAATCTGGTTTCTGTGCTTTCCGCTCCATTGACTGGGCCCATACATGAATTCAACTGTATCATATTTGAGGCTGCGCCTTCCAGATAGCGCAAGCTGTTTTGTTGCGAAAGGCCTATTGTGACTTACAACCCACTGTCTGTTGCTTCCCCTACCCACTCCTCCATTGACGCCCATGCCCACTATTTTTTCTTTTTTTCTTGGGGAGGACTAGGCAGCCAATTGCTGCCGGCCCTCCGTAAAAAAAAAGTGTTTTCTCGCCTTTTTAATTTACTGATCTATCTCTGGTTGGAAAAAAATAAGGTGCCACATCATTTTGTAGGCATCCATTCTTAATGACGTATGCGTGAACCAACAAAATGATGCAGCTGTGTCATCACCCTTTCTTTGCCCCAAACTTTTGGCCATGCTGTACACCAGCACCATAAGGCATTGGCACAGTCAATACGCCCCAAAGACAAGACATACAAGCTTTCCCAATGCTTGTCTTCCTAACTCACTAAGTGATTTTTACAATGCGGCCCTTTACTCCCTACTGGGAATAGCTTTTAAACTGATAAGTTTTATTTCCTGTATCTTCTGTCACTCTCAGCCAATCAACCCTATATTTTCCCTACTGACATTCTGACATCCTCCTCTGCTAGGAACATTAGTGCTATTCAACTTCCATCTCAATGTATGCCTTCTCATCTAAAAGAACGAATGCACATAATGCCTTAACTGGAGGTGAAAAGACATTCATTCAATCATCTTGTATGCTTTCGATAATGCCATGTAGGGTTTTGCAGTAATCATTGTGTGCTGGTGTGGTTTAGGATCATGATATTTTTAGCCACCCATGTTTGAATAGTGAGGAGTTTTATCATACACGAGAAAGGACAGCTACAGAGTGGGATATAATGGCACCAGCTTGAGCCTCTGAATCACTGTCTGTTACTTGGCCCATGGGTCAAGACTACTAACCACCATGACCAACGTGAAGTGGAAGGCGCTATTCAGCATCTGGGTCATTAAAGATAGAGCAGCGAGTTGTAGGGTATGGAACTTCTTACTGAAAAAGAGTTCATAATAAATAGGGCTAAGGTTCTAGTGTTTTATTATATGCACATTGTACAGTGTTCTCTGCAATCCCACCCGTCATTACGCGATCATACTCTAAAACCGTGTTATTCAAAAATAGGTCAATCACTCCGGGCCTGATTTAGATCTTGGCAGTAATGGTCCCGCCATCACTCTTTTGACTGATTCACTGCCTGCCTACTTGACGGTCCACCAGCTCTATTTAGATGTTGGTGGGTCCATGGACGAAAGATCACCAGAGTCCCGCCAACTCCACCAGGACTTCTGACCCACGTCAACGGCGTCATAGGCAAAAGCGGCTGTTGGCAGGAGTCCATCCAAGATGACCACCAAGCAAATCACGAAATGCCTTTCAGTCGAGGCAACTGTGATGGAAATACCTCCTACTTTGAGTTGGCAGAATCAAGGGAAATGAGGTAAGATACATTTTCTACTGTTTCCCACTTCCGTTTCTGTCTTGAATCCCATTGTCCAGGTCCCTTCTATGCTGCTCCGGCTCAACCACAATG
Source organism: Calotriton arnoldi (assembly GCA_963921515.1). Classification (NCBI taxonomy): domain Eukaryota; kingdom Metazoa; phylum Chordata; class Amphibia; order Caudata; family Salamandridae; genus Calotriton; species Calotriton arnoldi. The sequence goes on along the minus strand of CAWUFW010009402.1, from coordinate 448,556 downwards.
CCAAATGACTCCAGTTATTTGGAATCTCGACATCTTCTCCATGACTCGCAGTCCGGGTTTAGAGCCGGCTATAGTGCTGAGACCGCCCTCTTAGAGGTCTCGGAGACTATCCGGGAATGCGTGGATTCAGGCAAAGCGGCCATGTTAGTGCTTCTCGACCTGTCCGCGGCATTCAACATGGTCGCTCATTCCATCCTTCTAGAGAGACTCCACAATGTCGGGATCCAGGGCACTGCACTGTCTTGGATTCAGTCCTACCTTTGCTGCCGGACTCAACAAGTCTCTCTGTATCCTTTTGTCTCCGAAGAGAAACCCTTGAGTTGTGGGTGCCTCAGGGATCTGCTCTGAGCCCCCTCTTTTTTAATGTCTACCTCTCCCCCCTGGTGGCACTGGTAGAATCCTGTGGGGTGAGAGTGATCTCTTACGCTGACGACACCCAATTGGTGTTTTCTTTTGAAGATCACTCCGAGACGGCATTCGCTCATTTTCGACACTGCCTGAGCAACATCTCTTCATGGATGTCTTTGAATACTCTCAAGCTCAACTAGGACAAAACCGAGGTTCTCTTTTTTAACCAAATTAGCCCCCCTTCCCCGTTGCTGTGGTGGCCATCAGTGCTTAATCCTCCCCCAACCCTGTGGACTCGGCCAGGAACCTTGGGTTCCGTTTTGATAATGAGCTGTCTGGTAAATCCCAAATCAATCAGGTGTCCTCTTCCTGCTTTGGTAAACTTCATATGCTCCGTAAAATTCTCCATCTTCTCCACATGGAGTCCCGTCGGACTGTCATCCATGCCTTGATTACCTCTCATCTTGACTACGCAAATAGTCTCTTTCTCGGGGCACCAGCCTACTTGATCCGACGCCTACAGATCATTCAGAACGCGGCGGCCAGACTGATATTTAAAATTCCTTATCGTCATTCGATCTCCCCCACTTGAGGAAACTCCACTGGCTTCCCATGCTCAAACGTATTCAATTCAAGGCTCTCGTTCTGGCTTTTAGGGCCTTCCAAGGACGTGGCCCTGCCTACCTTAGAGCTCGGCTCAAGGACTCCCAACACAGTCGTACCCTTAGATCTAACTACCTTCGCCTCCTGGCGACCCCCTACTTTTGTCGTTCTAGAATGGGTGGCAGAGCCTTTGCAGCGATCACTGCCAAACTTTGGAACATCCTGCCACTCTCCCTTCGCACTGCTGAGTCAGAAACCATTTTTCGAAGTATCCTAAAGACCTGGTTGTTTTCCAGCACCTAGACCCCTCCTGGTTCCCACTTCTGCCATCTGTTATAGTGCCGGGACACCCTCGTCAGGGGTAGCTGTGCGCTCTATAAACTTCCAAAATAAATAAATAAATACATTGTCACTGGGATTTAATTTAAGCAACCTTTACTACTATCATACTATGAATCGTGTGTTGACAATTGCTGTAGCCTCGTGTATTTTTGCATTGCTCTTACATACTATTTTTTCTAATGTGTAATGCAGTAGTGTTCATTTTCCAATTTATCAAGGTAAAATTAACACACCTGTATTGATAATTTAAAAAAAAGTTTATTTTTGTGGTGCTTGGGGTTGTTGTGCTTATGGTGCCTGTGGATGAGCGTTCAGTAGTGTATGTAGTTTGTGTGGCATGCAATATTTAACAAAAAGGGACATAACACATTACCTACATATGTTTTTGAGACAAAAACAACATATATGTGCATTTACCCGAAAGTAAATAGACTTACCGGTTTCCACTCGACCAGGGACTCACTCCGTCAGGAGACTGTCGCTACGACAATGCCAGCCCAACATGAAAATCTATATCGGGTCAGCACAAACACGCCAGCTTGATGACAATTGTTTACTGTTAGCTAGCAATGGAATCAGCCGCATCGACGGAGGTGTGCCGCTTACGGGATAGGTAACAGTCTATCGATGTGGACGGCGGTTAAGCCAGCCCGCATCTAAATACGGCGGGCAGGACTCCGTCAACTTGATGAGTACTTGAAATCGCCACTGCAGAGGGATGGCAGGAGTACTACCAAGATCTCAATCAGGCCCTCCATGTGTTACTGCTTTAATTGTGACTGGTCCTGACCCAGTACCACAAGATGTGACAGCATGGACATTGGCTACACCAGTTGCAACTGGCCCAATAAATATTTTCACAAATCTGGAAGTGCAACAAGCTGTAGGAGGAGTAGCTACAACCGGGCTCATCCCAACTTTGCAGAATTCGCAAATTGTTGCATGGAAGCCACCGCAAAATGTTCAGTAATTAAGAGAAGGAAGGAGCATTGTCTTTACAACACCTTTTGCACAGGGAGAGAGAGGAATGTTTGAGGATGGGATTTTTCCTCCGTGGTTTAAAGAGACTGGGGAGACTAAGATAGTGGAGAGATCAGAGAGACTACCTGCTAGCAAGCCAAGACAAGACCTTTGGATGTGCCAAAATGAAAGGTAGAATTAGAGGAAATTATCAGAGGTTGTCTTGACATTTCACATCTGGAACATCATCAGGAAAATGAACTGATATAATTTAGTAAATAAATCACAAAGCGTGCAGCTGCCACACATGACTGATTAACTGAATTGGCAGGAAAATATGAAGTAGATCTTTCAAAGAGTGTTCCATTGCAGAGACGTTTTAGGGCACAATTAGATGATAAAGCTATTGAGACAATGAGACCTTCAGGCATGAGGTTACAAATTGCAGAATTGGTAAAATGCATCTGCAAATGAAGTGATTTTGACAGATTAGAGTAAATAGGCAAAGGAGCAGGAAAATAAAAATAAACTGTCAGAAGCAGCAGAAGCAAACAGTAAGCCACCACCAGCACCTATAGATGAAGATGAGGCATTTACTTTCCCAATGAAGGACATACCAGGTGGAGGTTATGTACATGTGCCATGGAGTAGAGGTGATCTTGCAACATAATGAACAATTTCCTGAAATTGAGAGAGAACCCTGCACAGTGATATACACAAGTTGACAGATTTGTTAAAATCTCAAACATTTTGTGGACAGATGTGAATACATTCTTTGATATTGTTGTGCCAAGTGATTTGTGGGCTAAGTGTAGAATAGCTGTGCAATGGCCACGTTCTGAACCTCTGATACATACATGTACTCATGCACCCGCACCTGTAGTAATGACAAAATACGATCGGGTGATTACCTTTTTGAAAGGAAACATTCCAGCGAAAGACATAGATTGGCTGAAAATCAATAGAACTACTCAAGAGGCATAGGATTCAGTGCATGCTTATTATGAACGATTGTTGCAGGTGTTTAAACAGCATAGCAGAAAAGAAAATCCTGGGAAAAATAATATGGGGAGTTTTGTGTCACAGTTTGTTCTTGGGTTACGACCAGAAATCAGTATGCACATACAGCAAAATATGATTTGCTGGCAGACAAAGCCATGAGATGAGATCCTGAAGTATGTAAAATACTGTAGTTATGAGCAAGAAATGAAGCAGAAAAGACTGAAGGGGAAAAGTATGCTTGCATAGACAAAATTGGCACAGAAAGGATTTCAGAATCAGTCATTTGGAGGGAAAGTTAGTGAAATGCAAGGGGTTGGTTTTCAAGCTGGAGGTCAAGTTGCCCAAAGAGCAGTTGGTTTTTCACAGGGCAGAGGTACTTAGATTGCTCCAAAGTCTGGGATAGACATTGAAACGTTGCAGAAGTCGACTACTTGTCATTATTGCCACAAACCTGGGCATTGGAAGAGGGAGTGTAGACAGAATCCTAATAGAGTGAGTTGTGAGGGACAAATGCAGGGATCAAATCAGACACAGATGCAGAATATTCCAGTCCAGATGCCTGCACAAAGAATGCAAATGCCAGTACAGTCGCAAGTTCCTATGATGCCGGTTCATCAAGTTCCAGTGGCCCCACAGAACATGGGAAATCCTAGATTTAATGTGGGTTGGTACCAAGAGTAAATCCAAACTCATTTCAAAATCAAAACCCATTCCAGCAGTTTCCTATGTTGGAAAAGGAACATATTGATTCTGAAAATTCACAATGAAGGTGCCTGAGGTGGGAGGAAGATTGTGTACTTGGCTCAGTCCTAGAAGTGGACCGGAGTGGATTTGTAGAAGGAGAAGTTAATGGCCACCAAGTGTCATTTCTTATTGATACCATAGCTACCCGATCCACTTTTAGAACAGCAGACATCCCTGACTTACTCCTCTCAGGGAAGAAGATCCAAGTTGTAAGAGTTACAAATAAACAAATAATGAATTCAGTCTCAGAGAAAGTGCCTGTAAAAATAGGTTCAGTTGAAGAAATTCATCAGTTTGTAATATGTGATTCTAGTCCTGTAAACCTACTAGGAAGAGATCTTTACTGTACACTGGAGGGTTTTGAATTCCAAACACATTGTGAGGATGGTGAATTTAAAATGGCCCAACAAGGAACAGCAATAGGATTGTACCTAGTGAGAACAGTTAAAGATTTATCTCCTGATTTGAAAAATACAGTAAATACTGAAGTATGGGACTTTACAGGAAAGGATGTCCGACTAAGTAAAGGTATAGAACCCATTCAAATCACTCTAAAAGCAAATGTAATGTCCCCAAGGATGCCACTTTATAACTTGACGCCAGAGACAGTTGCAGGAATAACACCTGTAATTGAGAGCATGTTAAAACAGAGAAATTTAAAAGAAATTGGTGGAAGACTTTGCAATTCACCTATTATGTGTTTACAGAAACCAAATGGGAAATATCGAATTGTACAGGATCTTCGAAAGAATATTAACATAGTTGTTCCATGGTATCAAATCCAGCTACAATACTTTTTCAGATTCCTTGCATTGCAGAATGGCTTATGGTTGTGGAACTCTGTCAGGTGTTCTTCTCTATTCCGTTGCATGAGGACAGCCAGTACTTGTTCCCATTTGTGTATAGAGTTAGTTTTGGCATGGTGCTGACTTCCACAAGGATATTCAGAGAGTCCATCAGTCTTTAGTCAGATCTTGTAAAAGAATATAAAAACTCTGCAGATGCCTTGCAACTCAGTTCTCGTGCAGTACATCGATGACCAACTTATGACATCAAATTCATAAGAAGCTTGCAAACAGGATACAATCGCATTATTAAATCATTTGCCTGAAAATGGACATAATGTGTTTCCAAACAAACTGCAATATTGTAAGAAAGAAGCCAAGTTTTTAGACACATAATTGAGAAGAGAACAAGAAAGATGTCACAGAGAGAGTGCAAACAATTTTGACTATGAATCTTCCAAGAACTCGGGGAGAAGACAGAATGTTCCTGGGAATGGTTGGCTACTGTAGACAGTGGATACAAAACTTTTCCCTAGTGTCCAAGCCTTTATAAAGGCTGACGCAAAAAGATGTGCCTTATCTGCTTCCATGGGGCAACAATTGCTTGAAAGCTTTCCTAGAGCTGAGAGAAAGTCTCTGTCTTGCCCCTCTGTCTTGCCCCAACACTAGGAATGCCTGATTACAAAAAGATGTTCACATTATTTGGCAGTTAGAGTGGGGGCTGTAGTCTCTCAGTTCTTACTCAGATGGATTGAGATTCCTGACAGGAGAACGGCATTATTCCCTCATGAAATCGTCGTACAGTAAGACTGCTTGCTGTGCCTGCAAATGCACATGTGAACATCACAGATGGATGATACTCGATTACTGCAAAGAACTGGCTGACATGGTGCGTTCTGTTTCTCACCAGGTTGGCACTTTCAATGCCAAGTCATTTCAGAAGCAGAGCCATGACCTTAGTCACTGTGACTGGGTTTTGGTGAAAAAGCATGTGCAGATGTGCTGTTTTGAGGCAAGGTGGAAAGGCCCCAGCCAAGGGGTCTATTTCGATGGTGGACGGACTTTGTCCGCCCGCCACCGTAACGGAACTAGGGACCGACCGCCGAAGTTGTGGCGGTCCCACCATGTGTATTAGGATGCGCCCACCACACTGGCGGGCGCATCCTGTGCCTTTCACATTGCGGGTGGATCTGCTGACTGCAGACCCGCTCGCAATTTGAGAGGACTGCGCACGGCATTGCCATGCACTACATGGCAGGCACCATGTGGTGTCTGCCACATAGTGCATGGCAATGAGGGGGGGTACCATAGGTACCCCCCATGTGCACCCCCCACCCCCTCAACACCCTGGGGGCCCGCAACGGACCCCCAAAAGCAGAAACTGCATGCCTTTCCATGGTGGCAACGCCGCCATGGAAAGGCGATTTACCGCAGGCATCATGATATGGTTGGCGGTGTCTTACAGACACGCCACCATATTGTGGCAGTTTTCCGCCCGATCGACGAGTCGACCGGCGGAAAAGCGGCGGACGGTCTTCCCGTCTGCCGCGGACCCCCAGCCATCCTAATGTGCCGGGGGGTCAATCATGGAAGGATGGCGGGCAGATCGCCCCCGCCGGGCCAGCGGTGGCTACCGCTGGCCCGGTGGGGGCGATCCGCCCGCCATCCTAATGGGCCCCTAAGTTATTCTTATCACAAATACTGCTGTCAAGTGTGCTGGGATACCTAATTGGATACACGCATTGCACACTCAAAGAGTAGGGTGTCCACATGAAGAAGCAGTGTTCTTTGAACCTGGTCAGGGAGCACTGGTGATAGCACAGTCACAAGGACAAGAAACGGATGAAGAACAGCAAGATCTCACACTAGAACATGTTCCGGAAATATTGCTGTGTGGTATGGAAGTACCCTCTGGAGAAAATGTTGGAGTTTCACCAAGACAGTTGAATGACCCAAATGAAGAAATGAGTGTGAAACAAGAAGGATGGATCTAGAGATTCGAATGGCCAAGTGGTAAAAGACAATTGAGATCAAGTGTGTCAATTGAACAAATAATGCCTACAATCATCCAAGAAACAGAATCCAGCGGTGTAAGTGGCACAGAAGGGGATTAGCAGACACTGAGGAGATCCAATAGAGCAAGAGTACCTTGCGAAGGTATTCAGCACCTGAGCGGACCTACTACTCGAGAAATGTGACAAGTGACTCAAAACAAAGTCCAGATGAACTGAGCTCCAAGTTGTTTAAGCCTCCATGATATGCCACACTGACAAACAGCATTGATTAAACAAAATATTTGAAATAAATATTACAATTGATAACTTGACGAACATTATTCATTAAAATTGAGGCTAAAAACAGCAGCTTCAATAATAAAGTGAAGACTTGTGTTAATGTCAAGAAATAAAAAGATTGAAATAATATAAAGAACTAATACAAATAAATAAAAAGAATTAAGAAGAATTACCTAGGTTCAAAGTTGTAGTAGAAGAGTAGGATTAACACATTTAGAAGAAGACGGAGTAGGGTTAGGGATGACTCATAAAGATTATTGTACATAAGCTGAATGAAATAACTGCAAGTCAACTTTCGAAAGGAAGAAGTAGTTTTGTTTTTTGCCACAAGGAAAAGTTGAGCCAGACAATTGAATCCACTTGCTGCTATATTCTACTCAAAGGTCTGACTGTAGCCAAACATTTTTCCTTACCAATACCAGATGTAGGATAATTTTACAAGTCACATTAATAGTTGTACTAATAGTAAAAATAACATTGTTAGTGGGATTAAAATTTACACCTGAAACTACAACATTTGCACACACAATAGATGAAACAAAATTAAAGTCTTCATTTGTAGATTATTGCAAAGAAGAATTTTCAACTAACGTTTATTCTAGATTAGATCAAGAATATACACAAACTTTAGATGACAAAGATTGTTATGCCTGGGCTTATTTACCTTCTTCAGCCGCAGTTGAAGTGACTTATCACCACATCCCTCTGTCATATGCAATTATATGTAGCATACTGCTTAACCTTTTTTATAGACAGGACCTCTTTGAATATTGTTTTTCCAATTACGAAATGATTCTTTGCAAAGGACCCTTTCAGGATAGCATGATTTTACACCCAAAGGCAAAAGATCAAGACACTGCAGGGTATTTCCTTAGATCACCCACAGTTATAGACACTATTAAGGCATACAAAATCAATTTGACTTGATATAGGAGACTGGTAGAAAAGACATACATTATGTCATTAGGGGAAAGGAGATCTCATATTTCCATAGTAAAGACACAGATTACATTTATAAGAATGTTTGGAAGAAAGAAGATGATTGTAAAAAAGAATTGTATATCCAAATTGAAATTAGACAGACGACATAAAAGGAAATTGAGTTTTTACAAATTAGGAAATCAATTTAGAGAAAGACACATTGGTAGTTTGGACCTGTTCAAATCCTTACAAGGGAAGAAGCAGTTATTCAAGGATTATATTTTGTTTGTGGACAAGATGCCTATTTACAGCTTATTGTGAGATGATTTTCTATTTAGCTTTATAGTTTTCTAAAATGTATTATGTAAATAGTATAGATGCTTTAACCATGACATCATCTCATAGACATGCATGTAGTGTTTATGATATGACACAGTTAGTAGGAGGTATTTTGGAGAAATCATCCCATCTGCAGGAGAAGTTTTAAATGACAAAAAGATTAGAAAGCTGTCAACAGTAGTGGATACATTAGCAACTAGTGTCTCTGGTGCTTTGCTGGCTGTAAACACAGAATTAGTGGCTGTTAGATCAATGGTTTTACAAGGTTCCAGTCGTTTTGTAAAGAGAGGGGCTTGGAGCTTAACAGCTCCAAGACCAAATATATGTTTTGTTCCAAACAGAAGGTGATGCGATGTAAGAGACATCTACTGGTGGGTAACACCCCAATAGATGTGGTGGCTGTATTTGACTATCTAGGCACAAGACTTACACCATAATTGTGCTTGGTACTGCATCAAGAAGGGTGGCCCCAGCCCTCAAGATCTACAACATCAAGATTATGGGGTCAGTCAGCTATGGGGGAGAGTTTTGGGGTTCCACGAATACATAGAGTCTTACTTTAGTGGAGCACAGATTTCTAAGATCTCTATTAAATCTTCTTGACAGTACCCCATTGACCCCTTTTTATCTCGACCTGGCCCTAAGAAGGATCTCTCAAAAAATGAGTACAGACTCCTTACTTTTGGGCATTTATTTTAGTTATAAGGTTCTTTTACAAATGTATGGGCCACCTTAAACCAGAATTAGGAGGTTGCCCACTACTGTAGTATCGCATCCCAATATTGGTTGGTCCAGTTTTTCCATTATATTGCACACTGCCATTTAGATGCTTTCGATGTATTTATGCATTGGGCACTTTAATACATTTACATAGTTTTGCACTCTACTGTAGCATGCAATATCATTGCTATGGTTTATAGAATTTAATATTGTGCTGCTAAGTCTTTCGATTTCCTGGATTCCTTGCTGCTACTATGATATGCCTGCTGTTAGCTATTTTGTCTAGAATCTTTTCTCGGTTAGGATTTTTTTATTTGTGTATTAGTTTTATCCTTTTAACATGCCTTGGTGATATTGTATCTTAATATTTTATTCAGGATATTATTCATGTATTATCCACTTTTTAGGTATATTTATATGTTTTATGTGATATATCAGGCTGTACTTTTATGATTCCAGTGATCAATAATAAAGCTAGATGATGATGGACAAGGTCGATTGGCTTTTGATATTTTATTGGCAGTGAAAGGAGGAGTTTGCAAGATGATGAAAGGTCAGCATTGCTGCTCATACATACCTGATGAGAGTAAAAAGAAGAAATCACAAAGAACATTTCTGATTTGAAGCCTGAACTAGAACCATTAGAAACAGCTAGTATATTAGAAAATATTGGCAAAGTAGCTTCTGCCTTTGGTTACTGGTTTGCAACAGTAGGAGGAGGAGTTATTAGAGTTATTTTTTAACCTGTACTTATTATAGGTGCTTGATTAATAACCATGTATGCTGTATAAAAAATAGTTAGATATTGTTTAAACATAAGAAAGCATAGAGACATAAACCGAGAATTTAGGATAGAATTAGAATTGGAAGAGAAAGGAGTATAAGAAACTGAAAGAACTTAGAAAACATAAAGGTGAAAAGAAGTCTACAAATGTGAGAATTTGCATTAAAAGATAAAGAATGTTTATTGCCAAAATTGTAGTAGGCAACCATACTCAAAACCTTTAGACCTGTAACCTAATTACGAAGTATGAATTCTAATGTTGGCATATGTGAGGATACCATGTTTGTAACGTATTGGCCAATTAATACTGAAATGCCTGTTTTTCACTTTAAACATCAGTTATGCAAGTTCATTTTCTTTTCTTTCCTACAGACGTTGCAATCTCGGAAGCTGCTGTTTATTAGGTAATGAATAGACATTTGTTGAATTAGACAACTGATAGTGTGTTCACACCACAAAAAAAGTAGACAACAGGAAGGATGATTCGTGGGAAGATGATATTACAAACAAGAAATGATGTGTCCGCAGCATTCAAGGACACATGGTTGAAAGACGATTATACTCTGATGTGAAGATGGGGAGTAGACCTGTTCCTAGGGGCATGCTGAAATCCTATTGGTCAATATGAAGAAGAAAGAGAAAGACTATTAATGTTGCAACATAGAAAATGTGTGTTTATATTAGTGTGTTGTCCTAGATGAGTTATGCAGATTATCTCTCTGTAGGACTCCTTATTTGCAACAGTTGATGTATGTTGATGGATGATGTATGTACTGAGTTTCCTGGACATCTCTTTATGGGAAGTCTTATTTTATTCTCTGATCTGCTGTTATTGGAGCTAAGAATAATTTCCAGCGTATTCTGCTAAAGCTTTATGCTTATGCTCTACTCTTTAATCAGAACTCTTCATGAGTTTCTGAACTGATACCTATAACCCTTTTCGCATTTATCTCCACATTAACCTAAAATAGGGACGTTTCTTAATGGACCACAATTGTTGCATTTAATATATTAATGCTTGTTTGATGTACTGAATTGATTCATATTTTTACTAAACATGGATTGATTGATTCATTGTTAACCTTAATGCAGGATTTGTGAAGAATAATACCTTAATAAAATGAATAAATAACAAAAAATGTAAAATAAAACCCTTTTACTCTTCTAAATTCTTTTTATTGACTCAACTAAAGAAATGATAATTGATAGTGATTTATGTTGAGATTTAACTTTGATGTCTCAGCTGACAGCAAAGATCCATCAACCTGATATGTATGAGGTTCACACTGATGAGGAAGTGACAAGTTGAACCTCAAGCTCTGGCACACCTCTGAGGACGAAGTAAACGCTATTTGTTTAGAGCATTTTAAGAGAATATATAGTATCTCTCCTAATATGGACACAGTGGAATTGGATCTTTTTCTCTATTATATTCCAATCCCAGCAATATCAGAGGTAAATCGGAGGTTTATCGAAAGCCCCTTCTCCATGAAAGAACTGGAGGGAGTGGTGAAAAGCCTACCAAGGGACAAAGTTTGTGGTCAAGATGGGTATTTGCTGAATTTTCAAATCCTTATTTGCTGGCAGTTGACAACCTTGCATTTTTTACTTCTGGTAATGTGGTTTGCTTTTTTAAAAAGGGCAAATATCCTAGAGATCTAAGGACCATATGTATGGAATTCCCTTTTGCATTTCCTAAATAGCGAATCCTAAGAAATCGCTATTAAAGAAATATAAATTGGAATGTACAAAATGTATGATTTCCTAATAGCAATTCCTATGGGGTTGCAATCGCTAATAGTAAATCGCAAATTAGGAAATGGGCCTAAGCCCCTTTAAATAAAAGGGAAACTACTGGTGCTCATGTAGAGTGCTCAAATGCCCTTGGGGCAAGTGGGCGCTCTATGGCACTGGAAAAAAAATATTTTAGGTGCATTTTTAAAACTTGTACCTAATTACCATCAGATTGGATTAGATGGCAAACGCATTTTCCAAATGCCCATTTCGCATTTAGAAAATGCCATGTACATAGGGTTCGGAAATCGCAAATAGACAATCCCTATTTGCGATTTCCTATTTTGGGAATCGCAAAAAATTTGATTTCTACTTCGTAGAGACAACATTTTGCAAGCGCTTATCTCCTTTTGCACATATGGTAAGGCTATTTAGTATTTCTTAACGGCCCAAAAAAGCGATTCAGTCCGTTATGCAATGCTCAATAGCTTTGTACATATGGGCTAAACTCCTATCAGCCTATCACATTTTTAAATTCCAACTACAAAATTGTAATGAACTTGATTGTAAAAAGGTTCAATAAATTAGCACCTAAATTGAATTTTTGGAAAATGTATTTTTTCTTAAAATATTTGAAATATCGGACATCTGAACCTCTAAATAAAATTGGTGTTTCAGGTATCTTAGGTAGTGGATGCTGACTGCATATTGTCTGGCACTGTAGTAACTTAGATGAGTTCGGTGATAGTATCTTTAGACTTTTGGAAAGTCAGCTGCAGATTCAAATTCCCCAAAACCCCATGCTCACTCTTTCGGGCTATTGCCTTATGCCAGGTATTGTAGCAAGTCATAAGAAGCTGATATTCATCTCATTGTTAGTGACAGATCATTGCTCCTTCAGAAGTGGAGGTCCAAGCTTGTTGCCTACTTTCTTGATTTGCTTAATAAACTGCAGAGGATCAGGGAGCGAGACAGTGTGTTCTATGCCCAATCTGATCATTCATAGAAATTCCATAAAATATGGGCCCTCTTTTTGGCAAATTAAGTAGGTGAGAAGAGCTGTAGTAATTTTTTATAGGAGGGTATTGGGAATTGTGGATTTAACGAAATGTGTGTGTGTGTGTATATACATATTACCTACTGGCGGTCTCCAGTAGGTAGTTATAGTTAGGACCTTGTTTCTATTCCCAAAAATTTTCTTTTGCCAATATCTTTGGCGCTGTTTGACGAATCTTCGTGAAATTTTCAAAACTAATGGCCCGCTCAGGTCAGCTCCAGTCTTGAATGTTTCGGGGTGACTCATCAAGCAGGGGCTGACAAAAAAGGGGGGTCCCAAAACGTGTTTTCTCTATGTTAATTTCCTTAGGAAACTTTAGACAAGGCTACAGCCCGAACTACTGAACAGAATGACACCAAATTTGGCAAAAAGGTAGCTCTTGGTTCAGAAGACGACCTTTTTTTTAAATAGTGTAAAACCGTTCAGTAGTTCCTGAGAAATTCATATATAAATAAATATTAGTATCTGGTGACCACGGGGGATCCGCGAACCCTCCCGATCACGAGCTGACTTCTGATTGGCTGCCAACACTTCAAACTAGGAAATGTTGGCAGCCATCTTGTGACTCGGTTGAACCGAGTCACAAGAAAAAAGGTGCAAAAAAGATGAAAAGGGGGCAGGGTAGAAACACCCTGACCTCCTAGGCTTGCTCAGGGGGTCCCACAGGGACCTCGAGGGCAAATAAAAGCATTTAAAAAACAAATTTCAGCGGGAGTCGCGTAGGGCTTGCGAATTCGGCAGAATTTGTTTTTAAAAAAGGAAGCGTGGGTTTTTGCGCTTCATTTGTTTTAAGCCCCTCGGTGGGCCAGGTCCCGGGGGGTTTAATTATGTAACGGGGGCCCTGCAGGGACCGCCAACTCCTCGGGGCTTTTTTAAAAATTTATCAAGTTTGGGGGACTCCTGCCCTCCCTACAGTGCCCTGGGGACCACCACCTTCCCAGGGCTTTAATTAATTAGGGGTAGGGGGGCCTCGTGGTCTTCCCCAAGTCCCGGGGACTGCCACCTCCCCGGGGCTTAATTTGAAGACAAAAAAATGTATTTGAAGACAAAGTGTTGGGGGCTTGAGCCCCCCCACACTGCCCCAGGGACCACCACCCGGGGCACTAATTATTTAAATATGGGGGTCCGTTGCGGCCCCCCTTGCCCCGGGGACCACCAGCTCCCCATGGCTACATACATGTTGGAGGCTCCCCCTTGTGGAGCCCTCCATGGCCCTGGGGACCGCCACCCCCCAGGGCTGGCTCCAGCAATGTCCTGGGGTGCCCACCCCCGGGACATTGCAGTTTGATATGGCAGGGTGGGAGCACTCCTCCCGCCCTGTCATAGGAAACTTCTGCTTCACTTCATGGAAGCGAGAGCAGAAAAACTTCCATGAAGCGAAGCAGATTTGCTTTTGGGCAAAAGGAGCTGCATGTTTGCAGCTCCCTTTGCCGAAAGCAATGCCGGCTCCTGCAGGAGGTGGGGAGCCGGCAGGGACCACGGGGGCATTGGGGCTCCCCCGCGGTCCCCAACGTCATGGCCATGCCCCGCGGGATGGGGTCCCCAGGGCCAAAACTGACCCGGGAGGGGGGCCATCCCTGGGGCCAAAATTGACCTGGGAGGGGGGCCACTCAGCCCCCGCCCTTTATTTTTTTTTAAAATGGAATGGCTGGGCCCCAGGGGATGGGGCGCCCAGAGCCAAAATCGGGTAATGGAACTGGGGGGGGGGCATTAATTTTTTTTTCTCTTGTCATAGGATTAGCGACCCCATCGCGGCTCTCAGCACAGCCCCCCAGTGTAATGTTGCGGTGGATTCACGGATCTACCTTAAATAAATAATTTAACAGTATATAATTCAGAAGGTAGTGTTGCACTTGTGAACTTTTTTTATAGAGTTGGTGAGATTGAAGTTAATAATCACATTAAATTTGATAGAGTTAGTAATTATATAAAAAAAAAATTAAACTTAAAAAGTGTATTCTGTTGTAGTACATTGAATTTGTGCTTTTGTTTTTGTGGATTCGCGAATCCATAAAAAATTAAAAAAGAGTAAGTATGTTAGAAATAAAATCACTGTTGGGTTATAAGGTGGCTCTAAAGAGAGCCCTTGTTTTCATTATGACTTTGATGGAGCTACATGTAAGTGCGGATGCACAGCTTAAGGTTGTTGAAAAACACTCTGTTCCCTTCATCTGTGAAGTGAACTCCATCTCTTCTGTAGATGTCATCCATATCAAAACGTAGATTGTTGTTATAGATTGAGCCCATCCTATGGTCTCTGAGGTAAGCAGAAACAGCTTTATTGACATTCTTCCTAGCTTTCTCAATCTGTGGACAGATCTTCCATTTCTGTCTTTGGCATATATTAGAGTATACAAAGACAGTTTGAGGCAAAAGCAACATCAATTGTGCAAAAGTATCCTTCATTAGCATTTCCAGACCTACCCCAGTCAATGTGCCTAGGTCATTGCCACCACAGTGCACAATCATGAGGTCAGGGGGTTGGAGATGCAAAAAAGTTTTAACCAAAGGCATCAATTGGTGCCACTTTAATCCTCTCTGTGCAATCCATTAATATCCACATTTTGCAAACCTAGGTCTTTATCAATACCTCTGCGTTCAGCATACTTTTTGCACCAGAAAACATAGCTGTGCCCTACAATCCATACTGTAAGCATCTTGAAGGGATGTCTGGAAGGAATGAAAATACGTCTGTAGCTGAGGTAGTCGGTTGGTAGAATGAGAGGTATCTAAAATGGTGGAGAAGATGCTGTTTTTGAAAAAGCAGATAAGTGATTGGCTGTTCATCAACATTGTGCACCCAAAAATAGGATGTATGTTATTTTGCTCAAGAAGCATGTTTCTGATTGGTTATAGAAAAATGTTTGAAAGGAACAGTAGAGAGGATAAGCTAATATTTTGCAAAAGTAAACCACACCTACTATTTGTGTTAGTAAGCTAGTGTGCCGAACTTGAAAATATGGTGAACTTGCGACCTTCTGGTACAGTTCAATGTTGCAGAAAGTGTTACTATGGAAACTAGGATTAAGCAGAATTGGGAAGGGTTGAAACTTAACTGTGGCTTTAAAACATGAAATGCTAACTTATATATAAGTGATATGCTACTGCAGTAAGTTTTCCCAAATCAGTACTATGTTTGGAAGTAGTGTGATGTTAAAAAATATTACTAGTATTATTGGAAATAGGTTCTTGAACTCCCGTAAGGGTTCTGGCTCCATCGCGACGCTACACTGTGGCACTGCGGTGGAGTCGCGACTCCAGGAAATTACAGAACCAGTATGTCTAACCAACAGAAATGTGTTTCACAATTTGAAATACTGAAGGAAGAAATTTGATTTGTTACTTACATTTATTTGTGTGCAGAAAGAGAGGGAAAGTCTGCCATTACTGGTTTTACCTTGTTGAGAGTGCTACATTACATTTATTGTGTGAGAAAGAAAATCTTTTATGAGTTTCTGATATTTCATATTCTGCAATACTATTACAGAGGTGAGTTACACATTTCTAAGCTGTTTTATGTATTATGTAGTACTGCTTCACTATATGTAGTGATATTTTTAGATTTGAAAAGCATTATTTTCAAAGTTTTGAAATTATTAAGGAAGTGTGATGTTTGAAATATGTTACAAAATGTACAGATGTGTATTGTAGTTTGTTTTATTGTACTGAAATGATGATTGAAATAGTTTGTGCATACTAATATGTGTACATTGGTAGATGGATTAGTGATTATGTTAGTTTGTATGAGTGTGTAGAAAGGTACAGTTGAAGTACGGCGCATAATTTTAGGTGTCTCTTTGAAATAGGAAGTGCAGTCTGTCAAGTTTTAAGGTCTGTATGATCTTCTGACTGAGCTATGTCTCTACTTTCACATGTATTCTAATACTTGTTATATATCTGAAGATGCTAGACGTATAAAACACAGATATACGTCTATTTGTATGTTTCTTTTATATACGATCATACTAGGAAAAGGTGCAGAAACATGCATGTATGCTTTCTGGAATATGGTGAGACTTACAACAGACACATGCAAAGGGTTACTGCTTTATATTTGGCTAGGCCCAACACCCTAAGTAGTTGCAGAATGGTGAAGGTAGAGCTCAAAAGTGAAGTTTAAGACATGCTGGTAGAGGAATTACTGATTAGGCTACTTTGTATGACTCTGTGGAAAGGTACACTTGAAATATGCCACATAAGTTTAGGTGAGAGCTTGAAATGGGAAGTGCAATCTGTGAAGTGTTTAGGTCTGCATGGACTTGTGACTGAGGTATCTGTCTACTTGCACATGTATTGTCATACGTCTTATGCATTTGAAGGTGCTAGACATATAAAACACAGGTATACGTCTATTTGTAGGTTTCTTTTATATATGATGGAACTAGCAAAAGGTACAGACACATGCATGCATGGTTTCAGGAATGTGATGAGACTTACAACAGATATATGCGAAGGGTTGCTGCTTTATATTTGGCTAGGCCCAGCAACCTAAGTAGTCACAGAATGGTGAAGGTGCAGCTCAAAAGTGAAGTTTAAAACATGTTAGCAGAGAGATTACTGATTAGGCTATTTTGTATTAGTCTGTGGAAAGGTACACTTGTAGTACAGCACATAAATCTAGGTGTGTGTTTCAAATGTGAAGTGCAGTCTGTCAAGTTTTAAGGTCTGCATTGTGTTGTGACGGAGGTATTTCACTACTTACACATGTATTCTAATACATGTTAAGAATCAGATGATGCTAGATGTATACTATAAAACAGAGGTATACGTCTATTTGTATGTTTCTTTTACATATAATACCACTAGCAAAAGGTACAGACACCAGTGTATGCTTATAGGAATATGGTGAGACTTACAACAGAGACATGTGAATGGTTGCTGCTTTATATTTGGCTAGGCCCAACATCCTGAGTAGTAGTAGAATGGTGCAGCCGCAGCACAAAAGTGAGGTTGAAGACATGTTGGTAGAGGGATTACTGATATATGATTCCACTAGCAAAAGGCACAGACACTTGCATACATGGTTCAGGAATATGGTGAGAATTACAAAAGAGACATGCGAAGGGTTGCTGCTTTATATTTGGTAGGCCCAATACTCTGAGTAGTCGCTGAATAGTGAAGCTGCTGCATAAAAGTGACAGAGGGATTAGTGATTAGACTACTTTGTATGAGTCTGTGGAAAGGTACACTTGAAGTATGCCGCATAAATTTAGGTGTCTCCTTGAAATGGGTAGTGCAGTCTGTCAAGTTTAGGGGACTTCGTGGTCTTGTGTCTGAGGTATGTTTCTACTTGCTCATATAGTCTCACACGTGTTATGTATCTGAAGATACTAGACATATAAAATAGGCCTGGGCGGTGAACTTCGCTCTGTTCGCGGAGTTTGCGGAGTTTTCTGCACTCCGCAGAGCTCGCGGAGTGCAGAAAACTCAGCTTCGCGATGTGCAGCGGAGTTTTTTCCCCACTCGCGATCGCGAACGGTAAGTTCACGAGCGCGAGCTGCTGCTCGGGTAGAATTTCTACCCGAGCGGCAGGAATACCAGCACAAACTGCAGTTCGGAACTTCGCGGAGTTTTATTGTAACTTCGCGGAGTTCCACGTAGCAAAACTCCGCGAACTACGCCCAGGCCTGATATAAAACATAGGTATACATCTATTTGTGTGTTTCTTTTATTTATGATGCCACTAGCAAAAGGTACAGACACATGCATGCATTCTTTGAGAAACATGGTCAGACTTATAACAGTATTATGGGAAGTGTTGCTGTTTTAAATTTGGCTAGGTCCAAGATTTTTAACAGTTGTTGAAAACCAAAGCTGCAAGAGAAAAGGGAGGTTTAAGACATGTTGGCAAAAGGATTAGTGATTAAGCTCTTACTATGAGTCTGTGGAAAGGTACAATTGAAGTACGCTGCCTAAATTTAGGTGTCTCCTTGAAATGGGAAGTGCAGTCTGTCAAGTTTAAGGGACTTCATGGTCTTGTGAACGATGTATGTGTCTATTTCTATATCTATTGTCTGATGTGTTATGCATCTGAAGATGGTAGTTTGAAAACCTGGTTGGTTTGGCTACTGGTAGACAAATCTCTAGTTCTGCTCTGTCGTTCGGTTGCAGAGCCTGTGATGTCTTCTGAATGAAGGTATTGTGGAGCCTCTTACATAGCTTGTTCAATACGCAGATGCCATGTTTTATGAGCAGAAAGTAATACATACACTTTTTTTACACAAATTTAGACAGCATGTGCTCTGAAAGAAAGGTATTCAACTATTTCACTGTTATAAGTCTCACCATGTTTCTTAAAGCATACATACATCATTCTGTGAGTTTTGGATACCTGTGTTTCACAGCGTATGGTCTCTCAATATGTGTAAAAAAAGTATATGTATTCCTCTCAGCTCGCAAAACATGGCACTTGAGTATTGAAAAGGTTATTTGAGAGGCTCCATAACAGCTATATACAGAAGACATTAGAGGCTGTGCGACCGAATGAAAGAGGAGAACTGAGAGATTTGTCCACCGGTATCCAAACCAACCAGGTTTTCAAGCTAACATTTTCAGATGAATAATACATGAGACAATAGATGTAGAAGTAGACACATACCTCACTCACAAGAACACGCAGAGTTATAAATTTGATAGACTACAGTTCTCATTTCAAGCAGACACATAAACTTAAACAGCCTACTTCAAGTGTACCTTTCCACAAACTCATAGCAAGCAGCCTAATCTCTTATTCTTTTGTCAACATGTCTTAAACCTCACTTTTCTGTTGAAGCTTCAGTTTTCACCAACTGATGAGAATCTTGGGAAAAGCTAAATTTAAACCATCAATCCGAACCATGTTACTGTTTAAAGGTGCGTATTCTTGTAACAGGTTTGCTATTGTGTAAAGTACAAAATTCTAAAAATGTACGTGTTATGGAGACATTTACAATGTAATTGAAAGTATTTGTTTATTTATTGTTATGAATATTAATATATAATTATTAAAAAAGTATAAAATTATTTAACAAACTATTGAAACTTATCTTTGTTTTTCAGATATTTACATTTATTGGTAAAAAACATTGAGAATGGGAAAAAAAAGATCAAAAGAGAAGACAAGAAAAAAAGCAGTACTATTTAAAGGAAAGAGAGAAGAGAAAATTAGATGAAGTGCATAATGTTACACTGAAGAAAAAGAGTTCTGGTAAGAGAACTAAAGAGTCTGTTATAAGACTTTTACAGAATGTGAAGCAATTTGAAAATATTGAAAAGAAAAAGAAAAGTTCAACAAGAAATCAGAAGGAAAGGAAAAAAGGAGATGATGAAAGAAAATTACTTTATGAGAAAAGAATGCATGTTGAAAGAAGGCTGAAAGAACATAAAGAGATAAGGAAGAGAATGTATTGAGGTAGAGTACTACAAAATGTATTGAAAGATTGTAAAAAATGTAAAAGATCAGCAGCTTATAAGAAAAAGCAACAGATTGAAAGTGTAGTTGATAAAGATTTTGAAATAAAAATAAAATTATTTATATTAATTTTGAAGAGAATGAAAACATTGAATAAAACAATGCTGTTTATGAAGGAGAAAAGCAAAAGAAAAAGACTGGTTAATAGAAGTAACTTTTGTAAAATTTTCACTGGTGAATGGAAGCACACTTCTAGTACGGAGCCTTTCTTTAATGAAGAAAGCTATTTTTAACAGAACACATTAGTTCATGCAGTTGATACTACTGGTCGACACTATGAGATGAAAGATGGTTCTCTGATTCCAAGAGAATTTTTTTCTCCTAGGAATGTAGAAGAAGTAATAGCTGAAGAAGTTCAAGGGAGACGTACACAAGTTCCTGTATTTAAGTGGGATTATAGAAGTATTTGCAGTATTCTTCAGGAGTCTATTGACATATTACGATTTTTTTTACGACAATATGCAAAAAAAAGTATTAAACAGACGATTAAGATGTTACAAGGACTAGATCCATGTAAAATAAGAAAATATACTAACTTGCAAGGTCATTCTCTAGCTTGTCTTTCAAGAAAAGTCTGCCAAAGTACTTTTCATCATTTAAGAATGTTAGCTGTACACCACTCTGAAATGCGGAAGTTGGTAAGGAGACTGTACTATGTAAAAACTCCTGGGTTATGTTTAAGTGAAATGAACTATTTTGCATGGTTCTGTATCAGTTTTAGAGAAAGTTTGTGATGATATACAGTTTCGTTTTTTTTGGATCAGAAGACGAATGTAGAGAAACTGAGAGTTTGATAAGTGTAGACGTTGAAGAACAGGAGAAAGAGATTAGTATTGATGAATTTACGGAAGAAATTACAAAGTTTAAGACAGTTTCATCTGAAAAACCAAACTTTGTTTGCATTTGTTGTTGTCGTACTCACTATAGAAGTCAAACTAGGAATGTTGATTTATATTTAAAAAGTGAAAAAGAAAATAATGATAAATGGCAGCAATTTGGTGTTTATTTGTTGGTAGATGTCAGTTTGAATTGGGTGTTGATCAAGTTATTTGTAAATATTGTTACAACAAATTACAAGAAAACAAAATTATAGCTAGAGCAGGACATAACAACTTAGAGTTGGTACCTATTCCTCAAGAACTGAGTGATTTAAAGACATATGAGTCTATTGTTATTCAATCTGTACACCCATTTCAGGCCATAGTTCGTATGGAGCCTAAAACAGGTAAGCTGCCACCAACAGATTTACAAAAAGGTCTGAAAGGAAGAGTTGTCTACTTACCTTTAGATTTTAAGAAAAACATTGAAACTGTTGGTGTAGACAGAGAAGAAAATGAGCCTGTAGTTACTCTAGTAAATGGTGTGCCAACAAAGAGTTGAAAAATCTGGCAGGAGCTTGTAGATGTTAGTAAACTTCAAAAGGCTACAGTATACCTGAGACACAATGACATTTATTATAAGAGTGTGAATGTTGATGAAGATGTAATATGTTTAGAAGATAAAACAGTAATTTCAGCAGGACAAATTGAAAAAGTGGACAAGTGTAGAACTGAACAGATTTATGAACATTATACCATACATTCTCTGCATTCAAAAGAAATAATTGGAAACAGTATTGAGTTATTTCAAATGAAAAAAGCAAAGGGAAGTCCCATGAGTGTATGGGAAAAAAGTTTAGAAGCTCATTGTTTTCCCCAGTTATTTCCCACTGGAAAAGGTGGACGATTTGATGAACGAGATGTACAGATTCCAGCTTCAGAATACCGATCAACAAGAATATTTTGTGAAGATGCAAGATTTCGGCAGTGCATTCCATATATATTTCATTTTCCATTTGAAAGTGGTTTGTCCGCACTTTCGTATGCAGTGAATCACATATTAAAAACAGGACTTAATTTTCAACATGTTTCTGCAAAAGAGTTCATGGACAAAGTTGAACAAGGAGATGAGAATTTAGAATCTCAGTTAATTAATTTGATGGCGTGTCCAACGTGGTACCAATTAGTATTTGTATCGTTGTCATGGAGAACTTAAATGCATGTTAGGAAACTTAGGTACTCCTACATGGTTTGTAACACTTAGGGGCCGATTCCGATTCGGGCTGGAAATCTCACCGACCGAGCCGGACCCGGAGAGATTTCCGACCGAATCGGACCCTAGCAGTCCGACCGAATGAGTACGATGCGTTCGCATGCAATCGGACTTGATTCGGTCGGACTCCCATTGAAGTCAATGGGAGCCGGTCGTACAACGCGTACGCGGGCTCCTATTGACTCAATGGGTGCGAGGCGAAAAAGGGCACCCCCTACAGCGGGTACGCGTCGAAGCAACTCGTGCCGTACATGCACAGGTAGGGGGGACATGGGTCCCCCCTGTGTGCGACTCGCGCGGCTACGCGTACAGGGGGGTCCGACACGGACCCCCAAAGTGCGGCTTCGACTGCTCTTTGGAGCCGGACTGCGCGAGTCGGTCGGACTGCTCGAGGCGCGCATCGTACTTACCCGGCCGGGGAACGTCTCCATTGCGCGGTGCGAGTCGAGTCCGTGCGAGTCGGTCGGAGCGGTCGGGTTCTGCGAACGAGTCGGTCGGCGATTTCGCGAGCGCACGCATCGTACTCGCTCGCCCGGACGCACGTACGATTCGGTCGGGAAATAGGGCTCCGAATCGGATCCGGTTAAGCCGAATCCGATTCGGTGCCCTACCGGCCGAGATCGGAATCGACCCCTTAGCTGTGCTGAATATGCGTGGGAAGATTGACTTGAATTTCTACGAGAAGCAAATTCAAATATTAAAAACATTGCATTGAAGACAGCTGGAGAACTGAGTTCCTTGGATCCTGTAAATGTGTGCAGATACTTTAATCATAGGTTTCAAGCTATGATGTCATTTATCTGCAATAAATATAATCCACCTCTTGGAGAGGTAACAGATTTTTTGGGGAGAAAGAAGTACCAAGACAGAGGTGCTCCTCATATACACATGCTATTATGGATAAAGAATGCATCAAAAGTTGGTACTGATACTAATTAAACTATTTTGTATTTCATCGAACAGTATGTTACAGGTGCCATTCCAAGAGATGGAGGAGAAAAGAGCTTGAGACAACAAGTTTTACGGTTTCAAAGTCATCGATGTGGGAAATATTGCTGACAAAAATACAAGTGTAAAGGAATGTTTTATACAAAATGTAATTTTGGATTCCCACGTCCTATAATTTCTAAAGGAAGAGTAAATAGTTTTTTGTCAGCAGTAAGGCATACAACAACTCGGAAATCTCCAAAGAATACATACAACTTAAAAAGAACAGAAGTTTCAAAGTACATTAATGACTACAATCCAGTTATTTTGAAAATGTAGAGTGCAAGCATGGATATCCAGTATGTTGCAGGTAATTCAATTGCTGTTGCTCGCTATGTTACATCATATATTACCAAATCTGAAAAGACAGAGATGATAGAAATGAGGGAAGAAATTTCACAAGAGAAAAGTCTTAGCAAGAAATTGTACAGCTTCAGCTTGAAAATGCTTTACCATCGAGGGATTGGATACTATGAATGTTCGGATCGCTTGAGTTCAGCCAGTTTATATACAAAGTCAAAAGGAATCATTTGGATAAGTCTAGGTCTTGCCACCACACTAAATAGAGTATTGAAATCTCTACAAGGAATCGAATACTTAGCAGAGAATGAACCAGAAAGTACAGATATTGTTAAAACTAATATGTTGGATACATACTATCCCAAAAGGAGTCCACATCTCGAAAACCTATCTCTCTATGAAATACTTCAACATTACAGCTTTAAAAGAAAAGTTACAGAAAATATAAAAGAAGAATAATATGCAGTAATTGGATGTGACGGATGTTTGGTAAAACATGCCAAAGGAAATCTTATTAACCACAGAAAACTCAGTTGTGAAAGTCCAGATAAGAGGGAATTTTTCTATGTAGCACTTCTGCAACTCTTCAAGCCTTGGCGTAGTGAAACAGAATTACTTGGAGATTTGGACTGCTATGAAGATTCTTTTAATGCAAGTAAAGATAGTATTCAGTGCACAATTATCTACAAATGTTAAATGATGAGATTGAACAAGAAAGTATTATTGCAGCGGAAATAGATAGAGAAAGTTCTAAAGATAGTCAAAGTTCTGGTCCACACAGTCAAGATCCACTGGGACAACCAATTATTGAAAATGAAGCAGCAATAGCCATGAGTGAGGTAGAAACTGCAATGCGATAAGCACAACAGGATATTATTCAGTTGGAAAAGTTAGAAGCGCAACTAAATATGGAACAGAAAGAAATATATCTACAGGTCAAACAACAGATACAACATGGCTAGCTGCACAAAAAAAAGAATGCCAATGTTCTTCATTTAAACCTAATCTAATGTACATCAGCGGTCAAGCTGGAATAGGAAAAAGTTTCTTAATTAAGGTTTTGACCAGTTATGAACACAAAACTACAGAATCACATTTATCTTGTGTTGTAACATCTCCAACTGGATTAGCAGCACACAACATTAAAAGGATTACTTTACATCAATGACTTATGCTACCAGTTGAGAATGATAATACATTAGAATATCAGAAGCTATCTGGAGAAGCTTGTTATGAAGTCTCAAGAGTTCTGATGAAAATGAAACTTTTAATCATTGATGAGGTGAGCATGGTCTCATGCTTAATGCTTGCCTTTGTACATTTGAGAATGCAACAGATTTTAAAAACAGATTATGATGTTCTGTTTGGAGGAAAACATTTAATTGTATTTGGAGATCTACTGCAACTAACTCCTGTAAAAGGACAACCTGTTTTTAAAACACTTGTCCATTAAGACACTAGGAAATCTTTGGGAAGTATTGGAAATGTGAACATTTGGTTACATTTTGAATATAAAGAACTTATTAAGAATATGCGACAAGCAAGTGATGAAGATTATGGAAAAATTCTTCAAGACATAAGAATTGGTGTCTTGACGAAACATGGTAAAGAAGCTTTAGAAAGTTGGATATTAATGAACTTGTTTACAACTGGAAACACAGCACCTGAAGTAAGGTACAACATGCTTGGAGAAAAGCAGTCTATAGTTTGCTTAATGCCTACATGCAAGAGTGTTCTACATTTAATCAAGAAGTTTTGAAACTGGAAAAACAACAAATAGTGGAAGTTAAAACTATTGATAAAATTGAACACCAGGGAGTGACTATTCTTCTCACAGATAAACTACAGGCTAAATTGCATTCTTTGGAAAAGTCTGTATCTAAAACTGCAGGCTTAGAAAAGACTTTACATGTATGAATAAACTGTAGGGTAATTTAACGCCATAATTTAAATGTAGAAGAAGGTTTATTAAATGGAGCAGTGAGAAAAGCTGTTGATTTTTTAAAATTTCATAACAGAGATGGAATACAAATTTTGATTATAAAATTTGATCAGATTAAAGAGGTAAGACAGATTGGGCATTCTGTTGTACGTTTTGTGCTTGTAAAAGATTTGTACATTCACAGAAAACAGTTTCCTCTGTCTTTAGCATATGCAGTAACTATTCATAAATCTCAAGGTTTAAGTATAGACAATGCTTTTGTAAATATCGGAAGTACAGTGTTCAAAGAGGGAATGGCATATATTGCATTATCTCGAGTAAGAACATTGCCTGGTTTGTATTTGATAGATTTTGATTAGAAAAAGGTTAGTGCTGATGCAAATTGTGTAAGAGTGTATAATCGTTTAAGAAGAATTTATACACCTGATTAGGTGGATATCCCACATATGAGAAACATGTAGTGTGTCCAAAACAGAAATATCTCAAATATTCAACTGAGGTTGAACAAAAGAAAATAATTGAAGAGAAACTTGAAGGTGTAAGGAAAAGGAAAATGGAAACTGTGGATGACATTGTAGGATACCAGTTCTGAAAATAGTTCAGGTATCAACTGTTATGCTAATGTGATTCTGAATGTTGTGTTTTATCTACAAGATCTTCATCATGAAATCATGGGAAATTGTGAAAAAAGATTCTGTTCTTTACTACATCATGTATTTCAACAGTTGCTAACTGACAGAAGTAAAATCCATACTGCTTCTGGCATTCGGCATCTTTTGGATATATGTACTGGTTCATAGACATTTTCTCTCAGTATACAACATGATGCACCAGAATTTCTAATGCTTATGCTTGGAGTATTAGAACATGAAGGAATACAAATTGAAAACTTATTTGGACTAAGTTACAGATGGGATCATAAATGTGAAGAGTGTTCATTTACTTCCAGCACTGAAATACAAACAGAACGATTCATATACTTGACGATACCAGACTGCAAATCAGTACCTTTTAACAAATTGATAAAAACAGCCAATCAGGACATGAAATGTTCGCATTATAGATCAGAGATGTTGTCTACATTAACTATAGAAAGATTTGGAAAATATCTCATTTTAATGCTACAACGTTGTAGAGCAAATGTAAGAAAATTGGAAACCAAAATTAAAATATTTACCGGGAAGTCAAATATCTATTTCAGGAAGAACTTATATAGCAGTGGCTATTATTTTCCATGATGGACCTACTACAACATCTGGACACTATACTGTGTATTTAAAGTTTAATAAAGGATGGACACATTGCAATGATGCCCACTTGGAATTCAAACCTAGATTGCCTTATGAATTACCAGATTCATATTTGATATTTTTAAAGCCAAAGTTTTGAATACATTATTCGACCTATTGGGAAGATGTGAAGAGAAAGTAGACAGCACTGCAAACAATTAGTATATATAATCAGTGTTTGGAATATTATTTGCGCTAATTGATATTGCATTTGTAAAATTGTGTTTAAAAGGAAATAGTTTATATATTTGTTGTGTATATTGTACCAGATATAAATGAGAGTCTACATTTTGGCAAATGTATTTGACATAAATAATAGAGTTAATGTAGATGAAGGAAGAAATTAGCAAAGTGTACATAGAAAAACTCATAGCTACACATATTGAAAATGATACTCAACGCTGTATTGGTTTTTTTCTACAATCAATTTGATTGGTTTTTTCCCCGCTGTTCAATGATGATACTACATTGAAATCACTGTGTATGATGAAGTTGAGTGGAATCTGAGAACAGCAAAAAAGGGAAACTGAAAATGTTATGTAATTCTAAATTTATTTTGTGTTCTTAAAAATATAATATAATTTCTGTAACATATTTAGGCCTGGGCGGTGAACTCCACTCCGCTCGTGGAGTTTGCGGAGTTTCCTGCACTCCGCGCTACGCGGAGATCGCGGAGTTCCAAAAAACTCCGCTTTGCGGTGCATAGCAGAGTTTTTTTCCTCGCTCGCGTTCATCAATGTCAAGTTGATGACCGTGAGCGAGGAAAATCAACCTCCTGGCGAGATTTTTCCTCGTTCGCGATCGTCAACATCAAGTTGGCGAGCGCGAGCGTGGAAAATCAACATCCCGGTGAGATTTCTCAACGCGGGGAGGTCAGGTTTCTCATTGCGAGTGGTCGCGTATGCTCGCGACTGCTCGCGTTGAGAAACTGCCCGTTCGCTTTGAGAAAGCTGCTGCTCAAGTAAAAATCTACTCGAGCAGCAGAAAAGGAAAGCTTGAGCTGTGCATGGTGCCGTTCGCAATGATTGCACAGTGCGGACAAGCATCCAGCACTGTGCAATCACCGCGAACGGCATTTTTCTATCATACTCCGCCGCTCGCGGAGCTCTGCGTAGTGCGACGGAGTTTTTATGCACTTTGCGGTGTTCCTCGTAGTGCAACTCCGCGAACTCCGCCCAGGGTTAAACATATTATCATTAAATAACGGTTTTTCTTCTTCTTCTTTATAGTAGGTAGTGTTTAAGTTTTAAAAGAGTTTTAATGCTGTTTAGGAAAATACTGCTGTAATATACTTCTACTGAGTAATGTATCTAAATTACTTAAAAGGTAAGAATACATAATATAATATGCAAGTTTAACGTGAAAAAATGTTTAAAGTTCATTTATACGTCATTTGTTTCCAATATAAATAATGTTGATCCTTTACACTATTTGCAAACTATCATCATGTTGCTGATGTAATCAGCCAGACAATCATCCTTTCACTCAAAGACTACCTGTGCGCTCATCTATTCTCTCTAGCATAACTCTTGCACTAATAGGATAACCCAGGCATTATCCTTGCATTCTTCCGTTCACAGAGACTCAACCCATGCACTTATCCAATCACCCAGGCACTACCACACCTGTACTCATACAATCACTCAGGCACTACTCTTGCACTCAACCATTCACTCAGGTACTACCCATGCACTCATCCACTCTCTCAGGTACTACACATGCACTCATGTAATCACCCAGGGATTACTCTTGCACTCATCCTTTTATTCAGGCACTACCCATGCACTGATCTAAGTACCAACACATTACTCTTGCAGTTATGCAATCACCCAGGCCGTACCTCTGCACTTATAGAATCACCCAGGCACTGCCCATGTACTCATGCAATCACTCAGGAACTATTCTTGCACTCAACCATTCACAGAGGCACACTCATGCACGTATGCAATCAAGGAGGCACTACCTATACACACATCTAATCGGTCAGGCATTAACCATACATTCATGCAATCACCCAGGCTCTACTCTTCCACTCAAACATTCACTCAGGCACTACCCATGCACTCATCTATTCACTCAGGCACTACCCATGCACTCATGCAATGACCAGAGACATTACCCTTACACTCATACTTTCACTCAGGTACTTCTCATACACTCATCCAATCACTCAGGCACTGCCCCTGCACTCATAGAATCACCCAGGCACTCATGGAATCATACAGAAAATGACTCTTGCACTCAACTATTCACTCAGGCACTACTCATGCACTCATCCATTCTCTCAGGCAGTACCCATGCACTCATCCAATCACAGAGGCACTAGAGTTGGACTAATCCATTCACTCAGGCACTACCCATGCACTCATCCATTCACTCAAGCACTACCCATACACTCATGCAATGACCCAGGGATTAGCCTTGCACTCATACTTTCTCTCAGGTATTTCCCATACACTCATACAATCACCCAGACACTACCCGTGCACTCATGTAATCACCCAGGCACTACTCTTGCACTGAACTATTTTCTCAGGCACTACCCATGCACTCATCCATTCTCTCAGGCACTACCCATGCACTCATCCAATCACCCAGCCATTGCTCTTACAGTCATCCTTTTACTCAGGCACTACTCTTGCACTCATACACTTAAGGAGGAACTACCTATACACACATCCAATCAATCAGGCATTACCTACGCAATCGTACAATCTCCCAGGCACTATTTTTGCACTCAACGATTCACTCAGGCAATACCCATGCACTCATCCATTCCTTCAGGTACTGCCGATGCACTCATACAATGACCCGCAGATCACTCTTGCAGTCATCCTTGTACTCAAGCACTAGCCATGCACTGATCTAAGCAGGCAGATATTACTCTTGCACTTATGAATTCATTCAGGCACTACCAATGCACTTATCCAATCAGCCAGGCAATACTCCTGCACTTATGCAATCACCCAGGCACTGCCCTTGCACTCATGCAATTAAGGAGGCACTACCTATACAGACATCCAATTAATCAGGCATTACCTATGGAGTCATGCAATCACCCTGGCACTACTCTTGCACTCAACCATTCACTTAAGCACTATCTATGCACTCATCCATTCACTGAGGCACTACATATGCACTCATCCAATCATGCAGGCACTAGAGTTGGACTAATCCATTCACTCAAGTACTACCCATTTACTCATCTATTCCCTCAAGCACTGCCCATGCACTCATGCAACAACCCAAGCATTAGCCTTGCAATCATACTTTCACTCAGGTATTTCCCATACACTCATACAATCACCCAGGTACTACCACTTCACTCTTGCAATCACCCAGGCTCTACCCCGGTACTCATGCAATCACCGATATACTACCCATATACTCATGCATCACTCAGACACTACTCTTGCACTCAACCATTCTCTCAGGCAGTACCCATGCACTCATCCAATGACCCAGGCATTACTCTTACAGTCATCCTTTTACTCAGGCACTACCCATGCACTGATGTAATCACCCAGACATAACCTTTCAAGTGATAAACTCACTCAGGCAGTACTTATGCACTCATCCAATCACCCAGACAGTACTTCTCCACTTATACATTCACCCAGACACTACCCATATATTCATGTAATCACTCAGTCACTACTCTTAAACTCAACCATTCACTCAGACACTACCTATGCACTCTTTCAATGACCCAGGCATTAGCCTTGCACTCATGCAATCATTCAAACACTACACTTACACTAACATTCACACAGGTCTTACGCATACAGTCATCCATTCACTCTGCCACTAATTATGTCCATACCAAATCACCCAAGCACTATTCTTTTACTTATTCATACACTTATGTATTATGCATGTGCTCATCCACTCACTGAGACACTACTTATACACAACTCTAACATTGATCATACACACATTCATACAAGCAATCACTTTTACTACATAGAATTTTTCTATTTTTAACCAGTTTAGGTGGTTCCATTAGAACCTTTTTTTTGTTAGAACAATTTTATATTTTTTTGTATTTTCTGATTTTTTTAATTTTTTGTATGTTTTTAATTTTTAAAAACCTAAAAATAAAAGTGAAAGAGTCCAACTGCTGTTTCTTTTGAAGGAAAAAACACAAGGAACAAAAAAAATTAACATTTGTGAGCTCTCAGGAGTGTATTGATGGCGTCTATGGAGAGCTCTCCAACACACAGAGTCGTCAAACATTTTCGGCAGTGGATGCCAGCCTCCGCCAACTCCGGAACAATGAGCGGTTGTGGAGTATTCAAGACAACCCCTGCAGATGTTGATGGTTGTGTTCCATCAGCATTGGCTGCTTCTTCCCTTATTCGGCGCTCCACCTCTCGTGCAAGATGAACAGGGTGTATTGTGTCAAGATGCTTCATCATGGAAGAAGTACCACATGAATACTTCTTTTCTGATCCTCTTGAGAGGACTTTGTGGCAAATTGAACAGGTGACCTTGTGTGCATTCACCTTTTTTCCCCTTCAGGCACAGTGAAGAAAGCCCACACAATGCTTTCCCTCCTCTTCTTCACTGGCTCCTCCACCTCTTCCATCTCCTCCTCGTGCTCTTCAGGGAACGCTGATGCCATTTTTGCGGGAAAAAATGAAAAACACTCCAAATAATATAAAAGTAACAGAGCCTACAAAACAGGTAGTCTTCAAGCCAGACACACCCAAATTGAAAGGACTATAAGAGGTCTTGGTTCCACCTACCAACAAAATGAAAACCTCTTTAACCAATAAGAAGCTTTCTTTCTATGTGACATGGAGTCGCGTAGGGGTCGCGCACACGTCGCGCACCCTGTAAAATGTACTAAATATTATATAAAACTGTAAATTATTATTAGGATATTGTGTTTCAAAGTATTTCAATGAAAAGTCTTTATGCAAAACAGATATTTAAACTTGAAACATTCATATTTCATACTCTTGAAATTAGGCCGGCAGCGCGTCCCCTACAAGATCCCGGAAATACGTGATGGCAAGATTCGCAACCCCTACGCATCCGGTGCGCGATGGTACAGCGTACACAAAAATATGTTTTAAATTTAAATAT
This sequence comes from Calotriton arnoldi, assembly GCA_963921515.1. Taxonomy (NCBI): domain Eukaryota; kingdom Metazoa; phylum Chordata; class Amphibia; order Caudata; family Salamandridae; genus Calotriton; species Calotriton arnoldi. Next base: position 416,773 of record CAWUFW010009402.1, on the reverse strand, counting down.
CTTAAAAATATTGCACAAGAAAACTGATACTAATTTTTAGGATTGATTAATAAACCCCTTTGTTAAAAAAATATATATTACAGTGTAAGTATGTATTTTCGGGTTACATTCGTGTAACGGATTCGCGCACCCAACGTGAGGATCCTCGTCCAGTACGCGATACCTTCACGTCCACAAAAATCTGTTGAAAACATTTTAAAACAAATGTATAACTTCTTTATTCTGTGTCTGTGTGAGTGGGTGAGGGTGTGTGTGACTCCCTGCATGGATGAGTGAGTGGCTGAATCGCTGGCTCTCTGGGTGAGTGACAGTGTATGAGTGACTGTATGGGTGTATGAGTGGATATGTCAGTGGCTGTATTAGTGAGTGAGTGGGTGTATGAGTGGCTGGATGGGAGAGTAAGTGGATGTGTGTATAGACCAATGAATCAGTGAGTGGGTGTGTAAGTACTGGTATGGGTGTATGAATGGTTTGAGAATGGTGTTGTTGTAAGAGCTGGTGAGCAGTGTGTTACAGCTATTCGCATCATACATGGTAAGTTTTTCCCCCTTTTATATTGATTGTTGGCACATTTCATAAGACAAGTTCATAGTGAGCAGCAGGAAGGCAACGCAAAGCTGAGGGACCCTTGACTTCAATAGCAGCACAACAACACCGAATCAGAGAGTCCATTCAAAAGTCCAATCTCAACTTCAAGATTAGGCTCCACAGTTTTCCCCGATGACATCATACTGCATGGATTGTGGAGTTGTAGTGAGTGCTGTAGAGCAGTCCATAATACCCTACACAATGCTGCAAAGAATAATAAATGTTGATTTTTTTTTTTGGGCCCTTCAAAGTTTTCCTACATTAGCAGGCATTTTATTATCTTACAAAATGGGTATCTAATATCTATGTGTTGTTTATTTTATTATCTTCTAATGTATTGTACTCTACTTACATATAACTTGCTGTATAGACAAGTCAAACCGTCCCTCTACAAATAGATACACAGGTAACTTTTGCCAGTTATCATTATTTACTTTTTCACTTTTTAAATATAAGTCAACGTGGGAAGATTGACTTGAATTTCTACGAGAAGCAAATTCAAATATTAAAAACATTGCATTGAAGACAGCTGGAGAACTGAGTTCCTTGGATCCTGTAAATGTGTGCAGATACTTTAATCATAGGTTTCAAGCTATGATGTCATTTATCTGCAATAAATATAATCCACCTCTTGGAGAGGTAACAGATTTTTTGGGGAGAAAGAAGTACCAAGACAGAGGTGCTCCTCATATACACATGCTATTATGGATAAAGAATGCATCAAAAGTTGGTACTGATACTAATTAAACTATTTTGTATTTCATCGAACAGTATGTTACAGGTGCCATTCCAAGAGATGGAGGAGAAAAGAGCTTGAGACAACAAGTTTTACGGTTTCAAAGTCATCGATGTGGGAAATATTGCTGACAAAAATACAAGTGTAAAGGAATGTTTTATACAAAATGTAATTTTGGATTCCCACGTCCTATAATTTCTAAAGGAAGAGTAAATAGTTTTTTGTCAGCAGTAAGGCATACAACAACTCGGAAATCTCCAAAGAATACATACAACTTAAAAAGAACAGAAGTTTCAAAGTACATTAATGACTACAATCCAGTTATTTTGAAAATGTAGAGTGCAAGCATGGATATCCAGTATGTTGCAGGTAATTCAATTGCTGTTGCTCGCTATGTTACATCATATATTACCAAATCTGAAAAGACAGAGATGATAGAAATGAGGGAAGAAATTTCACAAGAGAAAAGTCTTAGCAAGAAATTGTACAGCTTCAGCTTGAAAATGCTTTACCATCGAGGGATTGGATACTATGAATGTTCGGATCGCTTGAGTTCAGCCAGTTTATATACAAAGTCAAAAGGAATCATTTGGATAAGTCTAGGTCTTGCCACCACACTAAATAGAGTATTGAAATCTCTACAAGGAATCGAATACTTAGCAGAGAATGAACCAGAAAGTACAGATATTGTTAAAACTAATATGTTGGATACATACTATCCCAAAAGGAGTCCACATCTCGAAAACCTATCTCTCTATGAAATACTTCAACATTACAGCTTTAAAAGAAAAGTTACAGAAAATATAAAAGAAGAATAATATGCAGTAATTGGATGTGACGGATGTTTGGTAAAACATGCCAAAGGAAATCTTATTAACCACAGAAAACTCAGTTGTGAAAGTCCAGATAAGAGGGAATTTTTCTATGTAGCACTTCTGCAACTCTTCAAGCCTTGGCGTAGTGAAACAGAATTACTTGGAGATTTGGACTGCTATGAAGATTCTTTTAATGCAAGTAAAGATAGTATTCAGTGCACAATTATCTACAAATGTTAAATGATGAGATTGAACAAGAAAGTATTATTGCAGCGGAAATAGATAGAGAAAGTTCTAAAGATAGTCAAAGTTCTGGTCCACACAGTCAAGATCCACTGGGACAACCAATTATTGAAAATGAAGCAGCAATAGCCATGAGTGAGGTAGAAACTGCAATGCGATAAGCACAACAGGATATTATTCAGTTGGAAAAGTTAGAAGCGCAACTAAATATGGAACAGAAAGAAATATATCTACAGGTCAAACAACAGATACAACATGGCTAGCTGCACAAAAAAAAAGAATGCCAATGTTCTTCATTTAAACCTAATCTAATGTACATCAGCGGTCAAGCTGGAATAGGAAAAAGTTTCTTAATTAAGGTTTTGACCAGTTATGAACACAAAACTACAGAATCACATTTATCTTGTGTTGTAACATCTCCAACTGGATTAGCAGCACACAACATTAAAAGGATTACTTTACATCAATGACTTATGCTACCAGTTGAGAATGATAATACATTAGAATATCAGAAGCTATCTGGAGAAGCTTGTTATGAAGTCTCAAGAGTTCTGATGAAAATGAAACTTTTAATCATTGATGAGGTGAGCATGGTCTCATGCTTAATGCTTGCCTTTGTACATTTGAGAATGCAACAGATTTTAAAAACAGATTATGATGTTCTGTTTGGAGGAAAACATTTAATTGTATTTGGAGATCTACTGCAACTAACTCCTGTAAAAGGACAACCTGTTTTTAAAACACTTGTCCATTAAGACACTAGGAAATCTTTGGGAAGTATTGGAAATGTGAACATTTGGTTACATTTTGAATATAAAGAACTTATTAAGAATATGCGACAAGCAAGTGATGAAGATTATGGAAAAATTCTTCAAGACATAAGAATTGGTGTCTTGACGAAACATGGTAAAGAAGCTTTAGAAAGTTGGATATTAATGAACTTGTTTACAACTGGAAACACAGCACCTGAAGTAAGGTACAACATGCTTGGAGAAAAGCAGTCTATAGTTTGCTTAATGCCTACATGCAAGAGTGTTCTACATTTAATCAAGAAGTTTTGAAACTGGAAAAACAACAAATAGTGGAAGTTAAAACTATTGATAAAATTGAACACCAGGGAGTGACTATTCTTCTCACAGATAAACTACAGGCTAAATTGCATTCTTTGGAAAAGTCTGTATCTAAAACTGCAGGCTTAGAAAAGACTTTACATGTATGAATAAACTGTAGGGTAATTTAACGCCATAATTTAAATGTAGAAGAAGGTTTATTAAATGGAGCAGTGAGAAAAGCTGTTGATTTTTTAAAATTTCATAACAGAGATGGAATACAAATTTTGATTATAAAATTTGATCAGATTAAAGAGGTAAGACAGATTGGGCATTCTGTTGTACGTTTTGTGCTTGTAAAAGATTTGTACATTCACAGAAAACAGTTTCCTCTGTCTTTAGCATATGCAGTAACTATTCATAAATCTCAAGGTTTAAGTATAGACAATGCTTTTGTAAATATCGGAAGTACAGTGTTCAAAGAGGGAATGGCATATATTGCATTATCTCGAGTAAGAACATTGCCTGGTTTGTATTTGATAGATTTTGATTAGAAAAAGGTTAGTGCTGATGCAAATTGTGTAAGAGTGTATAATCGTTTAAGAAGAATTTATACACCTGATTAGGTGGATATCCCACATATGAGAAACATGTAGTGTGTCCAAAACAGAAATATCTCAAATATTCAACTGAGGTTGAACAAAAGAAAATAATTGAAGAGAAACTTGAAGGTGTAAGGAAAAGGAAAATGGAAACTGTGGATGACATTGTAGGATACCAGTTCTGAAAATAGTTCAGGTATCAACTGTTATGCTAATGTGATTCTGAATGTTGTGTTTTATCTACAAGATCTTCATCATGAAATCATGGGAAATTGTGAAAAAAGATTCTGTTCTTTACTACATCATGTATTTCAACAGTTGCTAACTGACAGAAGTAAAATCCATACTGCTTCTGGCATTCGGCATCTTTTGGATATATGTACTGGTTCATAGACATTTTCTCTCAGTATACAACATGATGCACCAGAATTTCTAATGCTTATGCTTGGAGTATTAGAACATGAAGGAATACAAATTGAAAACTTATTTGGACTAAGTTACAGATGGGATCATAAATGTGAAGAGTGTTCATTTACTTCCAGCACTGAAATACAAACAGAACGATTCATATACTTGACGATACCAGACTGCAAATCAGTACCTTTTAACAAATTGATAAAAACAGCCAATCAGGACATGAAATGTTCGCATTATAGATCAGAGATGTTGTCTACATTAACTATAGAAAGATTTGGAAAATATCTCATTTTAATGCTACAACGTTGTAGAGCAAATGTAAGAAAATTGGAAACCAAAATTAAAATATTTACCGGGAAGTCAAATATCTATTTCAGGAAGAACTTATATAGCAGTGGCTATTATTTTCCATGATGGACCTACTACAACATCTGGACACTATACTGTGTATTTAAAGTTTAATAAAGGATGGACACATTGCAATGATGCCCACTTGGAATTCAAACCTAGATTGCCTTATGAATTACCAGATTCATATTTGATATTTTTAAAGCCAAAGTTTTGAATACATTATTCGACCTATTGGGAAGATGTGAAGAGAAAGTAGACAGCACTGCAAACAATTAGTATATATAATCAGTGTTTGGAATATTATTTGCGCTAATTGATATTGCATTTGTAAAATTGTGTTTAAAAGGAAATAGTTTATATATTTGTTGTGTATATTGTACCAGATATAAATGAGAGTCTACATTTTGGCAAATGTATTTGACATAAATAATAGAGTTAATGTAGATGAAGGAAGAAATTAGCAAAGTGTACATAGAAAAACTCATAGCTACACATATTGAAAATGATACTCAACGCTGTATTGGTTTTTTTTCTACAATCAATTTGATTGGTTTTTTCCCCGCTGTTCAATGATGATACTACATTGAAATCACTGTGTATGATGAAGTTGAGTGGAATCTGAGAACAGCAAAAAAGGGAAACTGAAAATGTTATGTAATTCTAAATTTATTTTGTGTTCTTAAAAATATAATATAATTTCTGTAACATATTTAGGCCTGGGCGGTGAACTCCACTCCGCTCGTGGAGTTTGCGGAGTTTCACTGCACTCCGCGCTACGCGGAGATCGCGGAGTTCCAAAAACTCCGCTTTGCGGTGCATAGCAGAGTTTTTCCTCGCTCGCGTTCATCAATGTCAAGTTGATGACCGTGAGCGAGGAAAATCAACCTCCTGGCGAGATTTTTCCTCGTTCGCGATCGTCAACATCAAGTTGGCGAGCGCGAGCGTGGAAAATCAACATCCCGGTGAGATTTCTCAACGCGGGGAGGTCAGGTTTCTCATTGCGAGTGGTCGCGTATGCTCGCGACTGCTCGCGTTGAGAAACTGCCCGTTCGCTTGAGAAAGCTGCTGCTCAAGTAAAAATCTACTCGAGCAGCAGAAAAGGAAAGCTTGAGCTGTGCATGGTGCCGTTCGCAATGATTGCACAGTGCGGACAAGCATCCAGCACTGTGCAATCACCGCGAACGGCATTTTTCTATCATACTCCGCCGCTCGCGGAGCTCTGCGTAGTGCGACGGAGTTTTTTATGCACTTTGCGGTGTTCCTCGTAGTGCAACTCCGCGAACTCCGCCCAGGGTTAAACATATTATCATTAAATAACGGTTTTTCTTCTTCTTCTTTATAGTAGGTAGTGTTTAAGTTTTAAAAGAGTTTTAATGCTGTTTAGGAAAATACTGCTGTAATATACTTCTACTGAGTAATGTATCTAAATTACTTAAAAGGTAAGAATACATAATATAATATGCAAGTTTAACGTGAAAAAATGTTTAAAGTTCATTTATACGTCATTTGTTTCCAATATAAATAATGTTGATCCTTTACACTATTTGCAAACTATCATCATGTTGCTGATGTAATCAGCCAGACAATCATCCTTTCACTCAAAGACTACCTGTGCGCTCATCTATTCTCTCTAGCATAACTCTTGCACTAATAGGATAACCCAGGCATTATCCTTGCATTCTTCCGTTCACAGAGACTCAACCCATGCACTTATCCAATCACCCAGGCACTACCACACCTGTACTCATACAATCACTCAGGCACTACTCTTGCACTCAACCATTCACTCAGGTACTACCCATGCACTCATCCACTCTCTCAGGTACTACACATGCACTCATGTAATCACCCAGGGATTACTCTTGCACTCATCCTTTTATTCAGGCACTACCCATGCACTGATCTAAGTACCAACACATTACTCTTGCAGTTATGCAATCACCCAGGCCGTACCTCTGCACTTATAGAATCACCCAGGCACTGCCCATGTACTCATGCAATCACTCAGGAACTATTCTTGCACTCAACCATTCACAGAGGCACACTCATGCACGTATGCAATCAAGGAGGCACTACCTATACACACATCTAATCGGTCAGGCATTAACCATACATTCATGCAATCACCCAGGCTCTACTCTTCCACTCAAACATTCACTCAGGCACTACCCATGCACTCATCTATTCACTCAGGCACTACCCATGCACTCATGCAATGACCGAGACATTACCCTTACACTCATACTTTCACTCAGGTACTTCTCATACACTCATCCAATCACTCAGGCACTGCCCCTGCACTCATAGAATCACCCAGGCACTCATGGAATCATACAGAAAATGACTCTTGCACTCAACTATTCACTCAGGCACTACTCATGCACTCATCCATTCTCTCAGGCAGTACCCATGCACTCATCCAATCACAGAGGCACTAGAGTTGGACTAATCCATTCACTCAGGCACTACCCATGCACTCATCCATTCACTCAAGCACTACCCATACACTCATGCAATGACCCAGGGATTAGCCTTGCACTCATACTTTCTCTCAGGTATTTCCCATACACTCATACAATCACCCAGACACTACCCGTGCACTCATGTAATCACCCAGGCACTACTCTTGCACTGAACTATTTTCTCAGGCACTACCCATGCACTCATCCATTCTCTCAGGCACTACCCATGCACTCATCCAATCACCCAGCCATTGCTCTTACAGTCATCCTTTTACTCAGGCACTACTCTTGCACTCATACACTTAAGGAGGAACTACCTATACACACATCCAATCAATCAGGCATTACCTACGCAATCGTACAATCTCCCAGGCACTATTTTTGCACTCAACGATTCACTCAGGCAATACCCATGCACTCATCCATTCCTTCAGGTACTGCCGATGCACTCATACAATGACCCGCAGATCACTCTTGCAGTCATCCTTGTACTCAAGCACTAGCCATGCACTGATCTAAGCAGGCAGATATTACTCTTGCACTTATGAATTCATTCAGGCACTACCAATGCACTTATCCAATCAGCCAGGCAATACTCCTGCACTTATGCAATCACCCAGGCACTGCCCTTGCACTCATGCAATTAAGGAGGCACTACCTATACAGACATCCAATTAATCAGGCATTACCTATGGAGTCATGCAATCACCCTGGCACTACTCTTGCACTCAACCATTCACTTAAGCACTATCTATGCACTCATCCATTCACTGAGGCACTACATATGCACTCATCCAATCATGCAGGCACTAGAGTTGGACTAATCCATTCACTCAAGTACTACCCATTTACTCATCTATTCCCTCAAGCACTGCCCATGCACTCATGCAACAACCCAAGCATTAGCCTTGCAATCATACTTTCACTCAGGTATTTCCCATACACTCATACAATCACCCAGGTACTACCACTTCACTCTTGCAATCACCCAGGCTCTACCCCGGTACTCATGCAATCACCGATATACTACCCATATACTCATGCATCACTCAGACACTACTCTTGCACTCAACCATTCTCTCAGGCAGTACCCATGCACTCATCCAATGACCCAGGCATTACTCTTACAGTCATCCTTTTACTCAGGCACTACCCATGCACTGATGTAATCACCCAGACATAACCTTTCAAGTGATAAACTCACTCAGGCAGTACTTATGCACTCATCCAATCACCCAGACAGTACTTCTCCACTTATACATTCACCCAGACACTACCCATATATTCATGTAATCACTCAGTCACTACTCTTAAACTCAACCATTCACTCAGACACTACCTATGCACTCTTTCAATGACCCAGGCATTAGCCTTGCACTCATGCAATCATTCAAACACTACACTTACACTAACATTCACACAGGTCTTACGCATACAGTCATCCATTCACTCTGCCACTAATTATGTCCATACCAAATCACCCAAGCACTATTCTTTTACTTATTCATACACTTATGTATTATGCATGTGCTCATCCACTCACTGAGACACTACTTATACACAACTCTAACATTGATCATACACACATTCATACAAGCAATCACTTTTACTACATAGAATTTTTCTATTTTTAACCAGTTTAGGTGGTTCCATTAGAACCTTTTTTTTTGTTAGAACAATTTTATATTTTTTTGTATTTTCTGATTTTTTTAATTTTTTGTATGTTTTTAATTTTTAAAAACCTAAAAATAAAAGTGAAAGAGTCCAACTGCTGTTTCTTTTGAAGGAAAAAACACAAGGAACAAAAAAAAATTAACATTTGTGAGCTCTCAGGAGTGTATTGATGGCGTCTATGGAGAGCTCTCCAACACACAGAGTCGTCAAACATTTTCGGCAGTGGATGCCAGCCTCCGCCAACTCCGGAACAATGAGCGGTTGTGGAGTATTCAAGACAACCCCTGCAGATGTTGATGGTTGTGTTCCATCAGCATTGGCTGCTTCTTCCCTTATTCGGCGCTCCACCTCTCGTGCAAGATGAACAGGGTGTATTGTGTCAAGATGCTTCATCATGGAAGAAGTACCACATGAATACTTCTTTTCTGATCCTCTTGAGAGGACTTTGTGGCAAATTGAACAGGTGACCTTGTGTGCATTCACCTTTTTTTCCCCTTCAGGCACAGTGAAGAAAGCCCACACAATGCTTTCCCTCCTCTTCTTCACTGGCTCCTCCACCTCTTCCATCTCCTCCTCGTGCTCTTCAGGGAACGCTGATGCCATTTTTTGCGGGAAAAAATGAAAAACACTCCAAATAATATAAAAGTAACAGAGCCTACAAAACAGGTAGTCTTCAAGCCAGACACACCCAAATTGAAAGGACTATAAGAGGTCTTGGTTCCACCTACCAACAAAATGAAAACCTCTTTAACCAATAAGAAGCTTTCTTTCTATGTGACATGGAGTCGCGTAGAGGGTCGCGCACACGTCGCGCACCCTGTAAAATGTACTAAATATTATATAAAACTGTAAATTATTATTAGGATATTGTGTTTCAAAGTATTTCAATGAAAAGTCTTTATGCAAAACAGATATTTAAACTTGAAACATTCATATTTCATACTCTTGAAATTAGGCCGGCAGCGCGTCCCCTACAAGATCCCGGAAATACGTGATGGCAAGATTCGCAACCCCTACGCATCCGGTGCGCGATGGTACAGCGTACACAAAAATATGTTTTAAATTTAAATATCTTAAAAATATTGCACAAGAAAACTGATACTAATTTTTAGGATTGATTAATAAACCCCTTTGTTAAAAAAATATATATTACAGTGTAAGTATGTATTTTCGGGTTACATTCGTGTAACGGATTCGCGCACCCAACGTGAGGATCCTCGTCCAGTACGCGATACCTTCACGTCCACAAAAATCTGTTGAAAACATTTTAAAACAAATGTATAACTTCTTTATTACTATTTTTATGTACTCAGTAATAAATCTCTACGTGAAAAAAATATATTAATTCGTTCTAAATATGTTTTTTAGAGTGATATTCGTATAACGGATTCGCGCACCCACCGCGTAGGGTCGCGTACGGTACGCAATCCTTTTTTTAAATAAAACAATTGTATGGATGATTTAGTGGGTACAGGACCGACTGTATAAGTGAGTGATTATACATGTTGCAGTGAATGTATGGGTGAGTGACAAATTTGTGTGAATGTCTGTATCAGTCTGTCAGTTGGTGTGTAAGTGACTGCATGGGTTAGTGAGTAGGTACATGAGTGGCTATATGGGTTATTGATTGGTTGTCTGAGTACCTGTATTGGTGTATGAGAGTCTGTGTGAGTGGGTGAGGGTGTGTGTGACTCCCTGCATGGATGAGTGAGTGGCTGAATCGCTGGCTCTCTGGGTGAGTGACAGTGTATGAGTGACTGTATGGGTGTATGAGTGGATATGTCAGTGGCTGTATTAGTGAGTGAGTGGGTGTATGAGTGGCTGGATGGGAGAGTAAGTGGATGTGTGTATAGACCAATGAATCAGTGAGTGGGTGTGTAAGTACTGGTATGGGTGTATGAATGGTTTGAGAATGGTGTTGTTGTAAGAGCTGGTGAGCAGTGTGTTACAGCTATTCGCATCATACATGGTAAGTTTTTCCCCTTTTATATTGATTGTTGGCACATTTCATAAGACAAGTTCATAGTGAGCAGCAGGAAGGCAACGCAAAGCTGAGGGACCCTTGACTTCAATAGCAGCACAACAACACCGAATCAGAGAGTCCATTCAAAAGTCCAATCTCAACTTCAAGATTAGGCTCCACAGTTTTCCCCGATGACATCATACTGCATGGATTGTGGAGTTGTAGTGAGTGCTGTAGAGCAGTCCATAATACCCTACACAATGCTGCAAAGAATAATAAATGTTGATTTTTTTTTGGGCCCTTCAAAGTTTTCCTACATTAGCAGGCATTTTATTATCTTACAAAATGGGTATCTAATATCTATGTGTTGTTTATTTTATTATCTTCTAATGTATTGTACTCTACTTACATATAACTTGCTGTATAGACAAGTCAAACCGTCCCTCTACAAATAGATACACAGGTAACTTTTGCCAGTTATCATTATTTACTTTTTCACTTTTTAAATATAAGTCAACAGTCTGTGTTTAAATCTTCTAGTAGGTGCATTGACAACATATACAAACATACTCTGTTTTTTTTACACAACACTGTGTTAAATTTTGTAATCTCTTCTTTAAAACTATCAACTGTAATATATGTGTCTTGTTCTGCAACTCCTCCTCTTAACAACTCTTCATTTTTCCTAGAATCCTGCTCAGGACCAAAGAAACAAAACTGCACATCACCACAAACCTTTTCTACATCTGCCACACTACCATGCAAAAGTGCTCTATTTATTTCTACTAAACATAAAGCATGAGTTTTCACATAATACAGCCTCCTACCTAAAGTTCACATTGTTGAGTGGTATAACTTATTTTGTGTTTTAAACTTAGTCTTGGAAAGATACTTAGGAATTTTCTTAATATATCAATGGATTGCTGTCTAATACTAGAAACACTACTAAAATTCCATTTGTATACATTACCCTGACTACACCTTCCTTGTACCTCTTCTGCAATAACTTCTTCTATATTTCTAGGTACCATCACCTCTTTTGTTATAGGACTACAATTCTTCATTTCATAACACACTCCTCCTTAATCATTTGCATGAACTAATCTGTTAGCCTGGATATATCTTTCTTCATTAAAGAAAGGCTATGTACAAGACATTTCTATCTATTCTCCACTAAAAACTGTACAACAGTTACTTCTATTCACTAATCTTTCCTTCTGGTTTTGTCTCCTCATGCACAACACTATTTTGGCAAGAATCTTAATTCTATTTAGAATCAAAATGAAAAGCTTCCTCTTCAAAGCAAAGAACTTATCAACTACCCTCTCAATTTGTTCTTTCTGTTTCACTGCATCTCTCCTTCGTCTACACTTTTTTAAATTTATCACTAAATTTACAAGGCTATAACCATGCAATCATTATAGCATTTGAGCAGAACCTATGCAGCGATCTAAACACCCACTTACAACCCATGCAGACATTGAAATACTGAGGCTCACACGTGCACTGATGAAACACTCAGGCACTACTCATGCACTCATCTAATTGCGTAGAGAGTACCATTGTAGTAAACCTATCACCCATATTGTCTAAAGACTGCATATTCCTTAGTAAAATGTGTAAATACATGGGTTTGTGGTTGAATACATCAATACTCCCTGGATGAATGAATGAGTGCATAGGTAGTACCTAGGTGGTTCCCTGAGGATACAAGTAGTGCCTAGATGATTCCCTGACTACGTCATTTCATATCTGCATACTTACTGCCTGTGTGTTTGCATGAGCATACCACTAGTATCTGTGTGTTTGGATGAGTGCATGAATAGAGCCTGAATAATTAGATAAGTGTGTGACTAGTGCTTTAATAATTCAATACATTACATGAGTGCAATTCTAGTGCTTGGATTATTGCAAGAGTGCATACATAGTATATAGATGATTCATACAGTGCATGGATAGTGCATACATGATTGTTTAAGCCCATGCGTAGCACCTAGCCTATTGGATAAGTGGATGAATAGTGTTTCAGCGATTGGATGCTGCCCATTTCTTTTTGGTTCAGTGAGCAGGTAGTGTCTAGATGCTACATGGGTGGTGCCTGGAGAGTCGAATAAGTGCATCAGTAGTGCCTGGCTAATTAGGAGAGTGCATGAGTGACTGCATAATTCCATTGTTAAAGCTTGTGAGATTGGATGAAAGTAAGTGTACTGCTGGGGTTATTGTATTAGTGCAAGACATTTGCCTCAGTAATTAAATGACTGCATAGCTACTGGATGGGTGATAGGTTTACTACAATGGTACTAGATGAGTGCATGAGTAGAGCCTGAGTGTTTCATCGGTGCACGCATGTGCCTCAGTATTTCAATGACTGCATGGGTTGTATGTGGGTGTTTTGATTCTGCGCAAATGTTATAATGATTGCAAAGTTACAGCCTTGTTAATTGCATAAGTCAATAGTTAATACCTAGGTGATTTGATGAATGTATGGGTAGTGCCTGCATAGTTCAATGACTACATAATTTCTGCCTGCCTGATTGCAAAAGTACATGTGTAGTGTCTGGGTAATTAAATAACTTCATGGATAGTGAATCACTGATTTAATGAATGCCTGAGTAGTGGCTGGGTGATTGCATGAGTGCCTGAATACTGCCTGACTGACTGGCTGTAAAAGTATTTTCATTGCTGTTTGATACATAACAGTTGTCACTATATCTCTGACTCATTGGTTATCTCCTTCTGTCAGTATCAAACTACCTGCTCTACTGTATATATGCTTTTCTTTTGAGCTATGTGTGAGTGAAATCTAAGTATCACACTTGATATATAATTGTATACATGACTCTCTAGAAACATACATTGCTTTGTTACTGAGCATGCACCTGCATCAGTAAGTATCTAAAATGGAAAACAACATTTTGAAAATTTTCAAAGCAGAAAACTTTTTGCGAATGGCTATATATATTCAGCATGTCTCAAACAAAAGTTACACTCAAAATGAAGCTAGCACAAGAACTCTCAAGGCATTCTGCACTATTAACCCTTCTCAATTTTAAACAAACCATGTTTAAAGAAAAACACTACCTTCACCATATACATCAAATTTTCATCAGCCTTACTGAACATAGATCACCATGTAAACATATATGCAATTTCTTAATAGATGTATACCTTCAAGCCATCTTTCCAAAAATATATACCTCTATACATCTTTAAATAAACTCAAAAGTCCCACCGTATATATAGCTCTGTGCAAGAACAAAAACCATATCTCACCATCTAAGCACATACAAAGCGGGCATATAAGTTAAAAACCACATTGACAAACACTTCCCAATACATACCTAACAAGTATTACTTCTTTCTAATTCATATACAGGTGGACAATATGTTCTCATCTTTTATTTCTCACTACACTACTCCTGTTTAATAATGTTACTAAAAGTACTACAACTCCCAGAATGCAAATGACATCTGCATCTATTCTACAATTGATGTTTAGACATTTAAACATTCTTAGTTCCTCTTTGCAACTTTCCACAAGACTATACTGTTCTTTTTCAATAAAATACACAATTGATGGATGGAATGCAGAACAAATCAAAACATCCAACCCCTGTCAAGAGATCTGGGTTAAATCCATCATTCTTTTGCTCACCATGCCACCCCAGTTTAGACCTGGCCATATGCAAATCAACTTGACCCTGTGCCTCATGGGAACAGTCCAGCCCGCACTGCCAAGCCTGTCGTGTAGTTCCTATATGACCTATACAGGATCTGTGCGTTTGGATAACATAAACTGTGGGACTGTTGGCAGACTGGACCGGAAACAAGCATCCTAGGACCGGTTTCAGGGTTTCACCCCTCATCAGCCAGGATAACTTGAATCCAGTGGCACAGTGAGCCCGGGACCCACGTCTGGGCATACCCTGCGCACTTAGGGCAAGGAAGCAAAAGACACACAATTCTGGCTGGACTGTTCCCAGGAGGCACAGGGTCAAGACTGATTTGCATATGGCCAGGTCACACAGTGCGCCAGCGCAGATTACCTGGGTAAAACACACTCAGACCATAATCCCCATGTAATGCAGTTGCAAGGAGACGATGAGGGATCAACCACATACCTCTGGAGGCTACAGCCCCTGACACTAGAAGATCCCCCATTTATAAAGGCAGTAGGCATGGCGAGGGACACGTTATTTGAAGAAAATGCTGGCTCCATGACTGATGCAGGGATGTTGTGGGCTGCCGGCAAGGCAGTAGTCCGGGGACAATGTCTGGGCTTGAGATGATGTGTTAGAAAGTAACTCGAGAATGAAGTAAAGCTCATTAAGAATACCCTAACTAGACTAGAGGCTCACCTGGTGCATGGTGGGGACACACAACATGCAATAGACACACAGAAGTAAAGACATGTGGAGGTACTGGAGAGGCTACGCTGCTTAAATTACACGTCACATGTGGTGCGCACCCATGCAGCGGCGGACATGGCTGGCAGACTACTTGTGCGAATGATTAGGCAAGAGCGCGTGCAGTTACCCATATTGCGACTGCAGTCTGCCACCGGGCAAATGCTCACCAAACAACATGATGTACTTAATGAATTTACAACACATTACACTAAAGTGTACAGGTCCGCACATCGTGAGGGAATAACGGAGCCGGACTCCTTCCTCTCCCCACGAAACCCTGCCACAGCGAGATGAGTTAAACGAACCTATCACATTGCCGGAGATACACGAAGCGATACGATTGCTAGCCACTGGCAAAGCACCGGGACCTGATGGGTTCCCGACTGAATACTATAAAGCCTACCAACAGACTCTGGCACCACAGCTCCTTACTAAGTACCGAAGCGCGCAGGAGATAGGGATACTGCCAGGCACACTGCATGAGTCTTTACTGGTGCCATTACCGAAACCAAACAGAAATGCAGAGCTGCTCGGCTCATATCGCCCGCTGGCACTCCTAAATACAGATTATAAAATGCTATCAAAAATATTAGCATGCATACTGGCCCCATTGGTTCCGAAGCTAATCCACACATACCGAAATGGGTTTGTACCTACTCGCAGCACGTCATTAAATCTGCGCCGCTTCTTCAGGGTGGCACACTATTCCAGGGGTGTCTGGGAGCATTCAGGGTGTCTAGTATAAGACTTAGAAAAAGCGTTCGACACCCTGGAATCAGGGTTTCTTATTTGCAGCGCTGCGTAAATATGATCTGGGAAATGAGGTTTTAAGTCTCATCCAGCTGCTCTATACTCAGCCGGTGGCCAGGATTAAAACGGGTCTATACCTATCAGTCCAGATCCCAATAGAATGTGGCATGCGACAACGGGCAATATCACAAACCTGGATTCCCTCAATAAGAAAGCACTATGGGACAAATTATGGAAATGTGCTAAATTAGAGCAATCCAAGTGGTGGGAAGCCACGGCTCTGCAAAAGTATGTGGATTGTGAGCGAGTGCCGAGGGGATTGCGAATATTTGTTACTCCGACTTTTTCAGATCCAGATCCTGAACTCATAGAAGAATGGGCTAAAAATAATCACCAGTGTTCCACAATAATGTTAAAGTTGCTAATCAAATACGCTCTCAAAGACACGGCCAGGTTGGCTTTGGAGATCGATGAACTAACCTCACAATTGAAAAGTAAATGTACGGAGAGTGAGTTTGATTCTGATTTTAAAAAACTTACCCTAAGGTTGGAGAAAGCCGAAAATTAAATAAAAATCAAGAAACAAAGGAAGTTCCATAGGGACCAATTGGATTATGAACTTGGTCAGATTTTCACTTTTGGGCGTAAATTTGATCACTTAAGGGAAAATAACCAGATGAATCAGATAAGATCAGCAGATGACAAGCAACAAGGACGGGTGGAGCAAAGGGGTACAGTGCCGTCTGATGAGGTACAAGTGATTCCTAGCACTAGCAGCGACCAGGAATTAATGGAAGGAGCGGGGGGTGTATCTATCATGCCTCCGAATGAAGGAGTAAAATCCAAGATTTTAAAGGAGTTTACCTTGATGGCTCAGGGCAGGCAGGGCACGGGAAGCCCGGTGCCTCAAGAAGGAAAAGCAAATCGAGGTCGAGGCGCCAGAGGAGGAAGCAAAAGAGGCGCAAAGAGACAAGCATTATTAGATACCTTCGTGGGAGTGACGACAAGGGGAAAATCGGCCTCAAAATGAAGAACTCACATACAGTGGTAAATCTTTCTGACATTTCATTATCCGCTGATCAGATTGATGTTTTATCATTAGGATTGACTTTTTGTCCCTCAACTAATTTTAACTACACTGAAGGACGAATTGACTTGTTTAAATTTGTTCGTAAATTGAAGCTTAAAAAATGGTTTGAGTCTAAAGGTAAAGAACCTGTTCCTAGAGTTGAATACAATTCTAATTTGACTATAGGTGATTTGAAAGTGTTAAGAACAATGAGGACCCTGGAAACTGGGGAGGAGGCCACTGGGGAACCAGGGGAGGATTTGGCAGATGAAAGTTTGATACTTGACTGCACTAGTGGCAGTAACTTTAAACCTACATCCAAATTTTTGCCTCAAATACATAATGAAGCAATTGAAATTTTCGAAAAAGGAGTTAAAATTGAGTTTAGAAAGTTAGAAAAAATGTCTAGTCAGACGCACAGCAATCTTACCCCAAAACAGCAAAAAGCAGTCAAGGAATTACAAGATAACAACCAAATTATTATCAAAAAATCTGATAAGGGAGGTAATGTTGTGGTCTGGCCGAAACAAATGTATATTAATGAGGGCAAAAGACAATTGAATGATGTTCAGAATTATGTTGTGACAAATAGAACATGTTATGAAAAAAGTAATGAATTATACAGAAAACAATTGATTAAGTGGAGAAATGAGAAATTGTTGTCTGAAGATGAATATAAATATCTGTATTGTGAATTTCCGAGGTTGGCCACAATGTATCTTTTACCAAAAATTCATAAAGATAAGCAGCATCCCCCAGGAAGACCCATTGTGTCCTCTATAGGAAGTATGCACGAAAACACTTCTAAATACATTGATTACTTCCTACGTCCCTATGTCCAAACTCTTCCCTCGTATATTCAAGACACGGGGGATTTTTTGCGATTAATAGACAAAGTTAGTTGGGACTCAGACATGTTATTAATGACTCTTGATGTCAATAGCCTCTATACCTGCATACCGCACTCTATGGGCATTGAGGCAAGCAGACAATTTTTGAAAAAAAGAGATTTATCATACTATAAGCACACAGAAATGATCTTAACCATGATGCAAACGTGTTTGGCAAACAATTATTTTTTGTTTGACCATGTGATCTATTGCCAGGCCCAGGGGACTGCAATGGGGACTTGCTTCACCCCCAGTTATGCGGGGTTATACCTCGGGTGGTGGGAGGAGCAAGTGGCTAGTAATATCTTAGCCTTTACCAACCATGGGGTCCTCTGGGCCAGGTATATTGATGATGTTTTCTGCATCTGGAGGGGTACCAGGCTAGAAGCAATACAGTTTGTGGATACACTTAACACAAACCAGTGTAATTTAACATTCACAAGTACCATACATGAAAAGATAATTGAATTTCTAGATGTGGAAGTTTTAGTGAATAATAATAAACTGGAGAGTAGACTGTTTCGCAAAGCTACCGCAGGTAACAGTCTATTACATGCTCGAAGCTGTCACCCCAAGAACCTGATACAGAGCATACCATATGGAGAGCTCCTTAGAGCCAAAAGGAATTGTAGCTCAGAAGCGGCATTTAAGGAAGAACTACAAATTATGCATACTAGGTTTGTCCAGAGAGGTTATTCAGAAAAGATCATCAAACAGGCAGTTGAAAAAGTAGGAAAGGTGAAACGAGCAGACACATTAAAATTGGCAATACAAGATACAATTCAAGAAGAACCTATTAGATTTATAACATCCTACAGTAATCAGTCATGGAAAATGAGACAATTCCTTAAGAAATACTGGCATGTGCTTAACACAGATGAAACTTTGAAAAACTATGTAGGAGGCAACCCTAAGATTACTTTTAGAAAGTGCAGGGCGCTTAATGATCTATTATGCAGCAGCACACTACCCACTGAAAGAGTAACAAATCCAATCAAGGGCTTTTTTGTTTGCGGTGCTTTTAAAGCGTGTAAGACGAGTGTCAACCGCAAAGAAATAAAATTATCTAAGGCACAGAAACCTTTCAAAATTGAGAAACACCTGACATGTAAATCGGACCACTGTGTGTATGCACTCAGTTGTCCTTGTTCTTTGATCTACATTGGCAGCACAATCCATCCAGTTAAACGACGCCTTTTGGAACACTTGCGTGCTATTAAAAATGAAGATAGAAGCTACCCGGTCGCGAGACATTTTAAAGAGTTCCACAGTAAGGATAGTGGTCTCCTTCAATTTTGCGCCCTGGATAGAATTCCCATAACTGAAAGAGGAGGTAATAGAGTAACGGAATTGAGACGCTTAGAGTCCAGAATGATCATTAAATTTAGTACCATGCACCCAATGGGATTAAATAAAGATGAAGAGCTATCGGTCCATTTGGGATGAGGGGTCTGATGATTTGATGATATTATGCTATGAATTCTGTCCACTTCTATAATGAAATGAATCTCTTGCCATGTTTGTTTTTTAACATTTACAGTTTTTAATAGCACTATTTTATGTTTTGCTGTAGGAGACGACGATATCAGCTTGCTGGGAGGAGAAAAACATAAAAGCCAGTATTATTATAAATAGGATCACTAAAGCTGTTTAACTCATTGGATATTGATATTAGTTACAACACAGTATTGAATGGCAATATGTTATTGTTCAAATTTGCCCATTGGGGTTGAATCCGAATTATGGAAACAGGATTAACTAGGGGGTACACCCTAAGTCTAGTATGGGCCCACTGGGGCGGAATTGTATGTTGGGGTGTCATGTTCAATAATTGAACATACTTGATTGATGAACTCTTCAAGTAAGAATTTATGCCAATATCTGTGTTAGTATTTTTGGATATATGATTTACAGTTTTGTTGTATCCGAGGATAACTAGGTGAATAATACTTTTATTTTCACCATTATATAATGGCCGCCGTATTTTCCACACCAAATTGCAGCATTTGGGATATGTAGTCCTACACTTATGTTTATTGCACATTATATGTAATTATGTTTTGCAAACGTTCCCTCGACCCGTGACCAAGGTGCGGCTGCACCGAAACGCGTCGGGCGTTTGGCTCAATACATGCTTATGGAATAAACTTTAGCGTGATACGGATCTGGGCTTGAGT
Source organism: Calotriton arnoldi (assembly GCA_963921515.1). Taxonomy (NCBI): domain Eukaryota; kingdom Metazoa; phylum Chordata; class Amphibia; order Caudata; family Salamandridae; genus Calotriton; species Calotriton arnoldi. The sequence continues at coordinate 396,578 of CAWUFW010009402.1, read as the reverse complement.
ATTTTCTTCGCCGGAGAGGAGAGGACTTTGTATGTATATGTATATATATATATATATATATATATATATATATATATTCACTGAAAAAACCATAGGTTTCAGACACGTTATAGTTACAAATTAGCATTTAAAAAACCTTTGAAATTCACTGAAAAAACCATAGGTTTTAGGGACAGTTATAGTTACTTGGACATTGCACTCGTACAAAACCCGTGAAATTCCCCCGTTATAGTTAGTTCAGCTAACTATAACTCGCGCCCCGCAATGCACTGCTGATGACGTCACATATTACATCACTCATGACATGGTCAGTGACATCACTGATGACATCACTGATGACATCTCAAATGACATCACTGATGACATCATCCAGTGACTGTGTGTTTCTGTAAAGTTTAAATATTTTTAAAATATATAGGAAAAGACGTATTGAAGAATGAGTGGGTGTGTAAGTGTCTGTATGGATGATTTAGTAGGTGCGTGACTGACTCTATAAGTGAGTGATTTAACGTATCTTACTGAATGCATGGGTTAGTGACTAAACTGGGTGTATGTCTGTATCCGTCTGTCTGTTGCTGTGTAAGTGGCTGCATGTGTTTGTGAATAGCTAAATGATTTTCTATATGAGTTATTGAATGCTTGTCTGAGTATCTGTATGGGTGCCTGAGTGTTTGTGTGGGAGGGGTGTGTGCAACTCTGTGCATAGATGTGTGAGTGGGTGATTCACTGGGTGGATGGTTTCAAGAGTGCATCTGTGATAGACTGTATGGGTGGGTAAGTGTGTGTAAGAGTGTGTTAGTGAGTGAATGTATGTCCCAGTGGTACATGTGTGAATAACTACATATGTGAAAGGCAGTATATATGTGTGTTGGAGTATATAAATAGCTATAAGCAAGAGTGAGTGATTGTGATAGTGGCTGTATGGATGATTGTGTGCTTGTATCAGTGATTGTATAAGAGCGTAACAATGTGCTACTATTTGTATGAGTAAGTGAGCTGGTGTGTGTGTATAACTGTATAGGTGAGTAAATGGCAGTGTGTTTAATTATTTGCATGACTGACTAGGTGTGTGAGTATCTCTATGGATGAGTGGCGTTGTTTGAGTGTCTATATAGGAGTAAGAGTGCATATGATAGTCCTGTACTGAGTGACCGTAAGTATGAGTGACTGTACGGGTGAGTGAGTGGATGTGTGTGTGTAGACCTAAGAATCAGTGAGTGGGTATGTAGTTATTGGTGTTGGAGTGTCTATGGTTTTGCGAATGGCAGTCTGTAATTTAGAGTGGGTGTATCAAAGGTTATATTAGGGTGTGAGGAGGTGCATCAGATTATCACGTGGATGATGTCATCAGTGATGTCATTTGAGATGTCATCAGTGATGTCATCAGTGATGTCAATGACCATGTCATGAGTGATGTAATATGTGACGTCATCAGCAGTGCATTGCGGGCGCGAGTTATAGTTAGCTGAACTAACTATAACGGGGGAATTTCACGGGTTTTGTACGAGTGCAATGTCCAAGTAACTATAACTGTCCCTAAAACCTATGGTTTTTTCAGTGAATTTCAAAGGTTTTTTAAATGCTAATTTGTAACTATAACGTGTCTGAAACCTATGGTTTTTTCAGTGAATTTCAAAGGTTTTTTAAATGCTAATTTGTAACTATAACGTGTCTGAAACCTATGGTTTTTTCAGTGAATTTCAAAGGTTTTTTAAATGCTAATTTCTAACTATAACGTGCCTGAAACCTACGGTTTTTTCAGTGAATTTCAAAGGTTTTGTAAATGACAATTTTTAAATGTATTAATTGTTATATTAATTTTTTTCATACTGATTTACTACATTTTTAGAAACAATTTTTTTTTACATATTTTATTTGTCAAATTACATTGTAATTACATTATACATTACATTACAAAAAATACTTTCTCAGAATGAATTACTTTAGTTTAAATACTTTGCAGATAGGCAATAGACTTTTAAGTACAGTAGTTACAGTTGTTGCAATGGGCAACACATTTTCAAACACAATGCAACATTCAGCTCAATGTGAATTTCTAGTTAAATGCAATTAGTTACTTTATGGATTACTTTTGTAACCACAGGACTGGATCCTAGATTCAGTCCTGGTACATCTCCTGTAAACAGTTGAGTAAAAGCGTTTTGGTTACAGTCGTGATTTTTAAGGAATATTATTGTATTTTAAAAGTTGACACTTTGAAACTTTTTCTCATAGAATAACCAATGTTATCCTATGGAAGGAAATTCACTTAGCAGGTAAAAACTGTTATCGTTACTTTTTCTTACTCAGTGTTGGATCCTGGATCCAGCACTGGTGCATCTCCTGTAAACAGTTGAAAGAATGCGTTTAAGTCATACAGGCGATTTTTAAGGAATATTTGTAGTTTGTGAAAATCAACACTTTGAAACTTTTTTGCTGAAAACCAGTCAAAGTTAGCCTATGAAGGAAATTCAAGTTACCGGTAAGTACGGTTAAAATTGCTTTTGAGGATCAGTACTGGGCTGAAACATGCAGCACTGAGGTCTCTCCTGATAACAGGTGAGTAAATCGGAATTCGTATTTCGGCTGATTTTAGAGGAATATTTTAAAGTTCCAAAACTCCACACTTAGAAGAATTTCCAAGTGAAACCAGTCAATGTTAGCCTATGGAAGGAAATTCAAGTTACTGGTAAGTACGGTTAAAATTACTTTTCAGGACCAGTACTGGGCTGAAAGATGCAGCACTGAGGTCTCTCCTGATAACAGGTGAGTAAATCAGAATTCGGATTTCGGCTGATTTTAGAGGAATATTTGTATGTTTCAAAAATCAACACTTAGAAGAATTTCCAAGTGAAACCAGTCAATGTTAGCCTATGAAGGAAATTCAAGTTACCGGTAAGTACGGTTAAAATTACTTTTCAGGATCAGTACTGGGCTGAAAGATGCAGCACTGAGGTCTCTCCTGATAACAGGTGAGTAAATCGGAATTCGTATTTCGGCTGATTTTAGAGGAATATTTTAAAGTTCCAAAACTCCACACTTAGAAGAATTTCCAAGTGAAACCAGTCAATGTTAGCCTATGAAGGAAATTCAAGTTACCGGTAAGTACGGTTAAAATTACTTTTCAGGATCAGTACTGGGCTGAAAGATGCAGCACTGAGGTCTCTCCTGATAACAGGTGAGTAAATCGGAATTCGTATTTCGGCTGATTTTAGAGGAATATTTTAAAGTTCCAAAACTCCACACTTAGAAGAATTTCCAAGTGAAACCAGTCAATGTTAGCCTATGAAGGAAATTCAAATTACCGGTAAGTACGGTTAAAATTACTTTTGAGGATCAGTACTGGGCTGAAAGATGCAGCACTGAGGTCTCTCCTGATAACAGGTGAGTAAATCGGAATTCGTATTTCGGCTGAGTTTAGAGGAATATTTTAAAGTTCCAAAACTCCACACTTAGAAGAATTTCCAAGTGAAACCAGTCAATGTTAGCCTATGAAGGAAATTCAAGTTACCGGTAAGTACGGTTAAAATTACTTTTCAGGACCAGTACTGGGCTGAAAGATACAGCACTGAGGTCTCTCCTTATAACCGGTGAGTAAATCGGAATTCCTATTTCGGCTGATTTTAGAGGAATATTTGCACATTGGTGAAGGGAGGGGGCGGGGCCTGAGGTGACATCTTTGCAAACGCGCCCCGTGGCGCGTTTTAAGTTGGGGGATTAAGTTCCCTTGAATCCTGAGGGTCCCTAGGGGCCAACTAGACCACCAGGAACCTCCAATATGCGCCAGAGGGCTGCGTTGCAGAGACGTGTAGAGAGGCCACACCCCTTTTACACCTCTCTGCAACGCAGCTCTGTGGCGCTTTCTGGATGTACCTGTTGGGCTAGTTGGCCCCCAGGGACCCTCAGGATTGAAGGGGATTTAATTCCCCATCTTAAAACGCGCCACGGGGCCTGTTTGCACACATGTCACCTGAAGCCCCGCCCCCTCCCTTCACCACTGTGCAAACGCGCCCCGTGGCGCGTTTTAAGTTGGGGATTAAGTCCCCTTGAATCCTGAGGGTCCCCGGAGTCCAACTAGCCCACCATATACCTCCAAAAGCGCCACAGAGCTGCGTTGCAGAGAGGTGTAAAAGGGGTGTGGCCTCTCTACACCTCTCTGCAACGCAGCCCCCTGGCGCATACTGGAGGTTCCTGGTGGGCTAGTTGGCCCCCAGGGACCCCCAGTATTCAAGGGGAATTCGTTCCCCTCTGCAAACGCGCCAGGGGCGCGTTTGCAGAGTGGTGAAGGAAGGGGGCGGGGCCTGCGGGCCGATCGTTTAAAAAAAAAAAAAAAAATTTGGTCCCCTGAAGGAGGGCTGTGTGGCCCCCCTTCCTTTTTCCTGTTTTTATGCCCTGGGGACCCCATCCCCCAGGGCCTTACCCCTTTTTTAAATTTGTAATTTAAAAAAAAACGGGAAGGGGCCGCGTGGCCCCCCTTCCCTGGGTCTGTATTGGCCCCGGGGACCCCATCCCCCGGGGCATGGCCTCGTTTTTATTTATATTCTTTGGAGGGGGCTGCGTGGCCCCCCTCCTCTGGCCATTTAAGGCCCCGGGGACCCCATCCCCGGGGCCGGCCATTCCGTTTTTTTTTATTTATTTATTTATTTTTTTGGGGAGGGGGCCGCGTGGCCCCCTCCCGGGCCACTACTTGCCCCGGGGACCCCATCCCCCGGGGCCTGGCCTCTCGTTGGGGACTGTGGGGGGTCCCCAATCCCCCACAGTCCCGCCGGCTCCCCGCGTCCCTAGGGTGCCGGCATTGCTTTACACATGGGGAGCAGCTAACATGCTGCTCCCCATGTGTAAAGCAATCGGCTTTGGATATTGGAAGAGAGAGCAGGTTTCCTGCTCTCTCTTCCAATATCCAAAGCAAGTTTGCAATGACAGGACGGGAGCCGCGAGGCTCCCGTCCTGTCATTGCAAACAGCAGTGTCCCGGGGGTAGGCACCCCAGGACACTGCAGGAGCCGGCCCTGGGGGGTGGTGGTCCCCAGGGCCATCAAGGGCTCCAGGAGGGGGGCCGCGCGGCCCCCCTCCCATTCAGTACACAGCCCCGGGGAGGTGGTGGTCCCCGGGGCTCTGGGGGTCCGTAACGGACCCCCATATTAAAATGTTTAGTGCCCCGGGGAGGTGGTGGTCCTCGGGGCATGTGGGGGCTGGAGCCCCCACACAGGTTTAATAATTTAAAAAAAAAAGCCCCGGGGAGGTGGTGGTCCCGGGGCTGCGGGAGGGCTCAGAGCCCTCCCGCACCATTTTTTAAAAAGCCCCGGTGGGTGGCGGTCCCCGGGGCTTGGGGGCCCTTGAGGCCCCCCACACATTAAATTATCCCCCCACCATGCCCCCGGGACTTGGGCCACCCGGGGGCCAATTAACATCGAGCGCGGGAGACCGCGCTTCGATTCTTTTTCGGCAGGATTCGCGCACCCTGAGCGCATCCTGCCGATTTTTAAAAAAAAATTTTTTTTTTTTGCGCAGGGGGTCCTTGTGGGACCCCCTGAGCAAACCTAGGGGTCAGGGTGTTTCTACCCTCCCCCTTTGTGCGCTTTGCGCACTTGTTTCTGTCCCTCGGTTCTACCGAGGGACAAAATGGCTGCCAACATTTCCTGAATCGGAATGTTGACAGCCAGCTGACAGCCAATTAACATGCAGCTCGTGATCGGGACGGTGCGCGCAGGGCGCGCTCAGGGTGCGCGAATCCTCCGTGCCCATAGATATATATGTACTTTTACTTTTTGATTTTCTCAGCAACTACTGAACGGATTTACACCATTTAACAAAAAGGGTTCTTTCTGAACCAAGAACTACCTCTTTGCCAAATTTGGTGTAATTCCGTTCAGCAGTTCGAGCTGTAGCCGTGTCTAAAGTTTCCTATGGGAAAATGCATGGGGAAAACGCGTTTTGGGACCCCCCTTTTTCTCGGCCCCCGCTTGACGTATCACCCCGAGACTTTCAGGGTAGGAGCGGACCGGAGCGCCCCACGAAGTTTGAAAATTTTGCGAAGATACGTCAACCGGCAAGAGAGTTATTTCAAATAGAATGTCGCGGATTTCCTATGGATAATAGGTTGTAACTATAACTATCTACTGGCGACCGCCAGTAGATAATATATATATATATATATATATATATATATATATATATATATATATATATATACATATATATATATATATATATATATATATATATATATATATATATATATATATATATACATATATATATATATATATATATATATATATATATATATATATATATATATATCTCCAAGTCACAAAAGGTTGCCCCCTAGGAAGAGCCCACACAGGTAGGAAAACGTATCGTTGTTTAATGGAAGCTGCAGCACAGTTATTCGGGACACCTCACATCTTGTTTCTTGAAGCCGACGCGTTTCGTGCTGACTCGCACTTTATCACAGGCATAGTCTCAAGCAAAGCATGGCAGTTCGAGCACCTCTTTTCACTTCTGATACCCGCCCCCAGTGGCCATCACTGCTGCTAAGCCTTCTGGTATCGGTAGTGCTCGATCGTATTCCTCTAGTGAATTGTCATGCTTTGCGCCATTCGAATCAATAAAACCACAGTGGGTGATGTGATATCCCGCTTTTGCTGAGCTGCATCTTATAACTTCCAACACGAACTCCTGTCCCAACTGGTGACAGCCGGTTGGCGTCACCAAGGTCCGCTGCTACGAGGCGGGGCTTCTTCCGCGGCTGGGCCAGCCGCACAATATCCAAGTCACAAAAGGTTGCCCCCTAGGAAGAGCCCACACAGGTAGGAAAACTTATTGTTGTTAAATGGAAGCTGCAGCACAGTTATTCGGGACACCTCACATCTTGTTTCTTGAAGCTGACGCGTTTCGTGCTGACTCGCACTTTATCACAGGTATAGTCTCAAGCAAAGCATGGCAGTTCGAGCACCTCTTTTCACTTCTGATACCCGCCCCCAGTGGGCGTCACTGCTGCTAAGCCTTCTGGTATCGGTAGTGCTCGATCGTATTCCTCTAGTGAGTTGTCATGCTTTGCGCCATTCGAATCAATAAAACCACAGTGGGTGATGTGATATCCCGCTTTTGCTGAGCTGCATCTTATAACTTCCAACACGAACTCCTGTCCCAACTGGTGACTGCCGGTTGGCGTCACCAAGGTCCGCTGCTACGCGGCGGGGCTTCTTCCGCGGCTGGGCCAGCCGCACAATATCCAAGTCACAAAAGGTTGCCCCCTAGGAAGAGCCCACACAGGTAGGAAAACTTATCGTTGTTTAATGGAAGCTGCAGCACAGTTATTCGGGACACCTCACATCTTGTTTCTTGAAGCCGACGCGTTTCGTGCTGACTCGCACTTTATCACAGGCATAATCTCAAGCAAAGCATGGCAGTTCGAGCACCTCTTTTCACTTCTGATACCCGCCCCCAGTGGGCATCACTGCTGCTAAGCCTTCTGGTATCGGTAGTGCTCGATCGTATTCCTCTAGTGAATTGTCATGCTTTGCGCCATTCGAATCAATAAAACCACAGTGGGTGATGTGATATCCCGCTTTTGCTGAGCTGCATCTTATAACTTCCAACACGAACTCCTGTCCCAACTGGTGACAGCCGGTTGGCGTCACCAAGGTCCGCTGCTACGCGGCGGGGCTTCTTCCGCGGCTGGGCCAGCCACACAATATCCAAGTCACAAAAGGTTGCCCCCTAGGAAGAGCCCACACAGGTAGGAAAACTTATTGTTGTTAAATGGAAGCTACAGCACAGTTATTCGGGACACCTCACATCTTGTTTCTTGAATCTGACGCGTTTCGTGCTGACTCGCACTTTATCACAGGTATAGTCTCAAGCAAAGCATGGCAGTTCGAGAACCTCTTTTCACTTCTGATACCCGCCCCCAGTGGGCGTCACTGCTGCTAAGCCTTCTGGTATCGGTAGTGCTCGATCGTATTCCTCTAGTGAGTTGTCATGCTTTGCGCCATTCGAATCAATAAAACCACAGTGGGTGATGTGATATCCCGCTTTTGCTGAGCTGCATCTTATAACTTCCAACACGAACTCCTGTCCCAACTGGTGACTGCCGGTTGGCGTCACCAAGGTCCGCTGCTACGCGGCGGGGCTTCTTCCGCGGCTGGGCCAGCCGCACAATATCAAAGTCACAAAAGGTTGCCCCCTAGGAAGAGCCCACACAGGTAGGAAAACTTATCGTTGTTTAATGGAAGCTGCAGCACAGTTATTCGGGACACCTCACATCTTGTTTCTTGAAGCCGACGCGTTTCGTGCTGACTCGCACTTTATCACAGGCATAGTCTCAAGCAAAGCATGGCAGTTCGAGCACCTCTTTTCACTTCTGATACCCGCCCCCAGTGGGCGTCACTGCTGCTAAGCCTTCTGGTATTGGTAGTGCTCGATCGTATTCCTCTAGTGAATTGTCATGCTTTGCGCCATTCGAATCAATAAAACCACAGTGGGTGATGTGATATCCCGCTTTTGCTGAGCTGCATCTTATAACTTCCAACACGAACTCCTGTCCCAACTGGTGACCTCCGGTTGGCGTCACCAAGGTCCGCTGCTACGCGGCAGGGCTTCTTCCGAGGCTGTGCCAGCCGCACAATATCCAAGTCACAAAAGGTTGCCCCCTAGGAAGAGCCCACACAGGTAGGAAAACTTATCGTTGTTTAATGGAAGCTGCAGCACAGATATTCGGGACACCTCACATCTTGTTTCTTGAAGCCGACGCGTTTCGTGCTGACTCGCACTTTATCACAGGCATAGTCTCAAGTAAAGCATGGCAGTTCGAGCACCTCTTTTCACTTCTGATACCCGCCCCCAGTGGGCGTCACTGCTGCTAAGCCTTCTGGTATCGGTAGTGCTCGATCGTATTCCTCTTGTGAGTTGTCATGTTTTGCGCCATTCGAATCAATAAAACCACAGTGGGTGATGTGATATCCCGCTTTTGCTGAGCTGCATCTTATAACTTCCAACACGAACTCCTGTCCCAACTGGTGACCGTCGGTTGGTGTCACCAAGGTCCGCTGCTACGCTACGGGGCTTCTTCCGAGGCTGTGCCAGCCGCACAATATCCAAGTCACAAAAGGTTGCCCCCTAGGAAGAGCCCACACAGGTAGGAAAACTTATCGTTGTTTAATATATATATTACATAAATTGTTCAGTAAAGCGCACACTCGAAGTCCTCTGCAAGTGCAAAAAATGGAACTTTATTCCTCAGACATTGTTGGTGCAGGCTGGGACCTGTAGTGTCCTTTGTACAATTCTCACCCTTCAGTGGGCTCTGCGCCGTGACACACTCTTTATAAATTCAAAATACCCTCCAGTGGGTTTCCGGTTAACCAGTACCAGTTAATTTGATTAAGACCATTTGTCCCAGCCTGCACCAACAATGTGAACTTACCAGAAAGGTCCACTAGAGGGCAATACATTTGAAGTAATACGAGTGTCCTTTGTTTCTGCGCAGGTGCACCAACAGCCTGTGATCAAGGAGCGAGGCAGCTCTGAAACGCGTTAGGCAACTCACCATCTGGATGCCAGTGCCGGTTTGCCTCAATAAAGAATTCAGTGGAATGACCTTGTTGTGGAGTGCGTCTTCATGCAGTGGATAAAAACTTTGTAAAATATATATATATACACATAATACATACTGGCGGTTGCCAGTTGGTAGTTATAGTTAGGACCTTGTTTCTATTCAAAAAGCATTTTTTCTTTTGCCAATATCTTTGGCGCCGTTTGACGAATCTTCGCAAGATTTTTAAAACTAATGGTTTGCTCAGGTCAGCCCCTGTCTTGAAAGTTTTGGGGTGATTCATCAAGCGGGGGGCCGAGAAAAAAAGGGGTCCCAAAATGCGTTTCCCCATGTTAATTTCCATAGGAACTTTAGACAAAGCTACAGCCCGAACTGCTGAACGGAATTACACCAAATTTGGCGAAAAGGTAGGTCTTGGTTCAGAAAGCGTGCTTTTTAAAAAAATGGTGTAAATCCATTCAGTAGTTCCTGAGAAATTCAAAAATATCGATATCTGAGGGCCGAGGAGGATTCGTGAACCCTCCTGAGCGCGAGCTTGATTCTGATTGGCTGTCAACACTCCAAACCAGGAAGTATTGGCAGTCATCTTGTGACTCGGTAAAACTGAGTCACAAGAAATCAGTTAAAAAAAGCATAAAGACAAGAAAAGGGGACAGGGTAGAAACACCTTGACCTCCAACAAGGACCCCCAGGGCCAACAAAAGCATTTTTTTTTTTTAAATCAGCTGAATTCACACTGGGTACGCGAATCCGGCTGGAAAAAGAAAAAAACGAAGCACGGACTCCCGCGCCTCATTTTCTATAAGCCCCCGGGTGGGCCAGGTCCAGGGGGCAATACCTAATTATGTATTGGGGCCTGCGGGGCCCCCGCAGCCCCAGGGACGGCACCTCCCCGGGGCTTAGATAATCATATGCGGGGGGCATGCGGCCCCCCGCAGCCCCAGGGACCGCCACCTCCCCGGAGCTTTTTTAAAAATGCGTGGGGGGACTCCTGCCCCCACGTTGCCCCAGGGACCGCCACCTCCCTGTGGCATTGTTATTTTAGGGCGGGGGCCTCATGGGTCCCCTGAAACCCCAGGGACCGCCACCTCCCCGGGGCTATAATTTATTTAGGTCAGGGGGCCAGGTGGGCCCCCCGCAAGCCCTGGGGACCACCACCTCCCTGGGGCTATAATTTATTTAAATGCGGGGGCCACGCGGCCCCCCGCAGCCCTGGGGACCACCACCTCCCCGGGGCTACTTTGAAAAACAAAGTGTGGGGGGGCTCGAGCCTCACCACACTGCCCCAGGGACCACCACCTCTCTGGGGCACTGTTCATTAAAATGCGGGGGTCCGTTGCGGAACCCCGGCCCCGGGGACCACCACCTCCCCGTGGCTTTAAACAGTTGGCTGCGTGGCCCTCCTCCTGGAGCCCTAGATGGCCCTGGGGACCGCCACCCCCCAGGGGCGGCTCCTGTAATGTCCCGGGGTGCCCACCCCGGGACATTGCCATTTGCTATGGCAGGCCGGGAGCACAGCTCCCGCCCTGCCATAGCAAACACTGCTTTGCTTCTTGGAAGCGAGAGCAGGGAACCTGCTCTCGCTTCCACGAAGGAAAGCAAAATTGCTTTTGGGCAAGGGTAGCTGCATGTTAGCAGCTCCACTTGTCCAAAAGCAATGCCAGCTCCCACAGGAGGTGGGGAGCTGGCTGGACCGCGGGGGCATTGGGGCTCTCCCCACGGTCCCCAACATGTGGCCAGGCCCCACGGGATGGGGTCCCGGGGGCCAAAAATGGCCCAGGAGGGGGGCCACTCGGCCCCCCTCAGTTTATTTTTAAAAAAAATGAGTGGCCAAGCCCTAGAGCATGGGGTCCCCGGGGCCGAAAATGGCCCGGGAGTGGGGGCCACTTGGCCCCCCTCCATTTAAAAAAAAAAAAAAGCAATGGCCAAGCCCCGGGGGATTGGGTCCCCGGGGCCGAAATTGGCCCGGGAGGGGGGGCCGTGCTGCCCCCTCCCTTTTTTAATTTAACTTAAAAAAAACAAAAACAAAAGAAGGCCGGCCTCAGGGAATGGGGTTCCCGGGGCCCAAACTGGCCTCAGGAGGGGGGCCACGCCGGCCCCCCTCCAAAATAAAAAAAAAGGCTGGGTATGCCCTGGGGGATGGGGTCCCCGGGGCCATAAAAAAAAAAGAAAAAAAAAAAAGAAACCGGTATCTCGCCGGCACGACTCTGCAAACGGTCCTCCTGGCGCACTCTGCGTTGGGGGATTAAGTTCCCATTGCTAGTGAGGGTCCCTGTGGGCCAACTAGGCCACAAGGAACCTCCAGTAAGCCCCACAGAGTGGGATTGCTGAGAGGTGGCACGAGGCCACTCCCCTTTTTACACCACTCTGCAAATGGGCCTCTTGGCACATTGCTAGTGGGGTGATGAGGTCCCCTTGTGTCCTAAGGACCTTAGGACTGAAGTGGACTTCATCCCCCAAGCAGCAGTGGGCCAGGCGGCGCGTTTGCAAAGTGGTGTAAAAAGGGGGCGTGGCCTTGGACCACTCTCAGCAATCCAGCTGTTTGGGGCTTACTGGAGGTAACAGGAAGGCTAGTTGGCCCCCAGGGACCCTCAGGAGGAGGGGACTTCACCCCCCAACCAAGAGTGTGCCAGGAGGTACGTTTGCACGGGGCACGGCCTGTGTCCACCTCTCAGCAATCCCACTGTGTGGGGCTTACTGGAGGTAACAGGTAGGCTAGTTGGCCCCTAAGGACCCCCAGCAGTGAAGTGGACTTTAATCCCCATGCAAGAGCGCGCCAGGGAGCGCGTTTGCAGAGTGGTGGGGAAAGGGGGTGTGGCCTGCTATGAGAACTTAGCAATGCTGCTGTTTGGGACTTACTGGAGGGATTTAGGAGGGGTAGTTGGCCCCCAAGGTTGTCCTTGGGGGCCAACTACCTCTCCTGTTACCTCCACTAAGTCTCACACAGTGGGATTGCTAAGAGGTCTTCAGAGGCCATGCCCCCCCTTTCTCCACCACTCTGCAAACGCACCTCCTGGCACAGTACTGGTTGGGGGATGAAGTCCACTTTACTCCTGAGGGACTTTGGTGGCCAAGAAGCCCTCCTGGAGCTCCTGTAAGTCCAACGCAGCGGAATTCCTGAGCGCTGGTTGGAGGTCCAGCCCCCATTCTCCACCACTCTGCAAATGCGACTACCAGTTAAAGAAGCATTTGTAATATAATAGGTCTCGCATTTGCAAGAGTTAGAACTATTGGCGTTGTAAATCTAAAAGTTTTTTACTTATGTTTTTTTAGAGTGTAGTGGGTGTACTTTGTGTGTAGTGGAATTATGTGGTATGTTGTGCAGTGAAATTATGTGGATAGAAAGTATGTGGTATTTAGTGTATAGGAATGATGTAGAGTGGGATTATGTGTTATGGAGAGTAATTATGTGGTATGGTAGTCTGTGTTGTATAGTGGTAACCTCAGGTTTAGTCTTCCTCGTTTCCACAGAAGCTAAATTATGAACTCAATGAGACAAAAAAAAGAAGGAATCACTGAGGAGCACTTCTGGACCTAGACAGAGGTATGAGCAGGGCCACTGGAATTATGCGATTGTTTGGTTGCACCGACTTTCGCACAATTATATATTTTCCGCATTAGCCACACAATACATCAGCTGCTGCCTAATCTGCAGATTTGAACAAAAAAAAGCCTTGTTTCTAGCTCAAACGGCTCAAACGTTACCAAAAATGCAGCAACAAGTGTTACAGCGTGGTGGAAGGCCCTTTGCAAACCTAGAATGGTCACCTGTTACTTATTGTTAAATGTGGGTGTTAAATTGGTACCAATGGTGTGCAAACCACTCTTGCTTCTTTTTGCGCCTCTCTTGCCACTTTCTGCATTTCTGTTGCTTCTGTCTGCAACTTTCTTTTCTTTCTGCACTTCTTTTGCCTCTTTCTGCTCATCTCGTCCACTTTCTGCACCTCTCTTGCCTCTTTCTGCACCTCTCTGGCCTCTTTCTGCACCTCTGTTGCCTTTTTCTGCACCTCACTTGCTTCTTCCTGTACCCCTCTTGCCTCTTTCTGCACCCCTGTTCCCTCTTTCTGGACCTCTCCTGCCTGTTTCTGCACCTTTCTTGCTTCTTTCTACACGTCTCTTGCCTCTTTCTGCACCTCTCTTGCCTCTTTCTGCACCTCTCTTGCCTTTTTCTGCACCTCACTTGCTTCTTCCTGTACCCCTCTTGCCTCTTTCTGCACCCCTGTTCCCTCTTTCTGGACCTCTCCTGCCTGTTTCTGCACCTTTCTTGCCTCTTTCTACACTTCTCTTACCTCTTTCTGCATCTCTGTTGTTTCTTTCTGCACTTCTCTTACCTCTTTCTGCACCCCTCTTGCCTCTTTCTGCACCTCTGTTGCTTCTTTCTGCACTTCTCTTGCTTCTTTCTGCACCTCTGTTGCTTCTTTCTGCACCCCTCTTCCCTCTTTATGCACCTCTCTTGCCTCAGTCTGCCCACCTGTTCCCTCTTTCTGCACCACTTTTGCCTGTTTCTGCAACTCTCTTGCCTCTTTCTGCAGTTCTCTTGCCCCCTTCTGCACCTCACTTGCCTCTTTCTGCAACTCTCTTGCCTCTTTCAGCAGTTCTCTTGCCTCCTGCACATCTCTTGCCTCTTCCAACACTTCTCTTGCCTGTTTCTGCACCTCTCTTGCCTCTTTCTGCACCTCTCTTGCCTCTTTCTGCACCTCACTTGCTTCTTTCTGCACCCCTTTTGCCTGGTTCTGCACCCCTCTTCCCTCTTTGTGCAACTCTCTTGCCTCTTTCTGTACCTCTGTTGCTTCTTTCTGCACCTCTCTTGTCTCTTTCTGCACCCTTCGTGCCTCTTTCAACACCTCTGTTGCTTCTTTTTGCCATTCTCTTCCTTCTTTCTGCACCCCTCCTGCCTCTTTCTGTACCGCTCTTGCCTCTTTGTGCACCTCTCCTAACCCTTTCTGCACCCCTCTTGCCTCTTTTTGCACCTCTGTTGGTTCTTTCTGCACCTCTTTTGCTTCGTTATGCACTTCACTTGCCTCTTTCTGTACCCCTCTTGCCTCTTTCTGCACCTCTGTTGGTTCTTACTGCACTGCTCTTGATTCTTTCTGCACCTCTGTTCCAAATTTCTGCATCCCTCTTGCCTTTTTCTGCATCCCTCTTCCCTCTTTCTGCACCTCTCTTGCCTCAGTCTGCCCACCTGTCCCCTCTTTCTGCACCCCTTTTGCCTGTTTCTGCAACTCTCTTGCCTCTTTCTGCAGTTTCTTTGCCTCCTTCTGCACTTCACTTGCCTCTTTTTGCTCCTCTGTTCGTTCTTTTGCACTGCTCTTGCTTCATTCTGCACCTCTCTTGCAAATTTCTGCACCCCTCTCCCTATTTCTGTACCTCCTTTGCCTGTTTCTGCAACTCTCTTGCCTCTTTCTGCAGTTCTCTTGCCTCCTTCTGCACCTCTGTTGCTTCTTTCTGCACTTCTCTTGCATCTTTCTGCACCCCTGTTGCTTCATTCTGCACTTCCCATGCTTCTTTCTGCACCTGTCGTGCTTCTTTCTGCACCTGTCTTGCCTCTTTCTGCATCTCACTTGCCTCTTTCTGCACTTCTCTTGCTTCTTTCTACACCTCTGTTGCTTCTTTCAGCAATTCTCTTGCCTCTTTCTGCACTTATCTTGCCTGTTTCTGCACCTCTCTTGCCTCTTTCTGTACCTCTCTTGCCTCTTCTAAGCCCCACTTGCTTCTTTCTGCACCACTCTTGCCTCTTTATGCACCTCACTTGCTTCTTTCTGAACCTCTCTTGCCTCTTTCTGCATCTCACTTGAGTCTTTCTGCACTTCTCTTGCTTCTTTCTACACCTCTGTTGCTTTTTTTGCACTTCTCTTCCTATTTCTGCATCCCTCTTGCCTCTTTCTGCACCTCTGTTGCTTCTTTCTGCACTTCTCTTGCCTCTTTCTGCACCCCACTTGCCTCTTTATGCACCCATCTTCCCTCTTTGTGCACCTCTCTTGCCTCTTTCTGCACCTCTCTTGCCTCTTTCTGCACCCCTCTAGCCTCTTTCCGTATCTCTTTTGCTTGTTTCTGCTCTTCTTTTGACTCTTTCTGTACCCCTCTTGCCTCCTTCTGCACATCTGATGTTGCTTACTGCACTGCTCTTGCTTCTTTCTGTACCTCTCTTGCAAATTTCTGCACCCCTCTTGCCTCTTTCGGAACCCTTCTTCTCTCTCTCTGCACCCCTGTTCCCTCTTTCTGTACCTCTTCTGCCTGTTTCTGCACCTCTGTTCCTTCTTTCTGCACTTCTCTTGCTTCTTTCTGCACCCCTCTTGCCTCTTTCTGCACCTCTGTTGCTTATATCTGCACTTCTCTTGCCTCTTTCAACACTTCTCTTGCCTGTTTCTGCACCTCTCTTGCCTCTTTCTGCACCTCTCGCCTCTTTCTGCTCCTCTCTTGCCTCTTTCTGCACCCCTATTGCCTCTTTCTGCACCTCTTTGGCTTTTTTCTGAACTTCTCTTGCCTCTTTCAGCACCCCTATTGCCTCTATCTGCACCTCTGTTGGTTCTTTCTGCACTGCTCTTGCTTCTATCTGCTACTCTCTTGCACATTTCTGCACCCCTCTTGCCTCTTTCTGCACCTCTGTTGGTTCTTTCTGTACCTCTCTTGCCTCTGTGTGCACCCTTGTTCCCTCTTTGTGCACCTCTTTTACCTGTTTCTGCAACTCTCTTGCCTCTTTCTGCACTTTTCTTGCCTCTTTCTGCAACTCTGTTGCTTCCTTCTTCACTTCTCTTGCCTCTTTCTGCACCCCTCTTGCTTCTTTCTGCATCTCTGTTGCTTCTTTCTGGACTTCTCTTGCTTCTTTCTATACCTCTCTTGCTTCTTTCTGCACCCCTCGTGCCTCATTCTGCATCCCTCTTCCCTTTTCCTGCATGTCTCTTGGTTCTTTCTGCACTTCTCTTGCCTCTTTCTGCACCCCTCTTGCCTCTTTCTGCACCTCTTTTGCTTCTTTCTGTACTTCTCTTGCCTCTTTCTGCACCCCTCTTGCCTCTTTCTGCACCTCTGTTGGTTCTTTCTGCACTGCTCTTGCTTCTTTCTGCACCTCTGTTGTTTCTTTCTGCACTTCTCTTGCTTCTTTCTACACCTCTCTTGCTTCTTTCAGCACCCCACTTGCCTATTTCTGCACTCATCTTCCCTCTTTGTGCACCTCTCTTGCCTCTTTCTGCACCTCTCTTGCCTCTTTCTGCATCCCTCTAGCCTCTTTCCTCATCTCTTTTGCTTGTTTCTGCTCTTCTTTTGCCTCTTTCTGTACCACTCTTGCCTCCTTCTGCACCTCTGTTGTTGCTTACTGCACTGCTCTTGCTTCTTTCTGCACCTCTCTTGCAAATTTCTGCACCCCTCTTCTCTCTTTCTGCACCCCTGTTCCCTCTTTCTGCACCTCTTTTGCCTGTTTCTGCACCTCTGCTGCCTCTTTCTGAACTTCTCTTGCCTCATTCTGCACCTCTGTTGCTTCTTTCTCCACTTCTCTTGCATCTTTCTGCACCTCTCTTCCCTCTTTCTGCACCTCTCTTGCTTCTTTCTGTACCTCTCTTGCCTCTTTCTGTACCCTTCTTCCCTCTTTCTGCACCTCTCTTGCCTCTTTCTGCACCCCTCTTGCCTCTTTCTGCACACACAGGGCTACTTTTAAACTGACCTCAGGCTCAGCAGTGCACACATGCAAGTGCAGAAAATGGTTTATCACCTCTAAACTGCCATGCCCTATTATATGCTAGGTACTTAGAGGTAGTTTTAATCCACCTGACCTATTATGTACTAGGGCCTTACAGGGGGGTCAGGCCAATCACAGGGGTACCCCAACCAATAGTGTACCCTAGTGTATGTAGGTGTTTTCACTGTATTCTAAGTGTATTTCAGCATAGCACTGGCTCTGGGCCTGGTTAGGCAGAGCTCAGGGTCAGTCAGAGTCACTTACCACCAGTACCAGTCAGCAAAATTTGGGGGGTGCCCAGGACACAGCATGATTTTGCAACAAGGCCTCTTTCTGCACCTCTGTTGGTTCTTTCTGCATATCTCTTGCTTCTTTCTGCACCTTTCTTCCTCTTTCTGGACTTCTGTTGCCTCTTTCTGCATTTCTCTTGCTTCTTTCTGCGCCTTTCTTGTTCTTTCTGCACATTTCTCTGCACATGTCCTACCTCTGTAGGCATACTTAGAAATTAGCTTTCAAGGACGTTATTAGCATTTAAAAAACCATTGAAATTCACTGAAAAAACCATAGGTTTCAGGGACATTATAGTTAGAAATTAGCATTTAAAAAAACACAGCAATTCACTAAAAAAAACACAGGTTTCAGGGACGTTATACTTAGTTGGACATTTCACTCGTACAAAACCAGAGAAATTTGGCCGTTATAGTTAGTCGAGCTAACTATAACTCGCGCCACCGCAATGCACTGCTGATGACGTCACATATTTCATCACTCATGACATGGTCAGTGACATCACTGATGACATCACTGATGACATCATCCATGCGATCATCTGATGCACCTCCTCATACCCTAATATAACCTTTGATACACCCACTCTAAAATACAGAATGCCATTCTCGAAACCATAGACACACCAATACCAGTTAATACATACCCACTCACTAATTCCTAGATCTACACATACATCTACTCACTCACCCATACAGTCACTCATACGTGCAGTCACTCATCAATTCAACCACTATTATATGCAGTCATACACCCATACAGACACTCACACACCGCCACTCACCCATAGAGTTACTCACACACCTAGTCAGTCATGCAAAGAATCAATTACACTCCCATGTACTCACCTATACAGTTATACACACACCACCTCACTTATTCATACAGACACTAACACATACTTACTCTCTTATGCAATCACTGACACAAACACACACTCATGCATACAGCCACTCTCACAATCACTCACTCTCACATATATTTAGTTATATACTCCAACACTCATATATACTGCCTTTCACATATGTAGTTACTCACACATAAACCACTGAGACATCCATTCACTCACCGACACAGCCATACGCACACTCACTCACCCATACAGCCCCTCACAGATGCACTCATGAACCCATACACCCACTAAATCACCCACTCACACATCCATGCAGGGAGTTATACCCCCCCACCCACCCACACAGACACTCAAGCATCCATACAGGTACTCAGACAACCAATCAATAACCCATATAGACACTCATGTTGCTAGTCACCAACCCATGCAGCCACTTACACACCAACTGACAGACAGATACAGGCATTCACACAGATTAGTCATTCACCCATGCATTCACTAAGACACATTTAATCACTCACTAATACAGTCAGACACGCACCCACAACACCATCCATACAGACACTCATATACCCACTCATTCTTCAAATACACCTTGGCGTATATATAGATAACATTCTTAAACTTTTCAGAAACACTCAGTCACTGGATGATGTCATCAGTGATGTCATCAGTGATGTCACTGACCATGTCATGAGTGATGTAATATGTGACGTCATCAGCAGTGCATTGCGGGGGCGTATAGTTAGCTCAACTAACTATAACGGCCAAATTTCTCTGGTTTTGTACGAGTGAAATGTCCAATTAAATATAACGTCACTGAAACCTGTGGTTTTTTCAGTCTATATATATATATTTACTAAAAGAACCGCAGGTTTCAGGGACGTTATAGTTAGTTGGACATTTCACTCGTACAAAACCAGAGAAATTGCCCGTTATAGTTAGTAGAGCTAACTATAACTCGCACCCCCTCAATGCACTGCTGATGACATCACATATTACTCACTCATGACATGGTCAGTGACATCACTGATGACATCACTGATGACATCTCAAATGACATCACTGATGACATTACTGATGACATCATCAATGTGATAATCTGATGCACCTCCTCACACCCTAATATAACCTTTGATACACCCACTCTAAAATACAGACTACCATTTTCAAAACCATAGACACACCAATACCAGTTACTACATACGCACTCACTGATTCTTAGGTCTACACACACATCCACTCATTCACCCATACAGTAACTCATACATGCAGTCACTCATCAATACAGCACTATCATATGCACTCATACACCTATACATACACTCACACACCGCCACTCATCCATAGACTTACTCACACACCTCCTCAGTCATGCAAAGAATCAATCACACCCATTTACTCACCTATACAGTTATACACAGACCACCTCACTTATTTATACAAATACTAACACATACTTACTCTCTTATACAATCACTCATACAAGCAGACACTCATCCATACAGCCACTCTCACAATCACTCACTCTCACGTATAGTCATTTGTATACCCCAACACTCACATATACTGCCTCTCACATATGAAGTTACTCACACATACACCACTGGGACATCCATTCACTCACCAACACACCCATACACACTCACCCACCCATACAGCCCTTCACAGATTCACTTTTGGACCCATACACCCAGTGAATCACCCACTCACACATCTATGCACAGAGTCATTCACCCCCCACCCACTCACAAAGACACTCAGGCACCCATACAGATACTCAGACAACCAATCAATAACCCATATAGACAGTCATGTAGCTACTCACCAACCCATGCAGCCGCTTATACACCAACTGACAGACTGGTACAGACATTTACACAGTTTACTCACTAACCCATCCATTCAGTAAGACACTTAATCAGTCACTTATACAATCAGTCACGCACCTACTAAATCATCCATACAGACACTTATACACCCACTCATTCTTCAATACACCTTGGCATATATATATAAAACATATTTAAACTTTAAAGAAATACACATTCACTGGTTGATGTCATCAGTGATGTCATCAGTGATGTCATTTGAGATGTCATCAGTGATGTCATCAGTGATGTTACTGACCATGTCATGAGTGATGTAATATGTGATGTCATCAGCAGTGCATTGCGGGCGCGAGTTATAGTTAGCTCTACTAACTATAACCGCCGAAATTCTCTGGTTTTGTATGAGTGAAATGTCCAACTAACTATAACGTCCCTGAAACCTATGGTTTTTTCAGTGAATTTCTAAGGTTTTTTAAATGCTAATTCCTAACTATAACGTGCCTGAAACCTATGGTTTTTTCAGTGAATTTCAAAGGTTTTTTAAATGCTAATTTCTAACTATAACGTCCCTGAAACCTATGGTTTTTTTGTGAATTTCAAAGGTTTTTAAATGCTAATTTCTAACTATAACATAGCAGTCGCGTTTGCAGAGTAGTGGAGAAAGGTGAGCGTGGCCTTCAAACACCTTTTAGCAATCCCACTGTGTGGGATTTAGCGGAGGTAACAGGAGGGATAGTTGGCCCCCAACGTCAACCTTGGGGGCCAACTACCCCTTTATTACCTCCAGTAAGTCCCACACAGCAGGATTGCTAACTTGTTATATCAGGCCCACCCCCTCCCTGCACCACTGTGCAAATGCGCCCCCTGGCACGTTGTAAGTTGGGGGATTAAGTCCCCTTGAATCCTGAGGGCCCCTGGGAGCCAACTAGCCCACCAGGTACCTCCAGTAAGCGCCACAGAGAGGTGTAAAAAGGGGCATGGCCTCGAACCACCTCTCTGCAACGCAGCTCTGTGGCGCTTACTGGAGGTACCCGGTGGGCTAGTTGGCCCCTAGGGACCCTCAGGATTGAAGGGAACTTAATCCCCCAATTTACAACGCGTCAGGGGGCACATTTGCACACTTGTTATGTCAGGCCCTGCCCCCTCCCTGCACCACTGTGCAAACGCACCCCCTGGTGCATTGTAAGTTGGGGGATTAAGTCCCCTTGAATCCTGAGGGTCCCTGGGGGCCAACTAGCCCACCAGGTACCTCCAGTAAGCGCCACAGAGCTGTGTTGCAGAGAGGTGTAAAAAGGGGCTTGGCCTCGAACCACCTCTCTGCAACGCAGCTCTGTGGCGCTTACTGGAGGTACCTGGTGGGCTAGTTGGCCACCAGGGACCCTCAGGATTGAAGGGGACTTAATCCCCCAATTTACAATGCACCAGGGGGCACATTTGCACACTTGTTATGTCAGGTCCGCCTCCTCCCTGCACCACTGTGCAAACACACCCCCTGGCGCATTGTAAGTTGGGGGATTAAGTCCTCTTGAATCCTGAGGGTCCCTGGGCCCGGGGACTCCATCCCCTGGGGCCGGCCCTTTGCATTGGGGACCATGGGGGGAGCCCCAATGCCCTCACGGTCCCGGCGGCTCCCCGCCTCCTGTGGGAGCCGGCAATGCTTTTGAGCAAGGGGAGCTGCTGACATGCAGCTCCCCTTGCTCAAAAGCAATCCTGCTTTGCTTCATTGAAGCAAGAGCAGGTTTTCCTGCTCTCGCTTCAATGAAGCAAAGCAGAGTTTGCAATGACAGGGCGGGAGCTGTGCTCCCGCCCTGTCATTGCAAACAGCAATGTCCCGGGGGTGGGCACCCCGGGACATTGCAGGAGCCGGCCCTGGGGGGTGGCGGTCCCCAGGGCCCCCCTCCCTTCATTTTGAAAGCCCCGGTGAGGTGGTGGTCCCCGGGGCTGGGGGTCCATTCCGGACCCCCGAATTTGAATAAAGAGTGCCCCGGGGAGGTGGTGGTCCCCGGGGCGTGTGGGGGGGCTCTTGCCCCCCACACTCCTTCTTTTTTTTTTTTAAACAGAGCCCCGGGGAGGTGGTGGTCCCCGGGGCTGCGGGGGGGCCGCGTGCCCCCGCATACAATTAAAAAAGCCCCGGGGAGGTGGTGGTCCCCGGGGCAGCGTGGGGGGGTGGGACCCCCCCACACATTCATTTTTTTAAAAGCCCCGGGGAGGTGGCGGTCCCCGGGGCTGCGGGGGGGCCGCTTGCCCCCGCACATAATTAGCATAGCCCCGGGCATTGCCCCCGGGACCTGGACCACCCGGGGGCCTCATTAAAATGAAGCGCATTTTTTTTTTTTTTCGGCGGGATTCGGGAGCCCAACGTGAATTCTGCCGTTTAAAAAAAAAAACGCTTTTTTTGGCCCTGGAGGTCCTTGTGGAACCCCCTGAGCAGGCCTAGGGGGTCAGGGTGTTTCTACCCTGCCCCCTTTTCTTCTTTTGAACCTCTTTTTTGCTGTTTTCTTGTGACTCGGTTCAATCGGAGGTACACAGCACAAAAGCCACTCATCGTGCGTTCAGTATGTTGCATGATGGGACTAGCAGTTCTTTACATCGAGCTGCTGGAGTGCTTTGTGAGGGAAACGCAGCTCAGATGAGCACCTCACCACTATGGAGGGAGGAGCATAAAAGAGGACATTTTAAAGAAACGTTGAGTAAACTGAGGCATTTGAAGAAGGCAAACCGCCGAAACGCGTCATGCCGAACTTTCTTTTAATAAATGGTTATGGAAGCCCCGCTGTGTCCCTGAATTTTCTCAGATGGGAGGAGATGTTCTTTGCACATATCGCGTGTTGCCAATGACACGCTACAGGGACCCTTCCACTAAGAGGTCGTGACAACTCGTTGACAATTGCTGTGAATCACTCCGAGGGATCGGACTGCCACGACCCGCTACTTGACCCCTGGATAGATGAATCGCTGCTGCCAATGGCGGTCCATGACTACATGGAGAGACGTAGTCACTGTACTTGCGTCTCCGGATTTACTGCCAGTGGGACAGGTTGGCTGGAAGTAGGGGCCAAGGACTGTTTATTTGCCCTGCATTTTTACCAAGGCTTCTTCCTGAACTGCATTATGTAACCAGTTACAATCGGAGGTACACAGCACAAAAGCCACTCATCGTGCGTTCAGTATGTTGCATGATGGGACTAGCAGTTCTTTACATCGAGCTGCTGGAGTGCTTTGTGAGGGAAACGCAGCTCAGGTGAGCACCTCACCACTATGGAGGGAGGAGCATAAAGAAACGATGAGTAAACTGAGGCATTTGAAGAAGGCGTACCGCCGAAACGCGTCATGCGAACTTTCTTTTAATAAATGGTTATTGAAGCCCCGCTGTGTCCCTGAATTTTCTCTGATGGGAGGAGATGTTCTTTGTATATATATATATATATATATATATTCACTGAAAAAACCATAGGTTTTAGGGACAGTTATAGTTACTTGGACATTGCACTCGTACAAAACCCGTGAAATTCCCCGTTATAGTTAGTTCAGCTAACTATAACTCGCGCTCCCGCAATGCACTGCTGATGACGTCACATATTACATCACTCATGACATGGTCAGTGACATCACTGATGACATCACTGATGACATCTCAAATTACATCACTGATGACATCATCCAGTGACTGTGTGTTTCTGTAAAGTTTAAATATTTTTAATATATATAGGAAAAGACGTATTGAAGAATGAGTGGGTGTGTAAGTGTCTGTATGGATGATTTAGTAGGTGCGTGACTGACTCTATAAGTGAGTGATTTAACGTATCTTACTGAATGCATGGGTTAGTGACTAAACTGGGTGAATGTCTGTATCCGTCTGTCTGTTGCTGTGTAAGTGGCTGCATGTGTTTGTGAATAGCAAAAATGAGTGTCTATATGAGTTATTGAATGCTTGTCTGAGTATCTGTATGGGTGCCTGAGTGTTTGTGTGGGAGGGGTGTGTGCAACTCTGTGCATAGATGTGTGAGTGGGTGATTCACTGGGTGGATGGTTTCAAGAGTGCATCTGTGATAGACTGTATGGGTGGGTAAGTGTGTGTAAGAGTGTGTTAGTGAGTGAATGTATGTCCCAGTGGTACATGTGTGAGTAACTACATATGTGAAAGGCAGTATATATGTGTGTTGGAGTATATAAATAGCTATAAGCAAGAGTGAGTGATTGTGATAGTGGCTGTATGGATGAGTGTGTGCTTGTATCAGTGATTGTATAAGAGCGTAACAATGTGCTACTATTTGTATGAGTAAGTGAGCTGGTGTGTGTATAACTGTATAGGTGAGTAAATGGCAGTGTGTTTAATTATTTGCATGACTGACTAGGTGTCTGAGTATCTCTATGGATGAGTGGCGTTGTTTGAGTGTCTATATAGGAGTAAGAGTGCATATGATAGTCCTGTACTGAGTGACCGTAAGTATGAGTGACTGTACGGGTGAGTGAGTGGATGTGTGTGTGTAGACCTAAGAATCAGTGAGTGGGTATGTAGTTATTGGTGTTGGAGTGTCTATGGTTTTGCGAATGGCAGTCTGTAATTTAGAGTGGGTGTATCAAAGATTATATTAGGGTGTGAGGAGGTGCATCAGATTATCACGTGGATGATGTCATCAGTGATGTCATTTGAGATGTCATCAGTGATGTCATCAGTGATGTCACTGACCATGTCATGAGTGATGTAATATGTGACGTCATCAGCAGTGCATTGCGGGCGCGAGTTATAGTTAGCTGAACTAACTATAACGGGGGAATTTCACGGGTTTTGTACGAGTGCAATGTCCAAGTAACTATAACTGTCCCTAAAACCTATGGTTTTTTCAGTGAATTTCAAAGGTTTTTTAAATGCTAATTTGTAACTATAACGTGTCTGAAACCTATGGTTTTTTCAGTGAATTTCAAAGGTTTTTAAATGCTAATTTGTAACTATAACGTGTCTGAAACCTATGGTTTTTTCAGTGAATTGCAAAGGTTTTTTAAATGCTAATTTCTAACTATAACGTGCCTGAAACCTACGGTTTTTTCAGTGAATTTCAAAGGTTTTGTAAATGACAATTTTTAAATGTATTAATTGTTATATTCATTTTTTTCATACTGATTTACTACATTTTTAGAAACAATTTTTTTTACAGATTTTATTTTTAAATTACATTGTAATTACATTATACATTACATTACAAAAATACTTTCTCAGAATGAATTACTTTAGTTTAAATACTTTGCACATAGGCAATAGACTTTTAAGTACAGTAGTTACAGTTGTTGCAATGGGCAACACATTTTCAAACACAATGCAACATTCAGCTCAATGTGAATTTCTAGTTAAATGCAATTAGTTACTTTATGGATTACTTTTGTAACCACAGGACTGGATCCTAGATTCAGTCCTGGTACATCTCCTGTAAACAGTTGAGTAAAAGCGTTTTGGTTACAGTCGTGATTTTTAAGGAATATTATTGTATTTTAAAAGTTGACACTTAGAAACTTTTTCTGATAGAATCACCAATGTTATCCTATGGAAGGAAATTCACTTAGCAGGTAAAAACTGTTATCGTTACTTTTTCTTACTCAGTGTTGGATCCTGGATCCAGCACTGGTGCATCTCCTGTAAACAGTTGAAAGAATGCGTTTAAGTCATACAGGTGATTTTTAAGGAATATTTGTAGTTTGTAAAAATCAACACTTTGAAACTTTTTTGCTGAAAACCAGACAATGGATTCCTATGGAAGAAAATATAAGTTACTGGTAAGTACGGTTAAAATTACTTTTCAGGATTAGTACTGGGCTGAGAGATGCAGCACTGAGGTCTCTCCTGATAACAGGTGAGTAAATCGGAATTCGTATTTCGGCTGATTTTAGAGGAATATTTTAAAGTTCCAAAACTCCACACTTAGAAGAATTTCCAAGTGAAACCAGTCAATGTTAGCCTATGGAAGGAAATTCAAGTTACTGGTAAGTACGGTTAAAATTACTTTTCAGGACCAGTACTGGGCTGAAAGATACAGCACTGAGGTCTCTCCTTATAACAGGTGAGTAAATCGGAATTTGTATTTCGGCTGATTTTAGAGGAATATTTGTATGTTTCAAAAATCAACACTTAGAAACTTTTTCAGCAAAAAGCAGGCAATGATATCCTATGGAAGGAAATTCAAGTTACTGGTAAGTACGGTTAAAATTACTTTTGAGGATCAGTACTGGGCTGAAAGATGCAGCACTGAGGTCTCTCCTGATAACAGGTGAGTAAATCGGAATTCGTATTTCGGCTGATTTTAGAGGAATATTTTAAAGTTCCAAAACTCCACACTTAGAAGAATTTCCAAGTGAAACCAGTCAATGTTAGCCTATGGAAGGAAATTCAAGTTACTGGTAAGTACGGTTAAAATTACTTTTGAGGATCAGTACTGGGCTGAAAGATGCAGCACTGAGGTCTCTCCTGATAACAGGTGAGTAAATCGGAATTCGTATTTCGGCTGATTTTAGAGGAATATTTTAAAGTTCGAAAACTCCACACTTAGAAGAATTTCCAAGTGAAACCAGTCAATGTTAGCCTATGGAAGGAAATTCAAGTTACTGGTAAGTACGGTTAAAATTACTTTTCAGGACCAGTACTGGGCTGAAAGATACAGCACTGAGGTCTCTCCTTATAACAGGTGAGTAAATCGGAATTCGTATTTCGGCTGATTTTAGAGGAATATTTGTATGTTTCAAAAATCAACACTTAGAAACTTTTTCAGCAAAAAAGCAGGCAATGATATCCTATGGAAGGAAATTCAAGTTACTGGTAAGTACGGTTAAAATTACTTTTGAGGATCAGTACTGGGCTGAAAGATGCAGCACTGAGGTCTCTCCTGATAACAGGTGAGTAAATCGGAATTCGTATTTCGGCTGATTTTAGAGGAATATTTTAAAGTTCCAAAACTCCACACTTAGAAGAATTTCCAAGTGAAACCAGTCAATGTTAGCCTATGGAAGGAAATTCAAGTTACTGGTAAGTACGGTTAAAATTACTTTTCAGGACCAGTACTGGGCTGAAAGATACAGCACTGAGGTCTCTCCTGATAACAGGTGAGTAAATCGGAATTCGTATTTCGGATGATTTTAGAAGAATATTTGCACAATGGTGAAGGGAGGGGGCGGGGCCTGAGGTGACATCTGTGCAAACGCGCCCCGTGGCGCGTTTTAAGTTGGGGGATTAAGTCCCCTTGAATTCTGAGGGTCCCTAGGGGCCAACTAGCCCACCAGGAACCTCCAATATGCGCCAGGGGGCTGCGTTGCAGAGACGTGTAGAGAGGCCACACCCCTTTTACACCTCTCTGCAACGCAGCTCTGTGGCGCTTTCTGGATGTACCTGTTGGGCTAGTTGGCCCCCAGGGACCCTCAGGATTGAAGGGGATTTAATTCCCCATCTTAAAACGCGCCACGGGGCCTGTTTGCACACATGTCACCTGAAGCCCCGCCCTCCCTTCACCACTGTGCAAACGCGCCCCGTGGCGCGTTTTAAGCTGGGGATTAAGTCCCCTTGAATCCTGAGGGTCCCCGGAGTCCAACTAGCCCACCATATACCTCCAAAATGCGCCACAGAGCTGCGTTGCAGAGAGGTGTAAAAGGGGTGTGGCCTCTCTACACGTCTCTGCAACGCAGCCCCTGGCGCATATTGGAGGTTCCTGGTGGGCTAGTTGGCCCCCAGGGACCCCCAGTATTCAAGGGGAATTCGTTCCCCTCTGCAAACGCGCCAGGGGGCGCGTTTGCAGAGTGGTGAAGGAAGGGGCGGGGCCTGCAGGCCCGATCGTTTAAAAAAAAAAAAAAAATGTTTTGTCCTCTGAAGGGGGCTGTGTGGCCCCCCTTCCTTTTTCCTGTTTTTGGGCCCTGGGGACCCCATCCCCCAGGGCCTTACCCCTTTTTTAAATGTAATTTTATTAAAAAAAAACGGGAAGGGGGCCGCGTGGCCCCCCTTCCCTGGGCCTGTATTGGCCCCGGGGACCCCATCCCCCGGGGCATGGCCTTTTTTTTATTTTCTTGGGAGGGGGGCTGCGTGGCCCCCCTCCTCAGGCCATTTAAGGCCCCGGGGACCCCATCCCCCGGGGCCGGCCTTTCCATTTTTTTTTTTTTCTTTTTTGAGGAGGGGGGCCGCATGGCCCCCCTCCTGGGCCACTACTTGCCCCGGGGACCCCATCCCCCGGGGCTGGCCCTCTCCGTTGGGGACTGTGGGGGTCCCCAATCCCCCACAGTCCCGCCGGCTCCCCACGTCCCTTGGGAGCCGGCATTGCTGTTCCACATGGGGAGCAGCTGACATGCTGCTCCCCATGTGGAAAGCAATGTGCTTTGGATATTGGAAGAGAGAGCAGGTTTCCCTGCTCTCTCTTCCAATATCCAAAGCAGTTTGCTATGGCAGGACGGGAGCCGCGAGGCTCCCGTCCTGCCATAGCAACTACAGTGTCCCGGGGGTAGGCACCCCGGGACACTGCAGGAGCCGGCCCTGGGGGGTGGCGGTCCCCAGGGCCATCAAGGGCTCCAGGAGGGGGCCGCGCGGCCCCCTCCCTACATCAGCACAGCCCCGGGGAGGTGGTGGTCCCCGGGCTTCGGGGGTCCAAAACGGACCCCCATTTTAATTTGTTAGTGCCCCGGGGAGGTGGCGGTCCTCGGGGCGTGTGGGGGCTGGAGCCCCCCACACAGGTTGCTCAATGAATAAAAAAAAGCCCCGGGGAGGTGGTGGTCCCGGGGCTGCGGGAGGGCTCAGAGCCCTCCCGCACCATTTTTAAAAAAGCCCCGGGGGTGGCGGTCCCCGGGCTTGGGGGCCCTTGAGGCCCCCCACACATAAAATTAAACCCCCACCATGCCCCCGGGACTTGGGCCACCCGGGGGCAAATACACTCGAAGCGCAGGAGACCGCGCTTCGATTTTTCGGCAGGATTCGCGCACCCTGAGCGCATCCTGCCGATTTTTTTAAAAATCTTTTTTTTTTTTTTTTGCCCAGGGGGTCCTTGTGGGACCCCCTGAGCAAACCTAGGGGGTCAGGGTGTTTCTACCCTGCCCCCTTTGTGCGCTTTGCGCACTTGTTTCTGTCCCTCGGTTCTACCGAGGGACAAAATGGCTGCCAACATTTCCTGAATCGGATTGTTGACAGCCAGCTGACAGCCAATTAACATGCAGCTCGTGATCGGGACGGTGCGCGCAGGGTGCGCTGAGGGTACGCGGACCCTACTCGGCCATAGATATCACTAACTTTTTACTTTTCATTTTCTCAGCAACTACTGAACGGATTTACACCATTTAACAAAAAGGGTTCTTTCTGAACCAAGAACTACCTCTTTGCCAAATTTGGTGTAATTCCGTTCAGCAGTTCGGGCTGTAGCCGTGTCTAAAGTTTCCTATGGAAAAGTGCATGGGGAAAACACGTTTTGGGACCCCCTTTTTTCTCGGCCCCCGCTTGACGAATCCCCCGAGACTTTCAGGGTAGGAGCGGACCGGAGCGGGCCACAAAGTTTGAAAATTTCGCGAAGATACGTCAACCGGCAAGAGAGTTATTTCAAATAGAATGTCGCGGATTTCCTATGGATAATAGGTTGTAACTATAACTATCTACTGGTGACCGCCAGTAGATAATATATATATATATATATATATATATATATATATATATATATATATATATATATATATATCCAAAGCACAGTATTCCACCTGGGGCCAGCCGCACCCGCCACGAGTTCGGCTGGCCCCAGGTGGAATACTGTGCTTTGGATTCAATTTGGGCTGCCTGAACCGCCGCTTACGGACTCTGTTGACCTATTTAGGTTGTGGCTTTTACAAAGCTAGAGTGTTTCACCATATGTGGGACACTCACAGGGGGATATTCACAAGGACTTATCGCCGAGTTATCGCCACCTTAACGCATCAAAAGTGGAGATAGATTTAACGCCCCATTCACAAGCGGTTGCAAACTGCAGACAACGCAAGTATTCCTGTGATAACTGCCGCAAAATTTACCTCCACGGGTGACTCCACCAACTAACCCTAATGAGATGCGGAGTAGGCGTTCCCGTGCAAAAACACACAAAAACACCACTACACCACTTTCACAACGAACTGCCAGATCTGCGATGCGAACCAAAAACAGTCGATAAGCCGCGGTAGCAGCAGGGATTTAACACCTGCCTACTGCTGGTGTTAAGCAGGACGACTACCTGCAGTATGAAAGGGAGCCCAGCCCAGAGCCACATCTGAAGACCCACAGATGCCATGGAGACAATGATCATGCAGCTCGGAGACCCATAAGGGCCACAACACCCACCACCACCACCCCCAGGCCCGCCACCACCCCCAGGACCCGCCCCGCCCCCCCGGGACAAACACATACCTTGCACGACACAAAAAGCGCATGAGGTCGCACAATGACAACAAGAAACACATGCGTGCGCAGAAGAACGAGAAACAGTCACTCATCATTGAAGTAACAACCAAAAACTTTATTGAATACAACACAAAACACCAATGTGGAAGGCTCCTGTCGGGTCCGTCCGGGACAATCTTGATGTCACAGCCTGGAAAATAAAGCACAAAATCAGAACGTGTGTCAGGCGCACTTCAAAGGAGCGAAACACAGAGAAACAGAGAAGGAAAGAAAGGCAGAGGGAGAAAGAGAGAGAGAAAGAAAGAAAGGGAGAGAGAGAGAGAGAGAGAGAAGGAAAGGAAAGGAAGGGATAGAGAGAGAGACAAGGAAAGGAAGGGAGAGAGAGAGAGAGAAGGAAAGGAAGGGAGAGAGAGAGAGAGAAGGAAAGGAAGGGAGAGACAGAGAGGGAGAAGGAAAGGAAGGGAGAGAGAGAGAGGGAGAAGGAAAGGAAGGCAGAGAGAGAGAGGGAGAAGGAAAGGAAGGGAGAGAGAGAGAGAGAGAGAAGGAGGGACACTGCCGCCCCCGCGCACCCAGGCACCGCTGCTCACCTGCTGCCACCGGTGTGTCTCCAACCACGTGCCGGTATACACTGCAAGCCACCAGGTCTGCAATCTGTAATCGAGGCCAGAGTCAATCATGGCAGAGTCCATCTCACTGCACACGGCAACAACGCCTGTCTGTCCTGCGCACACATGCAGCCGCACCCTACCCCCTCCCGCCGGCCAGTGCTGGCTGTCCGCACTTGCGTACCCAGGCCCCACTGCTCACCTGCCGCCAACGGTGTGTCCACCAGTGAGCACACCACGTGCCTGTGCAAGCTCCAGGCCCAGGTCCCGCCACCATGGCATGCTCCACATCATGCAGACCCCCACCGCAGCCCAGCAGGACCCACACATGACGCTGAGTCCTGAGGCATCAATGGCAGAGACCACATCAGTGCACACGTCATCATCGCAGGCCGCACACCCGCTCAGCAATTTCGGTGGCACTAACCCTGTGCAATCCCAGTCAGCGCCACGTGGTGGTAGGCCCGTGACGGCCGCAAGTCTTCGGGTGCCACTAACCCTGTGCAACCCCAGTCAGTGCCACGTGGTGGTAGGCCCGTAACGGCTGCAAGGCTTCGGGTGCCACCAACCCCGTGCGCAACAACTCATGGGCCCTTTATGATTGAGAATCGTGGAACGTCCGTCATCCAGTCACCACCGGCAGTGAGGAATGTGACGTTGTCGGCCCCTTATATTGGCGGAGTCACATGGCCTGTGACGCCTGTGCCGGATGGGTGTGGTGTGGTGTGCAAACCTGCCCTCAGGGAGTGGCCGTGACATGCTGACAACTAGACCAGCGACCTGCAGACCACTAGCGTGTAAACCTGCGACTTGTAGCTATGTGGCCCCCCTCGGAGCGTAAGCGGAGTGGTCTGGCCTGGCGTATGCCGGACCAGCGCAGGGCTTGCAACAATGACTCGGGGGCTCTGGGCGTGGTTCAGTCCATGTCCGGACAAGGAAGTGACTAATGCGTGTGTCCCTGTTGTAGTGTCTACGGCACCCGGAACGCAATCGGCAATGTAGCACACTGTGACTGGAATCCCACTAGATGAGCATCATTGACGTTAGGGGGAATCACTGACCCTACATTCATTCACACATTCATACATAAATGATGTAAGACATGTCACAGCAGTGCGTTTCTGAATGTTTAATGCACATCCAGTGGAGTTTTGCAGCTGGAGCAGTACAGGGCCATGCCAACCCCACTTCACAATATGGGCCCGTGGAGGGCCAGCCAGAGTCCATCGGGGAATGACAAGTACAGCGGAAGAGGAAGGGTACAGTACGCAGTGTGGTTGCCGTGTCATTGCTCACCAAACAGGATATGGCAGTCCATGTCGCGGTCCAAGGTGAGTGCAGCAGAGTGTATCGGGGGTCAGTGGAAGGTCATGGGGCCATGTGCGGCACCAAGCAGCAACAGGTCAGGTGGCGGACATGAATGCTAGTGCCTCCTTCTGAACTCAAGCCCATCCACGTCCTCGTCCTTGGATGTGTGCTCTGCCCCACCTGTGGGTGGTGCTGTTCCGGCTGCGGCACTGTGTGCCACTGACACATCAGGGGCCGGAGGTGGGTTGTCAGCCGCACTGTGTGGCAGTGACACATCAGGTGCCGGAGTGGAAATGCCTGCCGCACTGTGAGGCACTGACACACCAGGGGGCGGAGATGTGGATGGTGTAGGGGCAGCAGCATTCATCTGCGCCACGCCTTGTGGCAGCAATGCCATGATGAGGACATGCAGGGCATGGTAGATCCCAGCTACAATTTGCTGATGTGCAGCAGTGGCTGCCATCCTTTCCGCCTCCATCCGCACCATGTCCTCCATGAGCCTCCGCATGTGTGCCATCTCACAGCTGAGCTCGCTGGAGCCACTCTGAGCGGACAGGTGTTCTTGTCTCCGAGTCATGACTCCAGCAATGTTAGCCAGGGCTTGTTGGAGACCATGGAGCGGCGTGTGGGTGTCTGTTAGGGACTGGAGGTGGTCCC
Organism: Calotriton arnoldi; assembly: GCA_963921515.1. Classification (NCBI taxonomy): domain Eukaryota; kingdom Metazoa; phylum Chordata; class Amphibia; order Caudata; family Salamandridae; genus Calotriton; species Calotriton arnoldi. Next base: position 363,433 of record CAWUFW010009402.1, on the reverse strand, counting down.
TGATGGGACTCAGACACCCATGGATGGCATCAAGTTTGGTAGCCATGAGGTCGAACCCCACCCGCACCTGCTTAGCCATCTCCCTCTGGACCTCCAACACACGGCGTTGGAAGGCCATGTGTTGTTCGGGGGGGTCTTGGGAGATAGCCGGGGATGTGGGTGCCTCCTTCTGGGTGGTTTGTGGAGTGGGTGGGGTCTCCTCGATGCAGCTGGGCTGCCCTGGTCCTGGAGGTGATTGGCGGATGAGTTCAATGATGTCTTGGAGGGCTTGGGTGTCGATGCTGGTGGTGTCCTCCTCGTTATCAGTGAAGAGTGGCTGGGACTGCTCTGCAGGAGGTGTTGACGGTGCCCCTGCAATGTGAAGGGGAGATGCTGTGTTACAATGTGTCCACATTTATGTAGCCGCATGGTACATGTTCACATTCAGACAGCATGGCAATGTACATTGTGACAGTGTGTAGATCAGGGCCATGATCCAGAGTCATTGTGGGTGTGCACTGTGCTCTGCTTGATTGTGCATGTGTGCCATTGTGGCCATCTCCCCCCGTCCCACCAGTACCTGGTGGTTACTCACCCTGTTGCTGTTGTGTTGTGTCATGTCGAGCAGTGTCTGGTGCCCCGACTCCTGCCACGGTCTCCACACTGATGACTGTCGACACCAGCTCCTCCATGTCATCCAGCTCCAGCTGTGGCGCTGGGCTCCCACCTCCAGTCCGCATTGCTGCCTTCTGGTTGCCTGCGAGTTTCTCCTTGGTCTTGCACTTGATGTCAATCCATCGCCTCTTGACCTCGTCCATTGACCTCTTGTGCTCTCCGACGGTATTCACCTTGTCCACGATGGACCACCATAATCCATTTTTGGTGCCCAATGACACATTGGAGGCGACGAACAGTTGTTGATGGTGTTCTATCACCTCTGTGACCAGGATCCTATTCTCCTGTGGACTGAACTTCGTCTTTCTCTTCTTCTTGTCCTTGCCCTTCCCTGTCACCAAGGTCCCAGGCTGGTCGTCCGGGGTGCTTGTGGGGTTCCGCTCGTCCTCTGCGCCTGCTCCGGCTGCCTCCATGGTGCTTCGGTGTTGGTCATTTTGTGTTGGTGTGTTTTTTCTACTTTTGTAGTGATTTTCCCGCCTGCCGTATGTGTATGGCAGGCCTGGCGCTGCTTATCGCTGATTTCCTCATCGCGAATGGGCTCATCGCACGTTTTTTGGTGTGGGGTTTGTGTTTTTATCTCCGTCGCGGTGGTTGTATCGCGGACATTGGCCGCGTTTTCGGGAGACTATCGCATGGTACCGCCGTGTTGTGAATTCCAGGTTAACACGGGGTTATTTTCCCGCGATAGACTGTGATGTGTAAAGTTGCGTTAACAATTTTTGGAGATGTTTAGCGCACGTTCTTGTGAATAATATCCCCCACAGTGTTTTTGTTTTTAATCCAGCCTGCCGAGGGGATGTATAGGCACAGTTTTTACGGCTGCCAATTGATTTTTTCAGCGATGGGAGCGCCATAGATATTGCATTAGGCAATAAATAATTAAGACGGCGACGCCCCATTGCCGGCCCTTCATTGGCCAAGGATCCACCTACCATATGGGAGGACCGTTTAAATGACTGTGTTGTTTTATTGACGGCTTTTCCGCACTGATGACGGCAATAGCCAGAAACGCGTCTGCGGATGTTTTATAGCCGACACACACCCCGTGAGTGCACCGGACCTTGTGAGTACCAAGAACTCCTTGTTTTTGTTGAGATATATATATATATATATATATATATATATATATATATATATATATACATATATACACTTAGTACGTCCAAACTGTGTTTCCAGATAAACACCACACCAGCTCTTGCTGCAGATCAAGTTTTTATTCCTCGTCGTAATGCGTTTCAGGTTACAATAAGCCTTGGTCCCATAGGGAGAGCCGCCATTACTTGAATGTGTATAAAGTCTGTCAACATCATGTGATTACATGTCACAATTAAAAGTGAAAACATACTACATAATTTGTATGTTTCCTCACCTTTCCCAAGTGTTCATAATTCGTTTTGAGTTTCTCTCACAGTTTTGCTGATAAAATTCATTAATTTGCATGCATTGAATACATGACGATGACAAATCAAACATTAATTTAAAACATTTTAAGAAATCATGAAAAAGCTTTTCAAACGATCTAACAATTCATGTCCATTTGTAAAACTAATTTGTCCTTCAATTAAATCATTTAATTGATTTAGCATTTGAAGTGTCTAATTAGCTAAATTTGTCGTTGTTCAAAACTGTGGCCTGTTGTGCTGTACCCCTAGTATTCAGCATTTGTTGTGAATTTCTTTTTCTGAATGTTCTTTTCTGTTCACCCAATTTTACTGATAAAATTCATTGATTTTCCTGAATTGACAATTCAAACTTAATGATTTTAAAATTAAATAAATAATATAAATTCTTGAAAAAGCTTTCAAAACAAACAGTTTATGTCCGTGTGCAACTTGGATTTTGTGCCTTCAATTAAATCATTGAATTGGTTTGACACGTGATTTGTCTCATATATATATCTATATATTTTTTTATATATATATATATATTACCTACTGGCGGTCGCCAGTAGGTAGTTATAGTCAAGACCTAGTTTCCATAGGAAAAGCGTTTCTTGTTTTCCCAAAAACTTTGTCGCCGGTTGACGAATCTTCGCGAAATTTTCAAAACTAGTGATCTGCTCCGGTCAGCTCCTGTCTTGAAAGTTTCGGAGTGATTCGCCAAGCGGGGGCCGAGAAAAAAGGGGGACCCAAAACGTGTTTTCCCCATGTATTTTTCCATAGGAAACTTTAGACAAAGCTACAGCCCGAACTGGTCCCGAATTGGTCCTTTTTGTTAAATGGTGTAAATCCGTTCAGTAGTTCCAGAGAAATTTGAAAAAGAAAAAGTTTCGATATCTATGGCCGCGGTGGGTTCGCGAACCCTCCCGAGCACGAGCTTTACTCTGATTGGCTGCCAACACTCCAAACCAGGAACTGTTGGCAGCCATCTTGTGACTCGGTAGAATCGAGTCACAAGAAAACAGTAAAACAAAGTGTAAAATGAAGAAAAGGGGGCAGGGTAGAAACACCCTGACCCCCTAGGGCTGTTTAGGGGGTTCCACAAGGACCCCCAGGGACAAAAATATAGAATTTTTTTTTTAAACGGCAGAAGTTGCGTTGGGGTTGCGACCCCTGCTGAGAACATTTTAAAAAAAGAAGCGTGGACTGTCGTTTTCAAAAAGCCCCCGGGTGGGCCAGGTCCCGGGAGCACTCGCGAATTAATGTGTGGGGGCCCCGCAGCCCCGGGGACCGCCACCTCCCTGGGGCAGTTAATATTTTTATACGGGGGTCCGTTGCGGACCCCCGGGTCCCGGGGACCACCACCTCCATGGGGCAATGAAAAGGAGGGAACCCTCGATGGCCCTGGGGAGCGCCACCCCCCAGGGTCGGCTCTTGCAGTGTCCCGAAGTGCCCACCCCCGGGACACTGCTGTTTGCAATGACAGGGCGGGAGCCGTGGGGCTCCCGCCCTGTCATTGCAAACTCCTACATTGCTTCATGGAAGCGAGAGCAGGGAAACCTGCTCTTGCTTCTACGAAGCAAAGCAGGATTGCTTTTCCACAAGGGGAGCTGCATGTCAGCAGCTCCCCTTGTGGAAAAGCAATGCCGGCTCCCCCAACTGTGAGGCTATGCCCTGAGGGATGGGGTCCCCGGGGCCAAAAATGGCCTGGGAGGGAGGCCACGCAGTACCCTTCCTTTTTATAAAAAAAAAAAAATTGACATGTCCCAGGGGATGGGGTCCCCGGGGCGAATATAAATTAATAATAGTAGACAGTTTTTTTTTTGCCAAAGCTTGGAGTCGCGACCCTTGCACGGTGCTCAGCGCGGCCCCCTGGTGTAAACGCGAGGGGTGCGCAGCTCTCAGCGCAGCCCCCTAGTGTGAACGCGAGGGGTGCGTGGCCCCCTAGTGTGAACGTGAGGAGTGCGCAGCTCCCAGCGCGGCCCCTAGTGTGAACAAGAGGGGTGCGCGGGTCCGTTAGTCACGCTGGGTGCGCGATTCCAAGCAAAAAAAAATTATTTTTTTTCATATAAACCTAGGGTTATTGAGTGGCTCTAAAAAGAGCCCTTGTTTTCATTGGGAGATTGTTGTAGCTACATGTATGTGCGGATGCAGAGCTTCAGGTTGTTGAGAAACACTCTGTTGCCTTCATCAGTGAAGTGTACTCCATCACTTCTGTAGATGCCATCCATATTGAAATGAAGATTGTTGTTATAGATGGAGCCCATCCTATGCTCTGAGGTAAGCAGAAACAGCTTTATTGACATTTTTTCTAGCTTTCTCAATCTGAGGACAAAATTGATTGGACCACTTCCATTTCTGTCTTTGGCATATGTTAGAGTATACAAAGACAGTTTGGGGGAAAAGCAACATCAATTCTGCAAAGGTGTCCTTCATTAGCATTTCCAGACCTACCCCAGTCAATGTGCCTAGGTCATTGCCACCACAGTGCAAAATCATGAGGTCAGGGGCTTGGAGATGCAAAAAGGTTTTAACCAAAGGTATCAATTGGTGCCACTTTAATCCTCTCTGTCCAATCCATTTAATGTCTACATTTTGCAAAGCGAGGTCTTTGTCAATACCTCTGTGTTCAGCATACCTTTTGCACCAGAAAACATAGCTGTGCCCAACAATCCACACTGAAAGCATCTTGAAGGGATGACTGTAGGTAATGAAAAGATGTCTGTAGCTGAGGTAGTCAGTTGGTAGAATGAGAGATATCTAAAATGGTGGAGAAGATGCTGTTTTTAAGAAAGTAGAGATTTGATTGGCTGTTTAAGAACATTGTACATTCAAAAATAGGGTGCATTTTACTTTGTTTAAAAAGCAAGGGGCATATTAGCAACAACAGGCGAAAATTATCGCAAACCGCGCTTAGCGCGTTTTTTATAACGCCGCCTATCGCTGGATATTATCGCGGAGATAACATGCTATTAGCAACGTTTATCTCCAATGCGATAAAATATCCAGCGATAGCGGCGAAATGCGTGAATATCGCTGGAAATCCAGGGATATTCACGCATTAACGCCATGGTGGACTTAGCCTGACAATACACCTCCCATTCAACAAACAGGTAAGTCATGTTTTTAATAGGTGTTAAATTCTAGCGATAATCGCGCTTAGCGCGAAATTTTTTATCGCTTCGCCTGCGTTGCTAATAGGGGGAAGTTGTGTTAGCGACTGTTTTCAGTCGCTTTTAGTTGGGAACGCCTACCTTGCATGTCATTAGCGATAATTATCGCTGGCATGCAAGGCGATGGGAAAACCGGCCACTATCGCTAGAAAGTTGTCGCTAACGCCTGTTAGCGACAGCTTGCTGATAGAGCGATAAAAAAATCACTGCTTTTGCGGCAAAAAGTGCAGCTAAAGTGGCGATAAAGCCCTTGCTAATATGCCCCCAAGTTTCTTATTGGTTCGTAAAAAATGTTTGAAAGGTACAGCAGAAAGGATAAGGTCATGTTTTGCAAAGCCAACCACACCTGGTGTTCTCATTTGCAACATTGTGTGGTGAACTTGAAAATATGGTGAACTTGTGACCTGTCAGTTAAATTGAATGTTGCATGACCTGTTGCTATGGAAACTGGCATTAAGCAGAAGGGGTGAAGACAGTGGATAAGGGTTATTATCTGTGACCAATGGAAATGTGTTTTACAATTTGAAAATCTCTGGGAAGCAATGTCATTTGTTGCTTATGTGTATTTGTATGGAAAAAGAGAGGGAAACCTTGCCATTACTGGTTTCACCTTGCAAAGTCTGGTGATTTATATTGACTGTGTGTAAAAGAAAATCCTGCCTGAGTGTGTGAGATTTTTTATTCAACAGATTTATTTGCAAGGTGAGTTATATATTTTTGAGGTTTATTTAAAAAAGATTTGACATTATTCTAAAACTGTGTTGTTTGAAATATATTATTAAATGTAGAGATGTATATTGGAATTAGTTTCATTGTACTTGAAGTTTGTTTATAAAACAGTCTGTACAGTAATATGTGTATTTTTAAAGATGATTACTTATGTAATTAATTAAGCTTGTTTTTTGAGTCTGTTCAAAGATATAGCTGAATGATGCCGCATATTTTTAGATAGTTGGTTGAAGATGCAGTACAAATGTGTATTTTGAAAGATGTTCATATAAGGTGTAGTTTATTAGGCTTCATTTTTTTTTCTCTCTACAAAGGTATAGTTGAATGATACTGCATATTTATAGATACTTTGATAAAGATGCAGCACAACTGTGGTGTTTGAAAGATGATCATATAAGGTGTTATTAATTAGGTTAATGTTATTAGTTTGTACAGAAGGTAAAGTTAAATGATGGCATACATTTAAAGATAGAATGGTGAAATAAGGTGCTGTTAATTAGGTTTCTTTTTGCAGTCTAAGCAAAGGTATAGTTGAATGATGCCACATAATTTTAGATACAAAGCTGAAGATGTATAATAAAAGTGTGGTTTTAAAAATGATCATTTAAGGTGTTGTTAATTGCTCTTCTTTCTTAAGTCTGTTGAGAGGTATAGTTTAATGATGTTGCATATTTGTAGATTGAATGGTCAAGATGTAACTCAAAAATAAACCACCATATATTACCCTTTCTGGCATGTTGTACTTATCTACTTAACTAGATAGTATGTAATGAGTTATCTATGTGTACAGATTCTATTTATAAAGTTGCATGTAGGCTTAGTGTACTTATGCAATGACCCAGGCACTAACTCATGCACTTCTACAACCCCTTGAGCACTACCTATACAGTTCAGTAATCTCTCTGTTACTACCTATGCACTCCTCCTATCACCCAGCCAGTCCCATGTCCTTATCTAATCATTGCGGCAAAACCCAAGCACTTATAAATTCACCATGCACTCTCCTTGCAGTACTCTAATCATCCAGTCACTACCCATGTACTCATGCAATGAGCCAGGCACTAACTCATGTACTTCTACAATCCCTTGAGCGCTACCTATACAGTTTAGTAATCTCCCTGCCACTCCTCGTGCACTCCTCCAATCACCTAGCCAGTCCCATGTCCTTATCCAATCACTGCTCCAAAACCCAAGCACTTATAAGTTCATCATGCACTCTCGTTGCAGTACTCTAATCATCCAGTCAGTACCCATGTAGTCATGCAATGATCCAGGCACTAACTCATGCACTTCTACAATCCATTGAGCGCTACCTATATAGTTTGGTAATCTCCCTGTTACTACCTATGCACTCCTCCAATCACCCAGCCAGTCCCATGTCCTTATCCAATGATTGTGCCAAAACTGAAGCACTTATAAATGCACCATGCACTCTCCTTGCAGTATTCTAATCATCCAGTCACTACCCATGTACTAATGCAATGACCCAGGCACTAACTCATGCACTTCTATAATCCCTTGAGCACTAACTATACAGTTTAGTAATCTCCCAGTTACTACTTATGCACTCCTCCAATCACCCAGCTAGTCCCCTGTCCTTATCCAATCACTGCGCCAAAACCCAAGCACTTATAAATTCAACATGCACTCTCATTGCAGTACTCTAATCATCCAGTCACTACCCATGCAATGACCCAGGCACTAACTCATGCACTTCTACAATCCCTTGAGCACTACCTATACAGTTCAGTAATCTCCCTGTTACTACCTATGCACTCCTCCAATCACCCAGCGAGTCTCATGTCTTTATCTAATTACTGCGCGAAAACCCAAGCACTTATAAATTCACCATGCACTCTCCTTGCAGTACTCTAATCATCCAGTCAATACCCATGCAATGACCCAGGCACTAAGTCATGCACTTGAATAATCCCTTGAGCACTACCTATATAGTTTAGTAATTTCCCTGTTACTAGTTATGCACTGCTCCAATCACCCATACAGTCCCATGTCCTTATCCAATGATTGTGCCAAAACTGAAGCACTTATAAATGCACCATGCACTCTCCTTGCAGTATTCTAATCATCCAGTCACTACCCATATACTAATGCAATGACCCAGGCACTAACTCATGCACTTCTACAATACCTTGAGCACTACCTATACAGTTCAGTAATCTCCCTGTTACTACCTGTGCACTTGTCCAATCACCCAGCCAGTCTCATGTCCTTATGTAATCACTGCGCCAAAACCCAAGCACTTATAAATTCACCATGCACTCTCATTGCAGTACTCTAATCATCCAGTCACTACCCATGCAATGACCCAGGCACTAACTCATGCACTTCTACAATCCCTTGAGCACTACCTATACAGTTCAGTCATCTCACTGTTACTACCTATGCACTCCTCCAATCACCCAGCCAGTCTCATGTCTTGATCTAATTACTGCGCGAAAACCCAAGCACTTTTAAATTCACCATGCACTCTCCTTGCAGTACTCTAATCATCCAGTCACTACCCATGCAATGACCCAGGCACTAAGTCATGCACTTGAACAATCCCTTGAGCACTACCTATAGAGTTAAGTAATTTCCCTGTTACTAGTTATGCACTCCTCCAATCACCCAGCCAGTCCCATGTCCTTATCTAATCAGTGCGACAAACCCAAGCATTTATAAATTCACTATGCACTCTGCTTGCAGTACCGTAATCTTCCAGTTACTACCCATGTACTCATGCAATGACCCAGGCACTACCTATACAGTTTAGTAATCTCCCTGTTACTACCTATGCACTCCTCCAATTACCCAGCCAGTCCTTATCCAATCATTGTGCCAAAACCCAAGCACTTATAAATTCACCATGCACTCTCTTTGCATTACTTTAATCATCCAGTCACTACCCATGCACTCATGCAATGACCCAGGCACTAACTCATCCACTTCTACAATCCCTTGAGCACTACCTATACAGTTCAGTAATTTCCTTGTTACTACCTATGCACTCCTCCAATCACCCAGCCAGTCCCATGTCCTTATCTAATCATTGTGCCAAAACCCAAGCACTAATACATTCACCATGCACTCACCTTGCAGTACTCTAATCATCCAGTCACTACCCATGTACTCATGCAATGACCCAGGCAGTAACTCATGCACTTCTACAATCCCTTGAGCCCTACCTATACAGCTCAGTAATCTCCCTGTTACTACCTATGCACTCCTCCAATCACCTAGCCAGTACCATGTCCTTATCCAATCATTCCGCCAATACCCAAGCACTTATAAATTCACCATGCACTCTCTTTGCAGCACTTTAATCATCCAGTTACTACCCATGCACTCATGCAATGACCCAGGCATTAACTCATGCCCTTCTACAATCCCTTGAGCACTACCTACACAGTTTAGTAATCTCCCTGTTTCTACCTATGCATTCCTCCAATCACCCAGCCAGTCTCATGTCCTTATCTAATCACTGCGCCAAAACCCAAGCACTTATAAATTCGCCTTGCACTCTCCTTGCAGTACTCTAATCATCCAGTCACCACCCATGCAATGATCCAGGCACTAACTCATGCACTTCTACAATCCCTTGAGCACTACCTATACAGTTTAGTAATTTCCCTGTTACTAGTTATGCACGCCTCCACTCACCCAGACAGTCCCATGTCCTTATCTAATCATTCCACCAAAACCCAAGCACGTATAAATTCACCATGAACTCTCCTTGCAGTACTCTAATCATCTAGTCAGTACCTATGTACTCATGCAATTACCCAGGCACTAACTCATGTACTTCTACAATCCCTTGAGTGCTACCTATATAGTTTAGTAATCTCCCTGTTACAACCTATGCACTCCTCCAACTACCCAGCCAGTCCCATGTCCTTATCCAATCACTGTGCCAAAACCCAAGCACTTATAAATTCACCATGCACTCTCCTTGCAGTACTCTATTCATCCAGTCACTACCCATATACTCATGCAATGACCCAGGCAGTAACTCATGCACTTCTACAATCCCTTGAGCACTACCTATACAGTTCAGTAATCTTCCTGTTACTACCTTTGCACTCCTCCAATCACCCAGCCAGTCTCATGTCCTTATCTAATCACGGCGCCAAAACCCAAGCACTTATAAATTCACGATGCACTCTCATTGCAGTACTCTAATCATGCAGTCACTACCGATGTAATGACCCAGGCACTAACTCATGTACTTTTACAATCCCTTGAGCACTACCTATACAGTTCAGTAATCTCCCTGTTACTACCTTTGCACTCCTCCAATCACCCAGCCAGTCTCATGTCCTTATCTAATCACGGCGCCAAAACCCAAGCACTTATAAATTTATCATGCACTCTCCTTGCAGTACTCTAATCATCCAGTCCCTACCCATGCAATGACCCAGGCACTAACTCATGTACTTCTACAATCCCTTGAGCACTACCTATACAGTTTAGTAATTTCCCTGTTACTAGTTATGCACTCATCCAATCACCCAGACAGTCCCACGTCCTTATCTAATCATTCCGCTAAAACCCAAGCACTTATAAATTCACCATGCACTCTCCTTGCAATACTCTAATCATCCAGTCACTACCCACGTACTCATGCAATGACCCAGGCACTAACTCATGCACTTCTACAATCCCTTGAGCGCTACCTATACAGTTCAGTAATTTCCCTGTTACTACCTATGCACTCCTCCAATCACCCAGCCAGTCCTATGTCCTTATCTAATCAGTGCGCCAAAACCCAAGCACTTATAAATTCACTATGCACTCTGCTTGCAGTACTGTAATCATCCAGTCACTACCCATGTACTCATGCAATAACCCAGGCACTAGCTCATGCACTTCTACAATCCCTTGAGCACTACCTATACAGTTTAGTAATCTCCCTGTTACTACCTATGCACTCCTCCAATTACCCAGCCCATCCCATGTCCTTATCCAATCATTCTGCCAATACCCAAGCACTTATACATTCAGCATGCACTCTCTTTGCAGCACTTTAATCATCCAGTCACTACCCATGCACTCATGGAATGACTCAGGCACTAACTCATGCACTTCTACAATCCCTTGAGCACTACCTATACAGTTCAGTAATTTCCCTGTTACCACATATGCACTCCTCCAATCACCAAGCCAGTCCCATGTCCTTATCTAATCATTGCGCCAAAACCCAAGCACTTATAAATTCACCATGCACTCTCCTTGCAGTACTCTAATCATCCAGTCACTACCCATGTACTCATGCAATGACCCAGGCACTAACTCATGCACTTCTACAATCCCTTGAGCGCTACCTATACAGTTCAGTAATCTCCATGTTACTACCTATGCACTCCTCCAATCACCCAGCCAGTCTCATGTCCTTATCTAATCACTGTGCCAAAACCCAAGCACTTATAAATTCACCATGCACTCTCATTGCAGTACTCTAATCATGCAGACACTACCCATGCAATGACCCAGGCATTAACTCATGCACTTCTACAATTCCTTGAGCACTACCTATAAGGTTCAGTAATCTCCCTGTTACTACCTATGCATTCCTCCAATCACCCAGCCAGTCTCAGGTCCTTATCTAATCACTGCGCCAAAATCCAAGCACTTATAAATTCACCATGCACTCTCCTTGCAGTACTCTAATCATCCAGTCACTACCCATGCAATGACCCAGGCACTAACTCATGCACTTCTACAATCCCTTGAGCACTACACATACAGTTTAGTAATTTCTCTGTTACTAGTTATGCACTCCTCCAATCACCCAGACAGTCCCATGTCCTTATCTAATCATTCCGCCAAAACCCAAGCACTTATAAATTCACCATGCACTCTCCTTGCAGTACTCTAATCATCCAGTCAGTACCTATGTACTCATGCAATTACCCAGGCACTAACTCATGCACTTCTACAATCCCTTGAGCACTACCTATACAGTTCAGTAAGCTCCCTGTTACTACCTATGCACTCCTCCAATCACCCAGCCAGTCTCAAGTCCTTATCTAATCATTCCACCAAAACCCAAGCACGTATAAATTCACCATGAACTCTCCTTGCAGTACTCTAATCATCTAGTCAGTACCTATGTACTCATGCAATTACCCAGGCACTAACTCATGTACTTCTACAATCCCTTGAGTGCTACCTATATAGTTTAGTAATCTCTCTGTTACTACCTATGCACTCCTCCAATTACCCAGCCAGTCCCATGTCCTTATCCAATCACTGCGCTAAAACCCAAGCACTTATAAATTCACCATGCACTCTCCTTGCAGTACTCTAATCATCCAGTCACTACCCATGTACTCATGCAATGACCCAGGCAGTAAATCATGCACTTCTACAATCCCTTGAGCACTACCTATACAGTTCAGTAAGCTCCCTGTTACTACCTATGCACTCCTCCAATCACCCAGCCATTCTCAAGTCCTTATCTAATCACTGTGCCAAAACCCAAGCACTTATAAATTCACCATGCACTCTCATTGCAGTACTCTAATCATGCAGTCACTACCCATGCAATGACCCAGGCACTAACTCATGCACTTCTACAATCCCTTGAGCACTACCTATACAGTTCAGAAAGCTCCCTGTTACTACCTATGCACTCCTCCAATCACCCAGCCAGTCTCAAGTCCTTATCTAATCACTGTGCCAAAACCCAAGCACTTATAAATTCACCATGCACTCTCATTGCAGTACTCTAATCTTGCAGTCACTACCCATGCAATGACCCAGGCACTAACTCATGCACTTCTACAATCCTTTGAGCACTACCTATAGAGTTCAGTAATCTCCCTGTTACTAACTATGCATTCCTCCAATCACCCAGCCAGTCTCATGTCCTTATCTAATCACTGCGCCAAAACCCAAGCACTTATAAATTCACCATGCACTCTCCTTGCAGTACTCTAATCATCCAGTCACTACCCATGCAATGACCCAGGCACTAACTCATGCACTTCTACAATCCATTGAGCACTACCTATACAGTTTAGTAATTTCTCTGTTACTAGTTATGCACTCCTCCAATCACCCAGACAGTCCCATGTCCTTATCTAATCATTCTGTCAAAACCCAAGCACTTATAAACTTACCATGCACTCTCCTTGCAGTACTCTAATCATCCAGTCAGTACCTATGTACTCATGCAATTACCCAGGCACTAACTCATGCACTTCTACAATCCCTTGAGTGCTACCTATATAGTTTAGTAATCTCCCTGTTACTACCTATGCACTCCTCTAATTACCCAGCCAGTCCCATGTCCTTATGCAATCACTGCACCAAAACCCAAGCACTTATAAATTCACCATGCACTCTCCTTGCAGTACTCTAATCATCCAGTCACTACCCATGTACTCATGCAATGAGCCAGGCAGTAAGTCATGCACTTCTACAATCCCTTGAGCACTACCTATACAGTTCAGTAATCTCCCTGTTACTACCTATGCACTCCTCCAATCACCCAGCCAGTCTCATATCCTTATCTAATCACGGCGCCAAATCCCAAGCACTTATAAATTCATCATGCACTCTCATTGCAGTACTCTAATCATCCAGTCACTACCCATGTAATGACCCAGGCACGAACTCATGCAGTTCTACAATCCCTTGAACACTACCTATACAGTTCAGTAATCTCCCTGTTACTACCTATGCATTCCTCCAATCACCAAGCCAGTCTCATGTCCTTATCTAATCACTGCGCCAAAACCCAAGCACTTATAAATTCATCATGCACTCTCCTTGCAGTACTCTAATCATCCAGTCACTACCCATGCAATGACCCAGGCACTAACTCATGCACTTCTACAATCCCTTAAGCACTACCTATACAGTTCAGTAATCTCCCTGTTACTACCTATGCACTCTTCCAATCACCCAGCCAGTCCCATGTCCTTATCCAATCACTGTGCCAATACCCAAGCACTTATAAATTCACCATGTACTCTCTTTGCAGCACTCTAATCATCCAGTCACTACCCATGTACTCATGCAATGACCCAGGCACTAATACATGCACTATTAAAATCCCCTGTCCAGTGCCCATGCAGTCCTCTAAACACCTAAACACTACTCATTCACTCCTACAATTATCCAGGTAGTACCTGTGTACTGCAGCAAATGTATTATGATTTCAAAACAAAGCATTTAATTGGTTTTTATGTAGAACGTGTTTGTTTACTAATAGAATGGTATATTTTATAGATTTATATTAATAATATTACTTTTTTTTTTTTTACAGATATTCTTCATCATCATTAAAAAAGACTTACCTTGACTAAAAAACAGTAAAGAGGAAACAACAAAAGAAAGAATATTATTTAAAGAAAAGACAACAGCAAGAATTAGATGAACTACAACATGTGGGAAAAAAAGAAAAGTCTTGCGGTAAGAGAACAAAAGAATTTATTAAAAGACTTTCAAGGACTAGAAATAGTTTTGCACAACATAGAAAATAGAAAGAATACCTCAAGAAGAAAGAAGAATGAAATGAAAAAAGGACAAATTAATGGCAAATCATGTTCTAAAAAAACAATCTATGGTAAAAGGAGAAAGAATCAATTTGATGAAATAAGGAAAAGAATGTTTCACAATAGAGTAGTATTAAATTTATTAAAAGACGGTAAGAAATATAAAACAAATCAGCATTTTATAAAAAGAAGAAACAGATTGAAACAGGAAGGGACAAGTGGATGCACCCCCAAGTGCACCCTTGTTAAGGACACCATTGGTACCACACGTATTGCATGACTCCCCAGTTAGTAGAGTACTTCACGATAAAGAAAAGGAAGCGATAGATAAAAACAGAGCAGAATTAATTCAGAAAGTAACACAATTGAGTATTCATCCTGATTCATTGACTATACCTGTAACAATTGGTCATATGACCCGATCGCGTTCACCAAGCAGCCCATTCACCGGCTCTCAAAGAGCAATGACTTCATTACACATGGCCAAAGATAATAATGGTCCATAACACCGTTTGGATTCATTACATTGGATGACTCCCATATTGGTGCTAAAAATATTTAAGGATTTAATACATTTCCTTTGGAAACCGAGTCTCCATATAGAAATTTCCCTCTATGAATCTTGAAGAGGAAACGTCTTACTTGTTTGCCCTGAAGAAGTCCTTGATGGACGAAACGCGTAGGCTACAATCTATCTTTTAAGAAGATTTTTGAATAAAGAATTGGAACGACATCAGACATGCTGAATCATTCTTTAAACACTTTTCTCATTTACCGTTGCAATTTGAATTTGTTTTTGGTGTGCTGGATCGTTTTTTTTTGTTGTTTTTTTTTGTTTACAGATTGAAACTATTGTTGAAAAGGCTTTTGAATTAAAAAGGAAATTATTCATTTTAGTTTGAAACAGAATTCGATCATTAGTTAAGCCAATACGTTTTATGAAGACCAAAAGTAAAAAGAAGAGACTAATTAACAGAACTAACTTTTGTGAATTTTTTTTGGGTGAATGGAAGAACACTTCAAGTTCAGAGCCTTTTTTTAATGAAGAGAGCTATTTTCAAACCAATACATTAGTGCACGCAGTTGACACCAGTGGTTGTGCTTATGAAGTGAAGAACGGTTGTACAATTGAGAAAGAAAAGATGGTTCCTACAAATGTAGAAGAAGTGATAGCTGATGAAGTTCTAGGGAGACGTACTAAAGCCCCAGTGTATTCTTGGGATTGTAGTAGTATTTGTAGTATACGACAGGAGTCCATTGATATTTTACGAAATTTCTTACGAGCATACAGTAACAAAAGTGTTAAACAAAAGATTAAGATGCTGCAAAGTCTAGATCCTTGCAAAGTGAGAAAAAATACTGGTTTGCAAGGTCATTCTATGGCTTGTCTTTCTAGAAAAGTGTGTCAAAGTGTTTTTCATTATTTCAGAATGTTAGCAGTACATCACTCTCAAATGCGGAAGTTAGTCAGAAGATTGTACTACGCAAAAAGTCCAGCAATAATTTTAAGTGATTTAAATAGTGCTCTTTTGCATGGGTCAGTATCAGATGTAAAAAAGGTTTGTGATGAAATAGAGTTTCGTTACTTTGGTCCTGAACAAGAGTGTAGAGAGAGTGAGACATTAATAGAAGTAGGTGTTGAAGAAGACGTGCAAGATAGTAGTACTGAGAAGTTTGAAGAAGAAATTACAAAGTTTAAGGTAATTTGTTGTGAAAGACCAAATTATGTTTGTATTTGTTGTCGACGAACTCACTATAAAAATCAAACTCGGAATATTGATCTGTATTCAAAAAGTGAAAAAGAAAACAATGATAAGTGGAAGGAATTTGCAACTTATTTGTTGGTAAAAGATTGCTTTGATTTGGGAAGTGATCAACGTATTTGTAAATATTGTTATACCAAATTAGAGGAAAACAAAATGCCAGCTAGAGCTGTACATAATAACCTAGAGTTGGTAGCTATTCCTCCAGAGCTCGTAGATTTAAATACTTATGAGTCCATTCTGATTCAATCTGTGCACCCGTTTCAGGCTATTGTTCGCATGGAGCCTAAAACAGGTAAATTGCCTCCCACAGATTTACAGAGAGGATTAAAAGGAAGAGTTGTGTATTTACCTTTACATTTAAAGAAAAATATTGAAACTATTGGTGTAGCGAAAGAGGAAACTGAACCTGTAGTTATTCTAGTTAATGGTGTTCCTACGAAGAGTCGGAAAATATGGCAAGAATTAGTAGATGTGAGCAAAGTGCAAAAGGCTACATTATATCTAATAAAAAACAATGATTACTACAACAATGTGTATGTGGAAGAAGAAGAAATAGTTTTAGGAGATGATAGCGAAATTTCAAGTGGCCAAATTGAAAAAGTGGACATGTCTAGAAGTGAAGAAATTTATGAACATTATAGTGTACATCCTTTACATTCCAAAGAAGTGATGGGAAATAATATTGAATTATTCCAAATGAAGAAAGCGAAGGGAAGTCCCATGAGTGTTTGGGAAAAAAGTTTGGAAGCTCGTTGTTTTCCACAGCTCTTCCCCACTGGAAAAGATGGACGATATGACGAACGACCAGTACAGATTCCCGCATCAGAATATCGGACAACAAGATTATACTCAGAAGATCCAAGATTTCGACAATGTATCCCATATATATTTCATCTTTTGTTTGAAAGTGACTTGTCTGGACTTTCATATGCAGTCAACCACGTATTAAAGACAGGAGTTCATCCTCAAAATGTTTCTGCAAAGGAACTCATGGACAAAGAACATAAGAGATATGATCATTTAGAATCTCAATTGATTAATTTGATGGCGTGTCAGCGTGGTACTAATGAGTATTGGTATCATCGTCATGGAGAACTTAAATGCATGTTAAGGAACTTAGGAACTCCTACGTGGTTTGTTACGCTAAGCTGTGCTGAATACGCATGGGACGATTTACTTGAATTTCTTCGAGAAGCAAATTCAAATATTAAAAACATTGAATTCAAGATACCTTGAGAACTGTGTTCCTTGGATCCTGTAAATGTGTGCAGATATTTTAATCATAGGTTTCAAGCTATGATGTCTTTTATCTGCAATAAAAACAATCCTCCTCTTGGAGAAGTTATTGATTTCTTTTGGAAAAAGGAGTATCAAGCTAGAGGTGCTCCTCATATACATATGCTTTTATGGATCAAGGATGCACCCAAATTTGGAACTGATTTGGATGAGACTGTTTTATCTTTTATTGAAGACTATGTTACATGTGCTGTACCAAAAACAAGAGAAGAAAACA
The DNA here is from genome assembly GCA_963921515.1 of Calotriton arnoldi. Lineage (NCBI taxonomy): Eukaryota > Metazoa > Chordata > Amphibia > Caudata > Salamandridae > Calotriton > Calotriton arnoldi. The sequence goes on along the minus strand of CAWUFW010009402.1, from coordinate 345,715 downwards.
GCTTAAGACAGCAAATTTTACGGTTTCAAACTCATCGATGTGGCAAATACTGTCGACGGAAATACAAATCGAAGGAAAAGTTTTATACCAAATGTCGTTTTGTATTTCCACGTCCAGTAATATCGAAAGGAAGAGTCAACAGTTTCATGTCAGGAGTGAGGCATACTATCACTAGAAAATCTCCAAAAAACACTTACAATTTAAAAAGAAGTGAAGAATCAAAATATATTAATGATTATAATCCAGTTATTTTGTCGATGTGGAATGCTAATATGGATATCCAGTATGTTGCGGATAATTCCATTGCTGTTGCTCGGTATGTAACGTCATACATAACAAAATCAGAAAATACGGAGTTGAAAGAAATGTGGGAAGAAATTTCTCAAGAGAAGACTCTTAGTAAGAAATTGTACAGCTTTAGTTTGAAGATGCTGTCCCATCGAGAGATTGGATCCTACGAATGTTCGGATCGGTTGTCCTCTTCAAGTTTATATTCAAAGTCAAGAGGAATCATTTGGTTAGTCTAGGTCTTGCTGCAACACGAAATCGAGTACTTAAATCTATACAAGAAATTGAATATTTAGCATTACATGAACCGGAAAGCACAGATATTGTTAAAACAAACATGTTGGATATGTACTATCCAAATAGAAGTCCCCATCTTGAAAACATATGTCTCTATGAAGTACTGCAATATTACAGTTTTAAGAGAAATATTACAGAGAATATAAATGAAGAAAAATATGCAGTGATTGGTTCAGAAGGATGTTTGGTGAAACATAGTAAAGGAAATCTGATTAATCACAGGAAACTGAGTTGCGATACTCCTGATAAAAGAAATTGTACAGCTTTAGTTTGAAGATGCTGTCCCATCGAGAGATTGGATCCTACGAATGTTCGGATCGGTTGCCCTCTTCAAGTTTATATTCAAAGTCAAGAGGAATCATTTGGTTAGTCTAGGTCTTGCTGCAACACGAAATCGAGTACTTAAATCTATACAAGAAATTGAATATTTAGCATTACATGAACCGGAAAGCACAGATATTGTTAAAACAAACATTTTGGATATGTACTATCCAAATAGAAGTCCCCATCTTGAAAACATATGTCTCTATGAAGTACTGCAATATTACAGTTTTAAGAGAAATATTACAGAGAATATAAATGAAGAAAAATATGCAGTCATTGGTTCAGAAGGATGTTTGGTGAAACATAGTAAAGGAAATCTGATTAATCACAGGAAACTGAGTTGCGATACTCCTGATAAAAGAGAATTTGACTATTTAGCACTTCTGCAACTCTTCAAGCCTTGGCGTACTGAAATGGAATTACTTGGAGATTTTCAGTGCTATGAAGATTCTTTTAATGCATGTAAAGATAGCATTGAATGCACAGTTTTTCCAAATTATCTCCAAATGTTAAATGAAGAAATTGAACAGGAAGCTAGTATTGCAGTTGAGATTGCTAGAGACAGTTCTCAAGATAGTCAAAGTTCTGCTCCACTGAGTCAAGATCCACTAGGAGAACCAATTCTTGAAATTGAAGCAGCAATTACTATGAGTGAAGTAGAAACGGCAATGCATCAAGCTCAACAGGATATTATGGAGTTGGGAAACTTAGAAGAGCAACTAAATATTGAACAGAAAGAAATATATCAGCAAGTTACACAACAGATCGACCATGGTTTACTTCATGAAAATAAAGAATGCAACTGTACATCTTTTAAACCTATTCAAATGTATATCAGTGGTCAAGCTGGTACAGGAAAAAGTTTCTTAATTAAAGTTTTGACCAGTTATTTACAGAAAGCCACTGAATCACATTTATCTTGTGTTGTAACCGCTCCAACTGGGTTAGCAGCACAAAACATTAAAGGAATTACATTACATCTCTTACTAATGCTACCTGTTGAACATGAAAACAAGTTGGAATATCACAAGCTTTCTGGAGAAGCTTGTTTGGAAGTTTCAAGAGTACTAAAGAAAATGAAACTTCTGATTATTGATGAGGTGAGCATGGTCTCAAACTTAATGCTTGCTTTTGTGCATTTAAGAATGCAGCACATTTTAAAAACAGAATACGATGTGTTTTTGGAGGAAAACATGTGATAGTTTTCGGCGATTTACTGCAACTTACTCCTGTAAAAGGGCAACCAGTTTTTAAAACACTTGTGCATGAAGACACCAGAAAATCTTTGGGAAGTATTGGAAATGTGAACATTTGGTCATATTTTGAATACAAAGAACTTATTAAAAATATACGACAGGCAAGTGATGAAGATTATGGAAGCATTCTTCAAGATATAAGAATTGGTGTATTGACAGAACATGGCAAAGAAGCTTTGAAAAGTTCACTACTTACAAACTTGTTTCGAAATGAAAATGTTGCTCCAGAAATAATATACAAAAAGATTGGAGAAAAGAAATCTATAATCTGCCTAATGCCAACACTGCGAGAGTGTTCTGCATTCAATGAAGAACTTTTGAAGCTGGAAAAACAACAAATAATAAAAATGGAAGTCATTGATAAAATAGAGCATGAAGGAATTACTATTATTTTGTCAGAAAAATTAAAAACGAAATTGGATTAATTGGAAAAATCTATATCTAAGACTGCTGGTTTAGAAAAGAATTTATATGTATGTGAAAACTGCCGGGTAATTTTACGGCGTAATTTGGATGTGGAAAAAGGTTTAGTGAATGGAGCAATGGGAAAAGTTGTTGATTTTGTTAATTACCAAAATAGAGATGGAATTGAATTTTTGAACATCAAATTTGATCAGATTGAAGAAGTAAAACAGATTGCACGTTGTTCTGTTCGTTTTTTGCTTGTTAAAGATTTGTATGTTCGTAGAAAACAGTTTCCTCTTTCTTTAGCATATGCGGTGACCATTCATAAATCTCAAGGTTTAAGTGTCGACAGTGCTTTGGTAAACATTGGAAGTACCGTGTTTAAAGAGGGAATGGCATATGTTGCATTGTCCCGAGTCAGAACTTTATCTGGATTGTATTTGATTGATTTTGATGAGAGAAAGATTAGTGCAGATGCAAATTGTGTACGAGAGTATAATCGGTTAAGAAGACAGTATGCTCCCAACTTAGGTGAATATCCTGTATATGAAAAGCGTGTAGTAGGTCGGAAACGAGCATATGAGAAACTCTGTAGTGAGGTTGGAAAGAAGAAAAAAAATCAAGAGAATGTTGAGATTCCAAACAAAAAGAAAAAGGACACTGTTGAAGAGATTGTAGGATATCAGTTAGAAAATAGTTCAGGTATCAACTGCTATACTAATGTAGTTGTGAACGTCATATTTTTTCTAGAAAATCTCCAACAACAAATTATGGAGAATCGTGAAAAAAGATTTTGTTCCTTGTTGCATTCTATTTTTGAAAAATTGAGTACTGATAAAACTAAAATCCAAAGTGTTTCTGGCATTCGGAATCTTCTGGATATATGTTCTGGTTCTTCACAATTTTGACAGAATGTACAGCAAGATGCTCAGGAATTTCTTATGTTTATGCTTGCAGTATTGGAAGATGAAGGAATACAAATTGAAAATCTGTTTGGAGTTCGTTACAGATGGGAACATGAATGTGAAAATTGTACATTTACTTCTACCAATAACATAGACACTGAAAGATTCATATATTTGACAATACTAGATTGTAAAACAGTGTCTTTTAACAAATTAGTTAAATCAGCTTATGAAAATATGGAGTGTAGTCACTGCAAGTCAGAAATGTTATCAACATTATTTATAGGAAGATTTGGACAATATATCATTTTAATGATACAACGTTGTCTAGCAGATGAAAGAAAATTGGAAACTTTAATTAAAACTTTTGTAGCAAGTCAACTATCAATATCAGGAAGAAATTTCAAAGCAGTAGCAATTATTTTCCACGATGGACCTTCTACAACATCTGGACACTACATTGTCTATTTAAAGTGTAATAAAGGATGGACACATTGTAATGATGCCCATTTGCTTTTCAAATATCGGTTGCCTAATGAATTACCAAATTCATACCTAATATTTTTGAGGCCAAAGTTCTGAGAACATCATTCGGCATATTGGGAAGATGTCAATATGAATTAATGAGATTATTTTGGATATATTCAATACAAAGGATTTCAGAAACATCATTCGGCCTATTGGGAAGATGTTAATATGAATTAAGAAATTTATTTTTGGTATTCTCACTGCAAATGATTTCAAGAACATCATTTAGAGTATAGGGAAGATATTAAGAATTGCTGATTCAATTATCATTTCTGTTCTTTGATATTGTATTTAGAAAATTGTTTTAGAAAGAAGCATTTCATATATTTGATCTTTGTATCATATGCAATGTTTTTGAGGATGTTTATTTTAGGAAATGTGAACAGATAGTTGAGTTTGTTGTAAATATTTTGAACACAAATTTTTTTTTTTTTAACAATCTTATTGATTGTATTTTTCTGCCTGCTGTTACATGATGAACAACATTGAAATCACTGTCTATGGTGAAATTCAATAGATTCTGAGAACAGCAAAAAAGGCAAACTGAATATGTTTTGTAATTGTAAAATTATATTGTGTACTTTAAACTGTAATATTATTATTTCTTCTCTTTTACAGACCAAAATTCTAAACTTTGAAACTTTTTAAAATTTAGATTATAAAAAACAACTGAAAAAAATGTTTCAAAGACTCATATCTACAATCGAAAAGGTAAGATTAAGTAACTCAAACACTACCCATGCACTACTACATTCACCTCTGCACTACCCATACAGTCCTCTAACCACCTACACACTGCTTATTCACAGCTTGAATTACCCATGTAGTACCCGTGCACTCCAGAAATCACCATGTCACTCCCCATGCACTCCTCCAATCACCCAGCCAGTACCATCTACTTATAAAATCACTCCACCAATACCCAAGCACTTAAAAATTCACTCAGGCACTCTTCTTGCAGTACTCTAATCATTTAGTCAGTACCTATGTACTCATGCAATGACCCAGGCACTAACTCATGCACTTCTACAATCCCTTGAGCACTACCTATACAGTTCAGTAATCTCCCTGTTACTACCAATGCACTCCTCCAATCACCTAGCCACTCCCATGTCCTTATCCAATCATTCAGCCAATACCCAAGCACTTATAAATTCACCATGCACTCTCTTTGCAGCACTTTAATCATCCAGTTACTACCCATGCACTCATGCAATGACCCAGGCACTAACTCATGCACTTCTACAATCCCTTGAGCACTACCTACACAGTTCAGTAATCTCCCTGTTACTACCTATGCACTCCTCCAATCACCTAGCCAGTCCTATGTCCTTATCCAATCACTTCGCCAAAACCCAAGCACTTATAAATTCACCATGCACTCTCCTTGCAGTACTCTAATCATCCAGTCACTACCCATGCACTCATGCAATGACCCAGGCACTAACTCATGCACTTCTACAATCCCTTGAGCACTACCTACACAGTTCAGTAATCTCCCTGTTACTACCTATGCACTCCTCCAATCACCTAGCCAGTCCCATGTCCTTATCCAATCATTCTGCCAATACCCAAGCACTTATAAATTCACCATGCACTCTCTTTGCAGCACTTTAATCATCCAGTTACTACCCATGCACTCATGCAATGACCCAGGCACTAACTCATGCACTTCTTCAATCCCTTGAGCACTACCTACACAGTTCAGTAATCTCCCTGTTACTACCTATGCACTCCTCCAATCACCTAGCCAGTCCTATGTCCTTATCCAATCACTTCGCCAAAACCCAAGCACTTATAAATTCACCATGCACTCTCCTTGCAGTAGTCTAATCATCCAGTCACTACCCATGCACTCATGCAATGACCCAGGCACTAACTCATGCACTTCTACAATCCCTTGAGCACTACCTATACAGTTCAGTAATCTCCCTGTTACTACCTATGCACTCCTCCAAGCACCTAGCCAGTCCAATGTCCTTATCCAATCACTGCGCCAAAACCCAAGCACTTAGAAAATCACCAAGCACTCTCCTTGCAGTACTCTAATCATCCAGTCACTACCCATGCACTCATGCAATGACCCAGGCACTAACTCATGCACTACTGCAATCACATGTGCACTACCCATGCAGTCCTCTAACCACCTTGACACTGCTCAATCACACTTTCAATTACCAGGTAGTACCCATGCAGTCCAGAAATCACCCTCTCACTCCTCGTGCACACCGCCAATCACCCAGCTATTATCCATGAACTCATTCAATCACGTTGCCACTACCCTAACATTAGTAAAATAACGATGCAGTAGTCTAGCAGTTCACCAATCACCCACACAGTCTCCATACTCTCATGCAATCACTCAGGTAATTTTTCTTTTTTTAACCAGTAGAAGTGGTTCCGTAAGAACCGTTTTTAGTTTTTTTTTTTAGCAATTTTGAATTTTGTTTTGTATTTTTTAAACCTTTAAAAAAAATTGTGTTGTTGATTTTTTAAAAAACAGAAAAATGAGGAACAACAAATAAAGTCTTTAACAAAAACAGAACCACATAAAAAAAATTAGCATTTGTGTGCTTTCAATGCAGCACTAATGACATCTGGGCATTGTTCAGCAATGCAAAGTTGTACATTGCACTTCTTGCAACATATAGTTGCATCCAAGAGTTCAGGCATGATGTGGGGCCTTGGAGCAGCTGCAACTTGCTGTCTTGACGTAGAAGGTGCATTAGGGTCTTCCTGTGCTGCAGCATTTAACTCCCTCCTTCGTTCTTCCCTTGCAAGATGGACTGGGTGCAAGGTTTCTAGGTGTTTCTTCATACTCAAGGTGCCACAGGAATATTTTTTCTCTGACCCTCTTGACAAAATTCTGGAGCAAATAATGCACGGAACTTTCCGTGCATTAACCTTTTTTTTCTCCCTCAGGAACTGTGAAGAAGGCCCACACAATGCTTTCCTTCTTCTTCCTGTTGTCCTGCACCATCTGTTCCTCTTCCTCCACAGCCAATGGATCCACTGATACAAGACTAGAAGCCATTGTTGTTGACCCAAAAATCAATAAAGACATACAAAAAAATATAAAAGGCAGAGAAGCAATAAACAGGTCTTCTCTCTATGAATAGTATAGAAAAAGGGAAGTTCACAGGGGTGGATCCTCCCTCTTCTAGAATGAAAATGATGTAAACCAATCAGATTCTTTTTTTTTCTATTGACATGAAGTCGCGTAGGGTGCGCGCCTACGTCACGCACCACTCGCGCACCTGTGAAATATTGCATATATGAATATAAACTATAAATAAAAGTTTCTATAATATTTTAATAAGTATATTATCAAAACTATTTACTCTAATCTAATATTCAAACTTTCAAAAGTCATTTTTTAAACTTTGAAAATACGCCGAAGTCGCGACCCCGGTGCGAGGACGGCGCTATCCCGGAAATACATGCGGGGAGGGGTCACGCACCGTACGCGTACACGTCGTGCATTCGGCAAATATAGTATCGTTTGGAGTATACTGAAAAAATTTATTTATAACAACTTTTGTAAATAAAATTAGACAAACACTTCAAGCAAAACTTTTATTGATAATTGATTTAAAGATATTTCATACTTTCCAAATTACGCCGAAGTCGCGACCCCCGCGCAACTTGTAAAATGGCTACGCGCGCAGCCATCGTGTAGGGTGCGCGAAGGATGCGCGACTTCTGTATAATAATTTAAAAAAGAATGAATATCATTTTCCTAATTATAAATTATTCTCAACTTTTGTTTAATAAATATATATATATGTATGTAGTCAATTAAAAAAGTATAGGATTGAGGTACATTTTACTTAGAAATTCTCATTTAAAAAACCTTTGAAATTCACTGAAAAACCATAGGTTTCAGGCATGTTATAGTTAGAAATTAGCATTTAAAAAACCTTAGAAATTCACAGAAAAAACCATAGGTTTCATTGACATTATAGTTAGTTGGACATTTCACTCGTACAAAACCAGAGAAATTTGGCCGTTATAGTTAGTTGAGCTAACTATAACTCGTGCCCCCGCAATGCACTGCTGATGACATCACATATTACATCATTCATGACATGGTCAGTGACATCACTGATGACATCTCAAATGACATCACTGATGACAACACTGATGATATCATCCACGTGATAATCTCATGCACCTCCTCACACCCTAATATAACCTTTGATACACCCACTCTAAAATACAGACTATCATTTTTGAAACCATAGACACACCAATACCAGTTACTATATACCCACTCACTGATTCCTAGGTCTACATACACGTCCACTCATTCACCCATACAGTCACCCATACATGCAGTCACTCATCAATACAGCACTATCATTTGCACTTATACACCTATACAGACACTCACACACCACCACTCACCCATAGAGTTACTCACACACCTAGTCAGTCATGCAAAGAATCAATCACTCTCCCAATTTCTCACCTATACAGTTATACACACACCACCTCACTTATTCATACAGATAATAACACATACTTACTCTCTTATACAATCACTGATACAAGCACACACTCATCCATACAGCCACTCTCACAATCATTCACTCTCACGTATAGTCATTAATATACTCCAACACTCACATATACTGCCTTTCACATATGGAGTTACTCACACATGTACCACTGAGACATCCATTCACTCACCAACACACCCATACACACATTCACCCACCCAAACAGCCCTTCACAGATGCACTCTTGAACCCATACACCCAGGGAATCACCCACTCACACATCCATGCACGGAGTCACACACCCCCCACCCACCCACACAGACACTCAGGCACCCATACAGATACTCTGACAACCAATCAATAACCCATATAGACACTCATGTAGCTACTCACCAATCCATGCAGCCGCTTACACACCAACTGACAGACTGATACAGACATTTACACAGTTTAGTCACTAACCCATGCATTCAGTCAGACACGTTTAATCACTCACTTATACAGTCAGTCACGCACCTACTAAATCATCTATTCAGACACTGAAACACCCACTCATACTTCAATACACATTTGCATATATATTTATAAAACATATTTAAACTTTACAGAAACACACAGTCACTGGATGATGTCATCAGTGATGTCATTTGAGATGTCATTTGAGATGTCATCAGTGATGTCATCAGTGATGTCACTGACCATGTCATGAATGATGTAATATGTGACGTCATCCATCAGCAGTGCATTGCGGGGGCGCGAGTTATAGTTAGCTCAACTAACTATAACGGCCGAATTTCTCTGGTTTTGTACGAGTGAAATGTCCAACTAACTATAACGTCAATGAAACCTATGGTTTTTTCAGTGAATATATATATATATGAATATTTGTTCGTAGATACTGTATGTTCATCCGTCCTTTTCATTTTCTATTTTGTATTGTCAATGATCTATGTGAAGATGTTGATTTCTGTACTGTACTTCCGAATAAAAAAACAAAAAAAAAACAAAGAGGGAATACTGTTGGTGTTTTTTACATGCTTTTTGAGCTGTGAACACATGCATGGTGTTCAAAGTAAAAAGAAAGGTGAGGACATAAATCAGTCCGTTTTATAAGTCATCAAGTTGCAGGTTTCAATTTGAGAGAATAGTGCATGCTCTCAAGAGTACACTGATTTTGACCATTTTCTAGAACTGTTGCCCATGCAGCAACCATAGATGAGGAATTAGCTGCCAAAAAAAGGTAAAGAAAGAGCCACCAAATAAGGTTAGAAGAAAGAAGTACAACAAATCCAAGTACAAAGCATATTCAAAAGTTACCATAGATTAAGAGCTCCTGTAAATGCCATAATGGGGAAGGACCACAAGGAGAAGATTGCACACCGAGGGGCACAAATAAGCATGCAGTAAATTAAATTGTGTCTAGGTATGAGTTTCTGTGCCACTCGAAACATTCTGAACAATTTTCAACTACTGTTCAATGTGATGGACTACATTGAGTACAACAAATGTGGCACTACACATTAATGCTTTGGTGCATCTAGGAGTCTTGGTACAAACCCTTTGACATATAGTAGGTGGGAAAGGAACAGCTGAGACTGGAAGAAATCAATAAAGTTAAAACCAGCAACAGGTTGGCTGGCCCAAACAGTAGTAGACAAAAAACAAACATCACAGGCAGGTCTGTATATAGTATTGACAAGTACTTGTTAATCCTTGTTATCAAACCCCCACAATAATTAACAATAGTACAATCGTAGACAATAGTAAATCTTTCTAGAGCGCCATTGTTTTCAAAATTAGATGTCAGTCATGGTTGCCATAAGATAGAGTTGCATAAGGAGAAACCATACATAACAATGCATTCCATATAGCAGCTATAAGAGGCTCAGGCCTCATTTACAGTTTGACATACAGGCTTCTTCACTACATACCTGGTGGACTACCATGTATGCCAAACTGATGGTCCGCCCACTGTATTTAGAAACAGGAGGACCATTTGTTTCAGCCAGAGGAGCACCAGCAGAAACCTTAAACTGACATCCCAATGGAATTTGGACAGTCAGTGTAGTACATCAGACATCCTTTTTTCCCTGATTTGCTGATTCCTCACCCAAAGAAAAATTTGACCTGGAGGCCTGATACATAGGGCTGGGGAACATCACTGATTTTTCATTTCTGTCACCTTCATGTGATGAACGGTATCCCCACTAGATAAGTGAGAATCTCTGATCCTCCACCAGAGTATCAGAGCCCAGGGTCTATGGTGGCCTAGGTGTCTATCAGCCAAGTTCTAAGTGAGTTTCACATGCCTTACACTTAGGTATGATGTTCACACCTGTGTGCTCAGTTCCTGAATCTGAAGGTAGCTTTTGATACCAACATTCATGGTTTAATGATTTAGGACCTAATTATGACTACGGACCGCCGTAGTCGCAGTGCCAGTTCGTGGACCGCCAGACTGGTGGTCCACCCACCATATTACGAATATGGTGGTTGGACCACCACTGGATTGCTGTAACCGCTGAGATCCTTGATCCCGTGGTGGTTGCACAAAGGACTTAGGCTGCAATATGCTGGCAGTTCCACAGCTGAACCGCCAAGCATATTACAAGTTTCTTCACTGCTTTCCTTTTCAGGGTGGTGAGCCCACCATGAAAAGGGTGGCAGTGGGGAAACTCAGGGGGCCCTAACAGGGTCCCTGTCACCTCTGTGCATGGGCATGCATGCAGGGGGGCACATGATGTGCCCCCCAGTATTTTTGCAGCCCCTGTTCCTGCACCGAAAGAAATGTACAGCTTTGTACAGTTCTTTCCATGCTGGAACGGGCTGCGGTGGTCTCACGGTGGTGCACGTCTAAGGCACACCTATGTGCCTTAGATATGCACCGCTGTGGGACCTCCGCAGCAGGACCGGCCAAATTGGATTCTAGTCAGAATCTGGCAGGCGGTCTGACAACAGGTTTGGTGGTCTTGCTGCAGGTTGCTGGATAGGCGGCCTACTGCAAGACCGCTAAGCTCTTAATCAGGCCCTGAGTGTTTAACAAGTGCCACAGGAATCAGAGTTAATGCCCTAAATTGACCTCCTCTTTTGTGAAAGAGTGTATTCACAAATGTTATCTAATTTTGTTTCCAAAACCACAAGCGTCACCTGAGGCAATCTCTGGGTTTTAGGAATAGCTCTTATTTTCTTGGACAGCAAATCACTTTTCTCAAAAGCAGCAAGCATTTTAGAATGTTGTTTCAAGTAGTCAGAAAGGTGGAAATATACAATATTTCAATGTTTTTTCTTTGAAACCAACTCCAATATGTTTCTTTAGTATTTACATACAATTCACAAGTATAAACAAAATGTAGATAGTGAATTTAGTTTAGCCTGGTGAAGGTTTTTGTCTCGATCAAACATGTTAAACAAACTTAAACAAAATATAAAAAATACAAATTGGAAAAAGGCTTTTTATGGCAATTGTCTCTTTGGTGGTCCGATATTAGTTTGAGAAGAAAACACGAAGGGGCTGATGACGATGTCAGTCAAACTTGTGTCCAACCGACACCATTGTGGAAAGGTACTGCTTGACATTAGGTCGCCGGTTCTGACTGCAGAATTTGGACGGTCGGAAACATCCATTTTCCAATGGCAGCTTGCGCAGCAGGGTAAAAGGCCCGCAGCACAAGCTGTGATTGAAAAATGTATCTTTTTAAACATCCCTGCACCATGTGGCAGGCACAATGCGGTGCCTGCCACATGGTGCAGGGAGGTTTAGGGGGGCACCATAGGCCTCATAGCGGATGGCCAAGGTGTAAGGGGGCCCTGCTAGGGGCTCCTAAAGTCATTTTCTGACAGCCTTTCCATGTCTGAAAGGCCGAAATGGAAAGGCTGTGTGATAGTGACATCATAATCCCGATGGCGGAGCCGAGGCTGACCCCGCCGTCATTATGAGATTGGGATGCATTCCAACAAGGAAGAGCAGCGAACGGTCCCTCTGCCCAATGCCTCCACCTGACGCATTGTAATGCAATAGGTGGACTACAGGGGCAGATGTGTAGCGGACCGCAACCGACGGTCGCTCAGTTGTGGTCCGCCCGACATCATAATGAGGCCCTAATTGTTCCAGGCGCTCTTTCAGTTGCTCATTTTGCAAGCCATTTTTGATTTACAATGTTTAATTCACCTTGCTTTAAACATTTTGTCAACATTTTCTTGGTCTCATATTAGCAGTAATCGTTCTTGTAATCGATGCATTTCAGCCACTTAATTTATTACTCATCTGTCCTCCTCATGACAGATAAGTAGAACCTTTTGTTTTCAAAAACATTTCTTTTAGATCTGTCTGATGTATATTTTTTCTGTTGCATTACACAAAAATGAATTCCTATATCTCCTTGTCAAATGTATGGCTACTACATAGAAATATGTTTTCTTGCACTGTTGGGATGGTAGGATCTTTTCAATTTAACTATTTTCTATCATTTGGTTTCATTTACGATCATTTTGTAAATCATATGTCCAGTGTTGCTCATTGGTGAAAACAAATCTAGGACTCCAATACCTTACTTTCTGCTTATAAAGTTATTTTCAAATTTATCTTATTAGGTCTTGTTTTGCAGTGGTGAGAGCGTGTGAGTTCCAGTCATAGTGTTGTTAAACACTGTAGCTGAGCGTCAGGAAGGCTATATTTATAACTTCAAGCATGAATAAAGCATTGCAGGCAATACAAAGCAGATTAGTCCATTGATCCTTCTATACTTGTTTGCATTTTCAGTGTAAATTTCGCTCTAGCAGCATTAGTCTTAAAAATAGGCAACAGCAGGCATCTGGGGCACGTTATATTTTATAAGTAACTGAAAATGCCATTTTTTGTCAATATTGCATCCCACGACTGTACTTTTTATAACTGTGCAAATCCTACCAGATCATATATAGTGGATACAGAAGTGTCAAAGAAGACAGCTTTATATTAAAAATGAATGTCCTTTGAAACCAGAGCACATTTAACTGAGACCTATTCAGCAGGCCTTGGCTAATCTGAAGGTAAGATGCAAAACAGGTGAAGAACAAAGAAAACAATGGATTTCTTAACAGACTACTATATTTTACTCTTGCTTTTTGCTAAATTTTTCATTAGTGTAAGAAAGTGGATTATTGCTTGGGGTGGACACTGCAAAGATAAGGACACCAACTGCTGGAGGCCACACAAATTAAATAAAATAAATAAACCTTTGCTATGTTCTTGGTAACGTGACACAAAGAGGTCTGGTTTAAATCAAAAGCAATTTGTAAAGTACTTAAACAGTGCATACAGAGTAGAAAGGCTACAAAAACACAATAAAACTTCACAACCAGTTTTAAAGTAAAGAACATATTTGTGTGGGAAGAATAAGACCAAATAGACAAAAGTCTAATAACGCGAATTTCTAAAGCTTTAAGAGAAAATAGTGTAAACATTTCTAAGTCCCATTTCAGAAAGGCACTTTGTCACTTTTTTGGGAAAAATGCGCTGCGATTTCTTCTAAGTCCTAACACAAAATGAAAACTTGTCACTTTATGAAAATGATGAAAGCAGACTGCAGCTGAAATTTTAGCTGCAGGCATGGAACTGGAGGCCAGATACCTAAAGTAGGTTGGTCCTGCAGGAGCTATGGAGATTTGTGGCTGATCATTTTCTATGTCCTAATGCTGATTTAGCCTTAGGGGCTGAATACGACATCGGCGGTACGGCCGCTGGACCTCCGATGCCGCAGGCGGGAGAACGGCGCATAGCCTGCACATTCTCCACTGCCGTATTACGACAACACTGCAGTGCAAGCGTTGTTGTTTCTGCAGTCCCACTGCTTCAGCATGCTTCGGCAGAGGAGAACAGCCAGCAGTCATGCCGCCTCTGTGGGACCGCTGCCATGTTGGGTGCATTGTGTGGCATGCACTTTGTCATGCATGCCACACAGTGCATGCATGACAGTGCGGGGCCTTCAGTCTTTTTTTCCAGAGGTGTAGGGATCCTTAAATGGGACAGCTGCAAATCAGTCTAATGCTGTGGAACTGCCAGTCTTTTTCTGGCAGCTCCTGCTGAAGTTCTGGATCTTTGGAGGGAAAGTTTTTAAAAGATTCCAAGCTTTCGTCTGGTGCCCAAACAACCTCACAAGTACATTTCTAAGGCCCCCTGGACCTCAGGAGCAAGCATTTACATATTCTACGGCAGTGACAAGCAGTATGCACCAGTCCAGGTCCAGTTGCTACCATTCAGGTTGGCATTTCAGAAAAAGGCCTCTTGCAGCTTGTTGTGTCCCTGGAGCCACACAGGAGGTAAGTCAACTGACCTTTTAAACCTGCTTCTTTGTCTAGGTACAAGAGGGAGCTTGTCTAATTTTCTTCTGATGTTATGTAAGCCCAGAAAGTGTTCTAAGGATGGTGCCTTGGAGGTGCCATATTTATGGTTGCCACTAGCTAGTGGTGGGTGACTTCTGGGCACTCACTAATGAAAGGGATAAAGATTCCATGGGGAGCCCAACAATTATTTCAGTAGTTCCTGTTTGCCCTCTGGCAAACAGGCCCAAAATGCCATGTGCCAGAGAAATTCCAAGATGGCTGAAGTGTACTGCCACATCTAAAATGGGCTCTGATGATTGGGTGGTGTCCATGGGAGTATCATAGGGAACTCACCAGTGGATGCCGACATCTAACACTAACAAAAAAGGGTCCCTCAGTGACCGGACAGGAGATATACAATTATAGGCAATTAACCAGTTCCAAGCAATGTTCAGTAAAATGCACAATAAACAAGCTACCCAGACTAACATATGAACACTTTGACACAGATGAAGCAGTGGCATCTGCCGTCTGTCAGGGATTAAAGGAAAAACTGAAAGATGCCTTATGCTTAGCTGTTAATTGTGTCACCACACAAGGGAAATAATAGATTTGACTCTTAAAAGGGAAGAAATCGGAGGAGAAAAACGATGAGGCCCTATAGAATTAGAATGGAATATTTTCATAAACAAAATCAGGCAACCAAATAAGTGCAATTGAACTTTTGCAATTCGGGAGAATTAAAAGATTAGAAAGATGTGAATAGCAGCGAAAGAGTTGATGTGGAAAGAAGGACTCCGTATTGTGGTTAATCAGGACAATTTTAAGGAAATGTCCTGTGTTATCATAAAATGGGGATGCTCGATCCTTCATAGACAAGTGAGAGTTGAGCTTGAAGACCGTAATTCTTGTGTTAAGGTGATGGTACTCTTTTACATGAATGTGGTCCTCTCAACAGACAGAGAACCTTTACAGATTTGCTCTCTTATTGATTGTGAAGCTGCCAGCTGCTTTATAGATACCCGATTTCAACATAGAAATGATATTCTGGTGCAAGATAAAGCGAACCCTGAGGAAAAAAGAGAAATCGATGGAACATCTCTTACAACACGGTGTATTTGTAAAATAGCAAAAGTGAAGTAGATGTCTACTAAATCCAGCCCTGTGGAAGTTATTGCATTTGAAATCATTGATGCTTCAGGTTGTTTAGTTATTAAGGGAACTTCATTGCTTAGACAGCATAACATAAGGTTTGATAGGGAACATCCAGCTATCGCTTTTTGGTGTTGTGTATATTGCAAAAACAATTGCTTTCCTCAAAAGGGGGAAAATGACTTTGAATCTCAATTGTATACTCGTTCAAAAGACAATCAATACCACAGCTACAAGTGATAGCTCTGAAGAAGAAAAAAAAAACGACCTGAAGTCTATTACAAATTCAGAGATGTTTTTAGTCATAAATGAGCTGACACTACCTCCTCATCATCCCCATGACTGCACCATTGGTTTAATACCAAGTGCAACTGATACTCATGGAAGAATGGTATTTGGACAAAATATCGAGTTTTAAATACTAAGATACAGAAATGTGGGAAAAAAACTTTTTGAAACAAAAATATCATGATGCAGAGATATTGTTGACAAGAATATCGTTTTTTAGGTACGTAATATCGTTTTCAAGAATATCTGTGTTGTTAATATCGTTTTCAATAATATAGTTGTAAAAATTATATTATTTTAAAATGTTAAATATTGTTTGTATAATTGTTGAAAATATTTTAAATATAGTTTGTAATTTTAAGTGATGTATACATTTTAATTTAATTACTAATAGTACTTTATAGTGTTGTAGTGGATTGTGATGTTTGTAGGGGTACAGGGTCGGAAAATAATTAAGTATGATTAACAATTAATTATGAATTTATGATTAATTAATTAATTGAAAATGAATTATGTAAATTGTATAGTTATACTTTTTTATTATATATTAGGTGTTGATTCCTGGGTTTGTAGGGAAATAGAGTGGGAAGGTAATTAAGTTATAATTTATAATTAATTTATTATGAATTATTTAAGTGATTGTTAATTATGTAAATTGGGTAATTAGGTGCAGGTTGTTGGGTTTGTAGGAGTACAGGGTGGGGAGTTAATTATTGAATAATTGATTAATAATCAATTATTAATGTATTATTAATTAATTCATTGATTGTTAATTATGTAAATTGTGAAATAATTATATTTTTAAAGTTATACGTGTGGGTTGTTAGGTTTGTATGGTTATAGGTTTGGAAGTTAATTAAGTAATAATTAATTAACAGTTATTTATCCACTAATTATGAATTATTTAATTAATTATAAATGATTCAAATTGTGCAATAATTATATTTTTTAAGTTATATGCTAGGTGCAGGGTGTTATGTTTGTAAGGGCATTGGGTGGGAAGTTATTTAAGTAATACATAAATAATAATTCATTGTTTGTTTATTCATAATTATTTAATGGAGTATTAAATATGTTAATTGTGTTATATACATTTTTTAGTTCTGGGGTGCTAGGTTTGTGGGAGTATAGTGTGGGAAGTTAAAATTAATTTAAAAAATGAATTTATCATTAATTATACCAAAAAAAATTAATAATCATGTAAATCATTTAATTTAGCATTCTTTCTTTTTATTGTTCATCTGGAATCCACCAGAATACCTTTGCTGCATGCCATTATATTGTATTTACATTCCCCTTTCCTTGGTTCTGTTTCCTCTCGTTTCTCCCTTTCTTTCTGCTCCTGTTGATTTGTTCCAGACAGCTGTGCAGTTGCACCCCTAAATGTCATCTGTAATCCACTCTGACTGACTGGAGTCTGTGGTGACGAGAAATAAAGTACTGCTGTTAAAGAATTTGAATATTATTTCATTGTTGTAACAGATTTCTCCTGACATGGTTCCCTCGGTCACATATCTCCTGTAGATCCCCCTTCTCTAAGTAGTGCAATCTATGGTGCAGCTTGAATTACCTAAGAGGTGGAAAATGCATTCAGTGTTTCATGTGTTCCACCTCAAAACTCTACTCACTAAGTAGAAACAACACTGCCTCCTGTAGTGATTGATTGTTCTCCAGAATATGAGGTGGAAGCTATGTTGGATTCCTGTAATTCATATTGGTCATCTCTGTGATGGAAGGGATATGATGCCACAGAAGGATCTTGGTAGCAGGCCGCTCAACTGTTATCTTACTTTCATCAACACAAGCCAAAGAACCCATGTTCCAGTGTAAGATCCAAGGGAGGTGTCCTTCAGGGGATTGGGGTGTCAAGATTTTCTCAGGGTGGCCGTGATGTGCTCCCGATGTGATTGCCAGGATGCAACTTCTACATATTGTGTGGGAGTGTCTCCCATTGGCATGTAGCTGGGTGGAGGTCATCGAACACATAACGGAGATACTGGAAATGCCTGTTCTGCTGGATCCCATGTTATGTTTGCTAGGGATCACGAAGAGCTCAAAATGCACTTAGGCTCCACTCAAATTGACAATGGTTCTTTTCAAGCACCTAATAGCCATGTCCTGGACGGTGGGGCAGCCTGCACTGATCGATTGTTGGCTCAGGGTCATGCTGCATTGGGCTGTACTGAGGCTGATGGCATAATGTGAGACTGTAGACTAAGAGGGGCCGGCAACATGCTGTTGGACTAGTACTTACTCAGACTACAGGACAAATGTGAGGCACATCCACAGAAGCTATTCCTCCCAGAGGCGCAGAGGGTGACCGGTTATTGACCGGTGGTCGGTCGGTCCGGAGACCGAAACGGTGTTTGTTGGAGGCAACTTCGACCAACATCGTAATAAGCCCCATAATCTCTTGCTTGTGAGAACTAAAAATGAAGGGATAGAGCATGGCCACCCTGACATATGACAGTGCTCTCACCAAAAACACGCAAAACAATTCTTCTTCCCTCTTCGGGAGCAAATTGAAGGAATTTATCTACTGCCCCCACAAGGGCAGAAAGCTCACTAGACAGCAGGGCAAATGATTTTAAAATTAAAGAAGGGATGGGTGCCTCCCTGTTTCATGCTGTGAACCCCAACCATTATGTCCCAGCATGCCTTCTGCCCCTGATTGGGTGCAGATTGGAGGAATTACCCCAATGTTCCCCCCAGGAGGGACAGAAAGCACAAAAGATTCCAGGAAAAATGGTTGAAAAAAATAAGAGATAGGGGCAGCCAGCCCAGACATCAGACTGTGCCTCGACCCCATAATGGCCCTAGCAGTCTTTATGCCCTCTACCAAGCGAATTGTGAGAACAGTGGGTGGAAGAAAGTTTGTGGATCCCTACAGATTGCATAACTTTCTGTTATAAAAATTTGAGGAAAAGCCAAAATTAACACTTGCAGGGCATTCTGGGTAAGAAACTGGTATGGGATCCAGGCAAGTCACATCACTCTGGAATCTCCTGGGTGTCCTGTATTCCAGAAATGTCTAGGTTAGATAGGTTTTCTTGGGTGGCGGCATACCACAACTATCCATATCACCAAAATGGGTCAATTTTAAAGAGGGATCCTACTTTGTTGGGGCAATAATAATTTTGTGGTTTCCCATAAATCCTTTAATTGTACCTCAGTAAAATGTGCAAACAATGCGTGAAATACTCAAAGTTTGAGGATTGCATGCTATTCTGGGTAAGAAAACATTATTGTATCCATGTACGTACACCACCCACAACCCTCCTTGGTATCTAATTTTCAGAAATGACTAGGTTTGGGAGGTTACCCAGGGTGGTGGCAGAGCCTGTGCTCAAATGCCACGACTATGCACATCGCCAGATTGGGTACGTTTTCCAGATAAAAACTTGATATCTCCACATTGATTTTTGGGGGGTTCTATTATGAGCGATAGGCCCCGTCATACAAGTGGGGCACCATTTTTTCAGGAGTGGTTGGAATTTTGTGGCTTACCATAGATTCTGAAACTTTCCCTCACAACATTGTGAGGAAAATGTGTGATTTTAGCCAAAGTGTGAGAATTGAAAACTATGAAAATGTATTGGGATCCATGCAAGTCACACTAACCTGGACTCTCCTGGGTGTCTAGTTTTGTGAAATGTCAAGGTCTCGTAGGTTTTTGTGAGTGGGGGATGAGCCTGGGGCAAATATCAATCTACCAACATTGCCAAAATGGGTCAATTTTCAGGACGAAATTTGAGGTCTGCATGTTGCGTTTTGGGGGGACTATCATGTAATTGGCGGATAGGCCCAGTCACAAAAGTGGTGCACCATTTTTATCAGGAGAAATTTGGGAATGCTGAGTGGTAGGATTTTTTGGGATCCCTGCAGATTCTGGAAATTTCCCTCACAAACATGTGAGGAAAATGTGGATTTTAGCCAAAGTTTTGGATTTGCATAGGTTTCTGGGTAAGAAAACGTTATGGGATCTATATATGTCACACTACCCTGGACTTTCCTGGGTATCTAGTTTTGTAGGTTTCCCGGAGTGGCTGCTGATGCAGTGTGAAGTTTGCTAACTAGTTTTATGACATTTAACACTGGATATGACAACAAAACTACACACAAATGCGAATGTGCACCTTGCACACGTTAAGTGAATAATAATGATATTTAGAGACAAGATACAATCACCATAAAAGAGTGCTTTGAGCCGTAGAAATAGAAACAATTCACATATTGTGTTTAACATGTCTAATAATCGTTTTTACTGATGACTTAACGTTGAAATGAAAATTCATAACATTATACACTGATAATATGCAAACTAATGCAAACTAAAATGATAAGCCATGTACGCATACATACATGAGTCTCGATTTAATTGTGCAATGCTTATAATAAATGCAAAGCCATCTTTTAATGCTTCCATTGGAATGCACCACAGAGATCGAAAGCTGGTGCAAAAGCTTTGCACTATAACTTACATGAATTTAACTTTCTGTGTAGTTGCTTTATATTGATAAGCATCTACATTTAATGAAACAACAAAGATTATATGTTTTATAAAAATATTTTACATGTAGGTAATAGGCCACTTCTATGCAATCACTTATGACAACTTATAATACTTGATTATTTGACATGATTAGTTGATTGAAAATATTGTGCTTGGATCTAATTGCATATTTGTTCATTAATCAAAATTGCATTGATTAATATACACTAAGCAATTTTTTCCTTTAGGATTGCATTTTACTTAATGGACTGATGTGAAAAGATTCTGCCTGCCTATTCATGTAACTTTTTCTGCACTTTTCACATAACATTCCTGATGTCTAAAGGATAATTATTTTTTGACACGGATCAATATGTGGGAACTTAAACTTTTGACACCAGTACGAGGAAAGCAACATTCTGAATTATTGTCTGTGGACCTGTGTGCATGGATCAGATGATCGATTCCCATGGATTGCTTGGGAAAATTCCCTAAAGTATCTTCTTTTCCACCTTGTGAATGGATGTTGGACACATGGGTGACTGACCATTGTGGGGCGACAGTTGATGTCACCTTCATATACAGCAAGTGATATATTACTAAAGAGTCTCTTGCTTGCTGTCACACACTTGGGATGCTAACTATCAGACATGCTCTCAGACTCTCGGACTGAGACACTCCTTCTGGCTCCTTGGCAGTCCTCGTTTTGCCGATGCTGAGGCTATTGATGCAGACTTTCCTGTCCCTTGCTACCTTTGGAACTCATGTCAGTGAGGTTCGCTGACACTACTGGTTTACCAGTATATGCCTCCTTTCCCTCATCCTAACTGTGACTGAACTTTATGTTTATCCTAAGAGAACTTTCCCGAACTGTCCTCCTGACTTTACTGGTGGTAGGAATTCCCCTTGCTTAGCGAACTGTATGGACTCTGTGGCTAAAACTAGGTTCCGGATTTTCTTGTAATGTTGCCTTTTGACTTATCTCTGCTAATGTGTGGTTTTGTGCTACAATTTGTAATTGCTGATCGAGACTCATGACTTATTGCCTAAAATGCTGATTATTGCTGTGAATTCTAAAATTGTTCAATACAATAACAAAATTCAATCTTTATTGTCTGAGTCTTCTTTAAAACTTAACTTTGAAATGTTCTTTCCACAGAGACCATGCATACAATAGCTCAGATTCTAATGCATAACGGGGACAGTCATAGATTATTTGCAGAACACTGGATTCTTTTGTTCTTACTCTGCACTGCTATGACAGAACTATTGGTTTGTATGATTTTTGACCTGACTGAACTTCTTTAGGAGGTTCGGGGTTCCTGTTGTCATCCTTTATATGTACAGTATGATCTTGAGATAAATATATTTGAATTTGATTTCCAATTTGTGAGTTGGTTACCAATTAGTTGGTCCTCATTGGGTAGCCAACCGGAGACACCCTAGTTCCTCACCCCCCAATGCTATGAGCAACTTCCATTGGAGGACCAATGCCTCTGCAGGTGTGAGTAGAGATCATAAATAGATAAAGTGTGAAAAAATGTAAATGGTGTATGTTATGAGCCCAAAGGAAAAAAGGATAAATAAATAATTGAGCTTCTGCTGCAACAAAACTTTGGTAGCATGTCAGATGGTTTTGTCCATTGGCGTGAGGAAATTACTGTGCCCAAAATAGGTATTTCTATTTCCCCGGTCCAGTCGAAAGCCCAAATTTTCATGGTTCAGCAGAAGGATTAGTGGAATACTGACGGAGTGGAGTCAACTTGTAGCAGTGAAGGAGTGTGAGTATTAGGGACACACAATGCGATTACTTTTGCTTAGATTGCAGGTTGGTCGGATTATTATGCCATCCCATTCCTTCTGCAAATCGCAGTATCTCACCTAGATACTAATTTCAAGTATAGAGTGGAGATGAAGAGAAACCTTAGCCGCATAAATAAAGAGGACCTTCTTAATAAACTTAGTAATTATTGCTGTCTCCCCTATTCGGATGTTAACATTATCTACGACGATTTTTCAAACTGGCTTTCGTCGGCATTGGACTCTCTTTCCCCCCTTAAGGTGCATTATACGGCCAGAAAACGCCCTATGGCCCCCTGGTTCTCTGAAAGGCTGAGAAAGCTCAGACAGGGATGCCGACACCAGGAAAGAAAATGGCGCCGGGACCTTGCCCCAGCTGAAAGGGATATGCACAAACTAAGATTGAGGGAATATAAGGTAGCCATTAAGGAGGAAAAGGGCTCCTATTATTCTAAGATGACGGAATCCATAAAATCTCCTAGGGAACTTTTCACTGTGATTAACTCCCTCCTAGCCCCCACGGCCATTGCCAACACAGAGGTTTCCCAGGATTTGTGTGATAAAATGGCATGTTTTTTCTATGCCAAAATTAAGGACATATACTCATCCTTGGAGAAGTCCAATGCTGGAAGCTCAATTTCAGATCCTCCATCGGATCCCTTGGTAGTTCCTCTGAAGGATTGCCGCTTGCGCTCCTTTCCTCCTATACTTCAGGAGGACACGGAGCGGATGTTAAATGGAATTAGGTCTGGTTCCCCCCTGGAGCCCTGTCCCCTGAAGCTCCTGAGACTGGGAATGGAGGCTATTCCTCCACCTTTGACCTCAATTCTTAACACTGTCATTACCTCGGGCCAGTATCCCACTGCGTGTAAAACTGCAGTGGTTAAACCTCTTCTAAAGAAGCCTTTTCTGGACCCTGCCGAATTAAAAAACTACTGGCCTATTTCCCTGTTGCCTGTCCCAGCAAAAATCTTGGAGAAACATCTGAACCTCCATCTTAGTACTTATTTGGAGGATCATCAGCTGCTCGATGGCTCGCAACATGGGTTCAGAAGTGAGTACAGTACAGAGACGGCGCTTACCGTTGTATTCAATAACATTCGACAACAGGTTGATGCTGGTCATACCACTCTACTGATCCTTCTGGACCTGACGGCAGCCTTCGATACCATCTCTCCTCTTAGATTGGCTGGGAGGCTCCGGGAAATAGGGATTGAGGGCTCTGCCCTTAACCTGCTTACATCCTTCCTTATGGAAAGGACACAAAGAGTTAAGATGGGCCAGTTCCTCTCCGCTCCTAAACAGCTGTTCTGTGGAGTCCCCCAGGGATCCTCATTGAGTCCTACCCTTTTTAATATCTATGTAGCCCCGCTTGCCAATGTCGTAAGATCTTTCGGCCTAGAAGTGTTATCCTACGCTGATGACACTCAAATTATGATCACCATCTCTGAGAGTGTCGAAGCGTCAGCAGCAAATTTAAAAAACTACATGCAGGCGGTGGCATCATGTATGGTAGAGAACTACCTAAGACTCAATGGGGATAAAACTGACATCTTAATTTTCAGAGATAAACAGGAGATCTGGTCTGAGGCCTGGTGGCCAGAAACGCTTGGATCTTGCCCTCGCCCTGGCCTCAGTGCCAAAAATCTTGGCATCATAGTGAACACTTCTCTCTCTCTGGGCCCCCAAATAAACAGAACAGTCTCTACCTGCTTCGGGATGATAAGGACTCGCAAAAAGATTTTTCAATTTCTCTCCCTCCCTGCACGGAAACAGGCAGTGGTGGCCCTTGTGTTGTCCAGATTAGATTATTGTAAAGCCTATTATGTAGGGTTAAATAAGGGACTCCTACACCGACTCCAAATTGTGCAGAATGCTGCTGCCAGGCTGGTGATGGGCCTTCCTAAATTCCATTCTGTTTCAGCCACCATCAGAAGTCTGCACTGGCTTCCTTTAGGCCAGATAATTGTGTTTAAAGCCCTGTGCCTTGTGCACAAGGCTTTTTATAATAGGGGATCAGAAGACATTAAAAAGCTGTTTCGCAGATATGTCCCCGGCAGGCAGCTAAGATCTGCCAGCAAGAATCTGGTGAGAGTTCCCAGGTTCAGGAAATCCAGATTGGGGGGGAGGGCCTTTTCGTTGGCTGGAGCCAATCTGTGGAATTCTCTTCCGCCTTCAATTTCGGTTCTGAAACTTCATTCTTCGTTCCGCAAGGCCTTGAAGACTTGGCTCTTCACCAGCATGAATCTGTAAACCCTCCACTTATGGACCTCTCTGATCTTGATCCCTTCCCGCAGCGCCTTGATGCCCCTGGGCTAAGTCCGCGCTTTACAAAGCCTATATTAATTAATTAATTAATTAATTCATTCATTCATTGTGTGATGTTATGAGAAGTTGAAAAGATTGTGTGAATGTGGCGCCTAATGCAAAGAAGAAGTTGAAGTGGTATACCTACGTGGTGGTCTCAAGTGTAGTTGTCTGCTGAGTTGTGGTGTTGGTCATGAGACGTCTTATTGACAACATCTTATGGATAGAGATGGTTATCTTTTCTTTGTGTAATTGTGAGAAGTGGTTGGTACAGTTGATCTCAGTTCACAGGGAATAACTGCATCAGCCTAGGTAAGATTCCGTTGGTCAAGGTCTCATTTGATGCAAATGTTAATGATAGGTATATCAATAATATTGTTTCATATTACCTTTTGAGTGAAAGAGGAATTCCTACATTTCTTTTAGTGGAGCAGATAGACTTAGTTGTTGAAAACGGTTGCATTGTATCGTGAATTTGCTTAGAAGAATGCACCGAAGAAATTGTAAAGGAGCATGAACTGCTGCAAGGAGTGAGGTTGATGTCACAGTGTGCCGAGCAGGTATTGGTTGGTTGGTGTAAAGCTGCGCTTAGATTGGTTGAACACGTCACAAGAGTAGCGTTAGTATTTGTTGTGAGTACTGAAGAAAAAGATTGTGGGAGAAAATTATTTATTGGTTTATGGAGAATCATTTGTGAAAACAGAATACATAGAGAATGACACTTTTCAAAGTCTTACACAAATTAATGAAAGAAGATGTGGTTATACCCCTTAGGGAGGGAGCATATCTACCTCCTGAGGGTACGCCAGGACACACTGTCATGATGAGTAAAGGGTTACACACATGTCTTTTGTTATTTTGGCACAAAATAACAAAATATGACAGTGCTCAACAGTTCCCTCGTAATGGGACATATAATTTGAGGATTATTGAAAATTTAAGGAGGAAGCTGTACAAATTCAGACCACCTCCTAGACCACTTTGAAGCACTTAATGTGTGGGAATACAAAGCATAGCAAAATGAGAAAGAAAAATATCGAGGTAGATATAGAAAAGTCATAAGTACACATGCAGATGCTAGATGGGATGTACAGCAGAAAGGATGGAGACGAGCTGACATTACTGCAGGAACTCAAATGTATCTACTTACAACAGTAGGAGAAGAAGTTAGGGGTAAGCACAAACAAAATAAAAATATTATAGAGACAGAAAAAACTGATCCCTTTTTTAAGACTGAGGATAGCCATTTAGATGAAGATTTCCTGAATGATTTATTGTTAAATCATCTACCACCATAGAATGAATCACAACCTGAAGAACCTACAATTGCAGACTCAGAGAATATTCCAAATGCACCTACTGTGCCTGTTATTTCAAATGTACAAATCACTTTTTTCCCCATATTAGGCAACAATGGAATGACAGCTCCTTTAAATCTGAGTGTTTCAGACGCTCTAGATGCTCTGACAGTTCTTGTTGCTATTGGTCCTGTTGTACCTCTTTACAAACCTGGATTACAGGGTAATGCTACTCACACATTGGTCATTCCTATTGGAATGAATGCTTAATCTAGTGTCCCTATGGATTTGACTTAGAGGCAAGTTCTTCAAACTCCTAAGGTCCCGACAAGAGGAAATGTTGTGAATCTAAGATCTGTGAATACTAATCGAATCAAATGCACTTCAATTCATCTAGTAGAATAGTTTGGAGTTCATCACCATTTTGCATGCCAAGAACAAGAGAACCTCCTCAAGTGAATTATTCCGCTTCAGATGCAACAGTGCAATTGGGAACCACAAATTCTGATGCAATATTACTGCATGCTTTGCCAGAAGTAAGTGGAAATTCTAAGGAACAAGAATTTAATTGAAATATGTCAAAGGAGAAGATAGGTCTTACTCCTCATGAATTTGATGATTGGCTAAAAGATCTACATACTCCAGTTGCTAATAAACATCCAGTGACCACACAAACCCCAGAGAGAGAAAAAGGAATAGATGTGGCCAAATTAAAAGTAGAATTACAAGAAATGATAATGGGACTCTCAGTCCATCCCGATTAAAAATACCTACCAGGATGAGGAATTAGCATTCCTTGCTAAAGATATTACGATACGAGCTTGACAGGCTGATGAAAAACCAACTGAATTAACACAAAAATATGAGATTGGTGTACGAAAGTCAAAAGTGTTGCAGAGAATCTACCGATTGGACTTTAGTGATAAAGATCTTGTTAATATGAGATCGTCAAGAATGAAGCTGCAGATTAAGGAAATAATTACATTACTCAGAAAATGGGGAGAATTTGGAAGGTAAATGGCGGATATGTGCATGTACCTTGGTCTAGAACTGATATTTTGTCTTTCACAAATGAGTTCCCAAAAATGAGAGATACTCAGGTAGAATGGTACAGACAAATTGAGCAGTTTGTGAAAATTAAAAAGTTCTTTGGACAGATTTGAATACCCTGTATGACAGTGTAGTTCCAGGAGACCTATGGGTGGAATGTAAGTTGTCTGTAGATTCCCCTGAAGCAGAACCAGATAGGGATCCTAGAAAGGGTGCATCATCTCCAGTGGTATTGAAGAAATATCACCAAGTGATTACATTCCTGAAAACCAAGATTTCTCTTAAAGAGATTGATTAGCTAAATTGATGATTGACAGAACAACACAGGAACTTAAAGGAACAGTTCTTGCCTATTATGATAGATTGATTCAAGTTTTGAGACAGTATAGTGGAATGGAAAATGTGGCAGAGAAGGATATGGGACAATTTGTTTACAGATTCATGAATGGTTTGAGACCCAAAACTTCTTCTATGATTCATCAGCAGTTAATATGTTGGCAGAACAGGCCGATTGATGTGATTTTGCATTATGCGAAATACAGCAGAGACAAGATAGAGGTGAAACACAAGAAGTTGAAGGAGATGCAGATGATTGTACAGATGAAAGCTGTACAAGGAGGTCAAGTCCTTCAGGTTTTGACAATACAGTTCCAGCTCAAAGAGGATATAATCAGGCTCTTGTGATGCAGGGTGTTAATGGTTTCCAGCAGCAATAGAATTTCTAGTCACAAGTGAGAGGTTGTGGTGTTCCAGTTGATACTCAAATGGTTTTTGATGTGTCCGCTTTGAGAAAAACAAATCCTTGTCACGTGTGTGGCAAACAAGGACATTGGAAGTGCGAGTGTAGGTTTAATGTAACCAATGGTTGAAATCAGGGTCAGGTTGAGAATGAAGGGTATGCACAGCCTCAAGGAAATAACTTAGTTAGGACTCAGCCATTACAAAGACAGAGAATTCCAAAATATAATATGCTACAATATCAGACAATGCAAGTCCCAAAAGCCCAGATGTCACAGCAGAATGTCCAGTTGCCCAGGTACAATACGAATCAGGTTCAGCAACCAAATGGAAATTCTTTCCCAAATCAGAATGTATCATAACAGTACTTGATTCAGACAGATGATTTTGACCCATCAGCATGAATGTGCCTGAGGGGGGAGGAGGACTGTGTGCTTGATGTAGCAGTAGAGGTAGACCAGAGTGGTCCCTGTGTGGACGGAGAATAAAATGGGAATTATGTCTCATTCCTTGATTATCGTGGTGCTACCGGCTCTACTGTAAGAACAGCAGAGGTTCCTAACCTACCCCTCTCTGGAGAAAGAATCCAAGTTGTAGGAGTCACAACTAAACAAATGTCCACCCCAATTTCTGAAGCAGTACCTGTTGAAATAGGTTCCTTTGAGGATAGACATCAATTTGTGGTGTGTGATTCAAGTCCAGTGAATCTCCTTGGAGGAGATTTATTATGTAAGGTAAATTATACCATATATTGTACTCCAAATGGTATCAAGTTTCACACAAATGATGAGGATGTTGTCTTTAAACTTGCTAGACAGAGATCTGATCTAGGAATGCATCCTCTTCTGACTAAAGAAGATTTGCCCATTGAACTGAGAGGGCCTGATTCACAGAACTAACTTACGTCAAAAACGTAAAGTTAGTACTTTTGGGTATTCACAGAATACACTTACTCATTTTGGTATTCACAGAATTCACTTACTCATTTTGGTATTCACAGAATGCACTTACTCATTTTGGTATTCACAGAATGCACTTACTCATACTAACTTTATGTCCGCACTCGAGCCGGAGATTCCGGCCCGGTGGTGGAGATTCCGGCCCGGAGGTGGAGATTCCGGCCCGGAGGTGGAGATTCCGGCCCGATGGTGGAGATTCCGGCCGGTTGTGGAGATTCCGGCCGGTGGCGGACATTCCGCCACCGGCCGAAATCTCCACAACCGGCCGGAATCTCCACCTCCGGGCCGGAATCTCCACCTTTGGGCTGGAATCTCCACCACCGGGCCGGAATCTCCGGCCCGAGTGCGGACATAAAGTTAGTATGAGTAAGTGCATTCTGTGAATACCAAAATGAGTAAGTGCATTCTGTGAATACCAAAATGAGTAAGTGCATTCTGTGAATACCAAAATGAGTAAGTGTATTCTGTAAATACCAAAAAGTACTAACTTTACGTTTTTGATGTAAGTTAGTTCTGTGAATCGGGCCCAGAGACACTGGGTTGCCTAAAGTCAGGGACAGGTAAAGATATCTGACTAATCAAAGGTGTAGAACCAGTCTGCATTACAGTGAAGCTAAATGCTGAGTTTCCGAGAATCTCACAATACAATTTGACCCCAGATACTGTTGCCGGAATTACTGCTGTGATTGACTCAATGATTGAGCAAGGAATATTGAAGGAGATAATGGGGAGTCCATGTAACTCTCTCGTCATGGGCTTACAGAAGCCGAATTGCAAGTATTGTATTGTGCAGGATTTGAGGAAGTTAAACTCTATTGTTATTCCTTGTTGTCCTGTGGTACCAAATCCAGCTGTGATTTTATTTTAAATTCTATGCAAAGCAGAATGTTTTTTTGTTATCAACCTTTGTCAAGCATTTTTTTCTATTTCCTTGCATGAGGATATCCAGTGTCTGTTTGCATTCAGTTTTAGCAATCGTGATTTGGCATGGTGCAGAGTCCCACAAGGGTATATGGAAAGCCCCTCAATTTTTAATCAGATAGTTAAAAACAATCTTGAGTCTCTGGTAATGCCTTACCATTCAGTCTTGGTCAGGTACATCGGCGGCCTACTGGTGGCGTCCCATACATGAGAAGCATGCAGAAAGTATACTATGTCATTGCTGAATCATCTAGCTAGAAATGGACATACATTGTCTCCAATGAAGCTAGAATTTTGCCAAACTGAAGTCCTGAACTTAGGACACCACATTGAGAAAGGGCAAGGAAAGTGTCACAAGAAAGAATCTCTATGATTCTAAGCATGAGTCCACCAACCACACAAAAAGAAGTCTGCATGTTCTTAAGAATTGTGGGCTACTGTCAAGAATGGATTTGAAATTTTTCTCTGACAGCTAAGCCTCTTCAGATGCCGACACACAAAGACGTGTCTGATCCGGTGATCTCTGATCTGCCAGCTATTCCTTTCAATTGCAAATACTCCCAGCTAAATAGTCAATTGTTAATACCACCCTGTCATTCTTGGACTCAGAAACACGCCTTTGTTTTCTGAGCAAGGGTTGTTTTCCAACTCTTGGGGTGTGATGAGTGGTAGAACTGATCTTAAGCCAGTTGTACCTCAAGCAGCCTAAAGTATATTTCCTAAAGTCACTATTCCACTTAAGGTATAAAAAATCAGATTTCATGCCCAAGCTCCCACCCAAAAATTAAGAACGGAAACAGTCATACACACAGCACTTGCTGAACCAACAATGTTGAATACTGCAAAGACTAGTGAGAATAACTAAAGTGACTGTTATCGAGCACTGAATTGGGGAGAAATGTATGCTGGTATGACTGACAGTGCCCCCCTTTTTTAATTGGCTCCACTTTTAAGTTATTGGGCTGATGAGCTCATGGGGATGCACCTGCACTCTGGGAGTGGGACTTGAACCTGAGAAGACATTGAGCAGCATTTCTAAGCATCCCAAATGTCTGAGTTACTCTCTGCTGAAGGACAACAATCCTGAAACCAGTGCACAGAGATACATTGCACTTGCTGTACCAACAGTAGTGAATACTGCAAAGACCTGTAAGTTTAACCTACGTGAGTGTTATCATGCACTACATTTATTACAAAGCATCGCGAGGAAATGAATGCTGGTAAACAAGGCAGTGTGATCCCTCACCTACTTTTCTTTTGTAAATCAAAAGTTTGCTAGATTTTAATGAGTCGGATATATAGAAGTAAATATTTTAATCACTCCACAACCTCTCTCATGGAAAATGTGGCTGAACCCACACAGTGAAATAGCTTGGAGGTCTTAAGTCATTGAGAGGGTTCTTTTTGCTAAAATATATAGTGTGCCCATTTTTATGTAATAGGCTTCTTGCCTTGTGGGCCTACAAGGACCATTTTAGAGGAGATTTATAAACATATAAAAACAGGTTTTCCTGTATAGTGGAGAACCTTTTTATTGTCACTTGTAACTGCAGGGCCTTTAAACTGGAAGCCAACACACAAAAGGTGATGAAAGGAATGCTAGCAACCATTGTCAATCGCTCAGGGTAGCATTCCAATCCATTGTTCTGTTGCCCACCATGCCACTTTAGTTTGAATCCAGCCATATGCAAATCAGTGCTGATCCTGTTCCAATAGGAACAGTGCATCCCTAACTGCAAACTAGGTTCTCCCTGAACTAGAACACAAGCAACCAAAGACTGGGTTCACTCTAATTGGGGCTCACCAGTTGGGTGTAGCTTGGTTCCAGTGACACAGTGAACACAGGACCCATATCAGGGTATACCCTTGACAATTATGGCAGTACATCAAACACACAAATGGTGAGGGAGGGAATGCTTGACTAATTCTAACCAGTGGCAATCAGTCAGGTAGCATTCTAATACATTGTTCTTTCGCCCACCATACTACCTCAGTTTGGACCCAAACATATGCAAATTAGTCTTGACCATGCTGTAACAGGAAAAGCCCAGCCCAAACGGCCAAGCCAGGTCCTCCTTGGACCAGAACACAAGCTTCCCAAGACTGATTTTACCCTTATTGGGGCTCATAAGTCGGTGTAGCTTGGTTCTTGTGGCACAGTGAGCACGGGATCTACATCTGGGCAGACCCTTGCAACTTAGGGAGGTAAATCAAAGACAGAAAAGGTGCCTGCAGGAATGCTTGCAAAAGTTCTAACCACTAGCAATCACTTGGTCTGGTGGATTAGTGGACTAATGTGTCCACTAAAGGGGCCTGTGTATTACAAACGAAGGAATATTAAGACAAAATGTAAATAAGCGGCAGCATTTACTCCAGTCCTTAGGAATCAGGACCTACTGTCTATTTTGTAAGATAGACCACGAATTCAGTGAAGTATCACTTTCAATATTTACCTAAATTATTTTTGATATATTCGGGATTGGAGGTAGTTTTTAAGCATATTAATATGTGTTAGAATGGGCATCTGTAACTTTTTACCTTTAGACTTCTTGGGGCAGATTTACAACTTCTGGCGCATCCCTGCAAATCAGCAGGGATGCGCCAGGAAAGATGCGTCACGCAAAACTACCCGTGCGCCACCATGGATGCGCCGCATTTACAATGTGGCACGCCATGGCGCACGGATAGGCAGATGCGTGACGTATCTGCCGGCGTAAGTTTGGCGCAGTGCGAGAGTTGTGTCGCGCGCGCGACGCAAGTCCAGCACTGTTCCAACCCGACCTATCTCCAACATGCTGCGTCACGCCTTACGCCTGCTTCAAGCAGGCGCAAGGTTTTGACGCAGCGGCGTCGGAAAAGTGACTGAGTGAAATCTTGTAGATTTCACTATGTCACTTTTCCGAGGCTTTCCTCCGACGGAACGCCCACACTGCGATGGAACGCCCACATGAAACCTGACGCAGGTTTCATGTGGCGCAGTGCTTTACAACGTGACGCATCTGCCTAGATGCGTCACATTGTAAATAAGTCACAACATGGCGCATGGTTTACGCCGCCGCTGCGTCACAAAAGTGACGCAACGGCGGCGTAAAAGTGTCGCAAGGGGCTTGTAAATCTGCCCCCTGGTTTTTTGCTGCCATTTTACCACTGCTAACCCAGTGCTACAGTGATTGTGTTCTCTCCTTAAAACATGTTAAATTGACTTATAAACAATTGGCATATTTAATTTACTTGTCCCGAGTAAAGTGGCACTACCTGTCCCCAGGGCCTTCAAATTAAAAGCTACTAATGTGCCAATTCAGCCTGTGTGAGTGCAGTTTAAACTGCCATGTAGACCTGGCTTCCTTTTTAGTACATATAAGTCACCCTTAGGGTATACCCTGGACAGGCTTCAGGGCAGGGTAATATGTTTTTAAAAAGTAGGACATGTACTTTTAAGTTTTACATGCCCTGGTAGTGAAAAACTCTTAAATTAGTTTTTCACTATTGCAAGGTCTACCTCACCCAGAGGATAATGTTAAACCTGTCAGCCTTAGGGTAGCCTTACCCAAAACATTTTGCCTGCTTAATTCCTCATTTTGCTGAATCTTTTTGTTGGCCTTAGTACTCTGAGCACTTTACCACTGCTGACCAGTGGTGAAGTGCATGTGCTTCTCCCCTAAACATGGTAACATTGGTGTGTACACAACTGGCAAATTTACCCACGCCTACAAATCCCTCCACAACATTGGACCTAAGTACGTCAACGAAAGAATCTCTTTCCACGCACCCAAAAGAAATATCCGCTCCGCCGACCTTGCCCTAGCAGAGACCCCATGCATTTCGCAGAACCAGAGCAGGTGGAAGAGCCTTCTCCTACATCACAGCCAAAGCCTGGAATGAGCTCCCAGTCAACATCAGACGCTCCCCTACCCTGAACACCTTCAGGAGGAGCCTCAAGACTTGGCTTTTCGGCTGACCCAGAGCTGCACCCCCCCCCCCCAGCGCCTTGAGACCCTCATGGAGGAGAAGCGCGCTTTAAAAGCCCCTGATTGATTGATTGATTGATGCTGGCTTGCCCCCTTTTCTGAAGTCTGAGGGACATCAAAGAATTCCTACAACAGCACCGGGACTCTACCATCTGTAAGTCCTGCCCTGCCAAGTAGTGCCAATCCTGTCCTGGGCCCTTGGAAGTGAGGTTTTATGTGCTGCAACTAATTGATGATGATGCATTGCCGCAGTTGCGCCGATCGGAACAGGTGCTTTTCACCCGACGACAACAAATCGCCCATCTTCAGCACTGCTCAATGACGAAGCTTCATAAGGGGTAAAGATATAGCTAGATACAAGCTAAACATTTATACTCGGTGTTTCAATACAGGCTATAGATTCAGACAACACAATTGCCAATGAAAATACAAAATGGAACAGACATATACACAACTGAAAAATCCTGTTTTTTGTTCCAAAAGATCTTTTTTATTTTTAAATTTTTTAATATTAGTTCATACTTTGTTATTTATATATTTTCTTAATGATTTAATACAAAGATATATATGTACAATGCAATGATACACGATCATGGAACATATATAGACAAACCTACATATAAAATACAAACAAATACATAAAATGATTAAAAATGCATCATTCTGTAAAACACAATGGTGCAAGAGATGGAGGAGGTAGATTATTAAAGAAATTTCCAAGGCAGGCGGTAGAGAACCACTACGCGCGTTTCGGCAATGTTGCCTTCATCAGGAATGACCGTCTCAACTTTCTCTATAACATAAACATACAATTGATATTTGTCAAAAAACTTTAGTTTTAAGCCTGAAATAAACACTCTTATTTATTATGAGCAAAACATGCTTCATTAGCAAATGAGCTGTGCAAGTGCGATAGAGGAACACTAAACTATAAGACAAAAGATTTTATAAGCACACCAGGTCAAGATTTCAATTACCGTGACAGCAGTTTGTTAAAGAAATGTCCTTATATCCCAAACAGAGAATTATATTTGTGCATATAAAGTGAAAAGAAAAGAGAGGAAGAAGAGCATAAAGATTATATTTATGCTACAGTGTAAAGACATTTAATAATTGGTGTCCCAAGCTGGTAAAGTCCAACTCTCAAATATTGCTCAGTGTACCCTTAATGGTTACAGTATGGTAATTGCGGGATGTTTAACAACTATACCTGTTGTAAATTTGGGCAAAGGCTCTCTTTCTTAAAAAGGAGAATCCTACGTGGACAAGATGTTGTCTGTGTCGGGATAAACAGAATAATTCGACCATGCACAGATCTGTCAATATGAAAATGCAAGATTACATTTAAGGTCCTTCATGATGCTGTACACTAAATAATATTCTCACTAGTGAATGAATACTTACTGCCAATTAGCAGATGCTCATGGCTGATATTTATTGGTGATAATATGTTAAAAGCAGTGTGAATCACTGTTTATAGTATATCTGTAAATGACAGAAACTATCATTATTACATATATCTTATTAAATGGTTCTGTTCATTAGCTCATTACTATGATATAGATGGAAACTTACTTGTGCAATGTGAAAATGTATTTACATCTTTCTTTTGAATATGGCGATAGTATAGATAAAGGAAGTAATGTTGCTGATCACAAATGATCAGTAAATGGCATCTCCTAAAATAAATTGAAGCAACAGTGCTGTAATTACTGGCTAGAAATAGGAGTTACTTGCATCACATACAGTATCTTTGGCTAGATACACTTAGGAACGATCTATAATTCCATATAGGAAGACTGTCTCTTTATCAGATACTATTTTGTTGTTGTATTTTGAAGGGTTCAGTTAGTATATTACGAGTTTGTCGATATTCTGAACAGGCTCGGTATATTTACTAGAATAATATCTCCTTCATACAGCTCAACTCCCACCTTTTTATTTCTCAATGATCGGTGGTAAACACCTCACTTCCTCAATTTTAAAAAGAAAATGAGCGAGAGAGCGGGGTGATTTATAAAAACTTGTATCTTATAACGGCTACCTTACTATACGAATACAAATATATCGAGCCCAAAGTCCAAGTATATGCCTAATATGTCTAGTATTCCTATTCTAGCAAGCATAGTACTCACCGGCACGAAGGATTCGTGTCTTCTTGGTCTGAAAAGGCAGAATATCCGACGATAGTTTGCCGACCCATGGATCCCGCATTTTATCTTTCCTCCTGCGTTAATTAGATGACGTCGGATTCGACGTACATTACATGCGCGACAAGCACGTATTGTGGAAATAAACAACGGGCTAAAAGAGGCCAGCGCCATGTTGATATGAGGTTTAAATCATCGATGTTAAATATACAAGTAGTATTTATATCACTGCAGAAATATATATCGCTATTTGCAGAATATGCGCTAACATAGAGTTTTAAATGGTATAATTGCATATTCATATACCAAGATATATTCATTAGCTGAAAGAAGTAGAATTCGACATGTTTAACTAATTCATCAAGTTGGTATTATAGAAACAAACAGCGGGCTAAGTAAATCAGCGCCATGTTGGTATGGAGTATAGATCATCAATTATATATATAAACAGGTGATATATATGTCACTACAGAATACTATCTATCACTAGATAAAGAATGTAAATAAATGCTTGATCTTATGACGGTAAAATTACATATTTCTATACTAAGATCAATTCATTAATTATTGAGCGCACATAATATAGTAGACCAGCCATATATTAATGGTTGAACAATAATACTTGTTCCCACGGTGTTTCCAAATTCAGACCTCTGTTGACAGTGTCTAAAGTAAAAATCCAATAAACCTCGCGTTTTTTTCTTATCGCTTCATTACTGTAGCCTTGTTTAGATGAGATTCTTTCAATTATAAACCATTTTATATCGTCCTCGGAGTGGTTCATTGTGTTATAATGTTCAACTAGTGGGGCTGAGAATTTCTTTGTGCGAATTGCAGAGCGATGCTCAGTTAGCCGCACATTCAAAGTCCGTGCTGTTTCGCCCACATAGCCCAAACCACATGGACAAACTAAGAGATATATAACATCTTTTGTTTTACAATTGGAGATACATTTGGCTTTAATGGTATTTCCATTTAATTTGACAGCGTCTGTTTCTAAGGCTAGTGGGCAGACCTTACATGTACCACACCTAAAGTTTCCAATAACTGGTGTGAACCCTACAATACTTCTCTGTATGAGCTGTTTTTGGGGGGCATGCGTGACCTCACTACCAAATCTTTCAAATTCTTATTTTTTCTATAGGCATATAATGGTTTAGGCAGTTTATCCTGTTTTTCTTTATTTATATTCAAAATATGCCAATTAGATGAAATGATCTGTCTAATTTGGGCATTTAATATGGAGTGTCGTGTGACAAATACTAATTCAGCTTTGTCTGTTTTCTTATTAGTTGTTAATAAATGCTGACGATCATAAAATCTGGCCCTCTTATATGAGTCCCTTACCAATTTATGGGGGTAGCCACGTGCTATAAATTTCTCTCTCATTGTTTGGGCCTTTAAGTCAAAATCCCTAATGCTGGTACAGTTTCTGCGTAACCGCAAAAATTGTCCGAAAGGGATACTGTTCTTCTGTGACATAGGGTGAAAGCTGTCGTAATGTAGCAACGTATTACGTGCCGTGGGTTTGGTAAACAAATCGACAGCTAATTTCCCTGAGACGTGTTTAATAGAAATATCCAAAAACTCTATTTGGACATTACTATAATTTGAAGTAAACCGTAGGTTGGTGTCACATAAATTTATCCAGGCTAAAAACTCTTGTAACATGTCTTCTGTATCTGTCCAGATAAAGAACACATCATCTATGAAGCGGGCCCATTTCCAGATGGATTCAAAAAATGGTGCCACTTCATTGTAGATGTTGGTATATTCAAATCGGGCCATGTAGATGTTTGCTATAGTAGGTGCGCATGATGCGCCCATGCTTACGCCCTTCACTTGTTTGTGTAGTTGACCGTTGAACTCAAAGATGTTCTCCTCAAGAACTATTTTCAGGCACTGGATTATAAAAGTTACGTTGCAGTCAATGTACATCAATTCGATGAACCATTGAACTGCCTCAAGGGCTCCTAATATAGGAATGTTGCTATATAGGCTTTCAATGTCCATAGTTACCAGGCCATTGTTGTTGTGGATTAAAGGGAATGTTCTCCACTAGATTGATTATGTGCCTAGTGTCTTGGACATAGGCAGGCGTTTTGTTAATGTGTGGACGTAGAATTGCATCCAAATATTTGGAGAGAGGTTCTGTGATAGAACCTATTGTTGTGACAATAGGTCTATACGGTGGATTGATCTCACTCTTGTGTATTTTAGGTACACCATAGAGACTAGCCATTCTTGGGTGTTCAATATTTAAATAGGCGTATTCTTTATCGCAGATTTATCCATCTCTAAGCGCCTTACTAGTCAATCTTTGAATTTTACTTTTAATTTTATCTGTGGGATTTTTTGTAACTTTTATATAGAAGTTGGTGTCATTTAACATTTCCTCTATTTTAGATACATAATGTATGGTGTCCAGCACAACAATTCCTCCACCTTTATCACAACTTTTTACAGTGATATTTGGAGAATTTTTAGAGTCATCAAGGCTTTATGTTCTTCTTGTTGTAAATTGTATGGTGTTCTTTGGACATATTTTGTTGCAGCAATCATTTTTTGGTGTAC
Organism: Calotriton arnoldi; assembly: GCA_963921515.1. Lineage (NCBI taxonomy): Eukaryota > Metazoa > Chordata > Amphibia > Caudata > Salamandridae > Calotriton > Calotriton arnoldi. The sequence continues at coordinate 307,213 of CAWUFW010009402.1, read as the reverse complement.
CACCTGTTCAAATACTACTACCTCAGGTGGCACTTGCTCCGTAGTGGGTGTAAAGGTTGATTTTAACATCAACCCTGATCTATTAATTTGAATCTCAGATGGAGGTGATTGAGCAAAAAATACCTTGAGGCGAATTTTCCTGAAGAATGCTGTTAGATCTCCAAATAATTCAAATTTATTAATCCCTGAATGTGGGACAAAAGTCAAACCTTTTGATAACAAGGAATAGGAGGCAGGGGTCATCTCAGCTGTACTAAGATTAAATACGGGAATTTCTATCATTCCCTCCAATATTGGGCATTTCGTGTAACCAAATATTGGTTCTGGTTGTTCTGATGATTTCCCCGGTATTGGGATTGGTATTGTGGTCTCCAATTGCCTCTCGTTTGGGGGCGTCTTCCTAAAAAAGGCTGCTTAGTCTGGTAAGGTCTAACTGTGTATCGACTATTTCTGGGGTCAAATCGGTTAGGTACAGTATCGTTATCAGAGTCTGATGAATCAGAAAATGTGGTAACTTTCCTATTATATTGCCTAGAACCGAATGGTTCTTGTTGTCCCCCTTCTTGTTGAGAATAATAATTCTCAGATAGATATGGATACGTATTTTCCTTACTAAAAAAATGTATGTCCTTTTTAAGTTTATCTGTTTTTCTTTTATTTAAATACTCTGTGTATGAGTTCATCTCTGAATCTATTTCTTCAAGTTTTTTCTTTGCATCTTCCACAGCTGTATTATTTCTAATTTTGTTTTCTAGATCTATGATTTCAGAAATGAGTTGTTGTAACATTTCTTTCGCTGTTTCTACGATAAGCATCATAAGGTCTCGTGAACAACGGTTCGTAATCAATGACCATTTTTCTAGAAATGATTTTAATTGGACAAAGAGTCCTGGAATATTTCTAACTCTTAGGCCTTGGGGAATGACACCCGCCCTTAGATATTCAAGCATGTATTGGCCATGCAATTCAATCCTTTTAGTTTTTTTCTTTAATTCTAGAAGTTGTTTTAGTTCTTCATTTCTGTCTGGATTTATAGTTGGTTGTTGGCCAAAGGGGGTTGAGCTTCCCACCATTGATATAAAATCATCATCACTTAACCCAAATGTTTTAAGGTTAGCCATTATTTTACTATATATAAAAAATAGAGTTGGAAAGATATTATATAGATCAGTAAGATAAAGTGCAACAAGAAATACGTGAATCAAAGAATTAAGAAAAAGTTGTATAGAAAATGTCCCTCTAACGCAGACGCACAAAGTAATAAAGCAGCGGCTGGATTAGCCTATTAAAGCCATCCCCTCACAGACAAGCTGTGAGAAAAGTGATTTGGAAAAAAGGGGAGCCCTACATAAATCAATGAAGCTTGCTAGCTGTAGGGAGAATTACATAAGGGGTAAAGATATAGCTAGATACAAGCTAAACATTTATACTCAGTGTTTCAATACAGGCTATAGATTCAGACAACACAATTGCCAATGAAAATACAAAATGGAACAGACATATACACAACTGAAAAATCCTGTTTTTTGTTCCAAAAGATCTTTTTTATTTTTTTATTTTTTAATATTAGTTCATACTTTGTTATTTATATATTTTCTTAATGATTTAATACAAAGATATATATGTACAATGAAATGATACACGATCATGGAACATATATAGACAAACCTACATATAAAATACAAACAAATACATAAAATGATTAAAAATGCATCATTCTGTAAAACACAATGGTGCAAGAGATGGAGGAGGTAGATTATTAAAGAAATTTCCAAGGCAGGCGGTAGAGAACCACTACGCGCGTTTCGGCAATGTTGCCTTCATCAGGAATGACCGTCTCAACTTTCTCTATAACATAAACATACAATTGATATTTGTTAAAAAACTTTAGTTTTAAGCCTGAAATAAACACTCTTATTTATTATGAGCAAAACATGCTTCATTAGCAAATGAGCTGTGCAAGTGCGATAGAGGAACACTAAACTATAAGACAAAAGATTTTATAAGCACACCAGGTCAAGATTTCAATTACCGTGACAGCAGTTTGTTAAAGAAATGTCCTTATATCTATATATATATATATATATATATATAAAAGAAAAACAGATAAACTTAAAAAGGACATACATTTTTTTAGTAAGGAAAATACGTATCCATATCTATCTGAGAATTATTATTCTCAACAAGAAGGGGGACAACAAGAACCATTCGGTTCTAGGCAATATAATAGGAAAGTTACCACATTTTCTGATTCATCAGACTCTGATAACGATACTGTACCTAACCGATTTGACCCCAGAAATAGTCGATACACAGTTAGACCTTACCAGACTAAGCAGCCTTTTTAGGAAGACGCCCCCAAACGAGAGGCAATTGGAGACCACAATACCAATCCCAATACCGGGAAATCATCAGAACAACCAGAACCAATATTTGGTTACACGAAATGCCCAATATTGGAGGGAATGATAGAAATTCCCGTATTTAATCTTAGTACAGCTGAGATGACCCCTGCCTCCTATTCCTTGTTATCAAAAGGTTTGACTTTTGTCCCACATTCAGGGATTAATAAATTTGAATTATTTGGAGATCTAACAGCATTCTTCAGGAAAATTCGCCTCAAGGTATTTTTTGCTCAATCACCTCCATCTGAGATTCAAATTAATAGATCAGGGTTGATGTTAAAATCAACCTTTACACCCACTATGGAGCAAGTGCCACCTGAGGTAGTAGTATTTGAACAGGTGGTACACCAAAAAATGATTGCTGCAAAAAAATATGTCCAAAGAACACCATACAATTTACAACAAGAAGAACATAAAGCCTTGATGACTCTAAAGAATTCTCCAAATATCACTGTAAAAAGTTGTGATAAAGGTGGAGGAATTGTTGTGCTGGACACCATACATTATGTATCTAAAATAGAGGAAATGTTAAATGACACCAACTTCTATATAAAAGTTACAAAAAATCCCACAGATAAAATTAAAAGTAAAATTCAAAGATTGACTAGTAAGGCGCTTAGAGATGGATATATCTGCGATAAAGAATACGCCTATTTAAATATTGAACACCCAAGAATGGCTAGTCTCTATGGTGTACCTAAAATACACAAGAGTGAGATCAATCCACCGTATAGACCTATTGTCACAACAATAGGTTCTATCACAGAACCTCTCTCCAAATATTTGGATGCAATTTTACGTCCACATATTAACAAAACGCCTGCCTATGTCCAAGACACTAGGCACATAATCAATCTAGTGGAGAACATTCCCTTTAATCCACAACAACAATGGCTGGTAACTATGGACATTGAAAGCCTATATAGCAACATTCCTATATTAGGAGCCCTTGAGGCAGTTCAATGGTTCATCGAATTGATGTACATTGACTGTAACGTAACTTTTATAATCCAGTGCCTGAAAATAGTTCTTGAGGAGAACATCTTTGAGTTCAACGGTCAACTACACAAACAAGTGAAGGGCGTAAGCATGGGCGCATCATGCGCACCTACTATAGCAAACATCTACATGGCCCGATTTGAATATACCAACATCTACAATGAAGTGGCACCATTTTTTGAATCCATCTGGAAATGGTCCCACTTCATAGATGATGTGTTCTTTATCTGGACAGATACAGAAGACATGCTACATGAGTTTTTAGCCTGGATAAATCTATGTGACACCAACCTACGGTTTACTTCAAATCATAGTAATGTCCAAATAGAGTTTTTGGATATTTCTATTAAACACGTCTTAGGGAAATTAGCTGTCGATTTGTTTACCAAACCCACGGCACGTAATACGTTGCTACATTACGACAGCTTTCACCCTATGTCACAGAAGAACAGTATCCCTTTCGGACAATTTTTGCGGTTACGCAGAAACTGTACCAGCATTAGGGATTTTGACTTAAAGGCCCAAACAATGAGAGAGAAATTTATAGCACGTGGCTACCCCCATAAATTGGTAAGGGACTCATATAAGAGGGCCAGATTTTATGATCGTCAGCATTTATTAACAACTAATAAGAAAACAGACAAAGCTGAATTAGTATTTGTCACACGACACTCTATATTAAATGCCCAAATTAGACAGATCATTTCATCTAATTGGCATATTTTGAATATAAATAAAGAAAAACAGGATAAACTGCCTAAACCACTATATGCCTATAGAAAAAATAAGAATTTGAAAGATTTGGTAGTGAGGTCACGCATGCCCCCAAAAAACAGCTCATACAGAGAAGTATTGTAGGGTCCACACCAGTTATTGGAAACTTTAGGTGTGGTACATGTAAGGTCTGCCCACTAGCCTTAGAAACAGACGCTGTCAAATTAAATGGAAATACCATTAAAGCCAAATGTATCTCCAATTGTAAAACAAAAGATGTTATATATCTCTTAGTTTGTCCATGTGGTTTGGGCTATGTGGGCGAAACAGCACGGACTTTGAATGTGCGGCTAACTGAGCATCGCTCTGCAATTCGCACAAAGAAATTCTCAGCCCCACTAGTTGAACATTATAACACAATGAACCACTCCGAGGACGATATAAAATGGTTTATAATTGAAAGAATCTCATCTAAACAAGGCTACAGTAATGAAGCGATAAGAAAAAAACGCGAGGTTTATTGGATTTTTACTTTAGACACTGTCAACAGAGGTCTGAATTTGGAAACACCGTGGGAACAAGTATTATTGTTCAACCATTAATATATGGCTGGTCTACTATATTATGTGCGCTCAATAATTAATGAATTGATCTTAGTATAGAAATATGTAATTTTACCGTCATAAGATCAAGCATTTATTTACATTCTTTATCTAGTAATAGATAGTATTCTGTAGTGACATATATATCACCTGTTTATATATATGATTGATGATCCATACTCCACACCAACATGGCGCTGATTTATTTAGCCCGTTGTTTGTTTCTATAATACCAGCTTGATGAATTAGTTAAACATGTCGAATTCTACTTCTTTCAGCTAATGAATATATCTTGGTATATGAATATGCAATTATACCATTTAAAACTCTATGTTAGCGCATATTCTGCAAATAGCGATATATATTTCTGCAGTGACATAAATACTACTTGTATATTTAACATCGATGATTTAAACCTTATATCAACATGGCGCTGGCCTCTTTTAGCCCGTTGTTTATTTCCACAATACGTGCTTGTCGCGCATGTAATGTACGTCGAATCCGACGTCATCTAATTAACGCAGGAGGAAAGATAAAATGCGGGATTCATGGGTCGGCAAACTATCGTCGGATATTCTGCCTTTTCAGTCCAAGAAGACACGAATCCTTCGTGCCGGTGAGTACTATGCTTGCTAGAATAGGAATACTAGACATATTAGGAATATATACTTGGACTTTGGGCTCGATATATTTGTATTCGTATAGTAAGGTAGCCGTTATAAGATACAAGTTTTTATAAATCACCCCGCTCTCTCGCTCATTTTCTTTTTAAAATTGAGGAAGTGAGGTGTTTACCACCGATCATTGAGAAGTAAAAAGGTGGGAGTTGAGCTGTATGAAGAAGATATTATTCTAGTAAATATACCGAGCCTGTCCAGAATATCGACAAACTCGTAATACACTAACTGAACCCTTCAAAATACAACAACAAAATAGTATCTGATAAAGAGACAGTCTTCCTATATGGAATTATAGATCGTTCCTAAGTGTATCTAGCCAAAGATACTGTATGTGATGCAAGTAACTCCTATTTCTAGCCAGTAATTACAGCACTGTTGCTTCAATTTATTTTAGGAGATGCCATTTACTGATCATTTGTGATCAGCAACATTACTTCCTTTATCTATACTATCGCCATATTCAAAAGAAAGATGTAAATACATTTTCACATTGCACAAGTAAGTTTCCATCTATATCATAGTAATGAGCTAATGAACAGAACCATTTAATAAGATATATGTAATAATGATAGTTTCTGTCATTTACAGATATACTATAAACAGTGATTCACACTGCTTTTAACATATTATCACCAATAAATATCAGCCATGAGCATCTGCTAATTGGCAGTAAGTATTCATTCACTAGTGAGAATATTATTTAGTGTATAGCATCATGAAGGACCTTAAATGTAATCTTGCATTTTCATATTGACAGATCTGTGCATGGTCGAATTATTCTGTTTATCCCGACACAGACAACATCTTGTCCACGTAGGATTCTCCTTTTTAAGAAAGAGAGCCTTTGCCCAAATTTACAACAGGTATAGTTGTTAAACATCCCGCAATTACCATACTGTAACCATTAAGGGTACACTGAGCAATATTTGAGAGTTGGACTTTACCAGCTTGGGACACCAATTATTAAATGCCTCTACACTGTAGCATAAATATAGTCTTTATGCTCTTCTTCCTCTCTTTTCTTCTCACTCTATATGCACAAATATAATTCTCTGTTTGGGATATAAGGACATTTCTTTAACAAACTGCTGTCACGGTAATTGAAATCTTGACCTGGTGTGCTTATAAAATCTTTTGTCTTATAGTTTAGTGTTCCTCTATCGCACCTGCACAGCTCATTTGCTAATGAAGCATGTTTTGCTCATAATAAATAAGAGTGTTTATTTCAGGCTTAAAACTAAAGTTTTTTGACAAATATCAATTGTATGTTTATGTTATAGAGAAAGTTGAGACGGTCATTCCTGATGAAGGCAACATTGCCGAAACGCGCGTAGTGGTTCTCTACCGCCTGCCTTGGAAATTTCTTTAATAATCTACCTCCTCCATCTCTTGCACCATTGTGTTTTACAGAATGATGTATTTTTAATCATTTTATGTATTTGTTTGTATTTTATATGTAGGTCTGTCTATATATGTTCCATGATCGTGTATCATTGTATTGTACATATATTTTTGTATTAAATCATTAAGAAAATATATAAATAACAAAGTATGAACTAATAATGAAAAAATAAAAAAAATAAAAAAGATCTTTTGGAACAAAAAAACAGGATTTTTCAGTTGTGTATATGCATGTTCTATTTTGTATTTTCATTGACAATTGTGTTGTCTGAATCTATAGCCTGTATTGAAACACCAAGTATAAATGTTTAGCTTGTATCTAGCTATATCTTTACCCCTCATGTAATTCTCCCTACAGCTAGCAAGCTTCATTGTTTTATGTAGGGGTCCCCTTTTTTCCAAATCACTTTTCTCACAGCTTGTCTGTGAGGGGATGGCTTTAATAGGCTAATCCAGCCGCTGCTTTATTACTTTGTGCGTCTGCGTTAGAGGGACATTTTCTATACAACTTTTTCTTAATTCTTTGAATTCACGCATTTCTTGTTGCACTTTATCTTATTGATCTATATAATATCTTTCCAACTCTATTTTTTATATATAGTAAAATAATGGCTAACCTTAAAACATTTGGGTTCAGTGATGATGATTTTATATCAATGGTGGGAAGCTCAACCCCCTTTGGCCAACAACCAACTATAAATCCAGACAGAAATGAAGAACTAAAACAACTTCTAGCATTAAAGAAAAAAACTAAAAGGATTGAATTGCATGGCCAATACATGCTTGAATATCTAAGGGCGGGTGTCATTCCCCAAGGCCTAAGAGTTAGAAATATTCCAGGACTCTTTGTCCAATTAAAATCATTTCTAGAAAAATGGTCATTGATTGCGAACCGTTGTTCACGAGACCTTATGATGCTTATCATAGAAACAGCGAAAGAAATGTTACAACAACTCATTTCTGAAATCATAGATCTAGAAAACAAAATTAGAAATAATACAGCTGTGGAAGATGCAAAGAAAAAACTTGAAGAAATAGATTCAGAGATGAACTCATACACAGAGTATTTAAATAAAAGAAAAACAGATAAACTTAAAAAGGACATACATTTTTTTAGTAAGGAAAATACGTATCCATATCTATCTGAGAATTATTATTCTCAACAAGAAGGGGGACAACAAGAACCATTCGGTTCTAGGCAATATAATAGGAAAGTTACCACATTTTCTGATTCATCAGACTCTGATAACGATACTGTACCTAACCGATTTGACCCCAGAAATAGTCGATACACAGTTAGACCTTACCAGACTAAGCAGCCTTTTTTAGGAAGACGCCCCCAAACGAGAGGCAATTGGAGACCACAATACCAATCCCAATACCGGGGAAATCATCAGAACAACCAGAACCAATATTTGGTTACACGAAATGCCCAATATTGGAGGGAATGATAGAAATTCCCGTATTTATTCTTAGTACAGCTGAGATGACCCCTGCCTCCTATTCCTTGTTATCAAAAGGTTTGACTTTTGTCCCACATTCAGGGATTAATAAATTTGAATTATTTGGAGATCTAACAGCATTCTTCAGGAAAATTCGCCTCAAGGTATTTTTTGCTCAATCACCTCCATCTGAGATTCAAATTAATAGATCAGGGTTGATGTTAAAATCAACCTTTACACCCACTACGGAGCAAGTGCCACCTGAGGTAGTAGTATTTGAACAGGTGGTACACCAAAAAATGATTGCTGCAACAAAATATGTCCAAAGAACACCATACAATTTACAACAAGAAGAACATAAAGCCTTGATGACTCTAAAAATTCTCCAAATATCACTGTAAAAAGTTGTGATAAAGGTGGAGGAATTGTTGTGCTGGACACCATACATTATGTATCTAAAATAGAGGAAATGTTAAATGACACCAACTTCTATATAAAAGTTACAAAAAATCCCACAGATAAAATTAAAAGTAAAATTCAAAGATTGACTAGTAAGGCGCTTAGAGATGGATAAATCTGCGATAAAGAATACGCCTATTTAAATATTGAACACCCAAGAATGGCTAGTCTCTATGGTGTACCTAAAATACACAAGAGTGAGATCAATCCACCGTATAGACCTATTGTCACAACAATAGGTTCTATCACAGAAAATCTCTCCAAATATTTGGATGCAATTCTACGTCCACACATTAACAAAACGCCTGCCTATGTCCAAGACACTAGGCACATAATCAATCTAGTGGAGAACATTCCCTTTAATCCACAACAACAATGGCTGGTAACTATGGACATTGAAAGCCTATATAGCAACATTCCTATATTAGGAGCCCTTGAGGCAGTTCAATGGTTCATCGAATTGATGTACATTGACTGCAATGTAATTTTTATAATCCAGTGCCTGAAAATAGTTCTTGAGGAGAACATCTTTGAGTTCAACGGTCAACTACACAAACAAGTGAAGGGCGTAAGCATGGGCGCATCATGCGCACCTACTATAGCAAACATCTACATGGCCCGATTTGAATATACCAACATCTACAATGAAGTGGCACCATTTTTTGAATCCATCTGGAAATGGGCCCGCTTCATAGATGATGTGTTCTTTATCTGGACAGATACAGAAGACATGTTACAAGAGTTTTTAGCCTGGATAAATTTATGTGACACCAACCTACGGTTTACTTCAAATTATAGTAATGTCCAAATAGAGTTTTTGGATATTTCTATTAAACACGTCTCAGGGAAATTAGCTGTTGATTTGTTTACCAAACCCACGGCACGTAATACGTTGCTACATTACGACAGCTTTCACCCTATGTCACAGAAGAACAGTATCCCTTTCGGACAATTTTTGCGGTTACGCAGAAACTGTACCAGCATTAGGGATTTTGACTTAAAGGCCCAAACAATGAGAGAGAAATTTATAGCACGTGGCTACCCCCATAAATTGGTAAGGGACTCATATAAGAGGGCCAGATTTTATGATCGTCAACATTTATTAACAACTAATAAGAAAACAGACAAAGCTGAATTAGTATTTGTCACACGACACTCCATATTAAATGCCCAAATTAGACAGATCATTTCATCTAATTGGCATATTTTGAATATAAATAAAGAAAAACAGGATAAACTGCCTAAACCATTATATGCCTATAGAAAAAATAAGAATTTGAAAGATTTGGTAGTGAGGTCACGCATGCCCCCCAAAAACAGCTCATACAGAGAAGTATTGTAGGGTTCACACCAGTTATTGGAAACTTTAGGTGTGGTACATGTAAGGTCTGCCCACTAGCCTTAGAAACAGACGCTGTCAAATTAAATGGAAATACCATTAAAGCCAAATGTATCTCCAATTGTAAAACAAAAGATGTTATATATCTCTTAGTTTGTCCATGTGGTTTGGGCTATGTGGGCGAAACAGCACGGACTTTGAATGTGCGGCTAACTGAGCATCGCTCTGCAATTCGCACAAAGAAATTCTCAGCCCCACTAGTTGAACATTATAACACAATGAACCACTCCGAGGACGATATAAAATGGTTTATAATTGAAAGAATCTCATCTAAACAAGGCTACAGTAATGAAGCGATAAGAAAAAAACGCGAGGTTTATTGGATTTTTACTTTAGACACTGTCAACAGAGGTCTGAATTTGGAAACACCGTGGGAACAAGTATTATTGTTCAACCATTAATATATGGCTGGTCTACTATATTATGTGCGCTCAATAATTAATGAATTGATCTTAGTATAGAAATATGTAATTTTACCGTCATAAGATCAAGCATTTATTTACATTCTTTATCTAGTGATAGATAGTATTCTGTAGTGACATATATATCACCTGTTTATATATATAATTGATGATCTATACTCCATACCAACATGGCGCTGATTTACTTAGCCCGCTGTTTGTTTCTATAATACCAACTTGATGAATTAGTTAAACATGTCGAATTCTACTTCTTTCAGCTAATGAATATATCTTGGTATATGAATATGCAATTATACCATTTAAAACTCTATGTTAGCGCATATTCTGCAAATAGCGATATATATTTCTGCAGTGATATAAATACTACTTGTATATTTAACATCGATGATTTAAACCTCATATCAACATGGAGCTGGCCTTTTTTAGCCCGTTGTTTATTTCCACAATACGTGCTTGTCGCGCATGTAATGTACGTCGAATCCGACGTCATCTAATTAACGCAGGAGGAAAGATAAAATGCGGGATCCATGGGTCGGCAAACTATCGTCGGATATTCTGCCTTTTCAGTCCAAGAAGACACGAATCCTTCGTGCCGGTGAGTACTATGCTTGCTAGAATAGGAATACTAGACATATTAGGCATATACTTGGACTTTGGGCTCGATATATTTGTATTCGTATAGTAAGGTAGCCGTTATAAGATACAAGTTTTTATAAATCACCCCGCTCTCTCGCTCATTTTCTTTTTAAAATTGAGGAAGTGAGGTGTTTACCACCGATCATTGAGAAATAAAAAGGTGGGAGTTGGGCTGTATGAAGGAGATATTATTCTAGTAAATATACCGAGCCTGTTCAGAATATCGACAAACTCGTAATATACTAACTGAACCCTTCAAAATACAACAACAAAATAGTATCTGATAAAGAGACAGTCTTCCTATATGGAATTATAGATCGTTCCTAAGTGTATCTAGCCAAAGATACTGTATGTGATGCAAGTAACTCCTATTTCTAGCCAGTAATTACAGCACTGTTGCTTCAATTTATTTTAGGAGATGCCATTTACTGATCATTTGTGATCAGCAACATTACTTCCTTTATCTATACTATCGCCATATTCAAAAGAAAGATGTAAATACATTTTCACATTGCACAAGTAAGTTTCCATCTATATCATAGTAATGAGCTAATGAACAGAACCATTTAATAAGATATATGTAATAATGATAGTTTCTGTCATTTACAGATATACTATAAACAGTGATTCACACTGCTTTTAACATATTATCACCAATAAATATCAGCCATGAGCATCTGCTAATTGGCAGTAAGTATTCATTCACTAGTGAGAATATTATTTAGTGTACAGCATCATGAAGGACCTTAAATGTAATCTTGCATTTTCATATTGACAGATCTGTGCATGGTCGAATTATTCTGTTTATCCCGACACAGACAACATCTTGTCCACGTAGGATTCTCCTTTTTAAGAAAGAGAGCCTTTGCCCAAATTTACAACAGGTATAGTTGTTAAACATCCCGCAATTACCATACTGTAACCATTAAGGGTACACTGAGCAATATTTGAGAGTTGGACTTTACCAGCTTGGGACACCAATTATTAAATGTCTTTACACTGTAGCATAAATATAATCTTTATGCTCTTCTTCCTCTCTTTTCTTTTCACTTTATATGCACAAATATAATTCTCTGTTTGGGATATAAGGACATTTCTTTAACAAACTGCTGTCACGGTAATTGAAATCTTGACCTGGTGTGCTTATAAAATCTTTTGTCTTATAGTTTAGTGTTCCTCTATCGCACTTGCACAGCTCATTTGCTAATGAAGCATGTTTTGCTCATAATAAATAAGAGTGTTTATTTCAGGCTTAAAACTAAAGTTTTTTGACAAATATCAATTGTATGTTTATGTTATAGAGAAAGTTGAGACGGTCATTCCTGATGAAGGCAACATTGCCGAAACGCGCGTAGTGGTTCTCTACCGCCTGCCTTGGAAATTTCTTTAATAATCTACCTCCTCCATCTCTTGCACCATTGTGTTTTACAGAATGATGCATTTTTAATCATTTTATGTATTTGTTTGTATTTTATATGTAGGTTTGTCTATATATGTTCCATGATCGTGTATCATTGCATTGTACATATATATCTTTGTATTAAATCATTAAGAAAATATATAAATAACAAAGTATGAACCAATATAAAAAAATAAAAAAATAAAAAAGATCTTTTGGAACAAAAAACAGGATTTTTCAGTTGTGTATATGTCATGTTCCATTTTGTATTTTCATTGGCAATTGTGTTGTCTGAATCTATAGCCTGTATTGAAACACCGAGTATAAATGTTTAGCTTGTATCTAGCTATATCTTTACCCCTTATGTAATTCTCCCTACAGCTAGCAAGCTTCATTGTTTTATGTAGGGGTCCCCTTTTTTCCAAATCACAATGACGAAGTTTCCCCAGGTAAGCGGCTTGACAATGACGTATTGCCTGCAAATCTCTTGGATCACCGACGACTCATTGCCTCCCTTCTCCTCTCATATTGTCCTTGAATTCGATACAGTCCCCCATCCAAAAGTGCTGTTTCAGCTGGCCAAGACTGGTCCCTGTATCCAACCCACACCCCATCATGGTCAGCCTAAACGTTTGGATTTACCCCGATCATGCGCTACCAGATATCCCCGGTTGGCACTTTAAGACTCTAAGCACTACATTTTCAAATATTCTTTAAAAATTCATAACTGCGGTTCTACTTACTGTTTTTTGTCATTTTGTTTTTGTTTTATTCATAACATTGTCTATTTTTCTAGACCAGTGTGGAGTCTTTTTGTGGTGTCTTAATTGTGTTACTATGTGTGTGTGTGTTGCACAAATACTTTACACATTGCCTCTTTAGTTTATCCTGACTGCTCTGTGACAAGCTACAGGAGGGTGGGCACAGGTAAACTTTTAGTGTGTATCTTGACTAGGATTGTGGTTCCTGCTTAGACAGGGTGCATACCTCTGCCAACCAGAAACCCAACAACAGATAACTTGGAGTTACCCTATTACATCTTATAAGTGTAATTTCCAAATGGGAATAAGTAACTAGTTCATATTTGGTGTCTTTGGAACCCTAATTTTGAATCCTAACTTGTGGTGAAGTTGGATTTTAAGGTATAATTCTGAAAATGCCACTTTTAAAAAGTTGCCATTTTCTTGGCATAACAATTTGGTGCCTGCAGCCTGCCTCTGGGTCACATGACTGTGTTGGGCTTTATGTATTCCTCCCAGACAGCCGCACTCAATGGAGAGCTTAGGTGTGACTGGATGGCCCATCACTGGCAGGATGTGAGTGAGGAGCTGGGGCCAGCCCCACTCACACTTGAATAGGCTGTGTCCTGTCCCCATACAAAGACTGCATACCCCTTGTAGTTAGTGTGGAGCCAGGGCCAGGAAGGCAGGGCACCTGTGCACTTCAAAGGCATGTCTCTAGAAGCTTCTCTCCTCTTCAAATGCACAACTGGGTATGAATACTAGACCTCAGACACCAATTCTTCAGCATACTTTTTGACTTGTGGATACTCTGCCAAGATGAAGGACTGCTGTGATGCTGAGAGGATTGCCACTCTGCTGGACTGCTGCTCTGAAGGAACTGCTGCCCTGCAATGCTTACTTGCTGCCTCCTGCCTTTTTGCTTGGGTGAGAAGAGAACTGGACCTGCAACTTTACTCTTAAACCCAGGACACTAGAGTGACTCTAGTCTGCTGACCTCCTGATCTCAGCCTCACAGACATAAATAGCTCCCGAACATCCTGCACTAGCTCCTGGACCCAGCTGCAGTGAGTTCCTGATCCCTTAGTGGTGCCCTCATGTTCTGGACCCTTGTTATGTTATGCTATGCTATCCATGCTATGTTATGTTACAGGATTTATAAACCGCATGGCTGCCCCAGCAATGGGGCTTCACAGCGCTAGGCCTAAAGTACGCACAACTGCAGCTGTCAGCATCCCAAGAATAAGGGAGAGAGGCTAAATTGAGAAAAGCCAAGTCTTGAGGGATTTTCTAAACAGAAGGTGGTTATAAATGTTTCTAATAAAGAGAGGAAGAACGTTCCAGAGAGAGAGGACCGGGGCACGAAAAGAGCAGCCCCATGCTCTAACTCTCCTAACTTTGGTTGGCGGAACGCAAAGAGCATGTGGGCTGGTAAGATTAAATAAGCTGGTTCAGAATAGGGGGCCCCTGGGAGTAAAGAATCTTATGGGTGATGCAGAGTGTCTTAAAATAAATATGCTTCTTCACAGGGAGCCAGTGTAGGCCTGAAGCAGAGCAGAAATTAGGAAGGGAGAAGAGCAGCTGAGCAGCTGCATTCTGGGCTAGCTGGAATCTTTTCAGAACAGATTTATTGGCTCCTAAGTATAGAATGTTACAATAGTCTAGCCGAGACAAAATAACCGCCTGAATGATAATTTGATGGATATGGGGGTAAAAAGGCCCAGAATAGGTTTAAGACTTCTCAGGAGTCCAAAACAGGTGCCAACAACAGATTTAGCTTGGAACTCGAAAGCCAGAGTGTTATCCATCCACACCCACTTGATTTTTAACAGAAGACTTGGGTTTTGGGGGCGGCCAAACTGAGGAAGGCCACCAATGGTTGTCCCAAAAAGAGCTTTGTTTGCCAACAAGAAGAATCTCGGTCTTGTTAGCATTCAGGTGCAGGCAGTTGTTAGTCATCCACTCTGCCACCGCAAGCATGCCTTGTTGGAAGTTGGCCATGTTTAGCAATGGAGTGTCCAAGAGTGAAAGTACAAGCTGAGTATTGTCAACATATGATACCAGTGTAAGCGCTAAAGATTCTACAACCTGAGCTAGAGGCTGGATGTATATGTTAAACAAGATAGGGCTTTAAGACAAGCCCTGAGGAACGCCTTACTGTAACATATGACTTTCTGAGCTGTGAAGGGGAGAGATTACCTGAAAAGAATGCTCAGAGAGAAAGGAAGCAAACCAGGAAAGGGTGACACCTCACATGCCAATATCCCGCAGGCGCTCAAGTAAAATTTGGTGTGAGACCTTGGTGTCGCTCAGGGAGCTGTATACCAGCTTTTGGGCTCTTCATGACTGCAAATGGGCCCGGTCGCACCGAGCCCTTGCCGTTCGCACCAAGATTCAACGCAAAGCTCCGACAGCCACCTCTTCACGCTACAGCATCGACCACTAGAGGGGGACTGCACAGGCCAATATCTAGCACTGCCCGCCCACCTGCAATGCTGGCCTGCTCTGCTACTCCAACAGCCTCCAGTAACACTCTCCCTGCTCCTCCCAGCCCCCTCCATCGGAAACAGGAATCTTGGTATGGATTTGAGAAGGTAATCTTCAGAGGGCCTAGCCTGGTGACTGTAGCCGACTTGCGCTCCATCGCAGTCCGCCTGAAAGTGTGATTTTGACCCGGCCCAGCACAACCAGATATCTGTAGTTGGGGCTTTGTTCTTTTTGGTGCTATTTTCACTAAAATATTTAAAGATTCATAACTCCGGCTCTACTGATTGGATTTTTGACAATTTTAGGTCTTGTTTTATATTGATTAACTTTTACTCTATGTTTCTGACTTGGGTGGATCCTTTTGTGTGGTGTTTTCACTGTTTTACTGTTTGAAGTGTTGCACAAATACTTTACACATTGCCTCTAAGTAAACCCTGACTGCTCTGTACCAAGCTACCAGAGGGCATAGGTTAATTTAGGGTTTGCATGTGCCTCACCCTGACAAGGATTGTGGTTGCTGCTTGACTATTGCTCACACCCCAGTCAACCAACAACCCAATTTCTCCCATAATGCAATGCAATTCTCTCTACTCCACTTTGCTTGGATTAAACGTGAAATCTGCATCATTCTCCATTTAGAAGCAATGTAGAATTAACTTTTAAGAGTGAGATGACACTATTTGTTGGGAAATTATCCTTGATCTATGTATTGTTTATATCACAAGGAACTACTACTGGATTATTTTTTATATTAAGGAATACATTTGATATATAAACTAACAATGATGAAGAGTGTACATGATTACTATTAAATCCCAGCAGAACCTAATACATATTTTTTCAACAGTACTGAGCTGTATCTCATACACTTGGAGAAACCAGGGTACCTTATACATTTGTATGGGAGACATCACTTATTAAAAAGATATTGGGGGATGGGAAATTTATTTAAAAAAATGTCTTAACGTTAGAAACACCATATCAATTGAATAAGATCAGATTCGTGATTCTCCAACGTGAAAATCAGGTAGAAGATGTAACATGTTTTCGTCAAATCATAATTGCTCGAATAGCACTCCTTTTCCTGCTTTCCCTCACCCCGCATGGTATTACAATGTGGTCGTTACAACGACCGCATTGTAACAACGCAATACCAGGGGGGCGCTGGATGTTGGAATAGTATGATTTACTATTCCAACTCCAGTCTGTGCGGACAGTAGGGAAGGTGTTGGATTTTAAATCCAACACCTTCTCCCCCCCTCCGCAAGTCGTGGTTTCGACTTGCGGGGTAATGGTATTGCGTTGTTACAACGCGGTCGTTGTAACAACCGCGTTGTAATAACATGCGGGGTCACGGATGCGGGGTGAGTGATGTTTACCTAATTGCTCAGCATGTAATTCTGGAGAGCTGGAAAATATCTCATCATGAATCATGATCATGATGAATTGATATACAAATGATCAGGGTTTTTCATTGTAAAAGTCACAGATAACCCTCTTTATTTAAAAAAAGGGCTCTTTCCCAATATAAAATGTAAATACATCTTTCTTTATTTTCTTATGCTGATTAACTATCTTCCCTAACCACATTGTGGTATTTGTAATTATCTTGAATTGCTGAAGTCCGCAGTCCGTGAGATATAAATGATAAACATTTCAATGATCAAATGCAATCTTGGTAACAAATGCCTATTTCATGCAGACAAAGGATCAAATAGGTGTCTTTTGTTCTTTTAGGATTGGTCAGTGTTTCCATTGATCTCATCAGTGCAGTGCATGGTCTATGTGCCATCATGCAGCACTGCAGATCCTTTGCAGATCTCTTTGTTTCCATGGTCCAAGAGATGGGATTTGGATGGTGGTCATGTAGGGTATGTATAGGTTGTCCTTTTTTCACTGTTTATTTTTTGTGGGTTTCACTGGTATTTTCTCAGCATTATCTAAACCTTTTGAAATCAGTGCTTATTGTGCTGCCTAACACCCAAAATAGACATAAACTGTGATTTTCCAGTGTTGACAAAGCATGCTGTTTTTTGCAGGGATTGTTATACAGCACATATCTAATTTAAGGAGCCTTAATGCAGAGTATGTATTGTCTTCCAATTGATAGTGTCGCTAATGGACTTGAGATAGACTGTTTTAAGCATAGATATCTGTGTACTGCACTCTCACTCACTCATCTCTCATTACCCTCTCTCACACCTCATTAGCTCTCCCACTCACTCTGTCTGGTTTACAGGACTATTAATGGATTACAAAGTAGGATTACTATATTGAATTGTTATAATAAACAAGTTCTTAGACAAATGGGGGGTCATTCACCTACTCCTTACTGAATATTATGACATTGTATGGATGCTCAACTCTGCCAACAGCATTGTGCCTTGTGAAACCTCAAAACATTGAACTGCGCCAAATTAATTTTTAGCCCTGCATTCTAAAGCACCTGAAAGTTGATACTTTAAGCATGCTTCTTTTCTGCACTCTTTGCCTGAATACATTAAGGTGGTGCTGCTGTTGTGTGGACATTTATTGCTACCAAGTATTCCCATGGCATATGTCTCACTTTAAGTCAGTTCAGACCTTTTATCAGACATCATATTGTATCCTAGGACTTGAAATGTTGCTGTTAGCATTGGAACTATTTACTCAAAAGCCCCAGCAGTCAAGAGCAGCTGGGTAAAAATTCAGGGTTTTCGGAAGGTACACCACATATCAATGGGACACATTGCAGCTATGAATTTTGTTGGTACATGGAAATTCTTGTATAATGTTTAAACCACTCCCCCATGTGCATGGTGATAGCACTCTTTTCACAGATACCTGCCAGCACACCTTGCATTAAATGTTTAAATCCTGGGGTGTTTGACAGCTGACCTGCTATCAATATTGACATGTTAAAATAGGGGGCTAATGTATCAAACGATTTTACCTATTCTATGTCTGTATGAAAATGTGACAGTAAATATTGGCCAAGATTCCAATGAGTCGGGGGAGCGACCAAGCTCAAGATGGAGTAAGTTGTACACTCTGGAACTCTGCTAGGTCACACCCGCTCCAGGCAAACATCCTGATAGAGTCTTGGCCTCTGAACTGTACCACTTTTAGGGGACATCCTTAAGAACCCCCTGGACATGGTGGTGATGACAATGGCCTGAACGTGGGGCAGAAAAGAGAAGGCGACGGTACATGCAGCCCTCTCCTGGGAAGCTGGAGGAGAATGAGGCAAATCGAGAAGCTCTGGGAAGTGGAACTGCAGACTCCCATGGGACATCGCTACACCCGTGGGGACCTCCTGGACATGGCCAAGAGTGAAAGCGGATGGATGGAAGTGGAGACACAGCCGCACCTGCCAAGTGGGGTGATGCCCAGGCCCCATTCAAGATGGCAGCAGTCCGCTAGATTGCGAAGTGGTTCCCGGGAGTGGCTGGTGGCACTAATGAGAATTACCTTGCCAAAAGCGGGACATGAGAAGGAGGTGAGAGACTGAGGCCCTACCATAGATAGGTGGATGAGGGGATTTTACGGAGCTCTGATGGATGCCCCCCGAAACAGGAGTAGAAGGCTGTGGAGGATTTGGCCCATGCTGAAGTTAGGCTCTGTCCCTAGTGGAGACCCAGAAGAATACAGTAGATGGATTGCGCACACCGTGTGTAAATGATGCTTATACTACAGTCCTCAAAATAGTTTGATCAGCGTGCTACCCTCCTTTAGTGCCTGCCTGGTATATGTGGGTTAGCATCATTTATTGTAATCAAAGACACATTGTCTATTAAAGCTGTGCACTCTCCAGCCCAGGTCACCCAGTGAAGACCCGCCATCCCCTCGGAAGTTACAGAAGGGAGGTAAGCACCGTGCCTGTGTCACAGAGGGTGCTGAACTGGGTGCCCACTTGAGACAGATCAGACGAGGCCTGGCCACTCCGGGATAAGGTTGGATCATGTTTAAGGTGAAACAGGACAAGGTGTTAGTGGCCAGGGGACCCCAAGATCACCCTCTGGCAGAGACAAATGACTGCGTAGAGCCCTCATTGATGGGCTAGTTTGGCCCCAGGGACCCTCAGGACTCAAGGGGAATTAATCCCCCAATTTACAACGCGCCAGGGGGTGCGTTTACACAGTGGTGCAGGAAGGGGGCAGGGCCTAACAAAACAAGTGTGCAAATGTGCCCCCTGGCGCATTGTAAATTGGGGGATTAAGTCGCGTTCAATCCTGAGGGTCTCTAAGGGACAACTAGCCCACCAGGTACCTCCAGTAAGTGCCACAGAGCTGCGTTGCAGAGAGGTGGTCCGAGGCCACGCCCCTTTTTACACCACTCTGCAACGCAGCTCTGTGGCGCTTACTGGAGGTACCTGGAGGCCTAGTTGGCCCCCAGGGACCCTCAGGATTCAAGGGGAGTTAATAGGGACGTTATAGATCAAAATTAGCATTTAAAAAACCTTTGAAATTCACTGAAAAAACCATAGGTTTCAGGCACGTTATAGTTAGAAATTAGCATTTAAAAAACCTTAGAAATTCACTGAAAAAACCATAGGTTTCAGGGACGTTATAGTTAGTTGGAGATTTCACTCGTACAAAACCAGAGAAATTCCACCGTTATAGTTAGTTCAGCTAACTATAACTCGCGCCCCCGCAATGCACTGCTGATGACGTCACATATTACATCATTCATGACATGGTCAGTGACATCAATGATGACATCACTGATGACATCTCAAATGACATCACTGATGACATCATCCACGTGATAATCTGATGCACCTCCTCACACTCTAATATAACCTTTGATACACCCACTCTAAAATACAGACTACCATTTGCGAAACCATAGACACACCAATACCAGTTACTACATACGCACTCACTGATTCCTAGGTCTACACACACATCCACTCATTCACCCATACAGTCACTCATACATGCAGTCTACCATCAAGACGGCACTATCATATGCAGTCACATATCTATAAAGACACTCACACACCGTCACTCATCCATATAGTTACTCACACACCTAGTCAGTCATGCAAAGAATCAATCACACTTCCATTTACTCACCTATACAGTTATACACACACCACATCACTTATTCAAACAGAAACAAACGCATACTTACTCTCTTATACAATCACTGATACATGTACACACTCATCCATACAGCCACTCTCACAATCACTAACTCTCACGTATAGTCATTTATATACTCCATCTCTCCCATGCATTCAGTAAGACACATGTAATCACTCACTTAAACAGTCAGTCACGCACCTACTAAATCCTCCATCCAGACACTTATACACCCACTCATTCTTCAATACACCTTGGCATATATATAATACATATTTAAACTTTAAAGAAACAAACAGTCACGTGGATGATGTCATCAGTGATGTCATCAGTGATGTCATCAGTGATGTCACTGACCATGGTATGAATGATGTAATATGTGACGTCATCAGCAGTGCATTGCGGGGGCGCGAGTTATAGTTAGCTGAACTAACTATAACGGTGGACTTTCTCTGGTTTTGTACGAGTGAAATCTCCAACTGACTATAACGTCCCTGAAACCTATGGTTTTTTCAGTGAATAGATATAAATATAGATATATATGTGTGTAATATATTTTTATAGATACATATATAGTATACATACATATACGTGTATATATATATATTGGGGATAGTACATTTTACCCCTCCACAGTCCAACGCTTTCTCTACTGTTGCAGAAAATGAAGTGGGAATAGTAAATTTTACCCCTCCTGAGTCCAATGCTTTCCCTGCCATTGCACAGACTGTAGTTGGAATAGTAAATGTTATCCATCTGCAGTCCAACGCTTTCTCTACTGTTGCATACAATGGAGTGGGAATAGTAAATTTTGCCCCTCCTGAGTCCAACACTTTTTCTACTGTTGCACCGACCGGAGTGGGAATAGTACATATTGCTCCTCCTGAGTCCAACACTTTCTCTGCTGTCACACACACTGGAGTGGGAGTAGTAGTCTCAAGGCGCTGAGGGGGGGTCAGCAGTTCTGTATCAGTCGAAGAGCCAGGTCTTCAGTGCCTTCCTGAAGGTGTTCAGGGAGGGGGCACGTCTGATGTCGATGGGGAGCTCGTTCCAGGTCTTGGCCGCTATGTAGGAGAAGGATCTTCCCCCTGCTCTGGCTCTGCGGATGCATGGGGTTTCGCGAGGAGGAGGTTTGTGGAGCAGAGGTTGCGTTTGGGCACGTGGAGGGTGACTCTGACGTTGAGGTATTGGGGTCCGCTGTTGTGTAGGCATTTGTAGGCATAGGTGAGTATCTTGAAGGTGACTCTTTTCTTGATGGGGAGCCAGTGGAGCCTGCGTAGGTGTTGGCTGATGTGTTCGCATTGAGGGACCCCGAGAACGAGTCTGGTGGCGGTGTTCTGTATTGTCTGGAGCTTGCGGAGTAGGGACTTGTTGATGCCGGCATGGAGGGCGTTTCCGTAGTCCAGTGCATGGGTGACTGTCTTCTTTGCCTCGGGGGATCCATTTGAAGGTCTTAAGGAGAATGCGGAGGGTGTTGAAGCAGCTGGAGGTCACGGCGTTGACTTGTTGATTCATGGAGAGGGAGGAGTCGAGTATGATGCCGAGGTTCTTGGCGTGGTCTGTGGGGGTCGGGGGGCTGCCGAGGGCAGTGGGCCACCAGGTGTTGTTCCACGCCGAAGGGGTGGTTCTGAGGACAAGGACTTCTGTCTTCTCTTAGTTGAGTTTTAAGCAGCTGTTGATCATCCAGGCTGCAACGTCCTGCATTCCTTCCTGGAAGTTGAGTCTGGTGGTGGTGGGGTCCTTGGTGAGGGAGAGGATGAGCTGGGTGTTGTCGGCGTAGGAGACTATGCTCAGGCCGTGCCGTCAGACGATGGCGGAGAGCGGGGCCATGTAGACGTTGAAGAGGGTTGGGCTGAGTGATGATCCCTGTGGGACACTGCAGTTGATTTCAGTGGGTTGGGAGAGGAAGGGTGGCAGTCTGATCCTTTGGCTTCTGCTGGTGAGGAACGATCTGATCCAGTCGAGGGCGGTGCCTTGTATGCCGGTGTTGTGTAGTCTGTCTGTGAGTGTGCGGTGGGAGACGGTGTCGAAGGCTGCTGACAGGTCGAGTAGAATCAGGGCCGTGGTGTGGCCTTGGTCGAGGAGGGCACGGATGTCATCAGTAACAGCGAGTAGGGCGGTCTCGGTGCTGTGGTTGCTTCAGAATCCGGATTGGGAGGGGTCAAGGATGGCATTGTCTTCGATGAACCTTGATAGTTCTGAGATGATGGTCTTCTCAGCGACTTTAGCTGCAAAAGGGAGGAGCGAGATGGGTTGGTAGTTCTTGAGGTCCGTCGGGTCTGCTGAGGGCTTCTTGAGCAGGGGCCTGACTTCTGCGCGTTTCCAGTAGTCGGGGAAGGAGCCGGTCTTGAAAGTGGTGTTGATGGCGCGTTGTAATACGGGTGCGATGGTGGTGGCGGCTCTGTGGTATATGTGGGATGAGCAGGGGTCTGAGGGGGCCCCGGAGTGGATGCCTTTCATGGTCGCGGCGGTCTCCTCAGTCGTGATCGGTGTCCAGGTGGAGATGGTGGTCTGGCTGGCGTTGTCGCTGGGCGGGCTGACTGCGGGGTCGGGCGTGTGGTCGTCGAAGTTGTCATAGAGGTTCTTTATCTTCAGGTGGAAGTAGGAGCCGAGTGTGTTGCAGAGGTCCTGGGAGGGGGTGATATCAGTGGCTTCGCTGCCGGGCTTGGTGAATTCCTGGATGACGCTGAAAAGTTCCTTGGAGTTGCCGGAGTTGGCGAGGATTCTGTTGTGGATGAAGGTCCTTTTGGTGGTTCTGATGCGTTGATGGTATTCCATCATAGCGTCCTTGTAGGTGGTGCGGTTGTCAGGTGTCTTGCTGTTTCTCCAGTTCTTCTACAGGCATCTGCAGGTGCGTCTGGCTTCTTGGAGATCGGTGGTGAACCAGGCGGCTTTTCTGGGGTGTTGCTTGTCGGCATTGCGCAGCGGGCGAGCTTGTCTGAGCAGTTGGTGATCCAAGTGTGGAATTCCATGGCCGCGAGGTTAGCGTCAGTTGCAGCAGAGGGGGTGTTGCTGTTGAGGGTGGAGTTGAGTTTTTCTTCGGTGACTCTGCTCCAGTTCCTACGCGGGAGGCGCGGAGCCGGTTTGGGTGGCTTGGGTTTGTTGACTATGAAGTGTACGCAATGGTGGTCGGTCCATGGGGGCTGCGTGGTGTGGCTGAAGTGGACGCTACTATCTCCAGCAAAGATGGGGTCGAGAGTGTGTCCTGCCAGCAGTCCAACAGTTTCCCCACTGTTGCACAGACTGGAGTGAGAATAGTAACTTTTACCACTCCTGAGTCCAACGCTGTCCCTACTGTTGCACTGACTGGAGTGGGAATAGTAATTTTACCCCTCCTGAGTCCAATTCTTTCCCTTCTGTTGCACACGCTGGAGTAGGAATAGTAAAATTTACCCCTCCGCAGTACAACAGTTTCCCTACTGTTGCACAGCCTGGAGTGGGAATAGTATATTCATCATTCCTAAAATGTAATAGTTTTGTTAATATTGTTTAAATATATATTACTATTATGTGGTTGTGTGTTTAATTCTATATTTTGTGTATATAGAAAATGTATGTAATTTTTAAGATATTTTTCGTAAAACAAATTTTTCTATTGTTGCCAATTTAATTATACATAAGAAGTAAACAATAGAAAAAGTTTTGCTAAAAATATCTTAAAAGTTACATACATTTCTCTATACACAAAATATAAAATTAAATATATAAACACACAATAATAATGATGTACAATGATAAAAATATATATGTACTTAGTTATATATATATAAATATATATATATATATATACTTGTTATATTAGAAACAAAATGAAAATTATAACAAATTAAAATGAATATTTTTAATTATAGTTTTACATGATATATGTGTACATAAACACACACACATATATATGTGTGTTTTTGTTTAAATAAGTATATGTTTATATATATTTTTAAATATTTAAACATATTTAATTTACATTATATTAATGTTATATGTTAAAATATTTAATATTTACTATTTCAACTATATATATATATATATTACAAAACGATATCTATGTATATTTTTTTGATATTTCAATATTATTGTACTTACCTTTAAATTTATAGGAAACGATATTTTTGTGATCAATATTTTTGACACAATATTTCTGTAGCATGATGTTTAGGTTTCGATAATATGTCAGTGAACCGTAAATAAAGATTCAGTGGACTCCCTATAAAGTAGTCTTACAAGACAGACTGCAAACCACGATAGCCCAGAAGAAATGGATTCAGACAGCACAAATCCTAACTCAGGAGCGCTGTGTTTCATGCCTGAACCGACAGATGGTGCTGCAGCTGGGGGAGGGACCCTTTCCGGCCTCCTGGAGCTAGTCAAGGATAGAAATGCTGTGGAAGGGGTTGCCCGTTGGCATTATCCCTCAGTAAAACAAAAAATCTACAACATAGGGTACAAGGCTGGATGCCTACTGGTGTGGTTGAGTTGCAGAAAGGAGGAGGCAAGATGGGTGGGGAGGATCGCTCCAGCCACTGGAGAAAAGATCACTTAGATGAGTGAAATTGCTGAGGAATTCGCCCACTATTATCGAGAGTTTTTACACTCCCAGACTGCAGAAGAATGAGGCAGATATAATCAATTTTTTAAACTCATTGAACCTGAAAAGTCTGAAATGGGAGACTGCTAAAAAGCTGGAAGGCGTCCTTACCTTAGTGGAGCTATCTGAGGAATTAACGTTCATGTGAAGTGGGAAGACTCCGAGGCCCAATGGATTCCCAGCAGAATTATTTAAACAGCTGGGGAACTTGGTGGGTCCACATCTCCTAGTAATGTATGAGAATTCTCACGACAAGGGGTTACAGCCCCAGATCTCTGGCATGCTTTGATTGTGGTAATACATAAGAAGGGAAAGTCAAGAGAAGACTGCAGGTCATACCAGCCAGTCTCCATGCTGTGGAGACTAAACTGTTGGCCACAATTCTAGCCCACAGACTCAATGGGGTGATAATCACACTGATCCATAGAGATCAGACTGGCTTTATGCCTGGCCGATCAACACACAAAATCTTCAAGGACTTCATAACCAGCTAGAAGTGGTGAGGGATACCCGCTGCTACCTGGCACTTGTTTCCACCACCGCTGAGAAGGCATTCAACTCAATACACTGGCCCTACTTGTTTGTGGTGCTGCAGTGTTTCGGCTACAGCCTGGATTTCTGTAGCTGGATGACCCTCCTTTATGCTAAACTCACAGCAGTATCCCAGATGAATGGGACAACTTTGGCCTTGTTCCGATTGGGATGCCGGACTAGGAAGGGTGCCCACTCTCCCCCCTCCTATTTACGCTCTGCACGGAATGCTTGGCTAGCTGGATTAGGGCTATGGAAAACAGAGATGATGTGGAGCACTATCGGAAGGAGAAGATCTCCTTATAAGCGGATGATGTTCTGCTTTATGTCATGGGCCCTGCCGCAACTCTGGGCCCCCTATTTGAGATGCTGAAAACCTTTGGGGATCACTCCGGCTACAGGGTTAAGTGGGGCAAATCGGTGCGTTGCTGAGTTGGCAGTTGGGATCAGAGTATTATGGTCCCCGAATTAATGAAGGCGACAACGGAGGGTTTGAAATACCTAGGCATATGTGTCACGCTGGAACCCGACCACTTCCAAGAGCATAATTCTGAGCCTCAAATGGCAAACCTGCAATGGGGTGTGGCAAAATGGAGGAAAGTCCACTTGATGATCCTAGGTAGGGCAGCCATCCTCAAAATGATAACCCTCTGTAAACTGCTATTTCTTATGCAGAGCACCACTTTTCTGATTCCTGAATCCTTTTTGGACCTGTTAGATAGGGAGGTCGGGCGACTATTGTGGCATGGTGAGGCCCCTAGGTTAACATTAGGGATGCTCTGCCGATCAGAATTTAATGGCAGGATCACCATTCCCCATCTTAGGGCATACCACTGGGCCTCTCAGATCCAAGTAATAAATGACTGGCCGTATGCCCTGCAGTGCGCCTTGAGAGATGCACCATGGAGGAGCCCTCTTGGAGGCATTTCTTCTATGATGGAGTAGGAAATAGCCCGATGCATCCTCGTGAGGTAAGCCATCAGGGCTGAGTTCCTCTTGATACAGATAACATCTCTCCACAGAGTATAAATAGCTAGAGATAGACTTCACAAAATGGGGAAAGTTCTCAGAGCAAACTGCTTTTAATGTGGGTTCCCCTTCAGGTGTTTTTTCCACACACTATGGGAGTGCCCAGCAATCCGTACATACTGGGAGGGCATTCTAAGGGAGCTGGGGAACTTATTGGAAAAGGAGATCCCGCTTAACCCCCCACTTCATTGTCCTGGGGGTCCCGGGGGATATTGATCTGCAGAGAAAGAAACTGGTGTTTTGTTCCCTGGGCCTAGTGGTTGCTGGGGTGTGCAAGCATTGCCCACAAAAGCACAGTGGATAACAGGAATGGACATGTGCTTAGAGGCTGAAAAAGGGGTGTATGCCACCAAAGGCTGTTCTCAGAAATTTGAGTCACTGGAGGGCATATTATGGACTGGGATCAGAGGATCCTCTGACGTCACAGGCAGAAGCTCCAAATAAGGAATTGCCACGTACAGAGCCTGGGACTGGACACTAACACTGGCCCCTCACCTCTGGGAATGTTAAATGGTTGGCCCCTCATTGGAGCGCTTCTCCCCCTCCCCCACCCACTGCCCGGTATAGCAAAATCAGCGGTAATGTCTTCTATGTGCTTTACATTGCTTTACATAAAAATACATTTATAAAAAGATTTTAATGAGTCACCCATTTCACCAATCAGTGAGTCCGACCTAAGACATGCTTCTAAACCCTGCACCTTTATTTCAAGCACACAAAACTGGAGGAAACCAAAGGAAAAACAATATTTTAGTGAGATCCTAACACAACAAAATTCAAGCAGAATAACCTTAGACCAATCATTTTAGTTGTTACCTTGGTATCAAGGTTACATTGTGTTGTCCCCTTCAGGAAGAAATTAAAATGAATATTCCTCTCCCATTTTCCTTTCTTTGAATGGCATTTTAGCTTGAATGTGTGTTTCTGTGCTACAGCAATCCTTCAAAAGCAATGCAATTCCAATACCCTTAAGACAACAAATCCTTTGCATGGAATCACTGACAGAATATCGGAAACAAAAATATTGTGTGACCAGAATATTGTGTCAAAAGTAATAGCAAATAGGTAAGTAAAGATTTGCTATTCTTAACACCACATCTACGGTACTTTGAAAAATATATATCATCAACATACATAAATGTGGAGTTATTTATAGTAAAATTTTGCTTACCTATAGAAACTTTCCTTCACAATATTTTTGCCCTCGATAATCTTGACACAATATTTTGTTCACACTGTATTTTTCCCCCCCAATATTTTGTGTAAACAGCCCTTGGAAGCACTGACAGAATAGCAGAAACAGAAATATTGTGTGGACAGAATATTGTGCCAAAAATATCCAGGACCAACATATCGAGAAGGTAAAAGCAAATAGGTAAGTATAGATTTACTATTCTTAACACCACATGTACGTACCTTGAAAAAATATATATCATCAATGTACATATATGTGGCGTTACATAGTTAAACTTTGCTTACCTATAGAAACTTACCTTCATAATATTTTTGCCCTCGATAAACTTGACATAATATTTTGTCCACACGATAGCCCCCCCCACACCCACCCCATATGTTCTTTAAACACCCCTTGCATGCATCCACTGTTCGCTTGATTTAGTGTAACCCTTTGGTCACTGTTTTTATAGACAATGTTATTTTGTTTGTAGTCTAGTAGTTACAGTGATGGTGAAATACCTCTTTCCTACATTAGCCCGAACCTGTTTCATGTTTGTCCTACTTTAATAGGCGTATTTATTTGTTTACATATTTAATTTTTTGTTTATTTGCTTAATTATATATACATTATTGTAAAGCGGACTCGATCCGACGGTATTAGTTCTGTACAAAAAAACAAGGTACAGCTCGACTTGTGTTGAAAAGGGAACCAATACAGACCAACACAGACTTATAAACAATAATCATTCACATATGGGGAAGTAATGATTATCCATATAATTATTCATATTATCTCAATAGGATTAAAACGTTTAAACAAGTGATTACCCTACAACAAAATTATTCAATACAACAAAAGCAAGCCAGTTTTTTCCAATCCCTTATTCACAATGCTAGCGTATATTGCTGCAGTAATTGTTTAGATCAGATTTTAAATCAGCGCAATTTATATTTTCCAGCTGAGAATGAAATTCGATTTAAAGGTAATGCTTAAAAAACGAGTTCAGATTTTCTGTATTAAAATTAACAATTGTACTGTGTTCGTTGAAGCATGTCATTGTCTTTTAGAACACAGCATGTTTAGAATTAAATCAACAACGTTTACTTCACTGACTCAAAAATGAAAACAGAGTGCAGTATTAGAATTTAGCTTGCAACACATCAGTAGCAATGATGCTCTTTACAAAGCTTCACATCAGCAACTTCCCCAAGCTGCTAAGTACAATTACTCTGAATACTATCACTCGAAAGGCTACGTTAAATGTAAATGTCAGTAATCATCTTTTGTAGAATGTTAGGTGTCCTCACAATTCCACGTTTAAAGTATATTCCATGTATGGTGTGACATTATCACATTCTATTTTTCAAATTCATAGGCATTAGTTTTGAAGAATCTCAAACACAACCCAGTACCTGAATGCATTTTCAGGACATTAAACATATTAATTTTCATAATAAACATGAGTTGACTAAGGTCTACCAGCTGAAGACACACATTTGTATAAGAAATGCATATGGAGAGGTGCTCATATATGGAAGCTGAGGGAGAGGTGAGGAAAATTAACCAGTAACCAAAATAATTAAAAAGAGAGTGTTAGGTCGGCAGGAAGGCCTGCAGACGGGTGATGTTGTATTAATGAACAACTGGTTGTCGCTGTAAATTTATAATCGATTACAGTACGAACGACCTTGGGCTTAAGTAGAGATGTAATATATGAATGAATTGTGTATTTATATGTCCGATGGCACATGTGTATGACCTTATCTCTATTATCTCTCTCTTATTGCAGAAAATATGCCCTACGTGCACTTGCACTTGCTCCTGGTTATCTGGTGACATATTGCCTTGTCTCGAACCTCAATGACTTAACCTTGCATTAACTGATTTTAATTTGACATTGTACAATGTGAGAAGCTGCTCAGTGAGTTAATGATCGCTGCTGACAGGTGTCAAACTATTTCAGATCCAGACAAGGCTGTCTCATCCTTCCATCCTTCTGAGGTCGATATGGTGAGTGTCATTAACTTGCGGAGCAGTAGCACCTGTTATTTACAGCTCTTTCAAATGTAAAAAATGTGTAGTTTTAGATACTATATTAAAAATAATATGTATGACAATCAATCAAAAACTATATTTTTATGTGCGACACATATATAAAAGCAGGTACACAACAATTCATGGTGTCAGCATATACAGCTTTAAAATTCATATGATAATGTAAAAGAAAAGAAAATCACCAGAACATGTTTTTCCTATAGAGAACTGCAGATGTTGAAAAGTCAGTAACTCCTAAACAGACCTCTTCATTTTGTAGTAGTTGGAGATGCTGGCAGGCTTCCCTACATTGTAAAAAATTACGGGGCATTTTTACAAGCCCCTATCGCCACCGGAGCATCACTTTTTTTGACGTTCAGGTGGCATAGCGCCACTTTCAATATTTACAAGGTGGTGCTAAGCCACTTAGCGTGGCTTAACGTCACCTTGTAAATATGGCCCTTTCTGCCGCAGTCCTCGGTGGGAAAGGGGTGTTCAATGAGTGTTGCTATGGGCGTTTCATCGCAACACCCATTGCTTTTTGATGCTGCCCCAGATTTACAAGGAGGTGTCAATCTGTGGCAGTGTCAAAAACTAACACCATGCAAGAGCAGGCGTTAGAATGGCGCACAAAGAGAAATTATTTTATTTCTCCTCGTTTTTGCTATTTCTATGTGTGCTGCATTCTGTAGAAAGAGCAAACATCCATTAATGATTGTATATGTGGAGGAAGGTGTCCCTTCCTGCACATAAACAATTATTTCCTGCAACACAGGCACCCTTGCACTATGGTGCAAGTCTCGCTGCATTGGCGCTAGGCAGCTAATTTTAGTGCCAGTGCTAGGGAAAACACAGGGTTGCGTCGTATCGAAGTAAATATGGCACATCCCTGCGTTTTGAAAATGTCAAAGCACGGCGCTGTCAAATTTGGTGCAACTCTGCACTATTACATTTTCTTGTAAATATGCCCCTATGTTTTTCTAGATAAGGGAATACAAATCTTTTGTCATAAGGCGTACATAATTGTTGAACAACATAAAGGGTAAAGGAGATTGAGGGGATTCCCCATCATAGAAGCAAGGCTGGGTGATAAAGCATGTTGAAATCCTAGTGGAAAGCATATTAAATGAACACAACAGAGAGGTGGCAGTGGTAACAACCAAACAAGCTTGCACACCCAAAATGTAGGGCAAGTAAGTATACAAAACAAGTAACGTGTGCTCAAATGGATAGAGAAACACTAAGCCACCCAACTAGTGTAGGAATAAAGAAACTCCTCCATATATTAATACAATAATAAATCCAGCACTACACAGTCATTTCTTCATGGTCTGTCAATGTAGCAGATACAAAAACGCTATTGTCGAGGCATCCAAAATTCCGTGACAAACAGGTAAGTATCATAGGAAAAAACAGCCGACACGTGTTTCGTCGAGGACAAATTTCTCAAGGCTGGTTAGTGTAAGAAGCAAACA
The DNA here is from genome assembly GCA_963921515.1 of Calotriton arnoldi. Classification (NCBI taxonomy): domain Eukaryota; kingdom Metazoa; phylum Chordata; class Amphibia; order Caudata; family Salamandridae; genus Calotriton; species Calotriton arnoldi. The sequence goes on along the minus strand of CAWUFW010009402.1, from coordinate 275,534 downwards.
AATTTCTAACTGTGGTGCATATTTGAGTAAGGATAAAAGTCCTCTATCCAAGAGAAATATATTGCAAAAGATTCTATGGAGAGATGGTACCGTTAGGTTAGCACCAAGTAAATAAACACACAAAATAAGTGTAAAGTCAGTAGTCGTTTGTGTCCTTAAAGTGTAGTTACGCTAAGTAAGTAAAACAGCCCCCAATCATCGAGGCATGGGCTGTCTTATCGGGGGTTATAGTCGGCCCATATTGCAAAGGTATACCCGTATAGGCGTCCGACCTGTCCGTTCCCATGCGTTCGATCATTCCCTGCAACACAGGCACCCTTGCAGTATGGTGCAAGGGGGGCTGCGTAGGCGCTAGGAAGCTAATTTTAGTGCCAGCACTAGGGAAAAACACAGGGGTGCGCCGTATTGTAGTAAAAACAGCACAATCCCTGCGTTTGAAAATTTCAGAGCGAGGCGCTGCCAAACTTGGCGCAGCTCCGCGCTCTGACATTTTCTAGTAAATATGCCCCAATGTTTTTTTAGATAAGGGAATAAAAACCTTTTGTTGTAAGGCGTATAAAATTGGTGAACAAAATGAAGGGTAAAGGAGATTGAGGAGATTCCCCATCATAGAGGCAAGGCTGGGTGATAAAGCATGTTGAAATCCTAGTGGAAAACATATTAGGTGAATAATCATCCCAGCCCAAAACCTAAATATTAGTGACCTTTCCCACCTACCCAACGCCAATCTCTGATAAAATGGCACACCCACATCTGATCTTAGTGTAAGAAATTCCCCCACAGTGGGTTTCCCTATTTCAGTTTTTTCCCACTTTAGACGAGCACTCGCCAGGAACTGGGCCTTCAGGATTTTCATGTCCTGAGGTCAGATTAGGGAAGGATTTGCGAAAAAGTAGGGAGGACCTATGCTTTTTAGCGCTTTCGAAACATATGACAACCAAAGAATACTGGAGGCCTTATTAAGACTTAAATAGTCCTTAATGATGGCAAGATTAAGAGAGGCCTCTACGTTGGTCCATATCGAAAGCCATAATGCTATGGTGGCCCATTTAGCCCAGTCTTCCAGGTACCTAAAGCCTAGTTCCTCGTGATTAATGTAAAAGAAGGAGGTGGGGGGAATGGACAATACCTTCCTGAGAAAGCAGATTTCCTCTTTCTGTAAGTTACAGCAATCAGTAAATCGCCACACCCAGCATTATAGGCTTCAATAGAAGTACACTGACTATTATAGATTTCAAAATAGTGGGGAAGACTCGTGTGCCCAGATATGCATGGCATGGTTAACAGTGAGTAAACTTGAGCTGAGTGTTAGAAATGTGAGAGGACTATGTTCTGGAGGAATCAAAGCAGATACCTAAGTAGGACAATTTACAGACAGCAGTAACACAGTTTGGGCCATGAACAATAGCATTGACTCTCAGGGGCATATTCTCAAGGAACTATCGCCGAGTTAACGGCACTTTATCTCAGCCAAAGTCGTGATAAATTCATCACCCCATTCACAAGCTGGTGCAAACAGCCGATATCACCAGTTTACCTGCAATAGCAGTCGCAAAAAACATCGCCACAGAGGAGCCCGGCAACTAACGTTAATGATATGCAGAGTAGGCGTTCCTGTGCTAAAAGCCGTGACAACACCACACCACAACATTCTCAACGACCAGCCAGATCGGCGATAAGATCACAAAACATGCACTAAGGCGCGTTAGCAGCAGGAAACTAACACCTGCTCCTACCTGGTGTAAAGACGGACGACAACCGGCACCAGACAAGGGAGCACAGCCCATAGCCACACATGAAGAACAACAGATGCCCTGGAGCAACTCATCATGCAGGCCTGAGCCCCAATAGGTCAACAACACCCACCGCCACCACCCCCAGGCTCCCCCCGGGGCCCTACCCCGGGCACCCCCACACCCACCCCCATGGACAAAGATATTGCACATCAACCCCACGAAATCATGAACCAAACAAATCGCCTGAAGTCGCACAATCACAACACCCAACATACATGTGTGGCCAGAAAAGGGAAATCATACACCCATATCAAAATATCCAAACAATACGTTTTTACAGAACAAACCAAAGAAAACAATTCTGAAGAGGCATGGCGGGTCGTCTCATGACATTCTGTAAGTCACAGCCTGCAAAACAGAAATCTGGATCAGAAGGTGTGCCATGCGCCCATCAAAGTACAGAGAGAGAGAGCGAAAGAGAGGAAGAGAGAGGGAGAGAGAAAGAGAGAGGGCGAGAGAAAGAGAGAGAGAGAGGGAGAGAGGAAGAGAGAAAGAGAGGGAGAGAGGGAGAGAGGGAGAGAGAAAGAGAGAGGGAGAGAGGGAGAGAGAAAGAGAGGGAGAGAGAAAGAGAGAGGGAGAGAGGGAGAGAGAAAGAGAGGGAGAGAGGGAGAGAGGGAGAGAGAAAGAGAGAGGGAGAGAGAAAGAGAGGGAGAGAGAAAGAGAAAGAGAGAGGGAGAGAGTGCGACACTGCGGACCTAGGCCTCACTGCTCACCTGCTGCCACCGGTGTGTCTCCAACCACGTGCCGGTATTCACAGCAGTCCCCCAGGTCCCTCATCTGAAACAGTTTCCAGAGACATGAATGACAGAGTCCATACAGTTGCACACGCCATCATCGCTTGCCCGCCCCTGCGCACACAGGCTGCTGCACCCCAGCCCCTCCTGCCACCCAGCGGTGATTGCCCACCCCTGCGCAACCAGGCCTCACTGCTCACCTTCCGCCACTAGCGTGTCTCCAAGAGGGCCCACCACGTTCCGGAGGGATATCCAAGCCCGGTGCCCGCGACCATGGCATCCTCCACATCATGCAGCCCCACACCGCGGGCCACCAGGTCACACACCTGACTCTGGGTCTTGATTTCGCAATGGAAGAGACCATATCAGTGCACACGGCATCATCGCAGGCTGCACACCCGCTCAGCGCTTGAGGTGCCACTAACTCTGTGAAGCGCAGCGCAACGCTACATGGCGGGAGGGCCGCATTGCCCGCTGGCCCAGGCCTACACTGTGGTCCAGCAGGGCTCACACTAATCCTTGCCAGTACGGACCGCCAGGACGGCGCATCATCGCAGGCTGCACACCCGCTCAGCACTTTAGGTGCCCCTATCTCACTGCACCGCAAGACACCGTCCCGTGGCGGGGTGCCTGTGCCTGCCGCAGTGTATCCGGTGCCACCAAGTCTGTGCACCGCTAGCCATGGACCCTTAATGATTGAGTCCCGTTGTGCGGACGCCATCATGTCACCCCCGGCACTGGGCAATGTGAGGTGGCAGGGCCCTAGGCCCTCATGCACACATGAGAACTACACGGAAACACCCAGTCAGAGAGAGTGGAAATGGCGTCCAGCACGTGCGCCAGGCCCTTTTCATTGCCAGGGTCACATGTCCTGTGATGCCAGTGCTGGATGGGTGTGGTGTGGGTGTACACCAGCCGTGAGGGAGTGGCTGTGGCATGCTGACAACTAGACCTGTGAGCTGCAGATCCCCACAGTGAAGACCTGGGACATGTAGCGTTGTCGTCCCCCCCTGTGTGCGTAATCGGAGTGGGCTGTCCTGGCGTATGCCAGTCCAGCGTAAGGGTGTGAACAATGACCCCGGGGCTCTGGGCGTGGTTCCGTCCTGGGCTGGACAAGGAAGTGACTAATGGATGTGTCTCCGTTGTAGTGGCGCCGCCACACGGACCTGAATCGGCAATCTGTCACCCTGTGACAATAGTCCCACAACATGGGCAACATGGACGTAAGGGGGAATCACTGACCCTACATTCATCCATACTTCCACACTTGAAAGATCATAGACATGACACATCTGTGTGGATATGAATGTTTATTACACATTCAAGGGAGTGTTGCAGCTGGAGCAGTACAGGGCCATGCCAACCCCACTTCACATTGTCGGCCCGTGGAGGGCCAGCCAGAGTCCTTCAGGGAATGACAGGTACAGCAGGAGAGGAGGAGTTCAGTCCGCAGTCTGATAGCTGTGTCATTGGTGACCAAACAGAATATGGCAGTCCATGTCAAGGTCCAAGGTGAATGTCGCAGAGTGCATCGGGGGACAGTGGAAGGTGATGATGCAGAGGACAGAACCAAGCAGAAACAGGCCACATGGCGGAGATGAATGCTACTGCGTCCTCCTGACCACGAGGGCTGATTCATCCACATCTTCGTCCTCTGCTGTTGCATGTGCCTCACATGTGGGTGGTGGTGTACTGTCTCCAGCACTGTGTGGCACTTACACATCAGGGGCCGGAGATGTGGATGGGGTGGCAGCAGCAGCATGCAGCAGCGCCAGGCCTTGTGGCAGCAATGCCATGAGGAGGGTCTTTAGGGCATTGAGGGACCCAGCTACCTCTCGCTGGTGTGCCGCCATGGCAGCCGCTGTTTCCGCCTGCGTCCGCTCCATGTTCTCCCTGATCCTCCGCATGTGTCCCAACTCCCGGGCGAGATCGCTGGAGGCACTCTGGCTAGACAGTCGTTCTTGTCGCAGAGTCAGGACTCTGGCGATGTCAGCCATGGTCCATTGGAGAGCATGGAGCGGACTGTGGGTGTCCGTTAGGGACTGTGAGTGGTCCCTGATGGGACTTAGACACCCACGTATGGCGTCTAGTTTGGCTGCCATGCGGTCAAACCCCACCTGCACCTGTTCAGCCAGCTTCTCCTGGCACCCCAACACACGGCGTTGGAAGGCCATGTGTTCGTCGTGGGGGTCCTGGGAGGCAGCCGTGGTGGCGGATGCTGCCTGCTGTGTGTACTGTGCAGGGGGGGGGGGCTCCTCATGGCAGCTGGGCTGCCCTGATCCTGGAAGTGGGCTGCAGAGGCTCTCCACGAGCTGTTCGAGGGCATCTGAGTCGAAGGTGTGGTGGTCCTCTTCGTCATCAGAGAAGAGAGGTTCGGACTGCTCTGCAGGAGGTGTTGGATTTCCCCCTGCAATGTGAAGGGGAGATGCAGTTTAACATCGTGTACACATGTATGTTGACGCATTGTATATGTCTGCATTCAGACTGCATGACAGTGTACATTGTGACTGTTTGGGGAGAGCTGCCTATTTGATGCGGGACAGTGGACATTCCGACTACATCACTGATGTGAGTTTTTACTTGTACATTGTCAACTCACATTTCCCTGCAGTGCCATATGTGATTGGCCAGTTTCTACGCACATGCAGCACCTGTTGTGTCCTCTGTTCTGTTGTGGACGTGTTGCGGTTTGTACCACCTCGTTGTCAATGTTGATGTGCTCTGCATGTTATGTGTGTGTGCCGCATTTTGGGGGAGTCGCCCCTGCAGCTCTGATTTAGCTGCCCTTCTCCCTTCCATGCGGTGTGCCTCTGGGTTCTGTGCTTATGCAGTGCTGAGATGTTGCATACCTGTGTGCATTGGTCTTTTGGTGGGAGTTGTGGGTCTGGGGCATGTTTTGTCCGCAGATGTGCTATGCTTAATTGTGCATGTGTGCCATTGTGCCCATCTCCCCCCGTCTCCCCAGTCCCTGGTGGTTACTCAGCCTGTTGCTGTTGTGTCCGGTCATGTTGAGCAGTGTCCGGTCCCCCGACTCCTGCCACCGTCTCCCCACTGATGACTGTGGAGACCATTTCCTCCATCTCGTCCAGCTCCTCCTGTGGCGCTAGACTCCCACCTCCAGTCTGCATTGCTGCCTTCCGGTTGTTTGCGAGTTTCTGCTTGGTTTTGCGCTTCACATCATTCCAGCGCCTCTTGACCTCGTCCATTGTCCTCTTCAGCACTCCGACTGTATTCACCTTGTCCACGATGGTCTGCCATATTCCATTTTTCGTTGCCAGTGACACAGTGGAGGTGATGAACAGTGATTGATGGTGTTCTATCACCTCCGTTATCAGGATCCTGTTTTCCTGCGGACTGAACTTCGTCTTCCTCTTCTTCTTGTCCTTGCCCTTCCCTGACCCCGAGGTCCCAGGCTGGCCCTCCATGGGGCTTGTGGGGTTCTGGTTGTCCTCTGTACTTGCTCCGGCTGCCTCCATTGTGCTTCGCTGTTGTTTGGCTTTTGTTTGTATGTTTTTTTCAACTTTTATGGTGCATTTTGCCGCATGACGAGTGGGAATTGCAGGCCTGTGGCTGGTTTTCGTAGATTTTTGAATTGCGATTGGCGTCATTGCTACTATTTTCGCGTTGGGGTTTCGCGTTTTTGCGGCTTCGCGTTGTTTTTAACGCGTTCATTTGACGCGTTGTCCTGTGACTATCGCATGGTGCCGCCGTGTTGTGAATACCATGTTAACACGGAGTTGTTTTCCCTGCGATAGACTGCGATGTGAAGGGTTGCGTTAAGCTACACTTGCGGTAGTTATCACACGTTCTTGTGAATATACCCCTCAGTCTTTTATGACAGAAGACCATGATGCGGGACTTGCTGAAGTTAGTTGCAAGTTCTAGACTGGATGTAAAATCTACAAAAGTGTTAACTAGCTTTTACAATACATTTGGAGTGCACACAATCAACACAGCATCGCCTGTATACAGCAATGCCGGCAATGGTGTATTGTGAACTATGGGGACACCCCAGGAACTAACCAGAGAAGGAGTTAGATTGTTGATGTATAAAATACCTACAATTGGGGTTAGCACACAACCCTGATGCACACCCTTGGTCAAGGTAAAAGACTCCATGAGCTCCCCTTGGCTCCTGTATCTTTCCCTTGCATTGAAGTTGGCATGGAGCTCATGCAGAAAATGTAATAAAGAAGAATCTAGGCCTAATTCTAACAAGGTACTCCACAGTTTGGAACAATTAACCAAATCAAAAGTTGTCGATAGGTGCATGAATGATACCACAGATCTGGAACGGATTATCGGAAAGTTTGAGGAGAGAAACCATTCGCCTCCCCTTTCAAAAGACACTGATAAATGTCTTATTTGAACAAGCTTTCGGAAGAGATTGATTTTCTCATTTTACTAATATCTAATGCAACATGTTATCATAACCCTTAGATAAGCGTCAAGAGACCTGTGGTATTTGTGCGCTATACATATTTTACTAACATAACAAACATAACAATGTGGGGTATAAGGGTCAGTGGCTTGATATGGTATACTTGCCCAGAATTAGATGAAGATTTAAGCACTGCTGCACTGTAGTCAGCCATTCCCTGAAACCATATTGGGGTGGGTGTCAAATGTTATTATTATGGGCCTACATACACATTCTATTAAATGTTACTCTCCTAATTATTTTGATGTATCAATGAGTGATATCGGGGGATAACATCTTGGATCCCCCCGATTACCCTTTTTGAAGATGGGTACACTCATGTACAAAGTCCACGAACGCTCTAGATTATTACAATTTAGGTTGCTAGATAGGTTAGTCAGTAGGGCGCTCAGAGTTACACATTGCACTTGACTAAATCAACTGACATACCACCCAGGCCCGGTGCTTTATGACCTGGGCAAAAATCCATCACCTCCTTAACTCCATCAACCTTTATGGTCAACTTAAAACCTGAGACTTCTTTGCCTTCCAAGGCCGTAAACAAGGATCCACCCTCCTGTACTCTGTACAATATTGAAAAGTGATTGAGCCATAATGATATGACAGCTAAGAGCGGCTGCTTGATTGAGGAGTGCAATGCAGACCCTGGCTGTGGCTAAGATTCCCTTGGGTTTTTCATTTTGGCTGCGGCTACTATGTACTTAGAGTTAGCTTCATTGAATTCCAGTTTCCGCTTCTTCAGGGTTTCTTTGTAGAATCTGTGAGCGGAGGCCACCACAGAGAAAATCCTAGGGCATTCTGTTAAGGTACACTCAGTTGCCTATAAACCCTAATGCACTTGGAGTCGAACCATTTAGGATGGGCAGTACCTACCCATGGGAGCTTCATGACAGTATGCTTAAGGAGAGTGCCTAGCTCCTCAAAAGCCTGTATAAGATACAAGCTGGTTACATCATCCCTGAGACACGGAAGAAAAGATTCTAAGTTAATACTGAATAAGCTCCCAAATAGATGGCTTAGGTTATCAAGCTTCCAGAGCAGTCTTAGGGCCTGATTACAACTTTGGTGGTGCAGGAGTGGGCCGCCATGCCACCACCCCACCAAACCTCACCTCCGCCTGCCCGTCAGGTTACAAGTATTTTTGTAGTCTGGCGAACGGTCTTTTGGTGTTTCCACTGCGGTGCCTTTCAAAAAGGCACTGCAAGGGGAGCATCAAAGACACTTCCTGCAACAGTAATGCCGTGCAGGAACAGGGGGTGCATGCACACAGGGGGGAACAACATGTGTCCCCCTGCATGTATCCCCAGGCCCAGAGGCACAGGGCCCCCTTTGTTTCCTCCCTGCCTCACTTTTCACAGCGGGCTCACTGCCGTGAAAAGTGAGACAGGGAGGAAACTCGTAATATGCTTGGCGGTGCAGCAGTGGCACCCACTCGTAATGGGGCAGTCGGACCACTGGCGCAGCAGTCCACAACCACCAGCACACCTCCACCACGGGTTCGGCGGTCCCATGGCCCACCAAACTCATAATCACGCCCTTCGTCCTGTGTTGGATGGATTGGGTTGTACGAGGGATTCACTAGGAGGTAGATTTATAAAGCAATAGATTAAGAAAAGCTAACAAAGCATTATGATCACCAACAGAAGTGACCAACAACCCTCCGTGTATAATGCTGTTGATCAAATTTCTTGACGCAAAAATGTAATCAATAGTGGTGGCTTACCCCCTTCCCCGATAAGTTGGCTGGTCCTGTTTTACAGATCCAGCACATGTTCCATCACATTAATCAGATCCAAATCTGTCAGATAATCATCCATCTCAGTGCCTCTGTTATCGCCACACCTGAGTTTGATTGATTGAGCCACATGTTATTGTATCAGCACTGATCTTGGCTTTAAAATCCGCTCCCAACATAACAGATAGGGAAATCTGGTTGGAGACGCTCGTATCAACCTACCGGGATTATCGACCAAACAGTTGAGCATCATTAGGATTCGGATGATTGGAAACATGATTATTATAAAGATAGTTAAGTAAATATTATGATTATGCTGCCCCCTAAGTAAAATAATTTGGAATGCTGAACTCCCTGAATCCACCAGTTCAACCCCTGATAATCAGAGAGAGCTTTAACCAAATTGTTAGGCTGGCCTTTGCCCGTCCTGCCGAGCATGGTGAGGTGGGTATGGAGAGACAGGGGAAGCCCTCAAATGCAACCTGAGAAGGCTCCCATGTCTCCTGAAAAAAAATGTGATAAGCTATAATGAGGGTAATCCAATACGGAGACTGTAGGACTGTAACTTAGATCTCAGCCCCACCAAGTTCCAGGACAAAATTGAGTTGGAGTTTGTAGCGGTTACGTTGTTGCATGTTCCAGTAGGTTTAAGAGGGTCTATGTCAGTTCTTGTATTGTTAAATCTTGAGCTGGAACTGAGGGGTTGGGGTGAGAATTCTCAAGAAATACAGTCCAGTCTCTCCAAATAGGGGCCAACAGGGCTTTTAATAGGCCACAACATTTTGCAAAACAGTCTTCTGGGGACCTTCCACCTTGCTCCTGCTCCAATACTGCGTCAGGCTCACTATCGATCTTTTTGGAACTTGGACCCTCCCTTTTGGGTTTACAGACTCTATTCCTTTTGCTTTTGAGAGCTGGAGCAACAGGCAAGCGGGGGCCCTCAATGGATGTGTGGTCCATCTGACTAAAAGGTATAAATGGTGGACTAATTGCTGTAAGAGCACTAGAGCAATCAGCCTCATTAGTTGAATGAGTGGAAAGTTGACCCTGCCTGAGTTCTATAGAGAGTCCTTTTTCTGTGAGAGCAATTTCATTGCTGACACAAGTACCACCTTTCCCAACATTTTATCCCGAGATGTCCACCATAGGTTGTACTGTTGCTCCCGCTGGAAATTTTCCCTTTCCCCATCCATGGGTAGCTCGAGAAAACTGTACTTACACTAAATGGACAATTTCCAAAGTGAAAATGAAATAGAGCTCTTAGCCAGTCTTTGCCCAGGCTCATCCTGTGCTGCAGGCTTGCTATACGCCTTTGAGGTGCCCCATGAGGCGATGTGCTGGGCTGCCCTGCCTCTTTTCCTCCAGGTAGGTATAGGGAAGATTCTCCAATATTGTCCCCATTAGCCTGTAGTAGTAAGGCGCCCATAAAAGGGGGCAAGGGGAGAGTGGGGGTAGGGGGATGAGAGAGAAGCACTGCTGGTACAAGCCACACCAGTACCTAGACTGGTTGCTTGAATGCTGCTGATGCTAAAACACCCGTCTCTGGCATCTAACCACCATTACTTGCTTGCTCAGTCCTTCTTGCAAACCACTGTCTTTTAGACAGTCACTCTTTGTAATAATGTAATGGTAATTCAAGATCCAAGCACCCGGATTTCAGAGATGGCACACAAAAATTCAGTTAACCGTCCAGGCAAAGGCATCTGGTTGCTCCTCCAATACAGGAGACTGACAAAAGGGCAGTGGGCAAGACCAGACAAGGTCAGAGGAAAGCAAGAGGGAAACTTGGAAGAACACAGACAGTGCAAAGCCAGCCCTGCCCATTTGCCGGCCAAGAAAGCCTCCTACCTCTGATCTCGCCTTCCTTGCTTTGTATTTTTGCTTGGAACTCCCTGCTCCTACTCCCTGCTCCTTGTGCAATCAGAAGCACTCACTGCTAGCGATCTCCGGAATGGCTAGGACTCCGCCGCTTGTGACTCTCAGCTAAGCTGCTATGGCTGTTAGGACATGGTTATTAGGACTCTTGCTCCTCACTCCTTGGTCATTTTAACCTGATCCCCGGGACCCTTTGCTCGCAGCTGCCATGCCCCCCTGACCCTCCTGAACCTGTCCCAGAGCCGTTCTACTGTCTACAGTCGGCACGGTACTGACAGGGCTCTCAAGTAGGTGCTGGTGGAGGAACAAGCAGAAGAAAAGCAGAGGAGAAGGCTCTGGGTAGGCTTCGGTGGTTTCTCCATGACAATCATTTGTCTTGTCCGTGAAATTACCAGCATAAATGGTAATATGGGATAGAATGAAATACACTGAGAGGTGTTGTGTCGCTAGGACTAAAGGGGAAATACAAGGACCTCTGTGTGGTTACGCAGTTAGAGAAAAGCCAATCTTTAAGAGCTTTCTTGAAAAGAGGGACAATTGTTTGTTGAGGGATCCTAGCACAAAAGGAAGAACATTCCATAGTGTGGGGACCCGAAAAGGAAAGTGTGACCTCTGCAGCAAACTTGGCAAATAGCACAACTATAGATAGGTTAGAACATGCTCAAGAGTGCAGATGATATGAATAGTATCTCTTGGTACAACTTTAAAGAAAGACGTCCTTATAAATGCCAGCCCTATGAAAAATGAAAAAGCATTTGGAAAGTATACATTTGGAAATCAGGAGCCCATATAGATTCTTGAGGTAGCAGGATATATGATCCCCATGACAAGTCTTAATATGATGGTGCAGTAGCATTCTACATTAGGTGCAGTTTTGTCTTTGTATATTTATGAAGGCTACCTATATATAAGGCGCACCACCATACTGGTGAGATTCTCTAATCATTGAATAGGACACATAATACATAATATCTTAAGCCAGTAAAATAATGTGGATGTGAGCATATTAAATAGGGGTTTTAAAGACACAGGCCCCAATTCAACAAGCTTTTGCTATGAGTACCTATCATTTTCTAGTGTAGTACTTGTGGCTTACTCCAAATTTCTCAAGTACTTTTTGTTTACATATTGGGCCCAATTCACAAAGGTAAATCAACACATGCATCAACACAACATGTCTCTGCACATATAACATTTAAATAACAAAGGTAACTTTACATGTGAGTACATCTAGATGTGCTACTGTTACACTTTTGAGCAACATTATTACTTTTGTCTACTGTTTACAAGAGTAAAGTTACTCAAAAGTGCAGGCTTTCATGTAAGTATAAATGTCAAATACGACATAAAGTTGCAACTAGTTGTAACTCTATGACTGTATTTGAGGTCCTGCTCACTTAGAGGAGACCTCTGCAATCGGGGCAGTGCTCTCCCTATGGCACAGTATAGAGAAATGAAAAAGTTTATTAAAGTTTTAAAAAACGTTTTGTATGCTACAATTTTTATATCTATTTTACATACATAGAATAACATTTTAAAAATATTACTGCACTATTAACTAAATCTTAAATATCATTTTTATTAAATGTAAGGTTTAGCTAAAATATAAATCCCATCTAAAGTAAAATGTTTATATTTAGTTACTATGTATTAAAAAGTTGATTTAAGAAAATTAAAGTTACATTCATTTTTAAATTGAAAAAGGTTGTTACATTATTTTAAAATAAAATATTATTTAATGCTAATTCCAATGTATTTATTAGAAAAAATATATATATATATATGTATATGTGTGTGTGTATATATATATATATATATATATATATATATATATATATATATATATATATATATATATAGTATACGTATAAACATATATATCACCTACTGGCAGTCGCTAGTAGGTAGTTATAGTTAGGACCCTGTTTCCATAGGAAACTCGTTTTTAGACTTGCCTATATCTTTGGTGCCGTTGGATGAATCATCATAAGATTTTCCAAATGAAGTGCCCCAGTGATTCTTGTGGTGCATGGAAAGTTTCGGGGTGATTTGTTGAGCGGGGGCCGAAGAAAAGAAGGGTTAAAAAACATGCTTTTCCAATGTTAAATCTCATAGGACCCTTAGACCCGGCTACAGCCTGACCTGCTGAACAGAATTACACCAAATTTAGCAAGAAGGTAGATGTCTGTCCAGGGAAGTGCCTTTGCTGATTTTGTGTAAATCCGTTCAGTAGTTGCAGAGTAATTAACCAAAATCCAAATTTGGATATATAGGGACATGGATCCTCCAAAGATCTGACAGTCCCGTGCTCAAATTTGATTGGCTGCCAACACTTCAAACCAGGAAGTGTTGGCAGCCATCTTGGGACTCGGCTTGAGCCAAGTCTCAGAAAAAACATTTAAAAAAGTAAAGGGAGCAGTGTATAAATACCCTGACCCCTAGGCACCTTGGGGTGGGATCCCCACAGATACCCCGCAGCGCCAAAAAAGCATTTTTAAAAAAAAAAAATTTGGCGGGAGTCCTGCTGGATCTGCGGCTTCTCATGAAATTATTTTTAAAACAAAGCGCGGGCTCCCACGCTTTGTTAGTAATCGAATGGGCCAGGTAGTGGCCAGGTCCCAGGGACATGTTGCTAATATAGGAAGGAGGGTGCAAGGGCACCACCTCCTGGGGCTTATTAATGCCCCATGGACCACCACTTCCCCGGGTCATATTCATTTATTAAAAGGGGGCCTCTCAGACCTGGAGGCACTCGTGACCACCACCTCCCTTGGGTCATATGCCAGAAAGAAATCCAGGGGGGCCTCTTGGACCCCCATGCCCCTGAGACCTGATGTAGAAAGGACTCACAATGAGACTTGCTCGTAAGCAATATTCTCACAGTATTAATTAATTAAACTTGTAATGTCTTTATTAACAAATGCATACACAACACCGTATCTGAGAGAAGCTTGCCTATGTGTTTAAACTAATAAGTAATCCTTGTCTAATCCAAAATGGCCGCAAAAAGGCGGGAACTCAACTGCGTATGTGTCAACCATATCACGTGGTATGACATCTTTCTTTGCTTGGAGGGAATCTTTGCTTCTGCGCAGTGTGTGCTAAAATGGCTGCTTGGTGTTCTCACATGCTAAAGCTTATCCATTTGCTGCCATTAATAATGTGGTATTTCTAACGCTACTAATGCGGGATAGATTTTTAATTAAATGGGAATAGAGTAGAAGTTGGGGGTGAACAGTGAAAACATTTATTTTTGATTTTAATGTGTTTCTTCTTTGATCACACTCTTTAGTTCGTAAATTGGGCCTGGGTTAACTGAACAGCAGCTCAAGAGCTATGGAAAGTGCGTATGCGCTCGGAAATGACAAGACAAAGTGATGAAGTCAACTTGGAAGATATCCAAAGCCACGACCCGTTGGTCAACTCCACTGAACCTCTGAGATGTCCTCACAATTGCAACAATGTATATACAATTTGTATTAAATTTTGTCGCGAAACGGGTGGGAAATAAAGCAAATGTATTAATTGTGAAGGGCGGTATATATTAAACAATGGGCTTAAAGAAATTGAACTAAATTGTCATGGTGTGAGGATCAACCCCCTGTCCCTGTCCAATCAGAAATAGTGGGCTCATAATTTTGAAAACATTAATGGGAGGTCCTGGGTATAGAAGGGTATAATAGATATAGAATTACCTAATTAGTTAGCATTGGGGCGCACAGGAGCTGAGAGAACAGATGAACAGATGCGGTAGCAGAGAACCTATGCTATTGCAGAACCAAACAGACTGAATCGCTGTTCAGAGAAGTCCTGAGGTGGGGGCGGCGGATTCCATTAGAAAGAAGACACGGAAGAAATCGAGGAGGAACGAAGTGCCAGAGAGGGGAACGACGCAGGCGTCCTTGGTAGAGAGGTCTCCTGTCCTGTCTTGAACCTGGTCCGGAGGTCTTGGTCTTCATCCTTCTTGGGACCCTTTCCAACTCCTTGGCCAAGGGGTTTGGTTCTCATACTCTTAGGTAACTATAAACAGAATCTTTAGTATGTACTGCTGACTCTATCTTCTCTTTTCTTAGGGACCGTCATTTGATGCTTAGTAGGTGATATTATAGTATATTTCCTCTTTGATATATGATCAAGTACTATGTGGTTTGTAATTTACTCTGCTAAAGAATTTTAGATAAACATTTTAAAACTATCTGAGTCGGTGTTTATTTCAGGTTTATGAATTGTATTACATATTCTCATTTTAAACTTCCCAATTATCAAAGGGTTCATCGGTAAGTCATTACTCTTCAATCAGAAAAGGTAATTGTTAGCAGGGATATTGATAAAGAGTATAACTGACCCACCAGCGGAAATTGCAAGCGTAGTATGAATGAATGGGCACAGGTGAGTATTTGGTTTATGGATGCTTGTTGCTAGTAACCCGCTGGATCAGTTTTCTGGCTATCAGAGGATGGTTAGACTTTGTTAATTGGGTAATGAGAATTTAATTTTTATGAACTAACATCCGTTTGTTTAAAGTGTTGTTTTATGTTGTCTAGAATCCCCGGGGAAATTTGAATAGCGGATGGTAAGTAGAAGCCATACTGCAGTGAGGTTATCTGTCAGGCAGAAATAGTACTGAAAAGTTAAGCAGGGCTATCAGTACTTGTTAGGGACTCTGTGCGTGTGAGTGACAGCAAAGGAATACGCTGGTGAAAATTTGATGTTATATCACCTAGAAAGGGTAACATTGAAGGAGTAGCAGGTATTTCCGAAGCTTATGTGAAGAGTAAACAGAAGGGTTTTTACTCGTAGTGTATGTTAGTAAACGGAAGGGTTTTACTAAGAAGTGAGAGAAATCTATCTTTTCAAAAATTAGAGGAACTGGCACGATAGCGAATGTTTTATGTCGTTACTGAATTTTAATACGAAGAGTTGAAAAATTTGTGTACGATTTTTGTAAAGGGAGGGTCAGCTGTCGGAGTAAAAGCTGACGTCACAAACGCCGTGCTGGTATTGGTTGACACGGCGGGCGTGAAGCGAGTTTTGTAAAGGAGGGGTCAGTAGTCAGGAGTAATACTGACATCACAGGTGCCGCGCTGGAATTGGTTGAAACAGCGAGGGACAGAGAAGCGCAGATTGTAAAGTAGGGGTCGTCAGACAAACGTCACAGAAAAGCCGCGCTAGGATTGGTCCCGAGACAAATGTTAGCTGGAATTTGATTGGTTGTCAGCATAGAAGTCGAAATATTAGTGGATAGTGGAAATTATATGTGGAAACGCGATCCGACTTTAATAGGAACACGTCCAGACAGGAGATTCCTAGGTTTTGCAGAATATAATTCAATAAACAGACATTTACCCAAGATGTATGGAGAAAAGAGAAAAATGTAATTTCTACAAAAGATTAAGAATTATTTTAAAAAGGATAGGCCAATCAAAACTAGGGAAGGAATTATCATTACACCAGCCTCATTCATGATGATGGAGAGGGGTTATCATACTTGCGTATGGTTAGAAAATTGGATAGAATATACCAAGGATGATGGAATATTAGCTTTCCCAGAGAATGGTACTTTTAATGGGAGAGTTCTTCAAAATTTACGAATAAGAATGAATGAATTAGAACCCAGACCAAGATTAACTCAATACGAAGCCCTAGAAGAATGGGAAACAGAGGCATTTGAACGTGATAGACCGAGAAGCAATAGGGGTTATAGGGGATTTTTCCCTAGACAACAAAATGAGACACGAGAAAGTCAGATGAAACAGTGGAGAAGAGCAATGCTTACAGAAGGTTTGTATCCAGTTTTCATGACAGATGAGCCGTTAGGGAGCAAATGCAAAGACAAGACAAAACATTTGACAGGGTTTGGAGATTCCGAAGATGAATTTATGGAAGAAATATTAAAGAACCCTCCACCATATCAGGAAGGGTCAAGTGGTTGTACCCCAAGTGCACCAATTTTGAGAACACCATTGGTACCGCAAGTATTACATAATCCACCAGTTAATAGGGTACTTCAGGATAAGGAAAGAGAGGCTATAGACAGAAACAGAGCAGAATTGATACAGAAAATAACACAGTTGAATGTACATCCTGATTCCCTGACAATACCTATATCCATTGGTCCTGTGGTACCTTTATATGGTGACAAAGTAAATTGTCCGAAACCCCTAGTTATGCCTACACCTGTGGAGATTCCAAAACACGAAGCAGTAATAATTGATGACCATATCAGCGACTGTGAATCTATGATTTCATTAATGGATTTACCTAATCGAGACTCTGTAAATAGTACCCCTAGAAGAGTCCCACCTGGTTGTTCAAAGGATGTGAATATTATAACATCATCAGGAACTAAGAGTGCAACGGTAGTAACCCCAGAAGACTTAGAAAGATGGGCACAAGGAATAGACAGACAAAGTTCAACCCCAAAGACCTTGGACATTTATGAATTAAAAGTCGAGTTAGAAGAAATGATAGCAGGCAATGTAGGAGTAGATCGTTTGAATACCTATAGTGAGGAAGAACTATTGTTCGTATGTAGAAGCATAACCAGAAACGCAAAGATATTCCATGAAAAATTAGCAGATTTGGCCTTAGAAATGGGAATCGAAATAAGAAAGTCAAAGGTACTACAGAAACCATATAGAGCAGACTTTACTGATAAGGATCTAGAAAATATGAATGCATCTGGTAGGAAATTACAAGTGAAGGAATTAATGTCAGTATTACAGAAATGGGGAGAACTAGATAAATGGAAAACTAGATGGACAAAGAAAAAGGAAGAGGCACGTTGCAGTAGAACGACTTCTGAATATTTATTGAAGGAAACAGGGAAAGTAGATCAGATGTACCCGATGCGGGATGTTCCCGGAGGAGGTTATGTTCATGTCCCATGGAGCAGACAAGATATTTTGTCATTTACGAATGATTTTCCAAAGTTGAGAGAAAAACCGATAGAATGGTACAAACAGGTTGAGAGGTTTGTGAAAGTCTCAAAGGTATTGTTAAAGGACTTAGATGGTTTGTTTGACATAGTGGTACCTGCCGATTTATGGACAGATTGTAAAATTACAATCGACTGGCCGAGTGAAGAGTATCCTAGAGATCCAAAGACAGGTGCCCCATCAAATGATGTGATGAAAAAGTATCACCAGGTAATAACTTATTTGAAGGGAAAAATACCACCAAAAGAAACAGATTGGGTGAAAATAGACAGGACTACCCAAGAAGCAAGTGAATCGGTACATGCCTATTATGAACGTCTATTACAGGTGTTCAAACAGTATAGTGGATTCGAGGATATTGGAGACAAAAATATGAGTCAGTTTGTCTATCGATTTGTTTATGGTCTAAAACCAGAGATTTGTCAGATGATTAAGCAGCATATGTTATGCTGGCAAGGAAAGCCTATTGACGAAATTTTGAAATATTCTAAATATTGTGGAGACGACATTGAGGATAGGCACAAGAAATTGCAAGAGAAAGTGATGTGGGCTCAAATGAAAATGGCTTAGCGACAGGGAATTAATTTGGATAATCCAACAGAAAGTCAGGGAAAAGAATCTGGAACGAATGGTGACACAGGGAATGGTGGAAAAGTGAGAGGACGAATGAGTAGAGAAGAGGCTAAAAAGAAATTTCCGTGTCATGGGTGCGGAAAGTTGGGACATTGGAAAGACGAATGCAAAAAGATTCAAAATAATAATAATGGCCCAAATCATAATTTAAATCCACAGACGCAGAATGATTCACAGCAGGGTGTAAACCCTCAGAGTCAGTTGCCACCTGCCCCTACACAGGGTAATGTAAGCAGAACAAAGCACGGTACAGACGTCGGATACCAAAGAGGAAGTGGTAAGAATGAATATATAACTTCACAGTTTCTTTTACAGGACGAATTTGATCCATATAGTCATCAATGACGGTGCCTAAGAGAGGGGGAGAAGGAGTGCGTACTTGGCGCATCCTTGCCGGTAGATCAGTCAGGTCCATATGTTGAAGGGAAAGTAAGAAGTAACGATATCACTTTTCTTTTGGACACTGGTGCTACCCGTTCTACTGTAAGAACAGCAGAAATCCCAGACCTCCCTCTCTCTGGAGAAGCTATCCAAGTTGTAGGTGTAGCAAATCAAAAGATTAGAACACCCCTTACTGAGCCTATGGAAGTGAAGATAGGAAACTTTCGAGAAATGCACCAATTTGTGGTGTGTGATTCCAGTCCAGTAAATTTATTGGGTAGAGACTTACTGTGCAAAATGAATTGCACAATTTTTTGCACACCGGATGGTGTTGCGGTACAGACCCCGGATGAAGATCATGTTTATAAGTTCATGCTAGCCAAGCAAGGTACTGAAGTGGATGAGATGTTCTCCTTAATAACCAAAGATGAGTTACCAGAAGAGTTAAGAACTACGGTGAACTCTAAGGTGTGGGATTTTACCGGGAAAGAAGTAGGTCTTATGGCAAAAATAGACCCAGTAAAGATCACAATAAAAGAAGGCGCAATTTTCCCAAATACCAGACAGTACAAAATGAGTGCAGAAGTAAAGGCAGGAGTCATTGAGGAAATTAGCAGAATGGTGAAACAAGGCATATTAAAAGAAGTTATGAGTAGTCCTTGTAATTCGCCAATAATGGGTTTGAAAAAGCCTAGTGGAAAATATAGGATTGTTCAGGATTTGCGGAAAATCAATAAAATTGTGGTACCTTGTTGTCCTATAGTACCAAATCCTGCAGTAATCCTATACCAGATACCCTGGAGTGCAGAATGGTTTACAGTAATTGATTTATGCCAAGCATTTTTCTTGATACCATTGCACCCAGATAGTCAATATCTGTTTTCGTTTAAATTGGAAAACCGTGTCTATGTGTGGAATCGTGTTCCTCAAGGGTACACAGAAAGTCCCTCCATTTTTAATCAAATACTGAAAGGGTGTCTAGAAAAATTAGTACTGCCCAGAAGCTCAGTCCTGGTGCAGTACATTGACGACTTATTGGTAGCATCCAAAACTCATGATGATTGTGTTGAAGATTCAATTGCATTGCTCAACAATTTGGCTGAAGAAGGACACAAAGTATCACCTGAGAAGCTGCAGTTTTGTACAACAGCAGTTAAATATTTGGGACACCAAATTGAAAGGGGAACAAGAAGAATAACGTCTGAAAGAATAAAAATAATTAAGCAAATGAAAATGTCAGTAACACAAAGAGAGGTGAGAATGTTTCTTGGAATAGTAGGATACTGTCGACAATGGATTGTAGGGTTTTCACTACTAGCAAAGCCTTTAATTCAGCTAACCAAAAAGAAAGCAAAGGATCCAGTTGAATGGGATGATGAAAGTGCAGGTGCATTTGTAAAATTAAGAAACGCTTTGTGCGAAGCCCCTGCCTTAGGCATGCCTGACTATACAAGAGAATTCACACTGTTTTGCTATAAAAGAGAAAATTGTGCACTTTCAGTGTTAACCCAAAGACATGGACTAGATAGGCGTCCTATAGCATATTTTTCTGCTACATTGGACCCAGTGGCTGCAGCATTGCCAGGTTGTTTAAAAGCAGTTGCTGCTACCTGTATGAGTATTGAGCAAAGTGAGTCAATAGTAATGGGATATCCTGTTACAGTGTCAGGAGATGACTGGGTGGTAGCCGGTAACAGATACGCAGACCTAGTTGCTCAACACTGTGCCAGAAACAGATTGGCAGTAAACAGAAAAGTTGAAAGGATGGGAATCAGCTGCCAACTTATGCTATGTTCAACACCTGAAAAATGGAATGATGTAAAAAGACTGCAAGATGATGTTGAGGAGAGTGAAAGAGATGTTTGGATAAAAATAGGGTGTACCCGAAGAGCAGATGATGATGTATGGGTATATTCAGATGGCAGACCAGTCATGCTCGACTGTTTGATTTCACAAATGGCCAGGATGTATCATGGAGACACACATGTAGGGAGAGATGCCATGATTATACTTTTCAGACACAGTTGGTACAATCCAAAGTTTAGGGCTGCAGCAGAGAATCTTTGCCAGAGGTGTTTAACTTGCCAAATGAATAATCCAGGAAGGAGAACAGTAATTGGTTTGGGAAAAATTGGAAAGGCTGAGGGTCCTTTTGTGAGATTGCAGTTAGATTTCATACAGCTACCACCATGTAAAGGACTGAAATATGTACTTGTCATAGTGTGTATGTTTTCAAGGTGGGTGGAGGCTTACCCAACCAGAAGGAATGACAGCATTACAGTCGCAAAACTGTTGTTACGAGAACTCATTCCTAGGTTCGGTTTCCCAGTAACTTTGGAATCAGATAGAGGAAGTCACTTCAATAACGACGTAATTCAAATAATCTATGAAGCATTTAACATTGAACAAAAACTGCACTGTGCGTACCGCCCAGAGGCTTCTGGAGTGGTAGAACAAATGAATGGCACAATAAAATCAAGATTGTCAAAGATGTGTGCATCCACATTGTTAGATTGGCCAGATGCATTGCCCCTTGTCTTAATGGGACTCAGAAGCATTCCTGATAGAAATACAGGATTGAGTCCCCATGAAATCATCATGGGCAGAGCAATGAGACATGCACATGTTCCTGGAAATAAACTGCTGAACATAACTGATGATATGGTTCTAGATTATTGCAAAGCATTGGCTGACCTCGTGCGTTCTGTCTCTCACCAGGTTGGAGAAGACACAGTTTCCAGGCAGCCTGAACAAGAGCATGATCTGAACCCCGGAGACTGGGTGGTAGTGAAGCATCACACCAGAGAAACGTGTTTATCACCCAGGTGGGGCGAACCTTGTCAGGTTATATTAGTTACAAACACAGCAGTGAAATGTGCAGGATTGCCTAATTGGATTCATGTAAGCCACACCAAAAGGGTGCCAGCTCCTGAAGGAAAAGATCCTCAGTCAGCATCAATAGCTGAGGAAGCTGAAGGTTG
The DNA here is from genome assembly GCA_963921515.1 of Calotriton arnoldi. Lineage (NCBI taxonomy): Eukaryota > Metazoa > Chordata > Amphibia > Caudata > Salamandridae > Calotriton > Calotriton arnoldi. The sequence continues at coordinate 254,020 of CAWUFW010009402.1, read as the reverse complement.
GCCAGCTGAAGAATCCCAGGTCAGAGATTCTGGAGAAGCTGAAGAAGAACAACCGAGCACAAGTCAGGACTGGATACCAGTGGTCGACATACCAGAAGTTTACAACAAAACAAGAAGTCGAGCAAGATTAGAAGAAATTAGTGAGGATCAGATAGGTGAAGAAGAAGCAGCTCAGGATAGGGAGAACGAAACAATAAGAGAACCTGAGCCGGCCCAGATAGGGAGAGGAAATTGGGCTCAAATCGACAACGAAGCAACAAAATTTGAGCAGGGACAGACAGGTTTAGAAGAACGCGGTCAGGATGCAGAAGTACAAAGTGCAATAAGCCCTGATCAGAACCAGTTAGAACAAGAAAAATAAGTTCAGGGAGAAGAAAACAATGAGCAAGAAAGCCTCAAGCACGAAGACGTAAAGCCTGAACAGGGTCAGTTAGTAGAAACTCACACACAGACAACTGAAGAAACAACCTTAAGACCTGAGCAAGAACAGATAGAAGAAGAAACTGAAAACGAGGAGAATCAAATTGTGCCACACCTTGATAATAAAAGAGCTCTTGGAAAAGACTCAGAAGGTGAAGATACAGTGCACCCAAAGAAAGTCAGAAAAGGTGATCATTGGCCTGGTGTCATTAAAAGAGTAAAATACCATATAGAAACACGAAATGAAGAGCCAGAACAAGTAAATGAAGTAACAAGCTTATCTGGACAAACAAGTGGAACTGAAAAACGAAAAAGCAAAAGGTTGAAACTTGTGAACAATAAATTTAAAGGTCCTGACTGGACTTATATAATCCTTGAAAACTACGAAAGTTCAGAGTCTAGTGAAAGTGGGAACGAAGACACAAGTGTAGAACTGACTTATGAAAAAGAAGTAAAACCACCTTGATAACGTAAAAGTTTTTAAAGAAAAAGAAAAGGAAGCGAAATCTTCTTTGTCAAAATGCCTGACGACAGAGTTTCTGGGAGACCGAAACGGAAGTGCTGTAAAAGATGCTGTGCTATATGCATATGTAGTCTGGTAGTGGTGCTTATAGTGTGGTTAGTTGTGATCGTAGCAATTCCTTACCTTATGATAATGGATAAAAAGATTAACAATGAGACAAAGGGAAGGATAGATAACTTGAAAAGTGATAGAGTAAAATAGAAGCAGAAGATGAACCAGAATTTCATCACGTGGTAACAGATAACGATACTAGTTTAAATGTTTTCACTAAATTATTGTTTCAGTATGTAGACACAATGGAAGTTAGTGATTGTTATGTCTATATGAAGTTACCTGAATCAGTAGCAGAAGGGTTAACATACCATCATTTGCCTCTAACTTATGGCATATCATGTAGTGTATTAACTAGTTTATTTTATAGAACAGGGAAACTTCAGTATTATTATTCAAATATAGATGTGATATTTTCTGAGGTTCCGATTCGAAAGAAAATGAACCCAGTGCTTAGTAGTCCAGATGCACAATTTATGGGAGAATTTTTCCTAACAATGAAGTCAATAGATATAACACATGCACATAGAAGCAATCTAACATGTTCATTACATGAAGAAGAAAAAATATATCTGAACTTAGTTGAAAATAGAAGACAGTGGGGCATATTAGCAAGGGCACTATCGCCGCATTAGCGGCACTTTTTGCCGCTAAAGCGGCGATATTCTTATCGCCCTATCAGCAAACTGTCTCTAACAGCAGTTAGCGACAGTTTTCGGGCATTAGCGCCCGTGTTTTTACCGCTTTGCATGTCAGCGATATTTATCGCTAATGACATGCAAAGTGGGCGTTCCCGACGAACAAACCTGGAAACACCCGCTAACAGGCCTATCGCCTATTAGCAAGGTGGCCATGGCCCCAGTTAGCGACGTGAAAAGTTGCGCTAACCGGGGTCATCGCTATTTATTTAACACCTGCAATTAGCAGGTGTTAGCCATATCTAACATGGGGGGGTGGATTATGCTGATACGACGACAGGGTGGTATCAGCAAGGTTATCGCCGTTTTCCATGAAACATCGCTGGAAAACCAGCGATGTTTCATGGAAAACACCGCTATGGCTGGAATAATTATCGCCATAGCGCTAAATGTCGCTAATACAGCGTTAGCATGGCAAATTATTCCGACGATAGCCGGCGATAAAAAAGTGCTCGCTAAACACGCTTTGCGATGTTTAGCGCACTTTTTAGATAATATGCCCCAGGATTTCCAAAAGAAGGCGTCTGAGCTTAAAGCTCATCTTCCACCTTGGGCTGAAAAAGAGGGTATTTACACACCTGGCAAAGCTCAAGCTGCTATGGCTCTGGATTTTGTAAAGACAGGGAAAATTTGTCTACGTAGGTTAAAGACTGATTATAACAATATTTTCATCGGTACCAGTGAATGTGAACATAATTTCTTAATTCTTGGAGGTTGGGGACTAAAAGGAGGAACAGATTCAGTTTTTCCTGGAATTTATTATGTGTGTGGGAATAAGGCTTACTTTAGGCTTCCCGCACGGTGGTATGGAAGTTGTTATTTTGGAATAGTTTTTCCAAAAATATACCACGTAAAAAGAAACACTGGGAGCAATGAAAATAATGGTGAATTAACCCGTAGTAAAAGAGCTAGTTTTTCAGAAATTGTAGGTGACATATTTGGTGCATTGATACCTTCAGTGGGAATAATTCTGAACTCAAGGAAAATATGTAAATTATCTATAGTGGTTGATCGTTTATCAACGGATACTGCTGGAGGATTTCTAATGATTAATGCGGAAATGGTTGCAATTAGATCTATGGTTATGCAAAATCGACTTGCTCTTGATATAATATTAGCAAAAGAGGGCAGAGTCTGTAAATTGTTGAAAACAAAACATTGTTGCACGTATATTCCTGACAAAAGTGCAGAAATCGGAACGTATATAAAGAATATAACAAAACTTGAGAATGAACTAAAACCACTGAAAGTTAATAGTGTATGGGAAAGATTGACAAATAGAATTGCGTAAATTGGTACTTGGTTTACTAATGTAGGAAAGGGACTTATAGGTAAAATATTAGTACCCTTAGTAGGGATAGCAATAATAATACTGTCAATAATGATATGGTGCAAATGTTGTAGAAAGAATGAAACATATAGAGTGACAGGAAAAGGCAAGAAACGAAAATTCGATTAAATAGAATTAGAAGATCTGAAAAGTGAAATATACAAGAAACTGAAAGGAGAAAATAAGAATAGAAAAAGTAAGAATGAGATCGAGACAAATATATGCTAAGAAGTTGGCATCTGGTTGTGGGTAGTTTTGAAGGCTCAGAAACGCCATCAGAGAGGGGATTGATGAAGCAAGGACTCACAATGAGACTTGCTCGTAAGCAATCTTCTCACAGTATTAATTAATTAAACTTGTAATGTCTTTATTAACAAATGCATATACAACACCGTATCTGAGAGAAGCTTGCCTATGTGTTTAAACTAATAGGTAATCCTTGTCTAATCCAAAAGGGCCGCAAAAAGGCGAGAACTCAACTGCGCATGTGTCAACCATATCACGTGGTATGACGTCTTTCTTTGCTTGGAGGGAATCTTTGCTTCTGCGCAGTGCGTGCTAAAATGGCTGCTTGGTGTTCTCACATGCTAAAGCTTATGCATTTGCTGCCATTAATAATGTGGTATTTCTAACGCTACTAATGCGGGATAGATTTTTAATTAAATGGGAATAGAGTAGAAGTAGGGGGTGAACAGTGAAAACATTTATTTTTGATTTTAATGTGTTTCTTCTTTGATCACACTCTTTAGTTCGTAAATTGGGCCTGGGTTAACTAAACAGCAGCTCAAGAGCTATGGAAAGTGCGCATGTGCTCGGAAATGACAAGACAAAGCGATGAAGTCAACTTGGAAGATATCCAAGGCCACGACCCGTTGGTCAACTCCACTGAACCTCTGAGATGTCCTCACAATAGCAACAATGTATATACAATTTGTATTAAATTTTGTCTCAAAACGGGTGGGAAATAAAGCAAATTTATTAATTGTGAGGGGCGGTATATATTAAACAATGGGCTTAAAGAAATTGAACTAAATTGTCATGGTGTGAGGATCAACCCCCGTGTCCGTGTCCAATCAGAAATAGTGGGCTCATAATTTTGAAACATTAATGGGAGGTCCTGGGTATAGAAGGGTATAATAGATATAGAATTAGCTAATTAGTTAGCATTGGGGCGCACAGGAGCTGAGAGAACAGATGAACAGATGCGGTAGCAGAGAACCTATGCTATTGCAGAACCAAGCAGACTGAATCGCTGTTCAGAGAAGTCCTGAGGTGGGGGCGGCGGATTCCATTAGAAAGAAGACACAGAAGAAATCGAGGAGAAACGAAGTGCCAGAGAGGTGAACGACACAGGCGTCGTTGGTAGAGAGGTCACCTGTCCTGTCTTGAACCTGGTCCGGACGTCTTGGTCTTCATCCTTCTTGGGACCCTTTCCAACTCCTTGGCCAAGGGGTTTGGTTCTCATACTCTTAGGTAACTATAAACAGAATCTTTAGTATGTACTGCTGACTCTATCTTCTCTTTTCTTAGGGACCGTCATTTGATGCTTAGTAGGTGATATTATAGTATATTTCCTCTTTGATATATGATCAAGTACTATGTGGTTTGTAATTTACTCTGCTAAAGAATTTTAGATAAACATTTTAAAACTATCTGAGTCGGTGATTATTTCAGGTTTATGAATTGTGTTACATATTCTCATTTTAAACTTCCCAATTATCAAAGGGTTCATCGGTAAGTCATTACTCTTCAATCAGAAAAGGTAATTGGTAGCAGGGATATTGATAAAGAGTATAACTGACCCACCAGCAGAAATTGCTAGCGTAGTATGAATGAATGGGCCCAGGTGAGTATTTGGTGTATGGATGCTTGTTGCTAGTAACCCGCTGGAACAGACCACCACCTCCGTGGAGCTAATGTATTATTAAGGGGGGCCTCTTGGACCCCCTCTGGTCCCTGGGACCACCACCTCCCTGGGGCCAAAATGAATTGGTATTGGGGGGCCCCAGAAACATCACTGGGCCCCAGGGACACCACCTGCCCAGGTCCATCTTGTTTCACAATAATTGGGAGGGGGACTGTGTGGGCCCCCTCCTGGGCGGTTCTCGGCTCCATGAACCGCCACCTCCCCAGGGCAGGCGCTACACAAAAGAAAGGAGGCAGGCCATGCAGCCCTTCTCCTGGAGCCATAGATGGCCCTGGGGACCACCAGACCCCAGAGCTGCCTCCTGCTATGTCCCAGGGTGCCCCCCGAGGACATAGCTGTTTTTTGTGGCTTGGCGATAGCTTTACAGCTCCCGCCAAGTGACAGCAAATGCTCTGCTTCCAGCAAGTGAGAGCAATAAAAATGTTCTTACTTGCTGGAAGTAGAGCAGTATTGCTTTCACAGACAGTTAGCTGCCTTTCGAGCAGCGCCCTGTCTGTGAAAGCAATGCTAGCTCCTGCAGGAGGCAGGGAGATGGCAGGGACTGCAGGGGCATTAAGGCTCACCCTAGGGTCCCAGTGGAGACTGGCTGCCCTGGGGCACCCAGCAGACATGGCCAGGCCCTAGGGAATGGAGTCCCTGGGGCCAAAATTGTCCTGTGGAGCGGGGCCGCACGGCCCACTCCACCATTTGAGAAAGGCCGGAGTGTGGGGAATGGGGTGCCCGGGGCCGAAATCCACCCAGGGAGGAGGGCCACGTGGCCACCTCACTTATTAGAAGTAGGCCAGGCCCCGGGGGAAATAAAGGTTACAGGGACATTATAGTTAGGCTCATATTTCACTTGTACAAAACCATAGAAATTCAGCAGTTATAGTTACCTGAGCTAACTATAACATATGCCCCCACAATGCACTACTTATGAACTCACATATTACATCACTCATGACATGGTCAGTTACGTCATTGATGACATCACTGATGACATCTTAAATGGAATCACTGATGACATCATCCAGTGATTGTGAGCGTTTTCTAAAACTTTCTGAGCTTTAGATATATAGTAAGATACTACAAAAGTTAAATTAGTATACTTCATGTACTAATAATGAGTGAAACTATTTGTAACACATATTACGTGTGTGACTGTGTGTATTCATGTATTAGTAGGTGTCTGAGTGGCTTTATGGGTGCGTTAGTGATTGTATTGGTGCGTGAGTGGCTCTATTTGTGTGTGCATGGGTGTGGGAGTGGCTGTATAGGTGAGTGAGTGACTGTGTGTGGCTGAATGATTGGATGTGTCAGTGGTGTATGGGTGAGTGACTGTATTGGTTAGGGAGTAAATGTGAGAGTGGCTGTATGGGTGAGTGTGTGCTTGTGTCAGTGACTGTATAGATGAGTGAGTACGTGTTAATATACGTATGAGGAAGTGAGTAGGTGTGTGTGTAACTATATGGGTGAGTGAGTGGCTATGTGAGTGACTGTATGAGTGAGTGAGTAGGTGTCTGAGTAGCTGCATGGGTGACTACCTCAGTGTGTGAGTGGTTGTATGGGGGTATGGGAGGGTATATAAGAGTCTGTATGTCTGTATGACTGGATGTGTAAGTGGCTTTATTGGTGATTGAGTGGGTGAATGAGTGGCTGCATGGGTGAGTTAGTGATTGTATGAGTGGCTATATGAGTCAGTGGATATGTGAGTAGCTCTATGGATGAGTGATCGGTTGTGTGAGTACATGTATGGGTCTGAGAATGGGTATGTGAGTGGCTGTTTGGAAGTGGATGTGTGAGAGGTTCTATAGAGGTGTGAGTGGGTGTGTGAGGGGTTCTGTGGATGATGTCATTAGTGATGCCATCAGTAATGTTATCTGAGATATCATCAGTGATGTCATAAGTGATGTTACTGGCCATGTCATGAGTTATGTATTATGTGAGGTCATAAGCAGTGCATTGCAGGGGCATAAGTTGTAGTTAGCTCAGGTAGCTATAGCTGTTTAATTTCACTGGTTTTACAGGAGCAAAACTTGAGCCTAACTATAACGTCCTTGTAACCTTTATTTTTTCAGTGAATTTCTAAGGTTTTTTAAAATTATATTTCCTAAATAATGTCCATGTAACCTTCGGTTCTTTCAGTGAATTTCTATGTTCTTTTTAAATTTTATTTCCTAACTGTAACCTGTAAACGTTGAGAGTGGGTGGCTGTATAGGTCAGTGACTGGGTGTGTGAGTGGCTGTATGGGTCTATGCGTGGGTTTGTGTATGACTGTATGGGTCTGTGAGTGGGTGTGTGAGTAGCTTTATGGGTCTGTGAGTGGGTTTGTGAATGGCTGTATGAGTCTGTAAATGGGTGTCTGACTGCCTGTGTGGGTCTGTGAGTACCCATGTGGGTCTGTGAGTCATACTATGGGTCTGTGAGTGGGTGTTTGAGTGGCTGTGTGTGTCTGTGAGTGGCTATGTGAGTACCTGTGTGTGTCTGTGAGTGGGTGTATGAGTGGTGCTATGAGACTGTGAGTGGGTGTGTGAGTGCCTGTGTAGGTTTGTGAGTGCCTGTGTGAGTACCTGTGTGGGTCTGTGACTGGGTGTGTGAGTGGTTTTGTGGGTCTGAGAGTGGGTGTGTTAGTGGCTGTTTGGGTCTGTGAGTGGGTGTGTGAGTGGCTGTATGGGTCAGTGAGTGGATGCGTGAGTGCCTGCATGAGTCTGTGAGAGGGTGTGTGACTGGCTGTTTAGGTCTGTGAGTGGGTGTGTGCATGCCTGCATCTGTCTGTGAAGGGTGCTATGGGTCTGTGAGTGGGTGTGTGAGTTGCTGTGTGTGTCTGTAAGTGGAGTACCTATGTGTGTCTATGAGTGAGTGTGTGAGTGGTTGTATGGGTCTATGAGTGGGTGTGTGAGTGGTTGTATGGGTCTGTGAGTGGCTATGTGAGGGGCTGTATGGGTCAGTGAATAGATGTGTGAGTGTCTCTATGAGTCTGTGAGTGGATATGTGACTGCCTGTGTAGGCCTGTGGACAGGTATGTAAGTTACCTTGTGGGTCTGTGAGTGGGTCTGTGAGTGTTGCTATGGGTCTGTGAGTGGGTCTGTGAGTGGCTGTGTAGGTCTGTGAGTGAGTGTGTGAGTGCCTGTATGTCTATGAGTGGCTGTGTGAGGGGCTGTATGGGTCTGTGAATAGTTGTGTGAGTGACTGTATGAGTCTGTGAGTGGGTATGTGACTGCCTGTGTAGGCCTGTGGGTAGGTATGTAAGTGACTGTGTGGGTCTGAGTGGGTCTGTGAGTGCTGCTATAGGTCTGTGAGTGGCTGTGTGGGTCTGTGAGTGGGTGTGGAAATGCCTTTGTGTATCTGTGAGTGGGTGTGTAAATGGTGCCATGGGTCGGGTATTGGGTGTGTGACTGCCTGTGCGGGTATGTGATTCAGTGTGTAAGTGTCTGAGTGGGTGCATGAGTGTCTGAGTGAGTTGGTCTGTGAGTGGTTGTGGGAGTGTTTGAGTGGGTTTGCAAGTGCCTTCATGAGTGTGTGTCAGTCTGTGAGTGAGTGCATGAGTGCCTGAATGAGTCTTTGTGTGGGTGTGTGAAACTCTGAGTGGGTCTGGGAGTGGGTGTATGAGTCTCTGAGAGGGTCTGTGAGTGGGTGTATGAGTCTCTGAGTGGGTCTGTGGTTGGTGCATGAGTCTCTGAATGGATCTGTGAGTGGCTGTGAGAGTGCCTGAGTGGGTCTGCGAGTGGGTGCAGGAATGTCTGAGTAGGTTTTTGAGCATGTGTCAGAGTCTGTGAGTGGGTGTCTGAGTGGGTCTGTGAATGGGTGTATGTGTCTGAGTGCATCTGTGAGTGGCTGCGTGAGCGTCTGAATGGGTCTGTGAGTGACTATGAGAGTGTCTGACTGGGTCTGTGAGTGGGTGCATGAGTGTCTTAGTTGATTTGTGAGGGGTTGTGAGAGCATCGAAGTGGATCTGTGAGTCGGTGCATGAGTCTCTGAGTGGGTTTATGAGTGTGTGTAAGTATCTAAGTAGGTATGTGAGCAGGTGTATGAGTGGGCCTGTGAGTGGGTGTGTGAAAGTCTGAGTGGGTCTGTGAGTGGGTGTAATAGTGTGTGAGTGGGTCTGTCTGTGGGTGTGTGAGTGCCTGAGTGGGTATCTAAGTGTCTGTATACGTGTCTCAGTAGCTGTGTGAGTGACTGGGCCACAATGGAACCACACCAGCCCCTTTCTCCAACAAGAGTCCATAGTTTTGGACAAAATATCTAGTCAAGTGGAGTACTTTCTTCTGGTTGATTAGTAATGGCTGCCTTGTTAGGTAACTGTCCAGTGCGTATTCTACACTACATCTGTGCAATGGACCATGAGGAAATGTCTCCAGTGACCTTGTGTGCATTTCGGCAATGTGATTGTTCTTTCTGTGTCTTTATCCAGAAATCTGTGATAACATAAATCCCCATATAGAGAGGACAATGAGACTCCACCAAACAAGGGTACTTCATCCCAGCTATACCAAGAAAGTCTGTCTTTGTTTGGGATGTCCTCATAATCCTCAGCATCAAGAACAAGTCACCTAGATTGGTGGGAGACACGCTGGGGGTCCTTTTGTTAATCTGCCCATCATCCTAGTAAGAGACAGGAAGACATTTGCATACTACTAAGGTGGACAGCGAGGCCCAGCAAATAATTAGAAGGGGAGGGGACGCACAGACCCCCTCCCTTGGTGGATTTTCAGCCCCGTGACCCCATCTCCCGGGGCCTGCCATGAATCAATGGAGAAGGGAGGCTGCACAGCCCCCCTCCCCAGACTAATTTCAGCCCTGGGGACCCAATCCCCCGGGGTCTGCCATAACTCAATGGGGGAGGGAGGCTGTGTAGTCCCCCTCCCCGGGCCATTTTCGGCCAGGGGACCCCCATCCCTAGTGGCCCAGCCACAATTCAATGGGTGGGTGGGGCCATATGGGCCCACTCCTCGGGCACATTTAAACCCGGGGACCCCATCCCCAGGAGCCTGTCATAATTCAGTAGGTGAGGGAGGCCACACAACCCCCCCTCCTTGGGCGGATTGCGGCCCCGGGGACCCAAATTCCCATAGGCCCGGCCCCAATTCAATGGAGGAGGGGGCCATGAGGATATATCTTGACTCTAGTATTCTGAGCTCTTTTTGTCTGCCCCCCTCTCTTGGTTTCTTCAGCACACAATCTATCACACTGTAATGTAGTGCAATATGGCTGTATTTTATGAAAGTGCTGTGCTACTGGATAAGTGTTATCATTGTTTTTTATTGCTGTATGTGCTGCAGAATACATTTGTGTACCTGTAAAATAGTACTCCCAACATACCATTTAGGGCACGGACATAATAAGCCATATACCACATACTCTGTTTTACAAGTCAGACTTTTTTTTTCACTTTTAGGGTTTTATGAAATGCAGTATTAAGTTCTACAAGATATTTGCCATTTACGCAAGCTTTGCACTTGGAGCATTTCTTAAAACCTGGTTTGGGTTTTAGCCATGTGTGCTCTTCCTGTATGTGATTTGTGGGCTCTTTGTCATGCTATTTCCTATGATAGGGTCATTCTTGATTAGGTGCCAGGGATCTGCAGATTTAGCGCAACTGGAAATTTTTCTAAATATATATTTATATTCTCTCTTTCTCTCACAGCTACTCACAGCTACTCAGATACCAATACAGATACTGACACACCTACTCACATGCTCATACAGACACTCTCACATCCAGTCTTACACCCATAGAGACACAGTTACTCCCATTCATAAACCTATGCAGAGACTCTCATACGCACTTAAAAAACTATACAGAGAGTCCCACTCCCTGAGTTACATCTATATAGACAGTTGTACATCCATTCAGATGCCCATCCAAACATTTTCACACCTATTTGCATATCATACAAACACTGTTACACTGATCCACAAACCCATACAGAGACTCTCACATGTACACTTACACCCATACAGAGACTTTCACACCCACTCACATAGCCATACAGACCCTGTCACACCCACTCTTACACCTATGCAAACACTGTTACAACCATTCACAAAGCCATACAGAAACTCTAATTCCAGTCTTACTCCTATACATACACTTTTACACCCAGTCATATACCCACAGATACACTGTCACACCAATTCCCATATCTTATAGACACTGTTACACCCATTCACAAACCCATGCAGAGACTCTCACAAGTGCAGGTACATCCATACAGAGACTTTTATACCCACTCACATACCCATGCAGACTCTCTCATACCCAGTTTTACAGCTATGTAGAGATTGTTACGCTCATTCACAAACCCACAAAGAGACTCTGACACCCACACTGACATCCATACAGAGACTTTCACACCCACTCACATACCCATACAGACCCTGTCTCACCCACTCCTACACCTATGCAGACACTGTTACAGTCATTCACAAACCCATACAGATACTGCCACACATAGTCTTACACCTATATATACACTTTTACACCCAGTCATATACCAATACATACACTGCAATACACATTCCCATAACTTATAGACATTGTTACATCCGTTCACAAACCAATACAGAGGCTCTCACATGCACAGTTACATCCAGAGACTTTCACACCTAGTCACATACCATACAGACCCTCTGACACCCAGTCTTACAGCTATGCAGACAATGTTATACTCATTCACAAACCCATACAAAGACTCTCACATCCATACCTACATCTATATAGACAGTTTTACATCCACGTACATACCCATACATACAGTCACAACCATTTACATATCTTACAGACTCTGTTACACCCATTCACAAACCCATACAGAGACTCTCAGGCACATTTATATCCATACTGAGACTTTCACACCCAGTCACATACGTATAGAGACTCTGTCATACCCACTCTTACACCTATGCAGACACTGTTATACCCTTTCACAAACCTATACAGAATCTCTTACATCCACACTTACATTGATACAGAGACTTTCACACCCACTCATATACTCATACAGGCCCACTCACATCTAGTGTTATACCCATGCAGCCACTGACACACTTATTCACAAACCCATACAAAGACTTTCACATCCACAAATACACCTATATAAATATTTTTTCAGCAACTCACATAGCCATATAGATAGTGCTACACTCATTCAAATATTGTACATAGAATGTTACACCCATTCAAAAACGCATACACTCTTACACCCAGAGTTACACCTATATGGTCACTTTTATAGCCACTCAGATAGTGATGTACAGAGTCTCACACCTAGTGGTATACCCATACAGATACTGTTACAACAAGTAAAATATGCATTGAGACACTTATGCACCTTAAATCATATCCATGTAGACTCTTTTATACCCACTGCAAAATCCATTCGCAACTGTCTACTGGAAATGTGCTGTTTTGCATTGAATGTGGGCTTTTGGTTTGCGAATCCCCAATGGATCTGCGGATTCGACTAATTTGATTTTAAAAAAAAGGATTTACAGTAAAAAAAATAACAACTGTTTGGTACATAGGGTGGCTCTTAACCAAGCCGTTGTGTTCATTGTGTGTATATGATGACTACATATACGAACGTAGGGCAAAACGGTGGTTTGATGATACCTGTTCCAAAGCCCTGAGATCACTTCATGCAGCCCTGTGACTTATTCCACGTGATATTACCTTGGTGAGATCACTCCGTAAGGAATATAAATCTGCGAGGTTGGCAAGACTGAGGACATTGAAAGAGGAGGCATGGGAGAAACTACAAAGCTCAGCAGTACTGAGAGACAGCAAAGATTTATGGGCTACAATGAATGCTCCCTTTTTAAAAGACGATACAGATATTAAAATAGAAACATTTGTTACGGAGGATGCCTGGGTGGCCCATTTTAACTCTGTATTCAGAAATTCCAGAGTCATTTACCCAGCAAACAGGTTTATTAGTGCCTATCTCAGGTGACATTATACCATTCATCCTTGAAGAAATGAAGGGAGCTTTGAAACAGTGTACCAGACTGAAAGTACTGGGGCCTAATGGAGTCCCGATAGACATCTTTCTAGACAATCAGGAACTGTGGGGCCCGCTTTTAACAAACGTGTTTAAAGCAGTAATACAAATGGGTAGCCTACCTTCCTGGAAAATAAACGTTATTATCCCTATCTATAAAAGAGGGATAAGGCTAATCCAATGAATTATAGACCCATTTCCTTGTTGGATAGCACGGCCAAAGTAATGGGTCGGCTACTTTTAAACAGACTGGAGGAGTGGGCTACCAAAAGGAACATAATTATTCTATCGCAATATGGTTTCAGGAAAGGAAAGGGGACAATTAACTAGTGCTTAAATTTAAACTTGATAATAGCCAAATATACGGCGGCTAAAGACGGGCATCTTTACATGGCCTTTATGGACCTGTCGGCTGCCTTTGATTGTGTTGTTCATGTTAAGTTGTGGGGAATTATGGAGGCAATGGGAACTGAAACTGCGATTATCAGTTTTATCCGTGAGATGTATACTGGCGCTACTGCATGCATCCGATATGGCAGAGAGCGTGAGTGCACAAGACACTTTAGTATTACTCATAGTGTGCTGCAGGGTTGCGTTCTCGTCCCCTTTTTATTTGCACTCTACACTAACGCCATAGGCCTAAGGCCATTGGTGAGATCGATAAGAGATGTCCCCTTTGTCAATTCATCTGCTGTCCCTATACTCCTCTACACAGATGATGTGGTCTTGCTGGCACGAACTGGCAATGCACTGCTAAGACTCATAGTCGAGTATACAAGTTTCATGGGGAACCTAGCCATAAAAGTCAACTAATACAAGTCCTTTATTCTCGTGGCAGGTTCAAAGCTCAAGAAATACCCAAGATTTCATACAGAAAGATGGAAACTTGAGGTTGTGGACACTTTTAACTATTTAGGGGTTAGATTCGATAGGGAGAGTAAGTGGAAAAGTATGGTGACCAATAGGGGGTTGCAAATGGAAAAAATATTGGAGGTCTTTTTAAGTTTACAAAAAAACTGGGATAAAAGCCAATTGAGACTATAAAAAGATTTATCATGCAAAGGTACTCTCAGCTGCAACTTATGGGGCTGCTATATGGGGTATAACGGAGCGCCCAAACTTCAAAGTATTGAAGACGGTTTTGTAAAGAGACTGGGCTGCCTTCCGCAATCTTGTTCATCAATTAACTGTCACTCTGAATTTAGTCTCCCTATATCACTGATCAAATCTCCATTGCTCCTATTTTAATGTGGCACTCAGTATGGAGGAAGGAAACACTGAGTCTAACTAGAGACATTGTAAAAGACTGTCTGAACCTAGATGGTATTTCAGGAATACAATGGCTAAGATACATCGAGTCAAATCTGGAATTGATTGCTCTTGGAAAATTGTTTAAAGATCCTACCTTATGCCTGACAATATCAAGAAAAGATTTGAAAGTCCGGTTATTGGATAGATTGAGTAGAGACAGATGGGTAAGGAACTGCAACAAGAGCATGGGTAAGCTATATTCACGCGTATAGATAATACTATGTATTTTTACCTGGCATCTCTTAACATCCTTCAGCATCTATTTGTCTTACTACGATTCCGGCTGAAATACATTCCATTAATGTTGGGCTACCCTGCTAAAACATACACCATTGATGCACTGCCACTTTGTCCTTGTGATGCACATTCTGCACAGAACGACTTGCTTTTTCTGTAGGTTTTATGCAGAGGAAAGGAAAATATTCATGTTGCCACTTTTATGTAAACTTCCTTTTAGGCAAGGTCTCCCAGCTTTATATTATCTCCAATCATTGCCAAACCCTTTTGTCTGTTACTGTGTAGCCTTATTTTTGCTATCCGCTATAAGGAGAAGAAAATCAATCTCATATGACTAAATGTACATATAACAGGGGTAATAATATTTGCGATTTACTGTTTTTATGATGGCATTGATTTTATCTTTTTATCTGTATTTTACAATATGGTTTTATACCTTTTCATGTGACTTGATATTTAATATGTTTTTTTAAATGTAATTGATTGTTTATTGTAGAATACTTTTATGTCATTTGAAGTGGTGAAATAAAGTTATCATGACTGACTGACTGACATATACAAGCAAATGCAGAGTTTCAAGTTGCTGAGAAATACTCTGTTACCCACGTCTGTGAAGTGAACACTATCTCTTCTCTATATTCCATGCATGTTGAAGCGCAGGTTATTATTGTAGAAAGAGCCCACGTTATGGTCTCTGAGGAATGCTGAAACAGTTTTATTAACAAGTTTCCTGGCTTTCTCTGTCTGTGGAAAAAATTCAGATGACCACTTGCATTTCCGCCTCTGACATATGTTAAAAAACACCAAAGCAGTGTGAGGGAAAAGTTGCCTTAATTGTTCAAATGTATTCTTCATTAGGATTTCCAGTCCTACTCCAGGCAGTGTGCCCAGGTCCTTGCCACCACAGTGCACAATTATGAGGCCTGGATGGTGGGAATCTATAATGCCTTCAAAGAATGGAAGCAACTGCTGCCACTTTAACTCTCTTAGGCCAAACCAACATTAGTGTCCACATTAGGCAAGCCCAGGTCTCTGTCAATCCCACTCTTCCTAGCAAACACTCTCGTCCAGAACACAAAGCTATGACCTACAATCCACACGCTAACCATTTTGAAGGATGGAACAGTAGCTCACAGGAGAAGGCTGCAGCTGAATGAGGCAGTTTTGAAGTGAAAGGCAGTTGAAAATGGAGGGTAGTAGGAATAATTTCAAGGGAATACATTTTATTGGCTGTTTGAAATATGTTGGTGCATGAGGCTAGAGGGAGATTTTGTGAGAGAAGTAAATAGATTAATGATGGGCTTTTGAAAAAGTAGAAAAAGTGTTGCTGTTTGGGATATGTGTCGAAACTGAGATTTCAGAATTAAAACAGGACGAATGTCAATTTCTGGAAGAACGTCCAGGACACTGGCTGTCATCTTTCATGAAGGACTTCGTATAACTTTAAAAACACTACACTGTGTACTTAAAAACGATAAGTGGATGGACAGAATGCAACAATAGTAAGCTCATATTTTTTTTTAAAAGTGCCTTTCAAACTTCAAAATTAGCACTTCTTCTTTATTCAAGCAAAGTTCTAAGAGGATTACTGTTGAAAACATGTTACGTAGTGTTTGTTCTTCATGATTCATTTCTGTTTAAGGCATCATTTGGCCTACAGGGGTGATGTCCTGTTAACAGTGTCCAAAATTCAAATATTATTTTTATGTATTTTGTGTGATGGTTTAATTACAAAGTGATATCATTTTATTTTTTATGATATATTTCTGTAGATAAGTTCAATAGCGTAGTAATGCAAGGAATTCATTGGCTGTAGTGAGTGCAATGCATAGTGTGTCTTAGTTGTAGAGCCATTCTGTTGAATTCTGGGTTTTTTCTTCAATCAAAAGGATTGTTTTTCCCCGCTGTTCAAAGATAAAGCTTCAGGTAGTACATTGTTAACAGTGTACAAGTATGAAAGCTGAGAACAGTAAAAAAGGGAACATTTGATCTGTAAATTAAATGTATATTCACTTTACAATATTTATGATGTTTGATACTTTATAACTAACATGTAGAATTATATTGCAGAGTTATAATCTTTCTTTGGTACTTGTATTAAACAGAGGAAGAAATAACATATTATTTATGTTTTTTTTTCTCTTTTGCTATAGATACATGGAACCATTTATATAAGCAGTTTAGATGAATAATATGTTGGGCCGTGATATACAAATACATACAGTATTACACCAATGCATACTGTCAAGCATTTAGTAGCACATTAAATCACTCAGACACCCCAATACCCTCTGAAACTCACACTGACACACCCAAAGACTCGGTAATGCCCAATATAGTTAGGAAAGAAATAAAAAGAGAAATAAAGCTTTTTTTAATTGGGTGATAATGTTCTATTTTTTATGTTTAAAATTTAAGCACTTATTGTACTTCAAAAACATGGTACCAAATTGTTTTTATACCACTTGCATGAAAATAAACTTTTTATTCAGCTCCATATTACAGCAAAGCAATCTGCATGTTAAAATCCAACCTATAAAGTTAACAAGGATGACTAGTAACTGCTTCCAAGTGCTCCACAACAGATGTTGTGTTGATTCTAACTGGCAGTGTAAGCAATGTGCCCCGAATTCGGAGAGACAGCTGCCATTGTTATCATCGCTAAGGTTGACACACTTGCAGAAGAACTAGAGGAGTGGGCAGCACCTTCCTTCTCTCTAAGCATCCTGTCGTAGGCTCTTTCATTAATGTTCTTTAAGTGCTTCCAGAAAGAAGATGTGCCATGACTGTATTTCTTGCTGGTCCCCCTTGAAAGTTCTTTTCCACAGATATTGCACTTAACCAGTTTTGCAGTGACTTTTTTCTCGCCAGATGGTATTGTGAAGAAACGCCAAACCTACCTTTCATTCCTCTGTGCTCCTGCTTGTGCATCTTCATCCTCCTCTTGTAGAAGAGCAGGATCTTCTGCAGGAGCAGATGCTGATGCAGTAGCCATTGTGACAGAGCACACTGGTAGCACACACAAAAATAAGCAAATTGTGCTAATTAAGTCCTCCTTTGCGTGTCCTCTATTGCAATGCAAGTTTTCAGGAGCAGTTCAATTCCAAGGAATGTGCTTCATGGTGCAGATCGCAGATTTGCGGTGCCGTAAAATAGCAATTCAATTGAGTTCTATATGAAAAATAAATATATTCTCTTATAGTGTGCATATCTAATATGTCTATCCTACTTACAAATCCTGAAATAGTGTTGTGTATAAAAATAATTTAATTCTATTAAAATTTGGTGAGTCCACGGTTTCGGCACCGCGGTTCCATTGTGATCACGTGATCGGAATAGAAAACTATAGAGTTCTGACTGACTAGCGTCTCTCACCGGAACCACAGAAGTACAGAGGAATAAAGAATAATAAAAAAATAAATGAACATATTTTCAATAACAAAAAAATTAAAATTGTTTTTATTTCAAAATCCAGTTGAGAAATGTATTATAACATATTTAAATGTATTAGTTTAAAAAAAATATGCACAAAAAATAAAACCAAAAAATAAATAACAAAACTATAATTGATATTATATATTTTTACAATTAAGCCATAAGCAATAAAAGTATTTTGAAAAAAACATAGGGGCCAATTCCGATTCGGGCCGGAAAACGTACCGACCGACTCGGTCCGGGAATAAAGTCCGACCGACACGTACCTGCGCTGCCCGACCTGGGTAGTACGATGAAATACATGTGAAACACGACCGACTCGTACGGAACACAAGCCGAACGACCGAACAGGACGGAAACAAGCTATCCGGCCGGAAAACCACGCGAATCGAACCGACCGACACGCACCAGGAAGGAACCCGAACGAAACGTACACGCGAACTCCGAGCCGCGTAGTACGATGCAATGCGTGGAAAACCAGACCGAGTCGCACGGAGACCAAGCCGCACGACCGACACGCATACAAAACCCAGCCGAAGCAATCCAACACATCGCGACCGACGCGTACGCCGCACAATAAACCTAGCTGAAACACAGCGTGAACGACTCGGAGAAGCTGGCACGAGACAACTGCAGCGTCCTACTCGGTCAGAAGAACGTCTCCTACAAGCACAAAAAATACAAATGGAAAAATACAAAAAAAGGGCCAAACAAGCAATGACAAAGTCAATAAATACAGGGGGAAAAAAACAGGGAACAAGGACACACCCCAACTCCACCTATATAAAGGCCACAAATCCCTATCATGATCCTTTACAAATTCAACTGACCTGCCAGCACAGAACACCAACACACAGCAACCACAGACACACTCACAGCTCATCCATCACACAAGCCACACACCATTAGCACCTCAACAAATAGCACCCTCACATACACCCAGCAAAACCTACACACACACACACTCACTTGCACACACACACACATCAATCACCATCACCACCCATCACCATGCCCCTAAAGAATCATAAGTTCCTAGACAGTGAATTGGAAGTCCTGGTAGATGAGATCCTCAGGGTAGAGCCACACTTGTTTGGCACATTGGTCCAACAGACCCCCATGTCGCAGAAAACCAAGATGTGGGAGAGGATCGTCGACAGGGTCAACGCACAATCACCATGTTTGCGCACAAAGGAAGACATCCAGAATAGGTGGTATGATGTGCGCAGGAGGGTCAGGGACCTACTAAAGAAGGATTACATCGTGAGCCAGCGCACCGGCAGTGGCCCACCTGCCAAACCACTATACCTCAGGCCCTGGGAGGAGAAGGTGCGGGCCATCCTACCACCAGTGAGCGTATATGGACTAACAAACATCCCAGAGCCTGGTGAGTACACAACTAATATACCCAATATTGTGTGGCAATACACACACATCACTGTCAAGGGGATAGTCAAACCATGTACCCTTAGCAAATCCACAGCAACCAGAAGATAATCATACCAAGATGACTATGTTAGTCAGAGAAACACAATACCTGCCATCTCATAGTGATATGTAACAGTGTCATGACAGGTACAAACCTAACAATAAATAGAGCAAGCCAGTGGCACAAATATAACAAACAAACAGTCACATATGTTGCCACCACCAGAACACCACCTCACAGGGAAGCTCACTGAAAGGAAGGAATTCTGGGTATGCTGGTGAAGTCAGTGTAGGCAATAGCATGATGGGAGTTGTAGTCACAGATATTGGTCAGCCTCACAATTGGCCCATCAACACCACTATCAACCATGCACACATCACAGGGAGTAGAAAAAGACTGACAAGATGGCTGACACTGGGTACTGCTGTGGGGAGCACAAGGCCCTGCTGGGAACTGGCCACCAACAAACAACAGGAACACACTGTCAGCCATCTTGCCATTGCTGTCACACTCACACACAGTGAAGTCCACTCAAAAGGAAGGCAGTATGGGCATGCTGGGAAGGGGGGTGTAGGCAATAGCATGATGGGAGTTGTAGTCACAGATATTGGTCAGCCTCACAATTGGCCCATCAACACCACTCTGAACCATGCTCACATCACAGGGAGTGGGAAAGGACTGACAAGATGGCGGACACTGGGGACTGCTGTGGGGAGCACAAGGCCCTGCTGGGAACTGTGCACCAACCAACATCAGGACACCACTGACTGACATCCTGAAAGCCAAATTGCACCCCCTGCAATGGAAGCACGTTCCATGGTGGGATATCTGGCTGGGTGGGAAGGATGACTGACAGCTCTGACCATAGTTACAAGCAGCTCATCCCACATACCCCCTTAACACAAACTCCACACAACTCACCTGGGAGAATGCAATGCCTCACACTGTAATTTCACATCCCACAAAGAACCACCACACTGGGTTATGCTGTGTGAAGCACAGGGACACTTTTGGGACTTGTAGCCAAACAAACGCCAGGACAACACTGTCAGCCATCCTGGCAGCACAGGCACACTACCCCACAGGGAAGCAGAGTCAAAAGGAAGGAAAGTATGGGCAAGGGGGGTGTAGGCAATAGCATGATGGGAGTGGTAGTCACAGCTCAACATCCCCCACCCACATGGCCCAGCAAGCTAGCACTGAAGCATGCACACCTCACAGGGAGTGAAAAGCCACTTCAAAGATGTCTGACACTGGCCTCAGCTGTGGGGAGCCCAAGGCCATGCTGGGAACTGTGCACCAACAAACAACAGGACCACACTGTCAGCCATCTTGCCATTGCTTTCACACACACACACAGTGAAGTCCACTCAAAAGGAAGGAAGAATGGGCATGCTGGGAAGGGGGTATAGGCAATAGTATGATGGGAGTTGTAGTCACAGACATTGGTCACCCTCACAATTGGCCCATCAATACCACTATGAACCATGCTCACATCACAGGGAGTGGAACACTTCTGACAAGATGGCTGAAACTGGGTACTGCTGTAGGGAGCACAAGGCCCTGCTGGGAACTGGGCACCAACAAACAACAGGACCACACTGTCAGCCATCTTGCCATTGCTGTCACACTCACACACAGTGAACTCCACTCAAAAGGAAGGAAGTATGGGAATGCTGGGAAGGGGGTGTAGGCAATAGCATGATGGGAGTTGTAGTCACAGACATTGGTCACCCTCACAATTGGCCCATCAACACCACTCAGAACCATGCTCACATCACAGGGAGTGGAAAACAACTGACAAGATGGCGGACACTGGGGACTGCTGTGGGGAGCACAAGGCCCTGCTGGGAACTGTGCACCAACCAACAGCAGGACACCACTGACTGACATCCTGAAAGCCAAATTGCACTCCCTGAAATGGAAGCACGTTCCATGGTGGGATATCTGGCTGGGTGGGAAGGATGACTGACTGCTCTGACCATAGTTACAAGCAGCTTCTCCCACACACCCCCTTAACACAAACTCCACACAACTCACCTGGGAGAATGCAATGCCTCACACTTCAATTTCATATCCCACAAAGATCCACCACACTGGGTTATGCTGTGTGAAGCACAGGGACACTTTTGGGACTTGTAGCCAAACAAACGCCAGGACAACACCGTCAGCCATCCTGGCAGTACAGGCACACTACCCCACAGGGAAGCAGAGTCAAAAGGAAGGAAGTATGGGCATGCTGGGAAGGGGGGTGTAGGCAATTGCATGATGGGAGTTGTAGTCACAGATATTGCTCACCCTCACAATTGGCCCATCAACACCACTCTGAACAATGCTCACATCACAGGGAGTGGAAAACAACTGACAAGATGGCTGACAATGGTGCTCTGTTGTGGGGAGTTCCAGGCCCTGCTGGGACCTGGGCACCAACCAACAGCAGGACACCACTGACTGACATCCTGAGAGTCAACCTGAACCCACTGCAAGGGTGGCATGCTTCATGGTGGGATAACTTGGCTGGGTGGAGAAGGAGGGCCGGATGTCCACCAAATACAACCAATGCTGGCCATGCACACACCTCAACATTCACATTTAAATGCCTCAGGTTTGCAGGACAATGTGCTACACCAATATCAACCTCTTACTGTGACAACTTAGGTCAATGCAATGTACAGGGCCGCATCCAGAGGTACAGTCACAACTGTCAGGTGTGTGAACCATTGATGCCTGTAGAAACATAACATACATTGTGTGTCTCTTCCAAAAACAGGTGATGATGGGGACACAGCAGCAGACGATGAGGAGTCCCAGTCCCAGGCTCCGGGGGACACTGAGCTCACTGGTGTGGAACAGCCTCTGCCCTCCTTGGATGGCGAAGACCTACCTGGCACCTCCGCTGTGAGTCGTCATGCAGCACCAGCAGGACCAACATCTGCACCCCCTGCACCCACTCCTCCAACAACTGCCAACACACAGACCACCCCCGCCGACACGGACAGACCAAGGACCACCAATGACAGCAGCACAGGGACCCTGGCCCAACGTCTAGCTACGGACAACGACCCCAGTAACAACCCCCAAGGGAGCCCAGGGACACCTGTGCGTGCCACCGCAGGTCCCGCCCATGTCGGCAGGGGTGGTGGGAGGGGTGGTAGACATAGGTCGCTGTTTGCAGAGGGGTCTGGACTGCATGATGACCCACAACTGGTACGCATTGCTGATGCGTACCAGAATAGCACCGGAGAGGTCACCCAGGTAGTGGGGATCCTCAAGGACATTCAACATCAGCAGGCTACCCATCATGCCCGCTTGGACTCACACATGTCCCGTGTGGAGACACACATGGCCCGTGTGGAGACACACATGTCTGGCATGGAGTCCAAGTGGGACACAGTGCAAGAACTGACAGCGGTGTATAGGGACATATTGACATGCCTCCGCCAGATTAGCACCAACATGGCCACACCTCCCTGTGTGCCCACAACATCTGGTGCTGCAACACCTGCAACTGCCACAGGGAGGGAGGAGGACTCTGGCGGAGAGTCCCCTGCACCGCCGCAGCCTGCACGTGAGGGTTCCCCCCCAAAGAAGAGGGGTCGTCCGAGGAAGGAAAACTGAGAGGTCGATGGCCATGTACATCCCCCAGGAAGCCAACACCTGTTCTGGAAATTCTCCTTTGTGTGCAAACTGTTCACCCTGTCGAATGCAACACAACTCACCCACATGACATGGGGAGTTCAAGTTGGACCAATGTATCAGATCACTGTTGACTTTACCCTGGACATTTCTGCTACCAAGACTTCCAACTCACCTGGGAACTTTGGATCACAATCCCAATGTACAGCACCCACCATCCTGTGCACTAACCTCACACATGTATGTAATAAACTCACCAATACACCATACTTGCCTCTGTTGTGATTCCAACGTTGTTATCGTCACGGAGATGATGATCTGCTAAATGACACAGTGCATGCTAACTGCCACAGCAAGTTCAACACCGTTATGTGACTCATGGCGATGTGACACATATGAGGGAGACACACCACTAGGGCTACACAACACATAGACACCAGGGCCATCGGACTCATCGCCTACACTGATGTTGCCAGGAAATATTGTGGAATGCACAGACACCACACCTATTCAGAGTCTGTGTTAACTAGCCCACAGGTGCAGTAAGCAAATGTCAGTCAGAAGTGTGACCACAGACAATGCACATCCCAAACTGAAGCACAGGTTTATTACACATTTGCAACATGTTGTTTCCACTACAGATGCAAGGTAATCCCACGTGGCAGTGGCCACACAGTCAACAAGTGTAGAAGAAAGAAAGTCCAGGGGTGTGGGGCACATAACCTGTAGGGAAACGACTGCTTCCACCCTGGAAGTTGAATCATGGTGTCGGGGGATCCGAGTTGACCAAACAACTCTGAGAGAGCCCTGTGAAGGACAGACATGACACACAGTCAAAAGCACTGAAGAAAAGGACAGAACTTCAATACTCATGCACAATACATGTCACAAGATACCTACACAAAACCAAGTTAGCATGTCAACACTGTTGGGTAGTACAGACTATCCGTAAGGACACATCGCTGCACGCATCCAGTCAAGTAGCACATGGCCACACTCAAAACAGCAACAGAGCACCACCAACACATATCATGCAAACTCAAATCATTGACATGACATCTCTGGATACTCACATTCAGCTGAAGAAGTTGGTGATGAGCTGTGTGCGGACATCACCATCATCATCATCATCATCACTGGCATCGTGGCCCAGGCCAGGATCCTCCACAGGTGGCGGATGTTGGTCATCGTCATCCAGGATGAGAGGCAATTCCTTCCGCACTGCCAGGTTGTGTATCATGCAGCAGACGATGACAATCTTGCACACCTTTGCTGGGGCATATGGGAGGGCCCCTCCTATCTTGTCCAGGCAGCGGAAGCGGCTCTTAAGGAGACCAAATGTCCGCTCGATCACTCTCCTGGTCCGACCATGTGCCTCATTGTAGCGCATCTGGGCTGGTGTCACAGGGTTCCTGAGGGGTGTCAGCAACCACGGCATGTTGGGGTATCCGGAGTCACCTACAGACAGACAATTGCACATTAGCTGAGTTGGAAAAGAGTGCAGAACACAACATAGCAGAACACACACAATGGTACAAAGTCAGTACACACCGACAAGCCAGGCACGCTGGTTCCGCATCTGTGACATCATCCTCGGGATGCGACTACTCCTCATCATGAAGGCATCGTGTGCCGAACCAGGGAAACGTGCACACACATGTGAGATGCTCATATCTGCAAGACATACCACCAGAGCATTGATCGAGTGATAATGTTTACGGTTCCTGTATGCCTGCTCATGTGCCTGTGGTGGTACCAAAGCCACATGTGTCCCATCAATGGAGCCAATGACATGTGGCATCCTCCCCAGGGCAAAGAAGTCACTCTTGACGTCAGTGAGTTGGTGACGTTTAGGGAAATAGATGTACTGGTTCAGACATCTCAACATTGCCTCCAAAATATCGCGTAGCACATGGCTGAACATAGTCTGTGACATCCCACCAGCAGTCGCCACAGTGTGTTGAAAGGTACCGGTGGCAAAGAAGTGTAGGGCTGCCATCACCTTCACCTTGGGGGTCAGCGCTGTAGGGTACGGCCGGCCAGGTTGCAAATGTGGTGCCAAGCGCACTGCCAAATCCTCAATCAGCTGCCTGGTGAAGCGGTACCGTCGGATGCAGTCACGTTCCACCATCGTTGCAAGGTCAGGGAATGGTCTATGGACAGCTGGTGCCCTGCAGTGCATAGGTGAGGAAAGAAAGATTGTCAGTCACCCCACATATGTGGCATAGACCAGACTCAAAATCACATGATACAACATTACGAGACACAAGTACATGATGTGTGTGCCGTTCCGTAAGGACATGTATGGCACCGAAATGTACAACATCTAACATCACAGTTCAACATGTGTCCTCAACAAGTCCCAGGTTGTGCTATGGGATATCATTAGGCTGTGTCACAGTACCCATGTACTGCTGTCACGTTCCAAACACACACCACAGTTACATGTGAGGACAGATGTGCCCCAGGCATCACAGCTCATTGACAGGTAGATTCCCAGGGACCCTGTATTGCCACATGGACACTGGCATGACATGGTGCATCATGAATACACCACAGCAAAACAACCATGACCCCCACAGGTAGTGCTCCCTGTTGCCTCAGCAGGACAGACATGGACGTCTGTGACACACACACGCACAACATCAAAGGCCATGCACAAACAACGTGGATGTGGAGACTGTCTCCCATTGTGCACATGGAATCAGAGACATTGTATACACAACATGCACACAGACTGTGGAGGGCCATCACTATTGTGGCAATGGGTCACCCTGTGACGTACATACCGTCCCACATGGGACTCAGGGGGTATGTGACATGACATACACATACACAACCGTGAAATGTGACCATGCCACATGCTCTGAAATGAACAGTTGCACATCACAGTGGTCATGTGCACAACACACAAAGGAACCTGTCCCCATGAACACGTGCACAGCCTGGGAGTGGCTGCCCCCAAGTGCCACCCCAAAAACCACATGTTGACCCCCATACACAGAAAAGGTAATGCAGCCTTACATGCCTTAGGATACAGTGTGGACAGGCTGTGGTGTTGTAGGTGTGCCCCTGAGTCCCTGGCAAGTATATGTTACTGGCATACGTTCACCAGTGACAAGCATGGTGACATATGCGAGAGACCTGTACAGGGAAGCGTCGTACAGCAATGGACCGATCGGTGTGCACGCACTAGCCATTGAATCTGTCATGTGCGGGTACGCGTTGTACCCGGAATACGCGTTGTACAGCAATGGACCGATCGGTGTGCACGCACTGGCCATTGAATCTGTTATGTGCGGGTACGTGTTGTACCCGGAATACGCGTTGTACAGCAATGGACCGATCGGTGTGCACGCACTGGCCATTGAATCTGTTATGTGCGGGTACGCGTTGTACCCGGAATACGCGTTGTACAGCAATGGACCGATCGGTGTGCACGCACTGGCCATTGAATCTGTTATGTGCGGGTACGTGTTGTACCCGGAATACGCGTTGTACAGCAATGGACCGATCGGTGTGCACGCACTGGCCATTGAATCTGTCATGTGCGGGTACGTGTTGTACAGCAATGGAGCGATCGGTGTGCGCGCACTGGCCATTGAATCTGTCATGTGCGGGTACGCGTTGTACCTGGAATACGCGTTGTACAGCAATGGACCGATCGGTGCGCATGCATTGGCTATGGCCTGGCATGGCAACGGACGCGTTTTCAAAAGTTTAACGAGTCTGATGCTGTGAATTCAGTTGGCCACCCACAACAATGTTGCAAATTCATGGGTGTCATGAAGTTGAAATTTTGAAGGATGCTGTGGGCGTGTGTAAGTGGTGCAATTCCATGGATTGGCCAGATTCAGAAGATGCAAACGACTTGGACCTATCCCTTTGGACACATGGGACAGTATCTGCCTCAGCAGCACACATATAATGCTGGCTGTTCCCCTGAGAGCTCACTTGCCTGCACTACATGCTCCAGGACGACATCTGCCACCACCACTGCTGCTGTCTCTGCACCCTCTGTAACCTGCAATGGCACGTACTGTGGAGAGAGCCCCAGCCTTCAGCACTGAGGAGAACCAGGCCCTGCTGGACAGCCTCCTTCCACAGTACAGCAAGCTGTATGGGAAAGCAGGGGAGCAGGTGAGTTTGCTGTCCACTGCCTTACAAATGTGCATGTTGTCTGACTAGCCAGACTTACAGTCTGCACGCCACTGGCTAGCAGGCTCACTGAGTAGTTGTCACCCCCCAAAGTGTGTAGTTACATGCACTGAACAGGTATAGTGCACTAACAGTGCATTTAAACAAGGTTTGACTTCCCAGGCAATGATACCATGTAGTAACTCCTGGCAAACTGTTCATAGCCATCCTTGCACTGCCCGTGTACATCATGTGCCCCTGTGATTGAGACATGTATATCTAAATGTGTGATGCACGGATTTGTTGCATGTGTAGTAATGGCCTTTACACTTTGTCATCCTCACAGGTTGATGCTCACCAGAAGCAGGAAATATGGCTGGACATCGCCCGGGCAGTAAGGTCTGTGGGGGTCTACAAGCGCCGGATCCGCAACTGCCAGAAGAGGTGGCAGGACCTTCGGGCTGGACCCGGAGGATCGCAAGGGTCCAGCTGAAGCTGTCGCCTCCTCGCAGGAGGGGCGGACACCGGACCCTGACCCCCACATGCTCAGGATCCTGGCGGTGGTCTTCCCTGATCTGGATGGGCAGCTGAAGGGCAGACAGCAGCAAGGAGGGGGTAAGTCCATGACTGCACTGTGAGCTTTGTCTGACATGCTATGTGCCCTCCTCTGGCCTGTTTAAACTCCAACAGTACATCAGTTATGTGGTCCAGGACCCATGTCCCTCAATTGTGCACTGCCCACTCCTCATCTGATACCCAGGTGTGGCCCTTACAGTCAGGAAATTGTGTCACTTGGGTACTGTGTCCTTGCATTTTGCTTAGCTCAAGGTGGGGGACAGCATTTGTTCACGTAACTCTGTGGTGGGCTTCATGGGTGGGTCCATTGCTTACACAATGCCTGAGTTCTGACATGTAATCTGCGTGTTACTTTGATATGTGGTCCAATTGCTGATCTGATTCACCACATGTGCCTGGGGTATTTGGCACACACCCATGCTGCGGGTGGGAACAATGTTTGGGCCTCAGGAGTATGAATATCAAGTGTGTCACACATGCTTAGCCACCTGCCTACTGTCCTGGGCTCATCCCTCTTTCACGTGGAGCAGGACAGTCATGCCTACTCCAGGCCATGCAATACACTCTGTACTCCCACTCCCGTGTATCAGCTGACACGTTGTGCTCAGTGAAATGTTCCCTCAGGTGTCTGCCTCTGTGTCATTGTGCTGTGGCTTCGTTGTCTGGACTACTGGGGTGTTTATCGGTTAGGGCTCAGCATGCCACCCGAGATGTGACCTTAGGAGACGATACTTGTGTGACATATAGGTGTTTGACCACTTGACCGTGCATACTGGGGTGTGCGACTGTGTAGTTCAGGCAGCTGTTTCCCATTCACAGCAGATTGTGAGGTGCTCAGGTTCCGAGGGTTGTGTTTCATGTCTCCCATATGTCCAATTGGTATGACGTGGACAAATGAGAGTTCAGATGATGTGGTTTGTGGGGGATGGACATGTGCACTTGTTGGCTACAGGACTTGCATTCCCCATGACCTAGAATTGTGACACAGTGCAGACTGTTGTTGTCTGGCAGCCCTGCCCATGTGACTGGAGACAGTGATGTAGGACTTTGCAGGCATGCCTGTGCCATGGCATTAAACTTCCTAAGAGTGATCCTGCAGGGGAGTGACATGTGCTACATGCACCCCATTGTGGCAATTGACTATCAGGACATGGGTGCATCATGGTGTCTGGTGCTGGTATGCATCACATGCATTTCAAATATAGACTCTGGCCATCCCTTTATCCGAACACCTGTACTGACTCAGTGGCAAGAGTTGTGATGTGTGCATGTTCACATACTTCACCGTGTTCTCTGCACTGTCCAACTACAGTGTAGGTGGTGCATGTGTCCACACTGGGGTATTGCCATCCGACAGACACCAGACCGATGGGTGCAAGGCCAGGAGGGATGTGAGTGCCATGGTTGACCATCAGACTGACAATTGGCTTCTCCTACTCTGTTTGGGCACTTTTGGCAATGTTCAACTAAGGATGCCAGGGCTTGCTCTGTAATGTGCTGTACTTACTGTGGTTTTGTGCGGTTAGTGCAGGTGACTGATGTCTGTCTGTTTCCCTAATTGTTTGCAGATACATCCACGGCCACAGGAGGGGACAGCTCCACGGACCAGGAGGAGCCGCAGAGCCAGCCGAGGAGTGGTCGGAGGGACCCAGTGGCACGGAGGGCGAGGGGAGCCACACCGAGGAGTCCTCAGCACCATCCACCTCAGCTGAGGACCACAGCAGCTCGGAGGATGACTCCCTTGTGGAGGCGGGTGTCAGCAGCCACCACACCCCAGCTGCTATTGCTGTCCCCGCCACCACCACCACCACCACCGCCCTCCCATCGGCTCCCATTCCAGAGGTCCATGGAGGCTCCCGTGTTCGGGAGCATGTCTCCTTCGTGCCAGGCACCGCAGCCCCTGCCCCTGTGTCCCCTGCTGCCCTGAGTGAGGAGTCTGTGTACCTACTTCGCCAGCTCCATGTAGGGCAGACAGCAATGCTGAGTGTCCTCCATGCCCACACCACTCTGTTGACTCAGCTGGTGTCGTTCATGGAGGGCATCTCATCGGGCATGTCTGCCCTACAGAGGAGCAATAGGTCCATGGACTCCTCCCTGACTGCAGCAGTGTCCCTCCTCCAACAGTCCCTCACCCCTCCTACCTCTGCCCCATCCACACTTCCTGGCACCCTACCTGTCCCAAGCACATGCACACCTGCACATTCACCCAAACACACAGACACAAGCAGCACAGACACACCCACTACAAAAACAAGACGTGCATGCAGGCATCCTCAGGGGACTGATACCACACCCACAGGGGAAGGGGTACATACACACACACAGGCATCCACAGTCACTCCGCAGTCCTCCGATACCTCTCCCTCCAAGGCCCCTTCCCTTGCCTCACCTGCAACCCCACCTACACAGCAGCTCTTCCTCTGTGACCTCGGCCTCTTCCCCTCCAATCCAGCTGATCCAGCATACAGTGGGAAGAGGAAGTCCACCCACACAGAGGGGAGTGCCCCTCACCCCCGGACACCCTCCCCCAGGCGCAGACAGACTGAGGCCCCCATCCGCAAGTCCCCCGGACCCGGAAGAGCAAGACCCCGCCACCACCCTGCAGCTCAACCAACAAGTCTCCTTCCTCCATCCCTCAGGCCCCCACTCCACAGGTTCCCCCACCACACCCTGCCCCAGGTTCCCCCACCCACAGATACACCATCCCCAGAAAGATCCGGCCTTCTCCCCCTACCACTTGCTCTTCCAGCACCACACCCCTCTGCGCTTGTTTGTGCCACTGGTGTGGAGAACGTGTCCTCCCCTCTGTCCTGCCCACCTTACCTGAACCCCATTCTACTCCCCTGGGGATAGGCACTGCAGTGGAGTCCACTACCACCCTGTCTGACTTGGGCACTGCAGTGGGGAACCTGTCCACTCCATCTGCACGGCCCACTGCAGTCGTGCCGGCACCCACACCATCTGACTCATGCCCCCAGTTGTGCTGGCACACACCATGTCAGACGCCTCCACTGCAGTTGTCAGTGACTCTCCAGCACCCACCACCCCTTCCCTGCCTCCTTCTGGTGAGCCCTGATCCTGTCCCTGCGGTGCCTGGCCTGCCCCCCCGTATGCCCCTCCGAGGGGAATGTCCCTGCTCCATATCAGTGCAGGCATGCAAAGGGTGACATCTGGCACTGTCACCCTGTTTGGACTATTGTTATGGACTGGCCATTGGCCTTTGTTATATTTCTGGACTTTCACTTCTATACACAAAAATGCTGAATAAAGCTACTTTCTGTTCTCTAGTAGTTTTGCTTCTGATGTACATGATGTTGATGATGCTAACCGTGCCCTTGCTGCACTGATGGTGATTTTTGATCTCAGGGAAATGAAGTGTTACTGTGCAGGACCCCGTGTGATCCAGGGGGAATGTGTCCTATCCTGGTGTGTATCCATGTCATCCTTTGCAGCAATAAGAGGGTGTCATGTTTTCAATATTTGGCAATGGGATTTCCTACATTTATTTGCAATATCACATCTGTGGTTTACACCCCTGCACATCTGTTGTGCTTGCCATTGTTCAATTTGTCTATTTCCCTGACCGTGTGACCATCTCCACTGGACATGCAAGTTTGGGCATCAATGGGGAAGGACTCATCTGTGTGATCAGTGCAACTTGCTATACATGTGTGTTGGATCTGTGCAGATGGTGTCGGTGACACTGCCATGACCAGGTTGATGTGACGAGGGCCTTCATTTTGTGCTAATTGATGACTGAGTGACCAAGTGTACTGCTGATATGATAGAGCCCTGCAGAGACAACGTATGGCACAGCTTTCCTTACACAGGAGTGGAGTGCCCTCATGGCAGTGTGTAATTCTGTGACATTGCCTGAGCCCAAGGTGTGTGTTGTGTGAGCATGTCTGTGTGTGTTCACTTCCGTTTTGCAACACAGGCTGGGATCCCTAGTGATGTTCCTGTTTGTGATGCTTGCTGAGTTGACCTTGGTTCCACCATAATCTTCACACTGGGTTCTCTGGGATGTGGGTGCATGGCACATTACTGGTCATCAGGGTGTCATCCATAGGTGTGTTTGCTGTCAGGGCTGAGTTTGTGGGCAAACGCAGATGAGACACAGTCAGGATTCCCCTTGGCACTTGTTGGTTACACAAGTCATGTAATTTCCAGTTTGTGTTAGCTTTCAGTGATTGTGACACGTTGTGTGTGTGACTGCTGCCACTCCTCTGGGTCAATCAATCAATCAAAGAATTTGTAGAGCGCACTACTTACCCGCGAGGGTCTCAAGGCGCTGGGGAGAGGGAAGGGGGGGATGCTGCTACTGGTCGAACAGCCAGGTCTTGAGTAGCCTCCTGAAGGTCAGCAGGTCTTGGGTCTTTCGTAGGCTTAGTGGAAGGGTGTTCCAGGTCTTGGTGGCAAGGTGTGAGAAGGATCTGCCGCCGGTGGTTGTTCTTCGAATGCGGGGGACGGTGGCGAGGGAGAGGTCGGCAGAGTGGAGCTGGCGGTTGGGGACGTAGAAGAAGAGCCGTCTGTTGAGGTAGGCTGGGCCAGTTTTGTGGAGTGCCTTGTGTGCGTGGGTGAGGAGTTTGAAGGTGATCCTCCTGTTGACGGGGAGCCAGTGCAGGTTCCTCAAGTGGGGGTGATGTGGCTGTGGCGTGGTACGTCGAGGATCAGTCGTGCAGAGGCGTTTTGTATGCGTTGCAGTCGCTTGATGAGCTTGGCCGGGGCTCCCGCGTAGAGGGCGTTCCCATAGTCCAGTCTGCTACTGACGAGGGCCTGGGTGACTGTTCTTCTTGTGTCTGTCGGGATCCACCTGTAGATCTTGCGAAGCATACGGAGGGTGTTGAAGCAGGAGGAGGAGACTGCGTTGACTTGCTTGGTCATGGAGAGCGTTGAGTCGAGGATGACTCCCAGGTTGCGTGCATGGTCGGTGGGTGTCGGGGCTGCTCCCAGCGTCGTTGGCCACCAGGAGTCGTCCCAGGCTGAGGTGTTGGAGCCGAGGATGAGGACCTCCGTTTTGTCCGTGTTCAGCTTTAGTCGGCTGATCTTCATCCAATCGGCGACGGCCTTCATTCCTTCATGGAGTTTGGCTTTGGTGGCGAGGGGGTCCTTGGTGAGGGAGAGGATCAGTTGAGTGTCATCGGCGTAGGAGATAATGTTGAGGTCGTGTTGTCTGGCGATGCGTGCGAGCGGGGCCATGTAGATGTTGAACAGTGTTGGGCTGAGGGACGATCCCTGGGGTACGCCGCAGATGATCTCGGAGGCTTCGGATCGGAAGGGTGGGAGGCGGACTCTCTGGGTTCTGCCGTCGAGGAAGGAGATGGTCCATTCCAGGGCCTTGTCTCGGATCCCTGCGTCGTGGAGGCGTGCGCGTAGAGTGCGATGGCAGACAGTGTCAAAGGCGGCGGAGAGGTCCAGCAGGATGAGGGCTGCGGTCTCACCATTGTCCAGCAGGATCCTGATGTCGTCGGTGGCGGCGATGAGGGCAGTCTCAGTGCTGTGGTTGCTGCGGAACCCTGATTGGGATGGGTCCAGGATGCTGTTTTCTTCGAGGTATCGGGTTAGCTGTTTGTTGACGATCTTCTCGATGACCTTGGCTGGGAACGGAAGCAGAGAGATGGGCCGGAAGTTCTTGAGGTCTCTCGGGTCCGCCTTGGGTTTTTTGAGTAGGGCGTTGATCTCTGCGTGTTTCCAGCTCTCTGGGAAGGTCGCGGTCTCGAAGGAGAGGTTGATGATGTTGCACAGGTGGGGTGCGATGGAGCTGCTGGCTTTGTTGAAGATGTGGTGCGGGAAAGGGTCTGACGGGGAGCCGGAGTGTATTGTGCTCATGGTCTTGATGGTGTCCTCGATGTTCACGCTGGCCCAGGCTGGCAGGGGGTCGTGGTCGATGGTGTGTGGCGGGTCGATCTTAGTTGGGGTTGTCTGGGTGTCGAAGCTGTCGTGGATGTCGGCGATCTTGCGGTGAAAGAAGGTGGCGAGGGAATCGCACAGGGGTTGCGTCGGCGGGATGTCGTTGGTGTTGGAGCTGGGGTTGGAGAGTTCCTTCACGATGTTGAAAAGCTCCTTGCTGTTGTGTGCGTTGTTGTCGAGGCGGTCTTTGAAGGAGATTCTCTTGGCGGACCTGATGAGGTGGTGGTGGTTACGGATGGCGTCTTTGTGGGCTGTGTGGCTGTCCGGTGTCTTATCGCTGTGCCATTTCTTCTCTAGTTTCCGGCAGGTGCGCTTGGAAGCTAGGAGTTCCGAGGTGAACCAGCTGGCTCTTTTGGTGGTGTCGCTGTAGGTGAGCTTTTTCAGCGGGGCGAGGGTGTTGGCACAGTCGTCCATCCATCGTCTGAGGTTGCAGGCAGCGTCGTCGGTGTTGGATGGGTCGGAGGGAGGGCTGAGAGCGAGGGTTGCCTGGAGTTGGTCTTCGGTGACTTTGCTCCAGCAGCGGCGTGGGATCTGTTGGGTGCGGTGGTGTGTGGTGGGTTTCTGGAAGGTGAAATGGATGCAGCGGTGGTCGGTCCAGAGGAGTTCCGTGGTGTGGCTGAAGGAGACGTGGGAACTTGAGTAGAAGATGGGGTCAAGCGTGTGGCCAGCGCAGTGGGTCGGTGTTGTGACGAGCTGGCTCAGGCCGAGGTTGGCGAGGCTGTCGATCAGGGTGGTGGAGTTGCTGTCGTTGTTGTTCTCCAGGTGAAAGTTCAGGTCTCCGAGGAGGATGTAGTCGGTAGAGGTCAGGGCGTGCGTGCTGATGAAGTCGGCGATGGAGTCGCTGAACTGGGGTCGGGGCCCAGGGGGTCTGTAGACAAGGGTGCCTCTAAGGGTGGTGTTGGGGTCCGTGTGGATCTGGAACTGCATGTGTTCGGCGGTGCTGAGAGTGTCGTCGGTGCTGGTCGAGACCCTGATGGTGTTCTTGTGGACGATGGCGATTCCTCCTCCTACTGCGTTGACGCGGTCTCTGCGGGTGATCTTATAGCCGTCTGGGATGGCTATGGCGATGTCGGGTGCCGAGGAGTCGTTCATCCAGGTTTCTGTCAGGACCGACGTCTGGTGATGATGTGTCGAGCAGGTCCCAGAGCTCGACGGCGTGTTTGCGGGCGGAGCGGGTGTTCAGCAGGATGCACCGGAGGTGGTTGAGGTCCTTCTTGGCGGGCGCCTCGGTGGCTCTGAGGCTGGTGTAGCTGCAATTCCGGCAGGTGAAGGGACCATGGGTGCGTTTCGGAGTGGCCTTGAAGCAGTTGTGCGTCCGTCCGGGGTTGAGAGCGTGGAGTGTGGTGGCATCGTATCGGCGTCGGTCCTCGAGGCTGGAGCGGGGGCGCGCGGTCCAGGGGTTCTGGCGCTGGGCGCGGTCCAGTCGCGGACGGGCACAGACGGGCTTGCCTTAGGCGCGGCCGCACAGCGGCTGCCATTTATGGGGAGGTGGGAGGGAGGTGCAGCTGGGAGGCGGGAGGCAGGGGCAGCGAATGGGCAGTCAGGGGGGCGGGGCCGCAGGGGATGCAGCGGCAGGAATGGCGAGAGGCAGCGGGGGCACAGAAGGAAAAAAGGGGAGAAAAAAACAGACACAAATACGGGCACAGTACAAATGGGGCAGCGAGGGGCACAGAAGGGAAAATGGGGAGAGAAAACAGACACAAATACGGGCACAGTACAAATGGGGCAGCGAGGGGCACTGAAGGGAAAATGGGGAGAGAAAACAGACACAAATACGGGCACAGTACAAATGGGGCAGCGAGGGGCACAGAAGGGAAAATGGGGAGAGAAAACAGACACAAATACGGGCACAGTACAAATGGGGCAGCGAGGGGCACAGAAGGGAAAATGGGGAGAGAAAACAGACACAAATACGGGCACAGTACAAATGGGGCAGCGAGGGGCACAGAAGGGAAAAAGGGGAGAGAAAACAGACACAAATACGGGCACAGTACAAATGGGGCAGCGAGGGGCACAGAAGGGAAAAAGGGGAGAGAAAACAGACAGAAATAGGGGCACAGTACAAATGGGGCAGCGAGGGGCACAGAAGGGAAAATGGGTTGAGAAAACAGACACAAATACGGGCACAGTACAAATGGGGCAGCGAGGGGCACAGAAGGGAAAAAGGGGAGACAAGCAAAGAAATACGGGCACCGAGGCCACAAGCGGAAGGGCGATCTTACCAGCAGCAGCAGCGGGCGGACAACACAGGCGGAGCTGTGTGGTGGGGGAGCGACCTACCTGGCAAGGTCAAGGGTCGCTCTCCTCACCGCGCAGCAGCCGCCATTTATGGGGAGGTGGGAGGGAGGAGCAGCTGGGAGGCGGGAGGCAGGGGCAGCGAATGGGCAGTCAGGGGGCGGGGCCGCAGGGACGCAGCGGCGGGAATGGCGAGAGGCAGCGGGGGCACAGAAGGAAAAAGGGGAGAAAAAAACAGACACAAATACGGGCACAGTACAAATGGGGCAGCGAGGGGCACAGAAGGGAAAATGGGGAGAGAAAACAGACACAAATACGGGCACAGTACAAATGGGGCAGCGAGGGGCACAGAAGGGAAAATGGGGAGAGAAAACAGACACAAATACGGGCACAGTACAAATGGGGCAGCGAGGGGCACAGAAGGGAAAATGGGGAGAGAAAACAGACACAAATACGGGCACAGTACAAATGGGGCAGCGAGGGCACAGAAGGGAAAAAGGGAGAGAAAACAGACACAAATACGGGCACAGTACAAATGGGGCAGCGAGGGGCACAGAAGGGAAAATGGGGAGAGAAAACAGACACAAATACGGGCACAGTACAAATGGGGCAGCGAGGGGCACAGAAGGGAAAATGGGGAGAGAAAACAGACACAAATACGGGCACAGTACAAATGGGGCAGCGAGAGGCACAGAAGGAAAAAAGGGGAGAGAAAACAGACACAAATACGGGCACAGTACAAATGGGGCAGTGAGGGGCACAGAAGGGAAAATGGGGAGAGAAAACAGACACAAATATGGGCACAGTACAAATGGGGCAGCGAGGGGCACAGAAGGGAAAAAGGGGAGAGAAAACAGACACAAATACGGGCACAGTACAAATGGGGCAGCGAGGGGCACAGAAGGGAAAAAGGGGAGAGAAAACAGACAGAAATACGGGCACGGGTCAGAGCTGCAATGTTGGAAGTTGTCTATGTGTGTTCTTTGTGGGTGACCTTGACTTCTTCATTGGTGTGTGACTGTGTCCGGAATCACATTGATTGTGGTGGATTTCACATCATGCCCATGTACAGCGTACTGTGCAGTGTGTCAGACATTCACGAGTCTTGTAGACTGGCCATGTGTGATGGGTTTCTGCACCTTAGTTCCCAACACCACCCCTGGGATTGTCATGGGTGCATGTGCAATGTCACCAGTCCATGTGAGCTTCACTGCTGTACATTGTTGGAGATCAAGGTGTGTGGTGTTGAGTGTGTGCAAATGAGAGTTGTTGCACGGCTAGACCCCTGCCTCCATGTTGGCCTTGGCTGACAGGCCGTGCTGATTGATTTG
Organism: Calotriton arnoldi; assembly: GCA_963921515.1. Classification (NCBI taxonomy): domain Eukaryota; kingdom Metazoa; phylum Chordata; class Amphibia; order Caudata; family Salamandridae; genus Calotriton; species Calotriton arnoldi. Next base: position 216,854 of record CAWUFW010009402.1, on the reverse strand, counting down.
TGCTTGTGTAGGTGTGATTGTAGTTTGTTGCTCAGGACACATGACTGTGGTTCACAGTGTGAACGACTTCTAGCTTTGTCATCACAGTGGGATCATCATGCAGGCCACGGTCACCACGATGTGGGGTCCCTGGGGGTAGTGCTGTGGTGGGTCTGTCTCTTGCTGTGTTATTTGCTGTTCCTACAAGCTTGTGTGACATGTGTAATTTGGGCTCCCTCTCATCTAACAATGCCTGTTTGCCCACATAGGGGGATCCGATCCATGAGTGACTTTTGTGTGGCACTGTATACACATCTGTGTAATTGTGATTCAGGCCTCCTCATGTGTTGTGTGGTTGCCTGGGGACACTGGCACCCCCCCCCCATCACCTGTTGTGTTTGATCTGCAGTGTGAGGCTGCCTGTTTGTGTTTGTGCATCTGCACCACTGCATTGGCATGTCTTTAGTGTGCCATTGGCTGTATGTTGTTTGTTGGCTTTCCCCTGCTGTCCCTGGGACTCCTAGGTCATCAGTCAGCACAATGATCATGGTTTGTATGTCCCATTGCTGCCATGGTATGGTATTTGTTCACCTGACATCTACAGTCTCCAAAGGATATCTACATTTGTGTGTCCATTGGTGCAGATATGTGGGGCTGCATTATGATGGTCACTTCTGTCATTGTGTTATTGAGGGATGTTGACAATGTTAGCCCCCATGGGTGATGTTTGTCTGCACATGGCCAAAGGTATATCTTATTTGCACTGCACTGTTTGGCTCACCCAATGTGTGTTGGTATGGGACACAAGCACTACTATGCCACAGATGTGTTTGTTGTTCTGTGACCAGGAATCATCCATGCAGTTTGGCATTTGCAGCTTTTACCATTACTACACTTACCTTTTGGTCACTGTGGTGATGGGTGTTTAGACCCCATTGCCACAATGTTCAGAATGTGCTTCAGCTATGGACCCCAGACTTCCAATTTGGTCACTGTGGTGATGGGTGTTTAGACCCCATTGCCACAATGTTCAATTGGGCTTCAGCTATGGACCCCAGACTTACCTTTTGGTCACTGTGGTGATGGGTGTTTAGACCCCATTGCCACAATGTTCAGAATGTGCTTCAGCTATGGACCCCACACTTCCCATTTGGTCACTGTGGTGATGGGTGTTTAGACACCATTGCCACACTGTTCAATTGGGCTTCAGCTATGGACCCCAGACTTACCTTTTGGTCACTGTGGTGATGGGTGTTTAGACCCCATTGCCACAATGTTCAGAATGTGCTTCAGCTATGGACCCCACACTTCCCATTTGGTCACTGTGGTGATGGGTGTTTAGACCCCATTGCCACACTGTTCAATTGGGCTTCAGCTATGGACCCCAGACTTGCCTCTTGGTCACTGTGATGATGGGGTGTTATACCCCATTGCCACAGTGGTCATGGTCTGCTTGCATTGTGGAGGCCACACAAATTTATGTGTGACACATGTGATTGGGGGTCACATTGTATGCTCAATGACATGTTCAGTGTTGTGGGCATTTGACACAGACTACACACGCTTGTCATGGTGTTGGTGGGATGTATTTCCAGGCATTCCTTATGTTGGAGTATGCTGGTTGTGTCATGCATTTCCCGTCCTATGTTTAGGGGTGGTGGTAGTGGTAGGCATCCAGGCCTCCCTGAGTAGGGGTGGTGGTAGTGGTAGGCATCCAGCCCCCTATGAGTGGGGATGGTAGTAGTGACAGGCATCCAGCCCCCCCTGAGTAGGGGTGGTGGTAGTGGTAGGCATCCAGCCCCCCATGAGTAGGGGTGGTGTTAGTGGTAGGCAACCAGGCCCCCCTGAGTAGGGGTGGTAGTAGTGGTAGGCATCCAGGCCCCCCTGAGTAGGGGTGGTGGTAGTGGTAGGCATCCAGCCCCCTATCAGTGGGGATGGTAGTAGTGACAGGCATCCAGCCCCCCCTGAGTAGGGGTGGTGGTAGTGGTAGGCATCCAGCCCCTATGAGTGGGGATGGTAGTAGTGACAGGCATCCAGGCCCCCTGAGTAGGGGTGGTGGTAGTGGTAGGCATCCAGCCCCTATCAGTGGGGATGGTAGTAGTGACAGGCATCCAGCCCCCTGAGTAGGGGTGGTGGTAGTGGTAGGCATCCAGGCCCCCTGAGTAGGGGTGGTGGTAGTGGTAGGCATCCAGCCCCCCATGAGTAGGGGTGGTGTTAGTGGTAGGCATCCAGGCCCCCCTGAGTAGGGGTGGTGGTAGTGGTAGGCATCCAGCCCCCTATGAGTGGGGATGGTAGTAGTGACAGGCATCCAGGCCCCCCTGAGTAGGGGTGGTGGTAGTGGTAGGCATCCAGCCCCCTATCAGTGGGGATGGTAGTAGTGACAGGCATCCAGCCCCCTGAGTAGGGGTGGTGGTAGTGGTAGGCATCGAGGCCCCCTGAGTAGGGGTGGTGGTAGTGGTAGGCATCCAGCCCCCTGAGTAGGGGTGGTGTTAGTGGTAGGCATCCAGGCCCCCTGAGTAGGGGTGGTGGTAGTGGTAGGCATCCAGGCCCCCTGAGTAGGGGTGGTGGTAGTGGTAGGCATCCAGCCCCCCTGAGTAGGGGTGGTGGTAGTGGTAGGCATCCAAGCCCCCTGAGTAGGGGTGGTGGTAGTGACAGGCATCCAGCCCCCCTGAGTAGGGGTGGTGGTAGTGGTAGGCATCCAGGCCCCCCTGAGTAGAGGTGGTGGTAGTGGTAGGCATCCAGCCCCCTATCAGTGGGGATGGTAGTAGTGACAGGCATCCAGCCCCCCCCTGAGTAGGGGTGGTGGTAGTGGTAGGCATCCAGCCCCCTATGAGTGGGGATGGTAGTAGTGACAGGCATCCATCCCCCCCTGAGTAGGGGTGGTGGTAGTGGTAGGCATCCAGCCCCCTATCAGTGGGGATGGTAGTAGTGACAGGCATCCAGCCCCCCCTGAGTAGGGGTGGTGGTAGTGGTAGGCATCCAGGCCCCCTGAGTAGGGGTGGTGGTAGTGACAGGCATCCAGCCCCCCTGAGTAGGGGTGGTGGTAGTGGTAGGCATCCAGGCCCCCTGAGTAGGGGTGGTGGTAGTGGTAGGCATCCAGCCCCCTATCAGTGGGGATGGTAGTAGTGACAGGCATCCAGGCCCCCTGAGTAGGGGTGGTGGTAGTGGTAGGGCATCCAGCCCCCTATGAGTGGGGATGGTAGTAGTGACAGGCATCCATCCCCCTGAGTAGGGGTGGTGGTAGTGGTAGGCATCCAGCCCCCTATGAGTGGGGATGGTAGTAGTGACAGGCATCCAGGCCCCCTGAGTAGGGGTGGTGGTAGTGGTAGGCATCCAGGCCCCCTGAGTAGGGGTGGTGGTAGTGGTAGGCATCCAGCCCTCCCATGAGTTGGGGTGGTGTTAGTGGTAGGCATCCAGGCCCCCTGAGTAGGGGTGGTGTTAGTGGTAGGCATCCAGGCCCCCTGAGTAGGGGTGGTGGTAGTGGTAGGCATCCAGCCCCCCTGAGTAGGGGTGGTGGTAGTGGTAGGCATCCAGCCCCCATGAGTAGGGGTGGTGTTAGTGGTAGGCATCCAGGCCCCCTGAGTAGGGGTGGTGGTAGTGGTAGGCATCCAGCCCCCATGAGTAGGGATGGTGTTAGTGGTAGGCATCCAGGCCCCCTGAGTAGGGGTGGTGGTAGTGGTAGGCATCCAGGCCCCCTGAGTAGGGGTGGTGGTAGTGGTAGGCATCCAGGCCCCCTGAGTAGGGGTGGTGGTAGTGGTAGGCATCCAGCCCCCATGAGTAGGGGTGGTGTTAGTGGTAGGCATCCAGGCCCCCCTGAGTAGGGGTGGTGGTAGTGGTAGGCATCCAGCCCCCCCTGAGTAGGGGTGGTGGTAGTGGTAGGCATCCAGGCCCTCCTGAGTAGGGGTGCTGGTTGTGGTAGGCATCTATCCCCCTATGGGTGTGTATGGCATTGGTGGTAGCCATCCCGCCCCTATGGTTCTGCTGTTGCTGGTGTATGTCATTTCTGCATCCCTATGTGTGTGTGACATATGTTGGGTACGTGTGGTTTGTTTGTGTATTGGGTGTATGACTTACCGTCTTCGCCGTACGCGTCCGTACCGGTCCCGGTAATAGATGTAGAGTATTGGTAGGACCTGCACGATGGGATTCATGGTTTGTTCGTCTCGTTCGGGTTTCTCGTGGCTTCGACTCGTACTTGTCGCTGGCTTGTTCATCTCGTAGCCGTGGATCGTCTTGTGGCGCGAATCGGAGCTTATGTGCAGCTCTCCCGGATGCTCTGACGTGCCGGACGTAGCGACGGGTTGGGCGCGTACGGAATGCGCACCGTACTAGTCCGGCCGGAAGGTGCTGTGTATTTGGTTCCGTGCGACTCGATTGGACGTTTACGGATCCGGCTCGGGCGGGGAACAGGAGCTGAAATGGGTGAGTACGGCTCGCTCGGAATCTGGGCTGTTATGCGCATCGTACTTGTTTGTTCGGACGGCTGTTCGAATCGGTCGGGAAACACGCGTTCGGCTTGGTTTTTTTCCGGACGAATACTGTTAGGTGCGCTTCCGGCCGAGATCGGAATCGACCCCATAGTTGTTAAAAAAACAGCTTTAAAAATCTTAATGGATTCTTGAAACAACTACTACTGCATTGTAAATCAATTGTAAAGAAAAAAATGTTATACTAAAAAATACATTTTTTTAAAAACTCATAGAAATTCACTGAAAAAACCAAAGGTTACAAGGACATTATAGTTAGGCTGACATTTCACTTGTAGAAAACCAGAGAAATTCAGCAGTTATAGTTACCTGAGCTAACTATAAATTACGTCACCACAATGCGCTGCTGATGACCTCACATATTACATCACTAATGACATGGTCAGTGACATCACTGATGACATCACTGATGACATCTCAAACAACATCATCTACAGAACCACTCACACACCCACTCACACCCCCATACAACCTCTTGTACATCCACCCAAACACCCACATAAACACTCACATACCCATTCACAGACCCATACCAGTACTCACACACCCATTCACTCCTCCATAGAGAGACTCACACACCCACTCACTCACTTAGCCACTCACACAAACATTTACTTACCCTTGCAGCCACTCATACAATCAGTCACTCACCCATACAGCCAGTCACATAGCTACATACTCACCCATACAAGCACTCACGCACTCACTCACATACCCACAGAACCACTTACATACCCATTCACACATCCATACAAGCAATCACACATCTGCTCACTCACCCATACAGACACTCACTCTCCAAAATAGCCACTCACTCACCCATACAGACACTTACACGCCCAGTCACTCACTAATACAGCCATTCAGACACCCTCTCATTACCTCATACAGTCACTACACACCCACTCACCCACCCATACAGCCACTCACACTGCCACTCACTCATCCATACAGCCACTGACACACCCACTCACTCACCAATGTAGCCACTCACACAGCAACTCACTGACTTATACACCCATATAGACACTCACACCCCCATACACACAAGGATACATAGTCACACAGCCACTCATATAATCTATGTTAGAAGCAGTATCACTCTGTAGTAGTGCACTTAGTATACTAATTTAACTTTTGTAGTTGGTTAGTATATAAGTTTAACAATCATAAACTCTTAGAAAATTCTTAACACTCACTGGATAATGTCATCATTGATGTCATTTGAGATGCCATCAGTAATGTCATCAGTGATAGTGAGGTCACTGACCATGTCATGAGTGATGTAATATGTGAGGTCATAAGAAGTGCATTGTGGGGGTGTAAGTTATAGTAAGCTCAGGTAACTATAACACGCTGAATTTCTCTGGTTTTGTACAAGTGAAATGTGAGCCAAACTATAACGTCCCTGTAACCTTTGTTTTTTTTCTGTGAAAAAAAAATAAATATATATATTTTACTATTTTATTTTTACCTACTGGCAGTTTGGGGTTTTATTTTAAGTCCTTACCTCCATTATTTTCTATGGAAGCATGTTACAGTACCTGTTAGTGGTCATGGGTGGTGCTGGTCTAACTGCAGCTCTGAGATGGAGTACATTTACGACAGTTGTGTGTCTCTTTTACCTGTAATAACTTTAGAAGTGCAGTTGGAGTTGGAGATTAGAAAGGGCCAAACTCATTTGTGGATAGCTGAATACCCATCCCTAAATCCCTCTGTTTCTCTCACCTCTGCAAGTAGGTTAGTGAATACCATTTTGTAGTACTTTAATAGTACCACTGTAGTATTACTAACGCACTTCAAAATGCAGTTTGTGAATATGCCACAGAGATTTATCTAGGCGTAAATCTCTGCCTAGATGCAATTCACTATCTCTGGGTAGAGAATTATGCTCAGCAGGAGGAAAAGTTTCTCCTCCACCTTGCTTAAAGGGATTGGTACATGTAGAATGCAAATAATATTATCATTAATTTACTATGAGAAACTTTACTGGCCTATTTAAGGCATACATCACCGAAATGTAGTTTTACATAATATTTATAGAGCGAACCACTTACACTATGTATAACTATTATTATAAAGAATAGGGAAACAGAAATCACCTCAAGAAAATATTGCACGCCTCACTAACATTACTTTTGGAAGTATATTAACAGCCTGGCCTTGGACCCGTTTCCCTTGTTCTGTGAGATGCTGGGGAGCAAGACATCATCTATATTTGTGTTGTATGTCATAGTGTGTCTGTGTGTGTTTGTCTTGAATATGCAATGTGTTATGATGTGTTTTTGAATTTGTCAAGAGCAGTGTCAGATATGAAATGAATCATGTTTTTTTAATTCATTGACAATTTAATATTTGCAAATTTATCTGTATGTTCACCTATTATGTTTCCATTTTTATAATGTGATTTATATAGCTGTTGCCAATGTTTATGTTATGTTATGCTATGTTAGTAACTTGTAAAGCGCTTGGTTACTTTAATCAGAGTGTCCCCGTGCTAAAGTTCCTCACAAAGAACTCATGGACCCTGCCCTAGACCTACTGACAGTTTTGCCTGAAGAACCAGGCTTTTAATTTTTTTTCAGAACAGGATCTCAGAAGGTTCCATTTTGAGTTACAGAGGCAAGGAGTTCCATAGTTTAGCAGCCAGAATTCTAAAGGAGCTGCCACCAAGAGGAATTCTATTGACCAGAGGAATCACTGTCTAAGCAGTGCCTGAGGATCTTATATGTCTTTTTGGAAGGTATGGTTTGATCAATGGGAGGAGGTAGCAAGGTCCCTTCTGGTTGAGTATTTTGTGACAGAAGCAGAGTGTTTTAAAGGATATTCTGTCCTTGATGGGGAGCCAGTGAACTTAAGCAAGTGTAGTGCCCAGAGGGAAGAGTCTTGGAATGTCCAAGAGCCGATGGGCAGAAGCATTTTTTACTCATTGGAGGTTTCTCAGTCTGCCTTTCGGAAACCCCTAGATTAAGCATGTTGCAGTAGTCCAGTCAAGAAACCTGTAGGGCATGGACAACAGTCTTCATAGCTGTATCTGAAAGGAGCCCCAGGATTGTTTGGAGCATTTTTAGGACTCCGAAACAGGTGCCAACTGTAGCTGAGATCTGGCTAGAATCGAACCAGCAGCCAATGATTTTTACTTATGATTTAGGGACAGGAGTGGAGTTTAAAGTTATGAATATTTTTTATATAATTTTTTAATGGTTTAATATTGCTATATGTTACATTTTTATCATTTTTTGTTTTTGTGTCATGTGATGTATATGGGTGTATGCAATTTAAAGTTTTTCTTACTAATTTTCAATTAATTGTATTTTTATTTCAGTTTTAAATATTTTTTACATTCATACAATGTAAGTATTATGACCATGTTATTCTTTTATTTATTTGTATTTTTTAGGTGTTGGTCTTTGTTACACTAGTGTTATTCCCAGCTTCCATCAACTTATGTATGATTCCCTTACAGTTCCTGCCAGTGGTTGTGAGAAAGTGAATTATTAGTTGGGGTGGATGGTTGTCCACCACAAGTAAAAATGTCACTATTCTTGTTAGGTCCAGTAAAGTTTCAGTAATTTAAACTTTAGTTCAACCCCATTGTGGTAATATACCCGCTAAATGTATATATGTCAGTCTACAGGGCGGACTCGTTTTGGTGTTCTGTCAGAGTAAATACCTTGGGGACCTGTTGTGGCTTGGTATAGCATTGCGTCTTAAAAATAGATGTGTAAGTCACCCACCTGATAGTAATATGCTAAGTAATCACACCTGCAGAACACACTGTAAAACACTCCCCATTCCATAGCGTGATCCTTTGACATTCTCACAAGCAACCGGAAGAATCTATGCATTTTTTGAAACTTTAAGTTGCTTTCCCTGTGTTTATTTTTCCATTTAGCCTACAGTGAGTGTTTTCTACCTACTTTCACTAAATTGCTAGTTTTAAATTATGGTTGGCAGATGAAATCCCAGATTAAAAGACACAGAATTGACAGCCATGGTGGATGAAATCATTAGGGTAGAGCCACACTTGTTTGAAGACCTTGTCCAAACTTCTACTATTACTCAGAAAAGGCAAATGTGGGAGAGAATTGTCTCAAGAGTGAATGTTGTATCTAACAGCAGGTGTCCACAGGAGGAAATATGCAAGTGCTGGAATGATCTGTAGGGGAGGGTAAGATCCCTTGCTTCCAAAGCCCACCTAGTCAGCCAGCAGACTTGTGGTGGTTCTCCCAAGCCTATAGACCTCTTGCCCTGAGTGTAAAAGTTGTGTGCAATCCTACACATGGAAGCCTTTGCAGGAATCCCTGGTGGAGTGGAGGCAGGTAAGTACAAGCACGGTATATTAGACAGCAAATGTTAACATTTTGTATTTGGTGTATGCTCGATGGAATTGTGTATTGTAATCCCAGAAAATGTTTTTTAAGCTACATATTTCTCATAAATGTATGGCAAATGCTCAGATAAAGGCTTTTGGAGACTACCTTCGTAACTAAACTATAATGTCTCAACATCCGTTAACCTCATTTCCTTTTCAGAATGTTATTAAAAAAAATCATATATATTTACTTGATGCATACAGCTGTTAAATTGAGGTAACAAGTAACCATTGGTGTGAGTGTTGTTGTCCTTGCACATGCATATAAAGTAAGAAAATATATATTATTTGCTTTCTATGACTCTTGTCCACATCATTACCTTTTAAAATAGTAATATTTACTATTTATGTGCAAGAAAGTTGCTAAGTCATTACATAACCTTATAAGTCATTTTTCAGTGGAGTACACAACAGCTACTGCCCCTTTAGTGGTCAATGACTACAGCTGCCATAATGGTTTCAAATAGATACTATTGCTTTATGTGCTGTGTTACTATCATCATGCCATATCTTGGACTCCTAAGGCATCTATTTGAGTGTCAAATTGTTCAAGCAATGTATATTCACAACGTTCATAACATACATAGTTTAAGGAGGGTTACTTGTGTCTGTGGTTTAACACTTACAATGTGTAACATTTGTATTGTTATATATTACATGGGGACTATTGTGTATTTAACAATCCAAAGTATTTGAATTTGGCTGCTTCTCTTTCCAAGTTATGTCTCATGTCATATAAATCTGAGCTTAATAAGATGTAGTTATCAAATATAAAATTACAATATCAGTTTGTGTAAGGGAGCACAACATGTTAAACGACTGCATATCGCTCTAGGCAGATGACTTAAAAGTGTGATGTGATAGAAATACTGATCATATTGCTCGATCATAGTAACGAAAAGTTTATGATTCTAACTCTGACTGAAGAAATGTAAATCTATGCTATAATCAAAGGTGTATTTAACTCTCCTCTCCCTTAACATCCATGAAATTTGCTTGTTTATCAATGTCGTGTTCAACTTACAGAATTGTTAAATATGTATTATGAGTGTAAAAAGTCTGACAGTTACCATTAAACAGACTGTTACATAAGATGTGCTAACAATCATCATGCCATTCCATACTGTAGGTCTAATTTCCAGAGCAGAAGGTCCTGAAACAACACCTACAACTTTTACTATCATTCAAACACCTGCAGAAGCCTTCAGTGAGGAAACAGCACCTGCTGGTCCTGATTTGGATGAGAAGCAACCTCGTTTGTCAAGTGTCTGGGCAGGATGCTAGGGTGAGCCTCACTCTGCCTACCACAAGTTATGCCACCCTTGTTGTGTTTTCCATTCCACAACCGTCAATAGCAGTCACTGCTCCCTGTGGCCCTACATCCCAAACAACATCTTCAGTGCACACCTTAGTCCTGGCTCCTCTATTAGCAGCTCCACTATCAACAACAACATCAATAGGTGAGCCAGGACCAAGTGTGATGTTGCCAGCTCTGCAAAGGCTAGCAGTGTCAGAAGCTGCCTCATTCTCGCCACCCCGGTCGTTCTGGTGCGTGCTACTGTGAGTGCAAACATATTTGGTGCAAAGTACCTGGTGACAGGTACACACCTTATGGTGGAAACAGAAAGGCTTTCATTCTTTTACCCATCACACGGTGAACATGCTGTGGCAAAACACATGCTGTGTCATGCAGGTGGTGATGGGTATGCCTTCTTTCCCAAGTATTAAAAAAGGGATTACATATCTCATGATTCCTGCAGGCAGCTATCTTGGATGGGTTCCCTCTGTAAAAGGTGGCTCCATCCGAGGTCAACTGCTCAGTGTTTTGGAAGAACCGATGAGAGAAGAGGAGCAGTTCAGAGCAAGCACTCGCAGTTGCAGCATCTTGAGATTCAAGATCAAAACTTAAGAAGTAAATGTAGTCCCGCTCCGTAGGATAGGAGAGGCACCAGACATTGACCAGACCGTGGCCAGTGATGACATGGATCAATATGTCCCTGTCTGCTGCATTATAAGAGATAGAAGACACTGTTCTATCCAGGATGGGATCAAGGGCAATGTTCCAATCATCCCCAACAATTACCCTCATGGTGCTGAATTCTGTAAGTAAGCATGGCATAAGAGAGAGGAAGTGCTCCTTGCGGAATTAGAGGCATAGACTGACCCTAGGATCCCTAGGATAAGCGTGTGGCCCAGTGTTTTAATTTTAGAAAAAACATATCTGGGTCCACCCACGTGTAAAGCAATTTATGGGGGAAAGATTTGCTAAAAAAGCATGGTTAACTCCATACTTCTTGGAGGTGACGGTGGAAGGTGGAAGGTCTCTAAATCCTGGGGTGGTCCGACAGCTGTGCACTACTCTGCCCACCCAGTCCGTTTTCAGTTTGTCAGCCTCCATCGGGGCAATGTGTGTCTCCTGGACCAGGAGGTGTTTGTGTTTAGAGTAAATCAGAGTCTTCTGCTGCTTCACACAGCTGTTAAGACTATTAACTATGAGAGAAAGGATATGGACTGGCATAGGGGAAGAGGGGTTTGTGGCCATGGTCACCTGAACAGCACAGGACTTGGGAACAGGAGGCCCACCATGCGCTTCCACGGCATGGGAGGTAAGCTACATCTGGCAGAGGTAAGGTGCCAAGTGCTATACAGGGGGCAGGACTGCTGGCCTTCTTGGGCAGGAGGGAGAAGAGGCCAGGTGCACAGGAGGAGACGAGAGGGAAGAAGTAGAGGGGTAGGGGTGCAGGAGGGGCTCTCGAGATGGGGAGAGGGACCTAAACTTTTGCCAGTGAGCCTTATTCAGCTATTTGCCCTCCTCGGGTACTCATGAATGGGGCACTGTGTCTATGTTGCTACTGTGAGGGAGGTGCAAGACAGCCTGAACTTCTGAGGAAATGTCTTGGGGGGGGGGAAGAGTCGTGACCAGCCCATAGTGCTCCGGTAGCAAGCGCGTCTGATAGCAGATGAAGTAGTAAGGACAAAGTGAGCAGGGTCACAAAGGAGTTTTGTAGTGGAAAGGCTGTGCTGCTGGCTAATGTATAAAAGAGAATAAAACTGGGAACAGACCAAGGATAATGGAGAGCCCTGGATGGGGACTCCTGGGGAGTCCTCCAGCTGAGTCAGCCATCAATGACTTAGCACTGTCAAAGGTTCAAGATCACTCAAGGAATATCAGTCCAATGGAGATTGTGCTGGGCTCAGCGATGGTTGTGCTAGGCTCTGGCTCCTCGCCACCCCACAAGCCCAATGTGGATTCTCAAGGGGAATCGGGCTGACCTTTCAAGGATCCCCTCTGGAAGAGGGATGTCCATTCAGGGGTGGATTCTGTATCAGCACCCTTCTCATAATTCAGAGGCCAGCGTGACTTGTCCCTGCCTTGTGCAATGGTTTTAGTCACTCTACTGAGGACAACATTGTTCGATTTCCTGAGGTGCGTGGTGTGGAGCCTCGATCTAGAGTCCACCCAGTCAAGCTGTTGCTTATGCTCACCAACCTCCTGACACTTGGTGGGCCGTGACACCATCTGCATCCAGGATCTCCACCAGGGCATCTGGTTCACTGAATTCCAGTGTTCAGACCTTGTGGGTAATAAGCATCACCCTGGTTCGATAGTTGATATTATGGTGACGAAGGTGAGGTCGCATGGCTAGGATCACTGTTTCGTGGGCAAAGTTGACAGTGATATGCATGCATTGGCCTAGAGCTGGAAAGGGCCTTTATGTTTCTTCATTGCCTGTACAATGGCCTGGGCCTAAGTATGGTGTAGGAGGCATGCGATGATTGCTCAGGCTGTAAGGTATTGTCAGATCAACGTGAGCGTAGCATGTGGGCCCTCTGTACTACCAGAGGGTTGTTGAAAGTGTAGGTTTAGGAAGCAAGACAGAATGGACTGGAGTTTGGCTATGATGTTGTGACCCTCAGCCTCTTCCAGCACCCCACGAATGTGAATGTTATTCCGCCGAGACTGTCACGCGGTTGCCATGAATTTAGTAGGGCTGTGGAATAGATCAACAAAACTTCATACCTCAGGGACTGAAACTTCTTATATCATCAGTAAATGTTGGTCTGGCCACATTACCTCATGTCAACTCCTAAACCTCTAGTTATAGATGCTGTTGGCAACCTCGAAGATGACCACCCTTATTCCCAAGGAATTTGTGGAAACAGATCTAATCCTTTTGTATGCCCAAGGTTTCACAACGAGAAGAGACAATAAAACATTTTCAAATGTTTATTGAAAAGATCTAATCCTTGTAATTAAAACGTGAACTGTGACTATTAGATGGATGAGACACATCATTGTTATAGGCATTATTAAAGTGGTGAAAAATTCAAATAAATCAAGCATGTTGATTATTCCTAAAATTCCTCCTGCCTATCACTAATACCGCCCACTAGAAAGAGCATTGTGGCATTACCTTTCTTCCCGGCCCAGTTAGAATGATCTACCCCCGTTTCTTGGTGTAATGTCTCAGGAAGCCGGCCTCAGTGCATTAATGAATACACTCCGTCTCAGTGTGCAAGCCCACACACCTCTGCCTGCACAGCCATAGAATGTATGCCAGGGCCTGTGAAGCTGCATCTCATTAACAATTCTCTGCAGCATCCATAATTACTCTGGCGTGAGGTGCCTCTTGCCTGAATTCAAAATGGACGCAGTTTAAATAATAAAATACAGCCTTATCTCATTCTGCAAGAGACACAGAAGGGGGCCTATAAAAAAGTTATCTTGTATAGAAAAGTGCCCTTTTTAAAATCCAGTGATAGCCCCACCTTGGAAGCTAATATACCACCAAAGGAATGGATTGCCTTTTTCTCTAAAATATATGACTGCACCCCACACACCCAGGGAATAGACAGGGTGGAGGTAGGGCATCTGAGAAATGGCAATCTGGATGAGCGTTGCCCCCCTCATTTTCGGTGGGAGAAGTAAACCATAATTAACTTGAGATCACAAGGAAAGGCCCCGGGCCCCGATGGGGTTCCCTCGGGCATACTTAAAGACAATATTGAGTTGTGGGCCATATTGCTTACTGACGTTTTGAAAGCCACTGAGGTAGTGTGCAAGATAGAGACCTGGTCGCTGCCATGGCAAGTGGCGAGCCCTTACCTAAAGGCTATTCAGAAAGAACTCCTACCTATTGAGTCCTCAAATTGTTCCCATTGCCATCATTCCTTGGGAGGGTGATCAAGCAATAGACAAACTATACAGGTTAAAGTTAATAATAACAGGCCATGAAGGTTTGGGGTCCGCCCATACAAGTGTGTTGGCTACTGTTTCTTTATTTCAGAATCAATACTGGTGGCAAGGTCATTATCAGTAGATCACAAAATGTGTACTTTGGGTTGACATTTATCAACAAATGAAAGGTTCCACCATTGCACACCCACCGCAGACACTGCTTTTTGTTTCAAATAAGCCATTACAGTATGTCTATGTAGATCATTGTGGACGACTCCATACAGATGGTACCTACAAATATATATTAGTGGGAGTTGATTCTTGTTCTTGATTTTTATGGGTGTGCTCATAGCGATCGGCTGAATCTTGAACTGTTATAAAAGATGCGCAAGTCTATCTGTACACATGCAGTAGCAACATTCCACTCGGACTAGGTCCCATCTTTCGCCTCTAAGACATACTGGGACACTATGGGCACCCTGGGTGTTGCTTTGCATTATTCCGCCCTTTATAATCCTGAAAGTAACTTAAAGCAGTCCTTTACAGCTAGAGTATTAGGTTCAGGTTGTAGTTGAATTCATCACCTTTATGGTGTACAGAGAGCTTTAAATAATCTGCTTTGCCTACTATTTGGTGGTCGTACTCCACATGAAGTTTTGTTTGGGGTTCCAGTGTTTGTACCAGATCTTGATAACTGTAGTGCAGTGGCAGAGGGTGCACCATTTGACCTCAATGAACATTTCACTGTCTTACAGGAATTGCAAGACTTCCAAGCTGAACACTCAAATTTAATTGCTAAACAATCTGCCACGGATTAAGTGAAGGTGGAACCAGCGGTTTCTGGTTGGATTCCTAAAGTTGGGGATCTGGTCCAGGAGAAGATTGCAGATAATAAAGAGTTTGGCCCATTCTATCGTGTACCAGTGCCTGTCCTTCACAACCAAGGTACCGGAACTGTGATGCCAGCGCTTGCTTGTTGTAAACAAAAATGGCAAGTTTCGATTGATTTGATCAAGTTACACCATGTGGCTGGTTCTCAATGTTAAACCACAAAGGTATCTAGGTAGTACCTTGTTACCTCCCCCTACCCTGCAGGAAATCCCTCTACATGTAATAAATAGTCCTAATCTTACTAATCCCAGGCTGGGGTCTTCAGATACTGAACTTTCGATCATACAGATTGATGATGAAAACACAGGGTGATTTTCTGGTATGATTTTACCTTTTTCTACTGCTGCTCCTTGCAATGAAGTTATGTATTACTAACCGCCTTTGAAGGCATCTTCCAGATCTACTTCTCATAATGAGATCCCTGTTTTTAGTCAAACTGCCTCTGGATATTTTGTCAACATTGAGGATTTTTCTTCAGACTCTTCGCATGCCTCTTTGCGTGGTGCGCATGGACTATTCCTCTGGCTGAAACAGACATACCCTCTTTGGTCCAATTGTTGGATTTTTCTTTCACTATTTCTTCTCATCCTGTGGATTAGATTCATTATAGGTTTCTTTTTGATGCTAAATGGAGACTATCTCCCTGATTGTACTGCTCCAGAACTGGTAGCTCAGGTGCCTACTCCCTATACTTCATTACAGAAGGTCTGGAGAGATTTGTCTCTTGTGAACATTATTGTATTCCTGATCCATGATGGTATTTTATGGGATAAAGATCTCACTGATATTTTTGTCTCACACAAACATTGCAAATTTCATATGAAGTTAAAATTTCTATGGATAACAACATTACCCCAGGTTCCATTTCAGAAGAATGGGATGTTGTGAATGTTACTAATTTGCTGTCTGAATTAGAATTATACCCACTATATGCAGAGCTAGTATTCCACATGCTGCTTTTAATTATACGCAGTGGGAACACTGTTTGACAAGACCAATGGGTAGTTTGATACTTATTTTTCAGTCATGTCCTACAGAACCGGTTTCATATTTTAATCAGCTTACGCCTTCCCCAATGAAGAAAAACATTCTCACATAAACAAAGTAAATTTATTTGGGTTCATTTATTTCACAATTCTCACTACAGGTTTATGAGTATTGAGAAGATAATATTGAGCTCAAGTCTGTTTGGGAAACACACTGTTAGCATGTCCAGGGCACAGACGCTTTATTTAGAGCATGTCGGATCCCTCTGCAAATGATCTTTTAAACAAAACAGTACAAAAGACTGCAGGGCTTGGGTTTGGCAATGGTGAAAATGTTAATACCCCAAGCATTCCCTCTATTGCACAGTTTCATAACTGGCAACAGTTTGTTAATTTTACAGAAGAAGCGCTTAATGAAATGGTGCATAATGGATCATACAATCCTTCAATTTCTGGTTCAGATGGGTGATTATTATGGCCTGTTGATACCAATAATTGTAATGCTTGTTTTTTAACTCTTCTGAAAGGTTTAAGGCAAACATGTCAGACCCCGGTATGCTCAGTCACTACATTCTGGGGTTGTCACTATATATAGTGCTGGGAAATTGTGCCAGCAATCAATAGAACACTCACCATTGTAAGCAGTTAAAAACCACTTATCCCTCCTTTTAGATAATATGGATTTGCAGGATTTACTGTTGGTCCAAGATCTCCTCAGTCTAAGCTATATATAGCTGCCAGTTATAAAATCTGAAAAATGTCTCAACAAGAAGTAGCTGAACATTTGAGACAAATTGATCAGGACAATTTGGAAAAAGCTTTGGCTGTTGTTGATTATGGGATGATCACAATGTCAACTCACATTAATTCATTGGGTAATATTGTTTCTTCACCATTCAGTATAATACAGAATGACATGTCTATGTTTCAACATGGCCAGTGTCAGATGAGTTTGATTTTGCATTTGAGTTGGACTTTGGAGTTCTGAAATCAAATAGAGTGTCATGGTGTTATTTAAATGCAATTGAGTTGTTTATGCTTTATAATTTGACATGCATATAGAAAATAATGGCTAAAAAAGAAGTCACACAATGCTTCATATCGAACGTTTAGAGAAGGTACCCTTTTTAGTTGCTGAGACTCCAGTTGTGATTTGGCTTATTCATGGTGTTATTTCTCTTCCGATATCCATGTTTCATTTCACATCATGTCTTAGACATTTTCAAGATGGCAGATATGAGAAGGTGGGTATACATTTTTGGCACAAAGCCTGTTCCTCCCTTTTCAGTACAGATGCATAAACGAGAACATAAAGGCTTTTGTTAGGCCTCGTGATTGTGGGGCTTCTTTGAGTCACTCGTTAGTCTGCATAGAGGTTACACTTCATGGGGTTTGACAGGCCTCTGTGGCTAATTTAGCATGTTTTTTGAAAGGTGGTCCTGTACAATTGATCAAAACTGAATTTTGGCATGAAGTGCCTCTCGTCTGAATTCAAAAGGGAAGTGGTTTCAATAACAAAGCACCGGCCTTATCGCATTCTGCAAGTCAAGTCAAGGAGAATTATTAAGCGCACATATCACCCGGGGGTCTCATGGCGCTTGCGTACGACTCCACTGGAGCTGAAGGACAGATAAAAAAGGGACGTTATAGATGATCAAATAGCCAGGTTTTTAATTCCTTGCGGAATCGATTGTGATCTGTTACGGAGAGTAATTGAAATGGAAGTTTATTCCAGAGAGTGGGTGCAAGAAAAGAAAAAGATCTCCCGCCATTGTTGGCGGTGCAAATTTTACATGGGGTGAGAAGAGATTTGGTAGTTGACCTGAGCGTCCTAGTTGGCTGGTACCAGCTAAGTTTTTTTGCGAAATAGCTTGGCCCACTTCCATACATGTTCTTGTGCACTAGACAGAGGATCTTGAAACGGATTCGCTTCTTAATGGGGAGCCAGTGAAGATTCTTCAAACTAGGCGCTGATGGAGACCTAGAAGGAAGGTTCAGTACAAATCTGGTGGCAGTGTTTTGCAAGACTTGAAGTCTAGAGTAGAGCTCTTCATTGATCGAGGCCAACAGGGCATTTCCATAATCGATACGGCTTATGATTAGTCCCTGGACAAGTGGTTTCCTCGATTCAATTGGAATCCATTGAATTTTTTTTTGTAAACTGCGCATTATTCCATAACAGGTGCTGATTATACGGTTTATATGATTTTTCATTGACAGCTGGTTATCAATCATTACTCCAAGGTTCCGCACCACGGGTCTTGGAGACGGACAGGGACCCAGATTGTGGGGCCACCAGTCATTCGACCAAAATTTGTGTGCCGTACCAAAGAGAATGACCTCTGTCTTGCTACCATTGAGCTGAAGATGGTTGGCACGCATCCAGTTATCAATGTGGGTCATGCAGTTTTTGAAACAAATCTTTGTGTTGGTGGGATCAGGGCCTAGGGTAATCAATAGCTGGGTGTCATCAGCATATGACACCACATCGAAACCGTAGGACCTGATCACTTTGGCCAGTGGTGTCACATAAAGGTTAAAGAGCATGGGGCTTAGGATGGAGCTCTGGGGGACTCCCATCTTTACTGGCCGACTGCGGGAGACCATGGTGCCAATCTGTACAGTGGTAGTTCGGTCAGTTAGATAACTTCTGAGCCAGTCCAGGGTCATACCCCTGACACCCATCTCCCAGAGCCGTTGTTCTAAGATGCTGTGGGAGATGGTGTCAAAGGCGGCTGGATGCAGTCAAAGGTGGCAAGAGATGCAGAAAAGCAGCTTTACTTAGTCTGGGGAAAAGCGTCATCTCCAACGCGCACAAAATAAAGCAAGGACATTGTGTTCTAGTATGTATCCCTGAAATCAACAGTGCAGACTACAGAACAACAATGTGTAACTATAATAAATGCGTGCGAGGCAACTTATCATGTTAGAAAAAACAAGTTCAAACCGGCATCTCAAAAAGATGCCAAGTTAGAAGGGAAAATTTTAATTAATCCCTATAACAAGAGTGGCCCTCAGGATTGGTAACCATCTGTTGGATGTGCCCCAGTTCACTGCACCAGTCAGGTTGCTGGGTCACTGGCATGTCAAGATCCTCTAAATGGCTGTCCACTGCATCCAGGAAATCCTGGAGGTGACGGCTATCCAGTAAGCAAGCACATAGGCAAGGTGCCTACAACTGTGGAGGGGCCTCCCGGAAATTCGTCATCATGGTGCAAGGAAAGGATCTTAGGCCCAGGGACTCTGGATAGTAAACAGTAGCCACCACTCACTGCCAAGGGGGCTAGGGAGAAAAGCTTCAGAACTGTGGCCATTGGCCATCATTGGAAAGTTGGGGTGAGTTGAGAAGAGGTACTCTCAATGGGGGCCTCTCTGCAACTATTTAGGGTCCTGCACAGTCTCAGTTTGTTTTTGTGTGAGGTCTGGCAATGGAGATGAGCCAGCAGGTAGGAGGCAAAAGCCAGGAGGGCAATCTGGTAGAGTCTGCTACTAGGGCCCCGCATAACCCAGTGGGCTGTTGCATGGGACAAGTAACAAAAAACGTAATACAGGAGGTAGAAGCAAGGCAGGCTATCCAGTAGGATCTGCTGCTGGGGTCCTGAGCAGTCACAGTGAACCACTACCAAAGGCATAGTGGTGAGAGCCAGCAGGTAAGTATGAGCTACAAGCCAGGGGGGCAGCTGGTAAAATCCACCACCAGGAACCAGCACTGTCACAATGTGCTACCACAGGAGGCCTGGAATTGAGGGCAGGTTGTCAGGCAGAAGGTAGGGGCTAGAGGGGGGGACATCTGGTGAGGGCTACTGTCATCCCCCGGGGATCGTGGGGTTTGTGCAGGGTCGACAGCACAGAGCCGAGGATGGGGCTGTGATGTTCACTCAAGTCATTAGGCGATGCTGCCCCAACAGTTGTTAGGCCGCTGCTGGAGTGAGAGGTATCTTCCAAGCTCTCTCACCATGCTCCAGGGGCCAGAAACCTTTCCCCAAGGGGGTCAGGAAATGGGGTGGTCATACTGCATGCCCATGTCTTCAATGAGGTGACCGAGACTGTTGCACTCCTGATTTCTAGAGCTAATAAGCAAGCAGACTGGCTGTGAGCTGCTCTTTACTTAAGTACCTGACCAGATGATACTGGCAGATTACATTACTGCCTAGAGCCTAGGAGACAATAGCATTCTCTTCTCTAGTGGGATTGTACCAGTTTGGGGTTATGAATGCTTCCGCCACTTTGAAACATCTAGTGATCTATATTCCCTGTGAGCTGGAAAAGGTTCTCTGTGGCTTTCCATGTCAACATTGCCAGCAATTGGAGGGGAGAACCACCTTAGCTGGTCAAGCATAATCAAGGCAGCCAAATGCCAGATGGTGCAGTCCTGTGTGGTCTACCTTGAAAAACTGATAGCTCTGCCTGTTAAATACCAAGATCCACTATGTGTTTGAGTTGGAGGTTTCCACCATCAAGCCCAAGTGAGAGCCTTCATAGGACTCACTTGCAATTACAGAAACTTTATGGCCACCTATGGACAGTAGTAGCCCTTGACAACACTGACATCCAAGAAGCAGACTAAGAAAGTGATCTGGACTGTGAGTTGTTAGAAGGCCTGTGAGGAACTGAAAATCTCAATATGTAATAGTCTATTGTTGATGGCATCTGACTTTTGTCAATCCCTCATTGTACAAACTGACACCTCAGATAAATAACTTGGAGTGGTTTTGGCTCAACTTCATGACGAGGGTAGTGAGCATCCAGTAGCTTTTATCAGCCGCAGACTTATTCCTAGAGAACAGAGTTGGGTGGCCCTTGAGAACGAATGCTTGGCAATAGTGTGGGCATGAAGAAGGTTCTGGTCTTACTTGTTTGGTCAACACACTTGGGGGCTTGAGGAGTTTTAAGGACCTGCATAGACCAACTGCCCACCAAATTAATATCACACAAATAAGGGGCCACGGGTCCGGACTATAAGGAGGTAATCTAGCTGTATGAATTTACTCTGCCGTGCAAAAACAGGGGTTTCCTTTTCAGGACGGTTCCCTCACACACCAAAGGTGTCATGCTTCATCATAGGGTGCCTCCTCACGTGATAGACCTAGTCTACACGTGGGCTACAACCCCCTCTCTACGAGGGAGGAGCTCAGGGATGTTTTTAGTGAGTCAGGCGGGATATACTAAACCCCTATGTAAAGCTGGCGTGTGTGTAAGAAAGTGCAGTGCTGTGATGTGATAATTTAAAACTGGCTACAGGGTTAGCTATATGCAGATTTATTCGGCTACCCGGTGTCAGGATTAAAAACAGTGAAAAGCTGATAACACAAGTGTCGGCATTAGAGACAGTTGTGTAAATCACTCGACCAACATGTTTCGGCCAATAGACCTAGATAGTGTCACGGCCTTCTTCAGGGTCAGTTGTTCAGCTACTGCAATAAATACGTGCAAATACGTGAAAAAAACCAGTGAAAAAACACGTGAATAAATGAAGTATAATACTGAACCAGTATAATTGACTGTTCAGTATGTACTGCATACAACCACTATCGGTTGTTGAATTCACCACGTCTGTCCCGGCATGTTAGCCATATGGTACGTGCACCAAAACCACAGGTTCGTGGAGTATTCAACAGGCGGCACACGTCCAGGGGCAGGAAACCCTGTCTTTTGGCCGAAACATGTTGGTCGAGTGATTTACACAACTGTCTCTAATGCCGACACTTGTGTTATCAGCTTTTCACTGTTTTTAATCCTGACACCGGGTAGCCGAATAAATCTGCATATAGCTAACCCTGTAGCCAGTTTTAAATGATCACATCACAGCACTGCACTTTCTTACACACACGCCAGCTTTACATAGGGGTTTAGTATATCCCGCCTAACTCACTAAAAACATCCCTTAGCTCCTCCCTCGTAGAGAGGGGGTTGTAGCCCACGTGTAGACTAGGTCTATCACGTGAGGAGGCACCCCTATGATGAAGCATGACACCTTTGGTGTGTGAGGGGAACCGTCCTGAAAAGGGAAACCCCCTGTTTTTGCACGGCAGAGTAAATTCATACAGCTAGATTACCTCCTTATAGTCCGGACCCGTGGCCCCCTTACTTGTTTGGTACCAAGTTTGTGGTCCAAACAGGTCACAAACCACTGAAGAGTTTGATGTAAAAAAGGGTGAACATCCCAAGATGATAAGATGGTCAATCTCATTGCAAGGCCTAGATTTCACAGTGGAGCACAAAGCACTAAGTGAATCATGGAATGAAGATGAACTTTCCCACAGGTTTTGACAATCCAATGACTGGACCTCTCCAGCGATGGAATAAGGATCTTAATGGGGTATCTTTTGGCTCGAGAATGTGTCCGGCAGGTGCGTGCTCAGGCTCTGAGCACCCACCTGCTGTGATTCTGGTATCCTCTCTTTTATGTTTGCCATGGCATCATGCTAATCTAGTATGTGCATAGGCTATGACAATGTGAGCTCCAGGACCTGTCCTGTGACCTGGAGGGGTGCACAAAGCATACCCTCATAGTGGACCGAGGACTTGTCCCTGTCCTGGGTATAGCTCATAAAAAAGTGGATATAGCATACTGTGTTTTCTGTTTATAGAGTGACCAAACTTTTTTCTATATATGTTAGTGAGAGTGTGGCCTAAAGACCCCTCTATTATGTGCAACCCAGCACCTTGTGCTGACATCCTATTTGTATGTCAAGGGCATGTGCATCTAGTGTATCCATGTAGTATATATGTGGTAATAGAATTCTAGATGTATGTGTGAATCCGAGTACTGAAGTCAGTGGGTTCCATTTTTGGTGCCCCTAGTTGAACATAAGCAAAAAGAACAAACATTGGACCTGGCCTGGCAGTTTGGGCTGGACTGTTCCCATGGGGAACAGGGTCAAGACTGATTTGAAAATGTCTGGGTCCAAACTGGGGTGGCATGGTGAACAAAAGAACAATGGATTTAACCCAGATCTGTGACTCGGGGTAGGTGTTTGAAAAGTTTCAGCACTCCGTCCATCATCTTATTGTGTTGCTATGTTCACCCTAAGTGGCCAGGGTATGCCCAGACGTGGGTCCCTTGCATCTTGTGCCACTGGATTCAAGCTAGCCTGGCTGATGAGGAGTGTTACCCCGAAACCGGTCCCAAGGTACTTGTTTCCGGTGCAGGGAGGGCCTGGCAGTTTGGGCTGGACTGTTCCCTTTGGGAGCAGGGTCAAGACTGATTTGGATATGGCAGGGTCCAAACTGGGATGGCATGGTGAGCAAAAGAATGATGTATTTAACCCAGATTCGTGACTTGGGATGAGTGTTTGGAAAAGTTTCAGCGCTCCGCCCATCATCTTGTTGTTGTTGCCTAGTTTAACATGGCACAAGATGGAGGATGAGGACAGCTATCCCAGACAGTGGAAATTAATTGTCTGCATTCCTGTAGCTAGAGGGTAGAGATCAAGACACTGAAGAGAGGATGATAGATGTAAAGCTCCTTTTAGAAATTCATGAAGTCTCTGCCACCAAGAAGCAGCTGATCACTTCTTTCTGAGTACTGCCATTAGGTTGGTGCTAGGGGTGAAGGGTGGGACTGCAGTTTTTGTTGTTCAAAATTAGGACATTTTCATGTCAAGCCTAGCATCTCTTTTGTAGGAGAGTAGGATCTGCCTCTTATGTTGCCCCCACTTTTTTTCTGATGTTTACACTGGTTTCTGGCTATAGTCTGGCTGGGACCCTGCCAATCAGGGCCCCAGCCTCACTGTTCTCTCTAAATGATTTGGAGTGCACTCTAGGTGCACTAGTGATTGGATACTGTGGTACCTTATGAGTCCCTAGTATATAGTACCTTAGGTACCAAGGGCATAGGTACTTCACAGGCCTACCAGGGGCGAATCATGTATTATGCCACCCCTGGGAAGCAGACTAAATCTGACACCACAAGCCTGCTACTGCAGCCTGAGTGAGGAGGTGCTAGCACCCCTCACTGAGATATAGGTCCCCTAAATCTCCCCTGCACACACATTGAGACTTATCAGTCACCCCTACAGCAGGCCCTACCAATCCTGAGGGCAGGGTGCTTAGTTTCCATGTGATGGGGTGCCTCTGCCTGAGCAGGACCCCTCTGCAGCTCTCAGAGTCTATTCTCTGGGGCTGTTTGTGAATGCAGTCAAACCATATACTCTTAAGTGCATTATATCCTCGCGGTAAATGCTAACTATGGAATGACTGCATCAAAACATGTCGTGTTTGGTGTCAAACACTTTGGAATCATACCCCCACACCAGTAACTGGTGTGGGAGTATGATCCCACCCTTCTAGAGGGATAGACATGTAGCTACTGTGGAAACGCGGTAGAATCCTGAAGAGCCCTGGCATCACAAAATGGATGCCACCAGTCACAGACACTGGGCTGCCCTCCTGCTGATGACCGACACTCGCAGTGGAGGAAGCCCAACAATAGGTATCCTGTCCCAAGGGGGTGTGACCACCTCCCAGACAGGGTTTAGTGTATTGGGGCTGGGTGGGTGCGCTCCTAGAGTGCTTTGAAGTCCTGCACTGGGGGCGCAGAAGGCTCCACTGTGCATATGCCAGTTCAAACCAGCTCAGGGGCTACCTGCCCCTGCTCTGGCGCGAAACTGGACAAAGGGAAGTGGGTGTAGCCACCCCCTCCCCTGACCCTCCCATAGGTGGGGTCATAGAGCTAGTCCCTCCCTTTCTTTTAGTATAAGAGGGGGAACCTGTGCATAGCACCCCAGATACCCTTGGATGACGCTCTACAGAAGAATCCTGGACCTTCGACGTTCCACTACCTTTGGAAGACAGAAGAATCTCCCTTGGAGTCAAGGAGTGACTCCCCTGCTTGCCAGGCACCAAAAACTACGACGACGGTCACAAACTATGCCGCTCCCGCCGGAGCCCAAAGTTCCTGCAGCCCAGGAAGAGGATTTCCTGACTTCTCCAAGGCCATCGTGAGTCCCCAGTGAAGCTGAGGCCAGTGGACCCCACGAGTGATGAGGAACCGCAGACCCTGGGTACCGTGCACTATTGTCAAGTGCAACCCCTTCACGAAAGTCTATGAACTTGTGCTTTGGACCACATGTGGTCCCAGCCTCCAACAAAGAACCCTCCCAAAATCAGAGGCCTACACCGTCCAGAGTGACCGTGGGCCCCTGTTGAGTGCATCCGCCTGAGGTGTCTTTGCGATCCCTTGCCAGCCAGCTTGTGGGTCCCCAGAAGACTTTCCAAAGAAACCAAAGGGCTCCCCTGGTTGCTCCAGGCCTGCCCTGACCTACCCTCGCTGGGTAAGTTCCTCAGACCTTGCTGGTCTGCACCATTGACTTTTTCTTTCCACCACAAGACTTGCTGCTACCAAGGCTTGTTAGCTCCAATCGGGTCGCCGACACCGCAGTCAGCTGAAGACTTCGTGGCACACGTTGAATCCAGCTCCTGGCCATCCTCGACGCCTCCTGGACCTCGTGGTCAAAGAAAAAGACACCAGTGAATGACCTGAATCTGTCGACGACGGTGGGCATTCATCTTCCTTGCCCCGGGTCACTGCCAAGTGCCCTTGAACACTGTCCCCTCTGCTTTCAGGTCTTCCTCCTTCTGAATCCAGGCTTGGATCCCAACGGACACTTTTTCAGTCGCCGCAAGCAGCAAGTCCTCACTGGATCCCATTGAGAACGACGCCGGCAAAGGACACCTATGCACCCGGCTCCCCTGGGTGAGGTAACTTTAGCATTACGGTGCTCCTGTGGGTGTGGGCCCTATAACTACTTACCCTGTAAGTGGCTTGCTTGTAGCTACCCTAGAAGTACCCTAAAACTCTTATTTTCTAAGTGCGACTATCGCACAGACTCGTACAGGGTTCGCGTCTGTGTTAGACACACCGCGTCCATCTCCCTTGCAACTCCATCTGTAACCGCGTCCTTCGACTTGTACAAGGACCGATCGGTGTGTTCGCCTCGAACACGCAAGGGACCCTTTAACATTGAAATCTCAATCGCGCCTATGCGCATAGACTCGTACAGGACTCGCACCAGTGTCTGAACACCGCGTCCGTCCCCTGTGGGTCTCCTACAACTACCTGGGGTGGTTCTTTGGGGTCCCTCGATTCTATATGCTCTAGGCCCAGGTCTAGCCAAGCTAGGATTGTGATATTTGATTGTGCTAACTTATTTGTGATAACTTTGCATTGTACATATGTTCCTGACTTCTAATCTCATAAAGAGATTAGTAGAGAGTTGTTTATTAATAAATACATATATATTTGATATATATACCTGTGTGGTGTCTGTTCATTTAGTGATTCAAGAGATTGTGTGGTAAAACAAGCTGCTTTACATTCCTCCAAGACTTAGCCTGAAGGCTGCTCTCCACAGCTACCACTAGGATAGCTTTCTATAAAGGTTGTCTTAAACCTACCTACCATAAAAGTCGATTTGTACTGGTGCAAGGTGTCCACTTTAACTAGTGAACAGCATATACCAGGCCAACTTCTCACATTGGTGGCAGCGTGTGGGATTCCAGCTTGCTATTGTTTTACCAGAAATCTCTATTTGAATTACTAACTGAAAACCACTATAGGTACTCAAGGTACATATAAAATCAAGCTTAGTATCCATAAGTTCTACTGAACTTAGAGCTGTGTGAAAAAGGGATAGCACACCCTCTCTACAGCTCAAGCTAGTATCAGTAGGCCACAAACTAGTGTAGGTAGTACAACACTGCACAACACTAGAATGTCCTCAAGGGATGGACCCAGTGGATCCACCCAGCTTCAGTATAAGGACATGACTTTCTTCGACCTGAAAGCCAGGTGTGCTGAAAGGCACCTGAAGATAGGACAGAGTCCCTCTACACTACACCTGATAGATCTGCTGACAGCAGATGATCTTAGATTAGCTCTAGGAGCTAATGGATCTGAATCAGTGGGTGGGTCAGTCATAGTATCTGGGTCAGATAATGACCAAGACTCTGTGATTGTAGGGGCAGGCCCCAAGGGGCCTGAACAGGACAGAGGAATTCTCCCTAAGAGAACTGACATAGTGGAAGACAGGCACAGGTCCCTTTCCAGGGAATCTGAGCCCTCCTTTCACTCTGGCAGAGACACTGTCCACCAGAGAGACTCCTACTTCCTAAGAAGAGAGAGTTCCTCTGAAAGACTGTGCAAACTGCTGCAGTATGAGGAAGCAAGGTTTGCCCTCAAAACCAAGCAGTTGGCATTAGACAAAGAAGCCTTTGAGTTCCAGAGAGCTTCTAGAAGAGAGGGGTTAGAACCCCTGGTGGCAGCAACAGTGTCCCTAGAGGCAGAGAATATATTCCAGACCATAGGAACCTGAACAAGGTTGTTCCTCCCTACCAGAGTGGGGATGATATCCACAAGTGGATAACTGCTATGGAAAGGGCCTGTAAAGTACAACAGGTCCCCCAAAAGCAGTGGGCAGCAATCTTGTGGCTCTCCTTTTCAGATAAAGGTAGAGACAAGCTCCTCACTGTTAGAGAAGAGGATGCTGATGACTATGAAGTCCTGAAGAGTGCACTGATAGATGGGTTTGGCTTAACCACTGAGCAGTACAGGTTGAAGTTCAGAGACACCCAGAAGGCACAGACTCAGGACTGGACTGACTTTGTAGATTGTGCAACCAAGGCTCTGGAGGGTTGGCTGGTTGGCAGTAGGGTTACTGATTTCAAGGGATTGTATAATCTAATGATGAGAGAACAGATCCTTAATAATTGCCAGAACCAGTTGTTGCATCAATACCTGGTAGACTCTGATCTGACCTCTCCCGAAGAATTGGGAAAGAAGGCAGACAAGTGGGTCAGAACCAGGGTGAGGCAGAAAACCCAGAACCAAGGGGGTGACACTAAGAAGCAGGATCAGAAGGGCTCTGAGAAAAGTGGGGATAAGGCAAAAGACCAGAAGTCTTCACAAGGGCCCCAAAAATCTGCATCTGGTGGCGAGTCACAGTCCAATCAAGGAAAAGGCCAAAAGAAGCCCTGGTGCAAATTCTGTAAACAGAAAGGGCACTGGACTTCTGACTGTAACAAGTCCAAAGACCAAACCACCACCACTCCTGCCCCTAAGGCAACTGTTCCCCCTAGTTCAGCTACTGGTGGAGGTGGTACTCAGAAAAAGGGTGTAGTAGGGTTGACCCTGGGTTCTGAAGTGGGCTCTGGCCTAGTCAGAGAACCCACTCAGGCAATGCTGATTTGTGATGGAGACATTGAAATGTCCTTCCTAGTGAGCCCCAGTAATGTGGGCAAATACAACAGCAGCCTGTAATAAATGGCAAACAGGCTTTGGCATTTAGGGACACAGGTGCTAGTGTCACCATGGTGGCAGAGGATCTTGTGGACCCTGGACAGATCATCCTGGGTGAAATGTACCAGGTGACCAATGCAAGCAATGCCAAGACCAACCATAGTCTGGCAGTTGTGAATTTCTCCTGGGGAGGGGTAACTGGCCTCAAGAAGGTTGTAGTCAGTGCAGACCTCCCTGTAGAATGTCTATTGGGCAATGATCTAGAGACGCCAGCCTGGTCTGAAGTAGAGTTATGGACTCATGCTGAGATGTTGGGCATCCCTGCAGAGGTATTTGCTGTGACCAGGTCACAAGCCAAAATGCATGACACTGAACCAGCTCTGGATCCTGAAACTATGGACCAGATGCTTCCCAAGAAGAGGAGCAGTAGGGTTAAGGCAGTGCCTTCCCCTCAGTCTCAGATCACAGATTCCCCTCTTGAGGGAGGAGAAGCAGACCCTGAAGAAGGAACTGCCCCAGAGGAACTTGAGCCTGATCAGGTTGAGTTCTTGGGGGCAGGGGGCCCTTCTAGGGAAGATCTGAAGAAGGAGCAACAGTGCTGCCCCTCTCTTGAACCCCTCAGACAGCAGGCTGCTGCTGAGGCTGCTGGGAGTGCTAGTGGGTCCCATAAAGTTTATTGGGATGAGGGACTCCTATATTCTGAGGGTAGAGATCCAGCCCCTGGAGCCACCAGGAGGTTGGTAATACCTCAGAAGTTTAGGGGTTCCTCTTGACCCTAGCACATGACATCCCTTTGGCAGGTCACTTGGGCCAAAACAAGACCTGGGACAGGCTTGTTCCACATTTTCATTGGCCACATATGTCAGAGGACACAAAGGAGTTTTGTCGCTCCTGTGTCACCTGCCAAGCCAGTGGCAAGGCAGGTGGCACAACAAAGGCCCCCCTGATACCACTACCTGTGGTGGGGGTACCCTTTGAAAGGGTAGGGATTGACATTGTTGGTCCCCTTGACCCCCAAATTGCATCTGGGCACAGATTTATCCTGGTGGGAGTGGATCATGCCACCAGGTACCCAGAGGCAATTCCCCTGAGGACCACCACAGCCCCTGTGGTGACAAGAGCCCTCATTGGAGTCTTCTCCAGAGTGGGTTTCCCAAAGGAGGTCATTTCTGACAGAGGTACCAACTTCATGTCAGGATATTTGAAGGCAATGTGGAAGGAGTGTGGGGTAACTTATAAGTTCACCACCCCCTATCACCCACAATGCAATGGTTTAGTTGAACGCTTCAACAAAACCCTGAAGGGAATGATTAAAGGACTCCCACAGAAGCTTAGGCGGAAATGGGACCTTCTTTTTCCCTGCCTGTTGTTTGCATGCAGAGAGGTTCCACAGAAGGGGGTTGGTTACAGCCCATTTGAGCTTCTGTTTGGGCATCCTGTGAGAGGTCCATTGTGTTTGGTAAAAGAGGGCTGGGAGTTACCTCTCAAGCCCGCCAAACAAGATGTGATGGACTATGTACTTGGTCTCCGCTCCAGGATGGCTGAGTACATGAAAAAGGCAACCAAAAACCTGGAGGCCAGCCAAGAATTACAAAAAGCTTGGCATGACCAAAAGGCTGTACTGACTGTATACCAGCCAGGACAGAAAGTGTGGGTGTTGGAGCCTGTGGCCCCAGCAGCCCTCCAAGACAAGTGGAGTGGCCCCCATACAATAGTTGAACAGAAGGGAGAGGTCACCTATCTGGTGAATCTTGGAACTCCCAGGAGCCCCCTGAGGGTGCTCCATGACAACAGATTAAAACCATATGTTGACAGGGCTGACATGGGCTTGCTCATGGCAACTGATGAGGAACAGGAGGAGGAGAGTGACCCTCTCCCTGACCTGCTCTTGCAGAACCCTGATGATGGGTCAGTAGATGGTGTTGCTTTGGCAAGCAGCCTCACTGACCATCAGCAAACTGAGTGCAGACAAGTTCTGCAACAGTACAGACATATGTTTAGCCTGACCCCTAGTCAGACTTCGTGGTGCACCCATGAGGTGGACACTGGAGACAGTCTGCCTGTCAAGAGTAAAATCTACAGGCAACCTGACCATGTCAGGGACTGTATCAGGACTGAAGTCCAGAAGATGTTGGAGTTAGGCATGATTGAGCCTTCAGATAGCCCTTGGGCTAGCCCAGTAGTCCTGGTACCCAAGCCTCATACCCAGGGTGGTAAGAAAGAAATGAGGTTTTGTGTAGACTACAGAGGCCTCAATGCAGTCACTAGGACTGATGCCTATCCCATACCAAGGGCAGATGAGCTGATTGATACTTTGGCCTCAGCCAAGTATCTCAGTACATTTGACCTGACAGCTGGCTACTGGCAGATCAGGTTAGCTGATGATGCAAAAGCCAAAACAGCATTTTCAACCCCTGGTGGGCACTACCACTTTGTGGTGATGCCCTTTGGCTTGAAAAATGCACCTGCCACTTTTCAGAGGTTGGTGAACAAAGTTCTGGCAGGGATGGAAACTTATTGCTCAGCTTATCTAGATGATATTGCTGTCTTTAGTTCCTCCTGGCAGGATCACCTGGTCCACCTCAGGAATGTTTTGGAGGCTCTGCAGAAAGCAGGCCTCACTATCAAGGCCACTAAGTGCCAGATAGGGCAGAGTCAGGTTGTGTACCTGGGCCACCTTGTGGGTGGAGGCCAGGTTCAGCCTCTACAGAGCAAAATCCAAACCATAATGGAATGGGTTGCTCCAATCACCCAGACACAGGTGAGAGCCTTCTTAGGCCTGACTGGGTACTATAGGAGGTTTGTGAAGGGATATGGATCTATAGTGACCCCCTTGAATGATCTGACCTCCAAGAAAATGCCAAAAAGGTTCAGTGGACAGCTAGCTGTCAGAAGGCATTTGAAGACCTAAAGCAGGCCATGTGCACTGCCCCCATCTTACAGAGTCCAGACTACACCAAAAAGTTCATTGTCCAAACAGATGCTTCTGAGCTGGGTGTGGGAGCTGTACTGTCTCAACTGACTGATGAAGGTCAAGACCAGCCAGTAGCTTTCATTAGCAGAAGGCTGACCCCTAGAGAGAAACGTTGGTCAGCTATAGAGAGGGAGGCCTTTGCTGTGGTGTGGGCCCTGAAGAAGCTGAGGCCATACTTGTTTGGCACTCACTTCATAGTTCAGACTGACCACAAGCCCCTCCTATGGCTTAAACAAATGAAAGGAGAAAACCCAAAACTTTTGAGGTGGTCCATTTCCCTACAGGGGATGGACTATACAGTGGAACATAGACCTGGGACCCAACATGCCAATGCAGATGGACTCTCAAGGAATTTCCACTTTGAACACGAAGACTCAACTGGTCAAGGTTAGTTTAGTGTCCCTGCGTTTGGGGGGGTTGTGTAGGAGAGTAGGATCTGCCTCTTATGTTGCCCCCACTTTTTTCTGATGTTTACACTGGTTTCTGGCTATAGTCTGGCTGGGACCCTGCCAATCAGGGCCCCAGCCTCTCTGTTCTCTCTAAACGATTTGGAGTGCACTCTAGGTGCACTAGTGATTGGATACTGTGGTACCTTATGAGTCCCTAGTATATAGTACCTTAGGTACCAAGGGCATAGGTACTTCACAGGCCTACCAGGGGCGAAGCATGTATTATGCCACCCCTGGGAAGTAGACTAAATCTGACACCACAGGCCTGCTACTGCAGCCTGGGTGAGGAGGTGCTAGCACCCCTCACTGAGATATAGGTCCCCTATATCTCCCCTGCACACACATTGAGACTTATCAGTCACCCCTACAGCAGGCCCTACCAATCCTGAGGGCAGGGTGCTTAGTTTCCATGTGAGGGGGTGCCTCTGCCTGAGCAGGACCCCTCTGCAGCTCTCAGAGTCTATTCTCTGGGGCTGTTTGTGAATGCAGTCAAACCATAAACTCTTAAGTGCATTATATCCTCGCGGTAAATGCTAACTATGGAATGGCTGCTTCAAAACATGTCGTGTTTGGTGTCAAACACTTTGGAATCATACCCCCACACCAGTAACTGGTGTGGGAGTATGATCCCACCCTTCTAGAGGGATAGACATGTAGCTACTGTGGAAACGCGGTAGAATCCTGAAGAGCCCTGGCATCACAAAATGGATGCCACCAGTCACAGACACTGGGCTGCCCTCCTGCTGAAGACCGACACTCGCAGTGGAGGAAGCCCAACAATAGGTATCCTGTCCCAAGGGGGTGTGACCACCTCCCAGACAGGGTTTAGTGTATTGGGGCTGGGTGGGTGCGCTCCTAGAGTGCTTTGAAGTCGTGCACTGGGGGAGCAGAAGGCTCCTCTGTGCATATGCCAGTTCAAACCAGCTCAGGGGCTACCTGCCCCTGCTCTGGCGTGAAACTGGACAAAGGGAAGTGGGTGTAGCCACCCCCTCTCCTGACCCTCCCATAGGTGGGGTCATAGAGCTAGTCCCTCCCTTTCTTTTAGTATAAGAGGGGGAACCTGTGCATAGCACCCCAGATACCCCTGGACGATGCTCTACAGAAGAATCCTGGACCTTCGATGTTCCACTACCTTTGGAAGACAGAAGAATCTCCCTTGGAGTCAAGGAGTGACTCCCCTGCTTGGCAGGCACCAAAAACTACGACGACGGTCGCAAACTATGCCGCTCCCACTGGAGCCCGAAGTCCCTGCAGCCCAAGAAGAGGATTTCCTGACTTCTCCAAGGCCATCGTGAGTCCCCAGTGAAGCTGAGGCCAGTGGACCCCACGAGTGACGAGGAACCGCAGACCCTGGGTACCGTGCACTATTGTCAAGTGCAACCCCTTCACGAAGGTCTACGAATTTGTGCTTTGGACCACGTGTGGTCCCAGGCTTCAACAGAGATCCCACCCAAAATCAGAGGCCTACACCGTCCCGAGTGACCGTGGGCCCCTGTTGAGTGCATCTGCCCAAGGCGTCTTTGAGATCCCTTGCCAGCCGGCTTGTGGGTCCCCAGAAGACTTTTCAAAGAAACCAAAGGGCTCCCCTGGTTGCTCCAGGCCTGCCCTGACCTACCCTCGCTGAGTAAGTTCCTCAGACCTTGCTGGTCTGCACCATTGACTTTTTCTTTCCACCACAAGACTTGCTGCTACTAAGGTTTGTTGGCTCCAATCGGGTCGCCGACACCGCAGTCAGCTGCAGACTTCGTGGGACACGTTGAATCCAGCTCCTGGCCATCCTCGACGCCTCCTGGACCTCGTGGTCGAAGAGTCAAGACACCAGTGGACGACCTGAATCTGTCTACGACGGTGGGCATTCATCTTCCTTGCCCCGGGTCACTGCCAAGTGCCCTTGAACACTGTCCCCTCTGCTTTCAGGTCTTCCTCCTTCTGAATCCAGGCTTGGATCCCAACGGACACTTCTTCAGTCGCCGCAAGCAGCAAGTCCTCACTGGCTCCCATTGAGAACGACGCCGCAACCCGACACCAAAGGACACCTATGCACCCGGCTCCCCTGGGTGAGGTAACTTTAGCATTACGGTGCTCCTGTGGGTGTGGGCCCTAGAACTACTTACCCTGTAAGTGGCTTGCTTGTAGCTAACCTAGAAGTACCCTAAAACTCTTATTTTCTAAGTGTGACTATCGCGCTGACTCGTACAGGGTTTGCGTCTGTGTTAGGCACACCGCGTCCATCTCCCTTGCAACTCCATCTGTAACCGCGTCCTTCGACTCGTACAAGGACCGATCGGTGTGTTCGCCTCGAACACGCAAGGGACCCTTTAACATTGAAATCTCAATGGCGCCTATGCGCATAGACTCGTACAGGACTCGCACCAGTGTCTGAACACCGCGTCCGTCCCCTGTGGGTCTCCTACAACTACCTGGGGTGGTTCTTTGGGGTCCCTCGATTCTATATGCTCTAGGCCCAGGTCTAGCCAAGCTAGGATTGTGATATTTGATTGTGCTAACTTATTTGTGATAACTTTGCATTGTACATATGTTCCTGACTTCTAATCTCATAAAGAGATTAGTAGAGAGTTGTTTATTAATAAATACATATATATTTGATATATATACCTGTGTGGTGTCTGTTC
Organism: Calotriton arnoldi; assembly: GCA_963921515.1. Classification (NCBI taxonomy): domain Eukaryota; kingdom Metazoa; phylum Chordata; class Amphibia; order Caudata; family Salamandridae; genus Calotriton; species Calotriton arnoldi. Next base: position 182,663 of record CAWUFW010009402.1, on the reverse strand, counting down.
ATTTAGTGATTCAAGAGATTGTGTGGTAAAACAAGCTGCTTTACATTCCTCCAAGACTTAGCCTGAAGGCTGCTCTCCACAGCTACCACTAAGATAGCTTTCTATAAAGGTTGTCTTAAACCTACCTACCATAAAAGTCGATTTGTACTGGTGCAAGGTGTCCACTTTAACTAGTGAACAGCATATACCAGGCCAACTTCTCACATCTTTGCACTAAAATACATTTTAGAAAGCCTGATGAGAGTGGAGTGGTTGAAGGAAGTGACCCGACTAGGGTCACTCGGGTCACTCACGACCACCTCTCAGCCTTCCATACCAAATGAAGAGTCGGTCAGACAGTAGAGATTACAAACCGACAACAGTTTATTCAGAGTACACTCAGAGTGGAGCCCTGTCTGCCCAGTCGCTAGGAGTGCTGCAGAGGGACTGGCATCAGGAAGCATAACGATACATTATGTACACTTCGAAACCAATGAAAGCACGCCCACCATGGAATTTTCCAGGGAGATGCAGCTGGACAGTAAATTACAAAGGAGTAAGTTTCAATTCTGAGGCCGGGCACACATTATCTACTATTCAAGGTCACGCTGCCTGTACCCACCTCTAGACAAGTGGGAGAAGGCCTACATCTAACAGGAAAGGTATGCGCTAATAAGAACAGTGCATTCATTAGTGTAGCAAAACTCAGCTCCGAAGAAACATAACCTAGAGAAGGCCGTTTCTCGGAAATGGCAAAGGATTAGTTTCGATTATGATACAAAATGACGCCCTTACACAAAATGGCGCTGCGAATGCTAAGCGAAAGCATAATTTTCCATTCTAACATGTTGGAAGCTCACACTTCATAGAACATGTGACTTGTGATGATCTTTGAAGACAGGCCCAGATCTACTTGCTCTGAGAAGCATCACTTTGTCTGGAGAGCAGCTTGAGAAGGACACTTGAAAAGCGAACAGAATCAACCTAAACCTGTTTAAAAGTAGGACACAGTGGATCCACACCCCCTGCCTATAAAATGTGCACTGAAGTACGATCAAAACCACCCCACTTCATTCCAGTCCCACGTTCTTCTTGACCAAGGAAGGAGGTACTCCACAGAGTACTTTTTGTTCCATATATTTTTATTAATTTTTCTAGTGGCATATACCTTTTACATAAGGATATTACAGTACTGTCATGCGGGCCATTCTGTTCCAGATGGCCTGCGCACCAGCAGCAACTCCACAGAGTACTTGAAGAGCTGCTGTTTAGCAATGGATCCCCAAGGCAAGTGATATCATGTGAGTCTGTACTTTCTATGAGGCTTGGTGTAGTGCCTTCACAACAGCCTGTCTACCGAGAGAGTGAAGGAGTGTGGCAGTCCTTTGGAAGGATTGACTGTCAAGGGGTAGAATCGTATTGTGTTCCTGATGTATGGAGCATCCAGAGACAGCAAACGGTGCCACATATTGAAGCCAGTGGCAACCCTTATTATAAGTTGGTCCCTTAAACTCTGTGCATGGTTCCTACCTGAGAACTGCCCAAAGGACTGCACCAAATTATGTACGGCTGTGTTTGTTGTCAGCTTCCATGGTGATGAACTAGGGCAGCTACTACTGAGGCCAGAAAACTAAGGCGATGCACCTCCACTGAGCAACCATGATTGAGCTTTGTGGCTGCCACTCTATGCTGCCACTACATGCTGTCACTGTAAACCTGATTGGCCTGGAAGGCCTCAAATGCATATCACCTGTGCCAGGCTGCAACTTTGACTCACAGTTAAAAATATTCATCTATTTGCATTAAGATATGAAAATAACCGTAGACATCTACCTGTTAGTCAAACTAAACACTTCAAATACCATGGAGACAAAGCTTTCTCATCTTCAAAATAAGTATCCAACAGAACTCATTATAGTAAAGTGAAATGATATAATTTTTCCCACAATTGTAGCTGCAGTTTATGCCAAGTCATCTACAGTGAAGCATGGGTTCATATATGGAGGACCTCTTCTTTTCGTCAGATGAATTAGAAAGCAAATAATAGAAATCAGCTAACTTTTTAAATCTCCCATAGAGTATTACTGCTTGATAATACCTGCTGATATTAATTCACAAAGACAGTACCAAATCACTGAATAGGTGTCATGAGCTTTCGCAATGCATACATTTACGACTGTTAATTTCATGTATAAAACAATCAGGGCCTGTTTCACAAATGTAACTTACATTTTGAGTAATTTACACTATTAAAAAAGCTTACTACTTTTTGGCTATTCAGAAAATCAGAGTGTAAATTTACTCCGAAAGTGTAACTTACAAGTCTTCACCATGTAGAAGGGCCCAGGGGCTATTCACAATCTGCAGGGGCTATTCACAAAAGTAACTTATACTTTTGAGTAATTTATACATGTAATTTTATCTTCCACTGTTTTAGTAACTTTACATTTGGATTTTATGAAGAGCCCTAAGTAGAGAAGTTGCTCAAAGGTATAAGAATAAACTACACATGTAAATTACTCTAAAGTGTAAGCTACCTTTGTGAAAACCCCTGCATTTTGTAGTACTTTTATAATACAAATGAAGTACTATGAAATGTACTACAAAATGTTGTTTGTGAATTGTCCCTAGGCTCTTCAATTTGGTGGAGACATACAAGTTACACTTTGGGTGTAAATTAACACTTGGATTTTGTGAATATTCGAAAAGTAGTAAGCTTACTCAAAAGTGTGAATTACTCACAAGTGTAAGTTACCTTTGTGAATCAGGGCCTTACGATTTCAAATACAGATGTATGGCCCCAGATACCCTCAAAAACATTCATATTGTAAATCAGACCTTCATGAGCTACCATTTGTGCCATGGCCTCCGACCATTCTTCTGAAGGGGGGCATTAGTGAAGCTTTGGCCACTTCTATAGCAGAGTCAATCCAGCACGTAGTATGTTTATAAAGCCCCGAAATCTCCAAGGTGTCATGTAAGATGCAAGCTCCACTGAAGGGATAAATCATAGCTTGATTATGGTCTTTATTTGGGTGCTGACAGCAGCTAGATAGGAATTTGGCCTTACACAGCTTTCCGGTGCCCAGTACAAGTCTTGATGTATTTTAAAATAGCTGAACTTCAGCCATGACCCTTGCAAGCCTTTGTCATGGGTAGCCTGAACATCTAACCAATACTCTTCCGAATATTGTTTTTGAAGCCTTAGTTGGCTTTTATGCAGTAAGAGTCTGGCGATGGGTTTTAAATAAAGTTTGACAATCAGAGTCCCATAAATGATGGAGCTCAGTTTATTATGACTTCCCAATTTTCACAAATAAGAATGCAAAGTGGATAAGTGTATATTGAAGGGCTGTTTTCCCAGCTTCTTGAGCATCCAGGTTCTAAGTTGTGTGTAGCGCCAATACTGGTTAGAAACCAGGCGGAAGACTATGCAAGAATCCTTAATTGATTTTAAAGAGTTCTCTGTTAGTAGTTGACAAGTCATTATACCTATGTTTAGCCATTGAGGCCAGTCTGGTGGTTGTCAAGCTACCGACAGTACAGCGTTGTGCCATTTAGATATCTGCAATTTCCAAAAGCCATTTTGGCCCATATATCTATGGCTTTGATACCAAGCTTTCATGGATGCACCTTTTATCGGATTGACCTTTCCAGCATGACTCGGCTGCTGCTATATTATCTGGGGTCCACGGGTATTCCCTTGGGATTCCCAGTTTGACCCAATCTGGACTCTCTCTTTCAGTGCTGAAATTGTATGCCAGTTGCAAGAGAAGCTCTAGTTTTGCGGACGTAGGTCCCCAGTTGAGGTTGTGGCACAAAGTCAGAAGTATGTCATCTGGTAAAACAGTAGCTTCAAATTTCCTGCTGGCGTGGGAATACCCCGAATTGTTGATGTTTGCTGAGTCACCAACGCCAATGTTTCCTGAGCCATCAGGAAGACTAGTGACAAGCGAGGGTAGCCCTGGTGAGTACCACATTATATGTTAACAGCATCAGACAAGAAGCTCTTACAGATCACAACAGCAGTATGACCATTTTGTCATGTCGATGAATTTTTAACCTATTTCCATTTTTTACACTGTATGGAAAAAGTAGCACCATGCAACCATATCAAAAGCTTTCTCAGCTCCATCATTGTTGATCCTACTATGCCACAGCAAATGCACATGTGTGTCCATATGGTTTTCTGATGAACGGCCTTGCACAAATCCGTCCTGATTTCTGTGTATTATGGACAGTATGTATCTCTTCAATTGAGTGGTAAGGACCTTGACCAGGGTCTTCTTGTTGCTGTTGATCAGTTGTATGGGTCACAAATCCTTCAGAATAAGGTGTCCTTCCCTGGTTTGGGAATCAGACAGATCAGTGCTCCGCTGAACTCAGGATGCCTTTTTCATGGTCTCCCAGAAGGGTTTTGCCAACAGGCGAATTGAAACCGCTTCTGTAATCCTATAACACTCCAGTGACAGGCCATCTTCTCCAGAATCCTTTCCAGTTGGTATGAATTTAATCTCCTCTGCTATTTCTTCGTCGGTAATAGTCATGTCCAGTTGGTCGTGTGTTGCCGCTGTTAACCTCAAATTGGAAGTTGATTCATGAATCACTTTTGGGAACCTTATCAGGGAAAGAATCCAAGGTGTATAATAAGGAATAGAAAGGGACAAATTCCCTTGTTATCTGTAAAAGGCTGGTAGGCAATTCATTCTGTGAGTTATAGCTTGCTGGAATGGCCGCTTGGGCCTCCCTTTGTTTAAGCTTCATCGCTAATAGTTATCCAGCTTTCTCGCTGTGTTCTTATTGTCTGCCTTTGATGCAATGTATAGCTTTGCAGGCCTGGGTTGTGTAGATAGTATTCAGTTTGAACTTTTAGATGACTATATTAAAAATCTGTACATCCGATGTTCATCAATAGTGTCTTGGAGTTGTTGCATTGTCTTTTCAAGCTCAGCTTTCCCTTCTGAAGTTTGCTTGTGCAGTATATCACAATCACTCATCATCATACTTCTCAGATATGCTTTTCCATCTGCCTGTTGGGAGGAGACAGAATTCTCATGCAGTTTCAGATATTCTTTGAGACAATTTACCAGCTTCTTTTTTTCCTCTAGCATTTTAAATTGCATAGTGTCTATCTGCCATATCTTGGCATTTGGCCTCTGAATCCGCAGGTCAAGAGTAAGCGAGATCGAGGGAGTGATCAGAGATACTTCCAACTTCAATGTTGCAGTTGTGAACTGACAGAAAAACAGTAGCATAGGGAGTAACCTATTCTTGTTTCTGTGCCATGGTAACAGAAAAAAAAGCAAAGTTCCTGCCTGTGGGATGAAGGAGCTTTGCTATGTTATGTAGATTTGTATGGTGCAACTTATCACCTGTGAGGGTATCCAGGCACTGGAGCAGGAGCATAGGCCTGGCGGTGCTCCTAGTTGAACAGCCAAGTCTTCAGTTTCTTGCAGAAGTGAATCACAGTCCTGACGCGTAGAGGAAGTTTGTTCCAGTTTTTGGCAATAATGAAGGAGAAATTGAGCCCTCCTGTCTTGCTTTGGCAGACGAGGGGGATTCGTGTGAGGGAGAGAGACAGGTGGAGCATAGCTGTCTGGAAGGTTGGTAGAGTTGGAGTCGGTTGTTGAGGTACGCTGGTCCTACGTTGTGGAGGGCTTTATAGGCGAGGATGAGCAGCTTGAATTTGTAACATTTTCAGAAATCCAGAGTAGCCAAAGTAGTTCAGTGAGGTAGGGAGTGATGTGAGTGCTGTTGGCGACGTCTAGAATTAGTCTGCCAGCAGTGTTTTGGATAGTTTGAAGTCTTTGAATGAGTTAGTTGGAAATGCCGACATACAGTGCATTGCTGTAGTCGAGACTGTGAGATGTAGGAGTGTTCAGGGCTCAATAAGAGAATGATCTGTCATAAAAACTCTGGGTAACACCTGTCATTGTCACTTCGCATGTCAGGGAGTCAAGAAGTATCTAGTATGGGGTCCTGCATAAGTTCTAGTCTCCACCAAAGATTACAGGTTGCCTTCCAAATTCCATTAAGAGTGTAGTGAGAGATGACAGAAAAGGGCAACTTCATGACATTCCAAGCATAGATTGAGCCCACGATTAGCGAGCAGTGATAAAGATGCAGTTTGACATAGACATAGCTAGACATAGCTCCCTGCCAGTCCGTCCATGTCTTCTCAACCTTGACTGCAAGGTTCTTGTTTAGAGGAATGGCCATCTCATTTTTCCTGTACAGGTGTAATACATTGGTATTCTGTTGCGTTGCCTTCTGAGTGCTGCCATGTCGGTGCGTAGAGTTTTCCGATCTTTTGAAGTTTCTGCCATCTAGTGGTCCATGGTAGTGGTGGAAGAATATTGTCCCTTAATTTCTTCATTAACAGCCCAATGTTATTTTGGACATTTTGTGATTGGCCAGATCTTGATGGGACACCTTGTGTCCTCTTTTATTCAGTATCTACTCACATCTGTGAGTCAGTTTTTCTCACTGTGAACCAAGAATGAAAAACAAAACAGTGGCCTTTGATGAAAACAAGAGAGAGAGAGGGAGAGAGAGAAAGAGAGAGAGATACCAATTGGTGGCTCAATTTCAAAATGTGAAACCAGATATCCCAGAATTAAAACTGGCTTCCCTGCTTGCCCAAATTGCGTGATCCGAGGCAAATATTTTATTTCACAGAGCCTACATTTTCTTTATTACCACATAGGATCTCACTTTTAAATACTTGAGTTCAGAGAGCGCGCGGTACAAGCACCTATTATTTGATTTAATATACTGTAATGTTGCTTCTTCTATAATAAGAAACAAGGCCATGTTTAGGGTTTACATGAATACTAACTTGTCTCCTAGTTCACTGACAGCATTGTCATTGGAGGCAAGCCAAGAATATTTCAAAAAATTATCACTTTTAGCAAATGTCTTTCTGTGCAGTGATATAATCTGATGTACGAAGGTGAAACGATTCCCCAAATCTCACTGACTAAGGTACGTTCCTCCTTGTCATATTCCTCTAGAGTTCAAAAACTTTCAGACGGGCATTATTTAGAGTATGGTGAGAGGGCTGCTAGCCCTCCAAGCCATTGGAGGCAGTGGCCACTGCTCTCCTGTTTTCTGGTAAACTATGTCAGTAAGCTTTGCTCTGGTGGCAGATCACCACGTCCAGTGTGTAGATTTCAGATCTCACACTAATGAGCTGAACAAATCCCCTACAGTGGAGATATCTGTTGCTTCCAAGTGAAGTAAGTTTCCAGTGCTAAACCTGACAGTTTGTTTGGGGATCACGAGCAGGTGTATCACTGAGACATACACTCCCTGAGTTGGATCAATCAGACACTCCTCTAACGTTTCCAGAATGCATGCTCAAGTTGGGTGGGGGGGATTTTGGGATTTTCTTGAAAATTAAACATACATCCCACCCAAAAGCGTAACATGATCTTTTACAGCACATCAGAGCCTCCTCACCCCTTCTTGAGTTCTGCAAGAAGCTGAAGGCCAGTTTTTTAAGATAATTTCCAAGGAGACCTGGATGCCCTCACAGGTGATTAGCCCGCTATACAAATCTGCATAAATTAATTTTGTCGAATCATTGTCGACAATTGTTTTTTTTAAAAATAACTTTCACCAGGTTAACAAAATCAATAGTCACATACTAGAGAGGTAGAAATCAAAGTCCCTGCCCTACAGCCTCTCAGAGAAAAAAGTAGGGCAGTTAATGAAGTGGTTCACCTTCACTCATCTGAATATTTCCTGTCTGGTGCTCACAGGGGCCAAAAAAACAAACAATCAGGTTTTTATGGGCCAGTCTGCCCCACTGTGTGAGGACAATGCCAACGCAGTGGTCTCTACCTTTTTCCTACAAAAAAGGGAGCTCAGAATAAAGTAGCTCTGGTCAGTAATTGGGGTCCAGATATTCAAGTTAAAACAACCAATGTGTAAACCCTGGAGATATCCTTTATTAAAAGGGGACACAGGGTAGGGTTAAAAAAGGTTCTACTATAAACCTTGGGCTGATTCTGAGAATCAATGGCTCAACACACTCAAACTATACCTTATTCCAACATGTTTTGGCCTCCTATGGGATATCTTGTCTGGTTAACTTAAGTCTGGAAAAGGGTCCTGGGACTTCGTCAAGGAGTAGAACAGTTCCCCTATAGTCTGTTCTGTATGCCTAAGTCATGCATCAAGATAAAAATAAGTTTTATCTCTATCTGTCGTCGCATCATCTCATATCTGGAAGGGGGGCGGGACAAGACAACCATGATTCAGAAAAGAAAAGTCTGTTCGCTAGTCTCTGTAGAGAAAATATGATATGGTGAGTCTTTTTCGCATGACTGCATAATAAACGTGTCCAAATATAAACACGTGTCATTCATGTGGTACACTACAATAAAAATGTATTCAATGCATGCGGAAATAACAAGTAACCATGCAACACACGTGCTTCTACTTACCCCTGCAATCTTCAGGGTCCCACATCAGTCACTATGGTGGGGGACCACAATTCTATTCACACACTAAAACAAAAAATGTCATTTAATTCTAAAAAGAAACCTCTCAAAGTTTACCCTGAAATATTATGTATAGCCATCACAGATGGGAGCATGTATTTTAAAAGGTGGAGACAAGTAGAGATGTCCCATCCCTGGTCGTAAGACCAACACTGTGAAATCATTACTACACAGTCTATCTCATTACAGATTGCCATCCTAATCAGATCATGAGTTCGTTCCTGTTGTCAACTCAACACATTCGTGAATTCATTAGAGACAAGTGGTGGATCAGTAAAGATAACGCTATATACCACCTCCCACTCTACCTTTTTTTTTAACAAACCTCTTACTTTCACTACCGCTTTAGGGCCTCATTTACAAGCCCATTGCGGCACAAGTGCGTCTCTTTTTAGATGCACCTGGGGCGCTGTGTGCCTGCCCATATTTAAAATGCCACGTAAAGTCACCCTGTGTGACTTTTTATGGCCTTGTTAATATGGGCCCCTTTCACGCATTACTCTGCATGAAAGGGACGTTCCATGGGTGGTGCTGTGGGTGTTTCCAGGCAACATCCATGGACCCTGACACATTCCCAGATTTACAAAGTGTCATAAAGCTGGGACGGCGCCAGAATCCTACGTCTCCCCAGGGGAGGCGTAGGATTGGCGCAACGAGGGGAAATACTTTTATTTCTCCTCGTTTCTGCTCTTTCTATGCGTGCTGCCTTCTGCAGCACTCAGAGAAGGCGCAAAACACTATTAATGATTGTTTCTGTGCAGGAAGGTGTCCCTTCCTGCACAACAGTAATCATCCCTGCAACTCAGGCACCCTTGCACCATGGTACAATGGTGTCTGCGTTGGCACACGGCTGCTGTTTGTGCGCCGGCACAGATAAGAAGGACAGAAATGTGCTTTATCTTGTAAATATGCCACGTTCCTGCCCTTTTATTTTGATGCACGCCAGCGCAGCAGGAAGGCTTGCTGTGCTGCCGTGCCTCAAAATATAGTAAATGAGGCCTTTAGCTCTTTTTTAAACAACTTACTCCACAACCTGCTATGGTTTCATTTTTTTACAAACCTCTTTCTCACATTCTTGCTTTACTCCCTTATTTCAAACTCCTCATTCCCTCTCCCACTTTACTCGCTTTTTTACAAACACCATGTTCCCACTTCAAGGCCGTTTTTTCAAACCCTTTACTCTCTTCCCGCTTTAGTTGATTTTTATTTAACTCCTTGTACCCTTCCTGCCTCCCTTCCTTTTCCAAACCCCTTAATATTTCCCTGTCTCCATGGGTAGCCCCCCCATTCTATATACTCATTCCTTTTTCCCTTGTTACCTCTTTATCATGCACTCCTTTAAATAAACATCTACCAAAATAGCGAGTGTGTCTGCACGAAGTTTGCTGTGGGCTTGAGATCATGCGGGGAAGAGTGAAAAGAATATTCTTTGACTTTCTAGAGCCCCATGAGTCAAAAAGAGTCCAGTGATTCAGCCATTCCCCTAAAACCCCAGCATTATACAGTTTCATGTGTAGAAATGATGGCCTACTCAAGTGTAAATCACGTGTACCCTTAGAGAAAGCTGTATCAGTCTTACCAGGGAGCTATGAGACAGTGATGCAATCCTGACCAAGATCATCTCTTTTCAGTGACACTCGCACAACCTAAAATTATAGCAGTTCAAGGACTGCAGCATTTTACCAGTTTTTATGATAACATTATTGCTGATATCTGTTATTCTTTTTCTCTTTTCCTCCTTTCTTTTCTATCTTTTCTCTTCCTTCTCCCCTTTCCTTTTTCTCTTCTCCGTCCTTACTTCTTTAAATTTTCAAAAAAAGCAAAAACGCTAAGTTTACTCTGGTACTTTGCATTGCTATTTAACTCTTAAATTTGTTATATTATCATGATAATGTATGATGTCTGGGGTTTCTCAGCATTTGTTTTTTATCTTGATTTCTTGTTACTTTATGGAATGTATCTCTTGCTTCTTATTATAAGTCTGTACCATGTTTTCTTTACCTGCTTTAATAAAGCTTTCTAAACACAAAAAAAAAAAGGACTGCAGCATAACATTTGCAAAATGACAAAAAGGTTGCACTCAGCTGTATCCCATTACAGTAAAGAAATAACACACTTTGAATCTATTCTACATGCAATATGCATGCAGACTTTTAGGTAGCCGGTTTGACAAATAGTTTAATCATAAAAATGTCAGGGCACAAAGTGTAATTTGAGACAGAAGAGTGATGTTCTCATCTCTGAAAACACAAAAAGTTCCCTTTTCTGTTCATTAGTCTTTGCAGTGTTACATGACACGTCTCCTTGTTTGGGAATGAACTCTAAGTCAAACTTCTTCAAAGGTTGTACGCAAAAGTCTTACGTCTTGCAACATTACGTGCGAGCAGTTTTATTAGGCTCAGAAAGGGAGGCCTACTTCTGTCCTGCTATTATTCTTCCGTGTTTTCTTTAAATATTTTACATTTGAAACAAAGAAATTATTGGATGCCTTAAGGCATTGTTATTAAATTGATTTATTGCAAAAGGCTTCTAATAAAATAAAAGAAGGTAGAATTGGCTCCCAGTTGTGTTTAACTTTAGTTTAGTAGGATGGGCCTTTCCCCTGTAGAATATTAAATAGTGTAAAATTAAATATTACAGTTATTATATGATAACTCTTTTAATGAACAATTCCATGGGAAACAGGAAACGGAGCACAGAGTCATTAACTCATTAACATATATTTGTATAATTCACCACTAACAGTTCAGGTCTAACCTCTTATGGTAAGGGTTGCTAGCACAGAGTTGTGCACTTTTATTATCCTTTTCTCACATTCAAATCTCAATCACTTTCAAATATGGGTATTTATATATAATTAGAAAAAGTCGAGTAGCCCTTAAACTAACGGGCCGGCGAATGTAAAAAAATAAAAACTGAGAGAAGGTGGTGTGCCATAGACAGGTTTAAAAAGAAACCAGCAAAATCGGTCAAATGTTATTTACTTTCAAAATACAGAATGATATGATGGTCCAAAGATTATATTTTGCATAAAATGCGCTAAGAAAATATAGATGTGGACAATTGAGGGGATTAGGAAGCATGTTCTGATTCTTTGTTTTACCCTTTTGCTAAAAAAGAATAACGCGAACATAGAAACCTAGAGAGTAGTACGCTTATCAAATCTAATAAATGTGGTGTTTTAAAATTATTGTTTTTTCGTAATAACGGACATCAAATAATACTACTATATTAGAAATTATATGGTGTGGTGTCACAGCTTTAAGCGGGATGAAAAAAGTGGAGATCCCTGAAAGGGGAGCGGCCTATGTAATTAAGGGCATGGCTCAAACATATATACTAAAATTCCCATAGAGTGCCACCCTACCCATACATTTGCATATAATCCCAAGTGCAACTGGCATACATGACCACTACTCTGTGCGCTCTGCAGAGAGGCCAAGGATTGGATGACCATGCATTCTGTAAACACCCTTTTTGCCCCACTGACAGGCACTGAGAGAAACTAGCACAGCCTACAGCCACAACTCAGTTGTGCCCCGTTATAAACACGTGGATGGGACTCAATTCAAATTATGCACTAGACAAGAGTAATATGCTACCTGAAAAAAAACATAACACAACATCCTAGAAAAAGCTAACTCCTAGGTAATGCAAGATTAAGTAAAGCATGTGAGTCATAGGCATGAACGGCATGGATTTTCTTAACGTTTTTTACACTCGTTCAGAAATCGATCAGTGGTTTTGCCTGTAAAGTTAAGGGCAGGAATACATGGCCCAAAAGGGACCCGTTTCAATGTCCGTTTTTGATTACTACAAGGTCTGAGACATGGAGGGACCCGGCCCACTTAAAGCCCTGTGTAGTGTGAACATCAATATACTGCAAAAGAGATTAGTATTTTTGGATTTCTCACTTACTTCCCTCATTGTGAGATACAACGTTTCCACCACCAGGGTCGGACTGGCAAACAAAAATTGGCCCGAGCACGAAATAAAGGTGGCCTATGTTAGCGAACTAGATAGCTAAATTAAAAAGTGGTCCACATATGCAAATCAGGCCAGTTTTGAGCTTGTAAAGACACACTGAATGAGTATTTTACAAGGTATGGTAGACTGCGTGCATTTGTGTTTGCTGCAGGCCATGCTGGTTTAATATCAGAGAACTCAAAAGTAAAAACTGGTCCCCATTGGCCATAAAACAGGCCCACACGCTGATCGGTGAGACCAGCCCATCGGGCACTGCCTGATTGCCCTATAGGCCAGTCCAACCCTGACCACCACTGGTGAAACTTAAGGCCGACAAATAAACATGGTCTTAGTGGGAGTTTGAGGGCTGAAAGCAATTCTCTGCATTTTATATCGCAAAATGAACACAATAGCCATTTCATATCGGAGATAAGATTGTTTGCTCTGACATCCCGGAGAAGTGACAAGGCGCCTTACCTGGCTTCCTGTGCAGGAGTCTCCTCCTGTTTCCGCTATACCATCCCCTGAAGTAGGAGGCTCACTGGTTCTTGAAGTCCTAAATTCATAGCATTAGGTGCGAATCGTCAGGAGCCAGAATGCATAAAATGACATGAACCTCAGGCTAGGCTTAGGATCTTAGATCACTGCCACTGGCGCTGTTTCCCTGCCTCTACTTTCTACTTTCCAACCAGTATTTTCTGTTCTTCACTGGTTTCTCTATGTTGCCTTCAGAGTTATTCTTTCTTTTCTCCCATCCTTTCTCTATGCCTCCTTTCTTCAGTTGCCTCTTTTCCTCTCACTTTATTCTTCCCTTGTCTACTCTGCTCCAACTGCTTCTCCAACCCAGTCGCTCCCTTCATCCCTGACCTTCAGTTTCGCGCTTTCTCTATGTTTTCTTTCCGCCATTCTCGCCCAGTAATGCCATACACCACCCCTCTTTCATTAGAGATTGTAACACAATAGCCCATCCACTCCTGTTTTACGTTCTACTGTAGTACTTGTAATATTGAATATATAAAAATGTATAATTTAAAAATGCAAACCCAGAAATACTAGATTGCATCTGGAACAAGCATTTGCAATGCAATAGGTCTCGCATTTATGCAAGTTTAAGCTATTGGCATTGTAAATGACAATGCCTTTATTTATGTTTTAAAAACCAATACATTAATAAAAGGCATTGTCATTTACAATGCCAATAGCTCAAACTCGCGTAAATGTGAGACCCATTGCATTGCAAATGCTTGTTAAATAATGCAGCTGGATCAAAATTTAATGAGGTCAACAAAATTGTTGCAATCATAATCTCTGATAAGGTGATACCTACATGTGGTCAGATATTCTGTATAACAAAAGTTATTGCATAATCTCTATTACTGTGACAAAAATGGATAACACCACAGAAAACCTTTACCCAATCAAACTTTCTGATAAAATTTGGGCCGCAATTTGGAAAGCAACAGTAATTAGGGCGCTAGGATTGCAGGAATACAATTTATCAAATGAGTTTGTTAGAATAAAAATGTCTTTGCTGTGTTGTTTACATATTGTTCTACATAAGTTAGCATTCGCGGCACCATTTTATGTTTAGCCGCCATTTTGATCCATGAGCTAAACTAATCCCTCTCTCTGCCTGTGCGAGAAGCAGCTTTGGTAATTTTCGTTTTCTCCAAGATTGGGCCTTGCTGTACTAATGAATACACTGTTCTTTTTAGCGCATACCTTTCCCACTAGATAGAGGCCTGCTCCCACTAGTCCAGTAATGGGTGCAGGCAGAACGACTTTGGCACAGAGATAGTGTGTACCCAGTCTCAGGATCGATACTTATCCTTCTGTACCTCCTTTGTGTAGCTGCCTCCATCTGTAAATTTCCAGTCTGGGCTTGCCTTCTTTGGTTATGAATCGTACATAATGTATCATCATGTTTTCTGATGTCAGTCCCTCTGCAGCAATCCCTAGAGACTGGGCAGATTAAGCTCTGCTCAAGTGTACCTGAATAAATACTTGGTTTGCATTCTCTACTGTCTGACCGACTCTTCATTTGTATGGAAGGCTGAGAGGTGCTTGCGAGTGACCCGGGTGGCCCTAATCGGGTCACTTCCTTCAAGTTGAGTCAAAAGGGCAGCTCCAGAGAAGAGAAAGAAATGCGGCATATCTTAGTAGCTCTTCAAAATCTTCAAAACCTTGGCACATCTTTCCTCCCTCTTTGATGCAAGGCAGCGCAGCAGCTTTAGTTGCTGTGCTACATTGCATCACATATTTGTAAATCTGGTCTTAGCGTTATCATAATATGACGGCAATGGATACTTTTTGAGGGCATGGAATAATGGTGAAAATGTACTGAGCTATCGGAACAGAAAACGTAATGATAAAGAGAGTGGGTAATGGCTGGTTTGAAAGAATGTTGATGGGGAGTGTGCCTGAGCGATCATGAGCTGTAGTGAATGTTGAAGGGTATGCCATACCAAATGAAAAATTTCCTTTTACTGGAAGTTACAAACAGAGGAACAATATCTTAATCTGTTTACGTGTTATAAACTAGAAGGCTAATCTTTCGGAGAATCTACAAAAACACTAGCTTAACCCTTTTCATACTACATTCTTAATTCTAGGCGATGTAAAAACAGTTGTTCACGTTAGACAGTTGTTATGGTTGCCAGTCAGGGCATATTAAGGGGGAAGAGACTGATGGACAAGATGCTGTTACTATTTCCAGAGAGTTAATGACACCCCTCCAAAGGTGAAAGATGAGAAGCCTCTGGGCCCTCCGAAAGCACTCCGAGGAGGACAGACACTTTCCCAACTCACTGACTACCAGGAGCATAAGGCCTGCGGGCCCTGGCAGCCTGCTTCTCTTTCAGCACATCTACCATCTCAGGGGCCAAGAGGAGTGGAGGAAGGGCAGCTGGGCCCCAGAGGACCTTAACCTGGCCTTCAAGCAGATAGTTTGTTAGAGCAGCAAAAGGCAAGTAAAGGATAATACCAAGAATTCAGAAGACTAGACAGAAATGTAATTACATTACAGCTCGTTACAAAAATGTATGATGGGCTATTTAAGAAATATCTGTGTATCATTCCTTAGTCTTCTTGAAATTGATTGTATTGATCTTCAGTCTTATTTAAGAAGGTTTAAAGAAGATTGGGGAAAATATTTTCTTCCTTCTGAACTCCGGGATTGGATCTGGGCCTATTCATGCATTTACATACAGTGCATGAAATGTTGGGAGTTTTCTCCATTACTTTCGAGGATCTTTTGGATCGGGTATTTTGCAAGAAGATTGTGAATGAAGGTATGCCAAGAGGGAGATGCAGGTAGATTGGATCAAGATGTGTAGAACATTTGTGTGAAGGCAAATCAGCTGGGCTGGATCACATGGTGTTCTGTTATATGGAGTGTGGAAGCACGCTAAGGATGCAAGGGATGGGGGCAAAGAGAAAGAACTCTGATAAAAGAGAGAGATGGGATTGCATGTAGGTAGGGAGCATGTAGAGAGTGGGAGGGCTGCAAAAAAGTATGGAGAAACAAGGTTGGAGCAATAGCAGAGGTGCAGGGAGACTGAAGTGTACCAGATTGGAGGCACAAAAGGAAGTAAAGGGCTGAGTAGGATAATGGGTCCCTTATTGGCCTTCTCTTCCTGTGCATTGGAACCTTCACTCCAGCACCCGCAAGTTTAATGACATTCAAAGCCTGTGTCTCCTTCTAAGCAAATAGGATATGAATTTTCCATCCCAGAAGAAAGAGCAGAGTAAAACAAAAAAAACAGTATAAAATCATAATAATAAATTGATGGAAGGGCTGTAGAGATTCTGGCTGAGATAGAATAGGTAAATTACATTAAAAGGTCCTGCACAAAGGTAATCACAATTTGATTAATCAAATCAGGAGGTCACCAGAACTCCTTTTAAATTGCTAGGCAGGTCATAGACATGTATTGATGCAGCTTTTCCTGTTCTGATGCCCTCCCCTTTTCCCCGAAGAATATAAAAAAGTGATGCATGGAATGCTTGAGTTCATCTCAGCCAATGGTAATTTGGGGCCGCATCCCAGTCCATCATTATTTTGCACACCATGCCACCTCAGTTTGGACTGGGCCAAATCAAATCAGTCCTGACCTTGGTCCTGTGAGAATAATCTAGCCCGAACTGCCAGGGCAGGTCCTCCCTCAACCAAAACACTAGCAACCCAAGACCATTTTTGCCCTAATTAGGGTCACCAGTTGTGCATAGTTTTGCTAAAGTGGCACAGTGTGCACGAGACCAGTGCTTGGTCATACTGTTGCACTTACGGCATCACACTGAAGTATACAACAAAAATTAATGGATGGAATGCTTGAATTAATCTCAGACACTGGTAGTCACTCAGGCTGCATCCCAGTTCATTGTTATTTTATACACCATGCCACCTCTGTTCGAACACAGCCTTATACAAATCAATAATGACCCTGCTCCATTGGGCACAGTACAGCCTGGTCCTCCCTGCAACGTAACACAAGCAACCCAAGGCTGTTCTGATGCTCTCCCTTTCCAGCAAGGCAAGCTTCTTGGTATAATCTTCTGAGTCCCCGATGCAGTGTTCCAAGAGAAAGGTATCACTGTCATGATTCAAGTTTTATTACCTTGATATATGCTTCCCCAATGACGTATAGAAGTCCTCCACTACCACAGCACTGTTACTGACCCCCTGGGAAGTGCAATGGGCACACTCTATACTCGAGGAAGAACAATGGACACCAAATATTTCTACATAAGATGAATATATGATAAATAGATTGGCAGCGTTCGCCATACTTAAAGTCTCTCTTGTGGTTTCGAAGTATCCATATTTAGATCCTATTTCAGGTGGGAACTTGAAAAAAAAATTAAATCATTACATCTGAAAGTTGGCAACAAAAAATAAAAAATATTTATATATATATATGCATGTTTGTTTATGTACATTTTATAAACATACTGAGTATGGAATTACTGAAATGCTAGATTATGGGACATGCATGCAGTATGATGAACACCACCTTGAGACTATGAACATATGGACTAATAATGATGGGTCCTGATGCATTTCCATGAGAACAAAACATGTTGGTTTTCATGATAGATGTTTAATCTGGCTATAATCAAATTAGTTTAAAATGAGGAATGAACTAATAGAGGATTGTATATGAATTACATCACAGACCATCTCTGATTTCTTCTGATGAGCATGAACTTTGAAGACTGATCAATATGAAGTGGCTACCAATGATTACATATTGATGTCACATATGTACACAGAGTGCTGAGTAGCATTGTTCAGCATAATTCACTTTACT
Organism: Calotriton arnoldi; assembly: GCA_963921515.1. Lineage (NCBI taxonomy): Eukaryota > Metazoa > Chordata > Amphibia > Caudata > Salamandridae > Calotriton > Calotriton arnoldi. The sequence continues at coordinate 164,902 of CAWUFW010009402.1, read as the reverse complement.
GTCAATGTATTGTGAATTGTGCTGATTTTCTTTTATACAAAAATCTTTTTCTGATCCTTAGAGTTACACAAGACAGTATACAAAGTGAGGAAAAATGGGAATTGTATAGGGATGAAATACCTCCTTCTGTCCAGTATAGGTATATTGCAAGTCTCTGAGGAGTGACATGGCCACATAAAGGCTTGAGGCTGCAGGCTGAGTGCCTTTATAAGGGCATGGAACTCTGAGATGACTTGCAATATCCTTACTTATTAGATATAGGGTATTTTATCTCGAATAAATATGTGGGCCTTTCGATTTTTTAAATTTTACTTTTGCCTTCAATGTCCTAAGGTTCTTGACCATTTTTGAGGGAAAAAGGGTTTGTTCATTTTAATGCACCCACTTCCTTTTCCTCTAGACATCATTTCAGTGTGGCACTGCTGTTCTGTTTATTTTATTTGCAGGGACCTCTGTGGTCCTACCTATCTCTACTGCACTACCAGCAACCGATATTTCTTTTTTTAATGGCGCCAGCATCACTTTGATGTTTTTGGATCTCTTGTGCTCTGTGTACATGGCAGATGAGCCAAGGGACGCCTGTGGGTGGGATCCTTAGCATTTGGCTTTCTGTTCCCAGAAGCGTTTATACGGTGTTTTGCAAAGTGCAGATGGAGCAATGAGACAATGCTTGAGTTACCTCACTTCAGTTCGTTATGCTGAGCGCAGACAGTCTTTCTGTATGTCAGCTGGCTGGTGCCCTAACCAAACATCCATAATAAATTATTACAAGGGGTTAGGGCCACAATTTTCTTAATAATGTGCTGTAATGATGTCAGTAGATGCCATTAATATGAACGAAACCAGAATGCATTATAGGGAGATTAAAGACTCTCGCATATTTTTCGTGTTCTACCGTTACTAAGATTTCACATTCTATTCCAGAAAGTATCATCATTGTTATAAAGTTTTGATTCAAAACAGTACCCTAAGCTGTCCTTGGACCATTTTCCATTATCACTATTTCTTGGTCTGAGGAAGCCAAATGCATTATGTGAATAATACACAAAGTGGGCTGCTGGCAGCCAATTCACTATTAATTGCTCTGGGTCAGTCCCTCCAGACAATTGCTTCATTAGAGTGCCTGTTAGATTTGGACCAGGCAACACATGAATACTGTGAGGGATTTATTCCATTTTCATTCTGCATTTGTAATTAGGGGCAAAACAGTTTTTTCTCTGGTATCGAACATTCAAAACCACTGGGTTTTTTTAAATAGAGGATGAGAGAAACAATGGCATGCAGCATAATTTCTGTGAATTTTTGTTAGCAATCTGTGTTGGTAACTTGCCTGCTTGGAATGAACAGAGTTGCTTTTTGTCGAACCTAAACAGGGCTGTTGCTCTCCGTGGTGCTGAAACACAACCTTACATTTGAGGCTGCTCTATGAGGCGCTCTCCCTGGAGAGTTATGTTGCCAGGTGACATGCTCTTATTTTCCCATGTGGTATTACCATCCACTGAAAGCTTTTCCTTTCAAGGGGCAGGAGAGAGTTCTTTGGGTGTATAGCAAGATCATACAATCAATGGAAAAGACATTTCCCCTGCAGCTTAACGGCAAAAACATTAATTTTGCCACTGAAGTCAAAGATACGTCTGAGGTGGAGATATGCTACCTTACTTCAGGAAGATGAGTAGGAGTGAGGTAGGGGTGTCAAGGGTGAGCTACGACACAGCCCTCAGCAAAGCATGAGGTAAACATGATTTTACACACTCTGCTGGATAACAAAATATGCTCACTAGTAGGCAGTTCAACTTGTCATTTGTTCTACCGGTCCACAAGCGGATGACTCATGATTGGCAGAGCCACAGAAGAGACTATCCCATCTCTAGGGGATATCATGGACTCAAGGTATTAATAGTAGAGCTGAGGATACTCCTTTGTGCCAAACTTTAAGATGAAAACAATCAGAAAAGAAGCTATATTAACTTATTAGAAATTAGCTGCAAAATAGTTTGGGCGTTACAGAAAACAATATTTACTTTTAGAGTCAATCAATCAGTAATCTTACAAAGCAAGACTACTCACCTGTGAGGGTCTCAAGGGGCTGAGTGTGGGTTGGGGAGGGGGGGGGGTCTGCGGTTCAGTCAAAGAGCCAGGTCTTGTGGTCCTTCGTGAATTGTAGCAGCTTTGGTGATTGCCTAAGGTGCAGAGGCATAGAGTTCCAGGTCTTCACAGGGAGTTATAGCTATCTTATGCAGCCACTTCTGTTGAAATGTGCTAGTTGTACTTCATTGCTTGAAGTGGTGTGATAAAATCTTTTGCATCACTATTTAGGAAAACATTGTACATCTATGGATTGTGTCTGTGCATGTACTTGTTTATGCACACTGCATTTCCCTGTGGGGGGTTATGTTTCTGTGTACACAATATATTCTTGAAAATACTGTTGAACATTCATTTGCTTTAATGCTGTCAGATTGGAAGAAGCAATGGGTACAAATAACATTTTTCAATAGCAATATGTAAAGAAATAATTTGCAAAATAATTTGAAATTGCAAAGCAGGGTCTGTGCTCCTGGTGTAGGCAGGGGCAGTGCACCATATTATTAGGGGTGGGCGGTAAATTCCGTTCCGCTCGCGGAATTTGCGGAATCTTGGTAATTCCGTGTTCCGCGGAGAATGCGGAATTACCGAAAAGGCGCAGCGGAATTTTTTCCTTGTCACGCTTTAAAAATGCGTGTTTGCGCGCGCGGTAGTGACTTACTGGGATCCCTGCGTTCGCCGATGAGTTTTCCTATCCGTTTGCGTGCACCGCGAAAGTGTGCGATCGCGAACACGTCATTCGGACGCCCCACCGGACATCCGCGTTCGCGAACAGGAAACACGCATCGCGAGCGGGCGGGACAAGTGAAACAAGATGGCCACGCCATTTGGCGACCGGATGGGTAAGTTCGCGAGATATTTCCACCCGAGCACGCAAACAGCGTCCCCGAACACAAAAAACCCATCGCGAACGGGCGGACCAAGCATTTCCGCATGCTCGCGGAACTTTGCGAAGCTTCGCGGAGATTTTTACCGTTTCGCGGAACTTTGCGGAACGCGACTCCGCAAATTCCGCCCACCCCTGATATTATCATGAATGTGCTGTTCCCAGAGCATTCAATGAAAGATGCAGAGGCTGCTTACAAGCAGCTCTATATTTCCCAGTGCATGTGGGAGCTGCCTGCACTTTAAAGAGGGGACAAAGAACGCCCTGCAAGAGAGTTCAGGGAATGACTTCACCAGGCTGCAAGGGAATGTCTTGGGGGGTCCAAGGGGTCCCCTTTCCCCTTCAGATGGATCTTCCCTAAGACAGCACACACAAAAATGCACACCCTTTTTGATTTGCACTGTTAGTGCACTTCCAAAGGGCCTTTTTACCTCAAAATCAGCATCTGTAATAAAGCAAGATTGCAGAGGCAAAGTGATTTTCTCTTTTGCATGAGACCATGACCCCTTTCAAATGAGAGAATGCCCTCTCAAGTTTGCTCTGTCACAACATGTGTGCCAGACCTATCTGTATTACAAAAGGGGCTGCACAGGTGTCTGCGACTTCTTTTGTAATACCAAAGTGCCCCGGTGGTGCACAAAGGGGGATCAGAAGCCCATTGAGGCCCTGGGGCACAATGCATAATACAGTCTCAAACTGTCTATGTGACATATTTGAAAGCAGTAAAATACAATGTATCCAGGTCATTTACAAGGCATGCAAAATCACACGTGCACACACACACACACAGACACAGTCTCAAATATGAACACAAAAACATATAGAATGACACACAGATCCACTGACACAAAAATATACTCTCAAACAGGAATCACGCTTACTGAACCAGAGACATACTAGCATCAACACATAGACACACTCCTACTGAAAGTTATTAGCAATCTCACAGTGAAACATGACAGAAAAGACAGAGATACACACACTCAAACAAACAAATCTATATTTTTATTTTGAATGCAAATGTTCTTCACAAAGGTAAGTTTGGCCAAAATGTGCAGCTCGATTTTTGCCACTTGCCATAACAAATAAATTCACCCAAAAAAGGTAAAGAAGAGGTGAAGAAGTGAGGTTCCCTCTTTTAGTGAATATGGTGAAGGAACACTATTATATATATTTTTTGGCTGCTTGACAAGAAGCTCTTATCTTGGCAGGAAACCATTCACCAAGGTAAATATATAGTCACTGCATGCCACCAAGGAACCTCTGCACTCACGGGTGGGTGCTGTGACCACATGAGGTATATTTCACTGCTTCACTCTCGAAAGAATGGTCAGCACTCACAGGGAAAGGAACAAAATCTTATTTAATCAGCACGAGTAGATGGACAGATGAGTTTTGGCAAGCACATTTGTCAATGCTAATGTACAACACATCGTGAGACTCAATATAAACACATTTCATTGAATGATTGTCATAATGCAAAAATAAAGAGAGGACATGATTCTAAATTTAACAAAATTGTATCACCTATAGTCGCCATATTGTGAGGGTATGGCATAATGCATCATTATTAATTATAAGATGCTAAAAGTGATTCACCATAAAAATGTCTGGTGCAAATCCCAGTAGATGAGGCAATGTTTAACTTAATTAGTGATATCAAAAAGATGAGAGTACAATCTAATTACATTAACACATACTATAAACATAAGTTAATCTTATAACACACAGTGATATATAGTGATAAAATGAAACATACTTTCCTCCACATCAATCAATTATCATACATTTGGGAGACCCCATAAACCACAGTATAGCCCTATGTTGGAGGCTGCCACTTTGAAACAGTATATACAAGTGCTGTGTGCAATATGAATTTTTACATTTTATACAATAAAATTATCAGTTCTTTAACACCAACAGCCATAGAACATCACATCTGAGTGTGATTACATTCTTCATGGGCATACTTAATTCAACACGATTATCCAAGAACATTATTCACTTATGTGGTGTTGTGAAATGACCATGCCTGTGTGTCTCAAGTACCTCAGTAATTAACCAGTGATGCAGCCCTGAATGGACATGACTACTGTGCCTGAGGATACAGTGGTAGAAAGGGTTCTTCCGGGTTGGATTTATCAATCAATCAATCAATCATATCATTTGTAAAGCGCACTACTCACCCATGAGGGTCTCAAGGCGCTGGGGTGGGGAATGCTGCTACTGCTCGAAAAGCCAGGTCTTGAGGAGTTTTCTGAAGGTCAGCAGGTCTTGGGTCTGCCGTAGGTGGATGGGGAGGGTGTTCCAGGTCTTGGCAGCGAGGTGGGAGAACGATCTGCCACCGGAGGTCGCTCTTCGGAAGCGGGGGACAGTGGCGAGGGCGAGGTCGGCGGAGCGGAGCTGGCGGGTGGGGGTGTAGAAACTGAGTCGTCTGTTGAGGTACGTTGGTCCGGTGTTGTGGAGTGCCTTGTGTGCGTGGGTGAGGAGTTTGAAGGTTATCCTCTTGTTGACCGGGAGCCAGTGCAGGTCTCTCAGGTGGGGTGTGATGTGGCTGCGGCGAGGGATGTCGAGGATCAGGCGTGCAGAGGCGTTCTGGATGCGTTGGAGCCGTCTCAGGAGTTTGGCCGAGGCTCCTGCGTAGAGGGCGTTTCCGTAGTCCAACCTGCTGCTGACGAGGGCCTGGGTGACCGTTCTTCTTGTTTCAGTGGGGATCCACTGTAGATCCTGCGGAGCATGCGGAGGGTGTTGAAGCAGGCGGAGGAGACGGCGTTGACCTGTTTAGTCATGGAGAGGGTGGAGTCGAGGATGACCCCTAGGTTGCGTGCGTGGTCGGTGGGTGTTGGGGCGGTTCCCAGTGCGGTCGGCCACCAGGAGTCGTCCCAGGCCGAAGGGGTGGATCCGAGGATGAGGACCTCCGTCTTGTCCGAGTTCAGCTTCAGTCGGCTGTTCCTCATCCATTCAGCGACGGCCTTCATTCCTTCATGAAGGTTGGTTTTGGCGGTGTGGGGGTCCTTGGTGAGGAGAGGATCAGCTGGGTGTCATCGGCATAGGAGATGATGTTGAGGTCGTGCCGACGGGCGACGTGGGCGAGCGGTGCCATGTAGATGTTAAACAGAGTTGGGCTGAGGGAAGAGCCCTGGGGTACGCCGCAGATGATCTCGGTGGCTTCGGAGCAGAAGGGGGGAAGGCGGACGCTCTGTTTTCTGCCGGAGAGGAAGGAGGTGGTCCAGTCCAGGGCCTTCTCTTGGATCCCGGCGTTGTGGAGGCGTGTTCGTAGCGTGTGGTGGCAGACCGTGTCGAAGGCGGCTGACAGGTCCAGGAGGATGAGGGCCGCCGTTTCTCTGTTGTCCAGCAGGGACTTGATGTCATCGGTGGCGGCGATGAGGGCAGTCTCGATACTGTGGTTGCTGCGGAACCCGGACTGGGAAGGGTCCAGGATGTTGTTCTCCTCGAGGTAGCGGGTCAGTTGTTTGTTGACGGTCTTCTCGATGACCTTTGCCGGGAACGGGAGCAGGGAGATGGGCCGGAAGTTCTTGAGGTCCTTGGGGTCCGCCTTGGGTTTCTTGAGTAAGGCGTTGATCTCGGCGTGCTTCCAGCTCTCCGGGAAGGTTGCTGTCTCGAAGGAGGTGTTGATGACTTTCCGGAGATGGGGTGCGATGGCAGTGCTGGCTTTGTTGAAGATGTGGTGTGGGCATGGGTCTGACGGAGATCCGGAGTGGATGGTGTTCATGATCTTGATGGTGTCGTCGTCGTTGATGTTGGTCCAGGAGAGCAGGCGGTTGGTGCGGATGGTGGTCGTGGGGGCGGAGGTCTCAGTGGTTGTCGGGGAGGTCGTGGCGTTGAAGCTGTCGTGGATGTCTGCGATCTTGCGGTGGAAGAAGGTGGCCAGCGAGTCGCACAGGTCTTGCGAGGGTGGGACGTCGTTGGTGTTGGAGCTGGGGTTGGAGAGTTCCTTCATGATGTTGAAGAGCTCTTTGCTGTTGTGCGCGTTGTTGTCTAGGCGGTCTTTGAACGAGGCCCTTTTGGCGGATCTGATGAGGTGATGGTGTCTGCGGGTGGCGTTCTTGTGGGCTGCGTGGCTGTCCGGTGTTCGTTCACGGAGGCAGATCTTCTCCAGCTTTCGGCAGGTTTGCTTGGAGGCCCGGAGGTCTTCAGTGAACCAGCTGGCTTTCTTGTTGGTGTGACTGTTGGAGGGTTTCTTGATCGGGGCGAGGGTGTTGGCGCAGTCGTTGATCCACTGTCTGAGGTTGCGGGTGGCGGTGTCGGGGTCGGTGGGGTCGGCGGGTGGGCTCTGGGCGAGGGTGGTCGTTAGCTGGTCTGAGGTGACTTTGCTCCAGCAGCGGCGGGGAATCTGTTGGGTGTGGTGGTGCGTGGTGGGTTTCTTGAAGGTGAAGTGGATGCAGCGATGGTCGGTCCAGTGGAGTTCGGTGGTGTGGTTGAAGGAGACGTGGGGGCTTGCGGAGAAGATGGGGTCAAGCGTGTGACCGGCGGAGTGGGTGGGTGTTGTGACGAGTTGTCTGAGTCCAAGGTTGGCTAGGTTGTCGATCAGGGTGGTGGAGTTGGTGTCGTTGTTGTTCTCGAGGTGGAAGTTCAGGTCCCCGAGGAGGATGTAGTCCGTGGAGGCGAGGGCGTGTGTGCTGACGAAGTCGGCGATGGAGTCGCTGAACTGTGGTCGGGGTCCGAGAGGGACAGAGAAACTGCTGCAAAAGTGGGTAGGCTTACCTTTTGGACCTTTTTGCCTATTGGCTAGGGACAGGCCAGGAGTCACCCTCACCCACAAACTGGTGCCAGGCATAAATGTAGCACCCCTGGGTGCCCTCTTCTGAACACTACAGGACCTTAGAAAGACATAAGAAGGACTGCCCCTACCGGTGTGACTTGTGCAATGAAACCTGTGGGCTGGACCTACTGCCACCTGGAACCAGGACAAAAGATTGGACTCCAATGTCAGTTGGCTAACCTCCTGATAATCTATAGGGACACAAAAGATGCAAGAAGCCCAGTTTCCTGAAGCGATCCCTAGATTCATTTGAATTGAGTCCTATATGTCTCTCCAGAAATGGAAAAGCATCATCCGTTCCCAAACTATGTGTAGCATGTCACAGTTTGGTGCATGGCACCTCCAACAGCTAGATTCCTGCACCACGCATGTCCTAACAAGTTTGGCTGGGTACCAGTGTCATTGGAGCAAACTTTTACAATAACTAACTGGAGGTCTCGCTTTCATCAATGTCTTATCATATTTTCCCGATGTTGCGTAGGCTGTCTTCATCCGAAATGTCCACCCCAAACCATGTGGGCCACCAAACATGGAGAGAGGCCCCAAGTTGTTTCAAGAAAAGGTTGTTGATCAAGGTCAAGTACAACCCCGGCAAAGTACCCTTGAGGTTCTTCTACTGTGGGGGGTCACTGGAAGATAGTGTCTATTTCAAGTGTATGTATCTTTTATTTTTCCATATAGGAGCATGGGAATGAATCCAAGCCAATGTTCTTCTTATGAAGCGTGCTCCAAGCCATACATGTTGTGTGACTTTCAAAATGTGGCTGGTGGTTTGACATTTAGGTGAGAGATCAGTGCAGAGTAATGCCCAGTAAGAGAAAGAGCTGAGGAGATGGCATTGTATGCATCGCCACATTGGAACCTCCCTACTTGCTTTCAACATATACACTTTCTGTGTCAGCTGTGAGGCCAGCCTAAGTATGGAGAAGCCGAAGTCCTCCTGCAGGTGTCGTAGCACAGACTTTGAGATTGGATTAGGGGTAGGTGTAACTGGCATAATTCTTTCTAGCGTAATTACTCATAATTACCACAAAATTACTCGTAATTATGCATAATTTCATGAGAAGCATAATCCAGCATTCAGGAAAATTGTTTTAGAGCAAAATGCATCCTCTCTTCCAAAAAGTGCCCCGGGATGCAATTTTGCTCCAAGAAAATAGCACAAAATGCTACAGCACATAAACAGCAGTGGCAAGCAGTCATTCACCCGCTCATAGTTTGTTTTTCCTGTGTTCCTGCTGTAGGGTTTTTGCCCCAAATTACTCTTAATTATTCAAGCTGGTGTAATCGTGTAGTTCCTGTAATTTCACATTACAAGAGTAATGTGTAATTACTGACATTATTCTGATTACTCTGACGTAATTAAATTTCACCAAGACGTAATTTGGAATGGATGCTTTGACTCATAATCTGCCATCCCTAAATGAATTTCCTAATAACCCAATCAAACTCGCAAAGAGTAGTGACTGGGACAATTAGAAGAAGCATACCAAAAATGTATGTGAATCTGGGTATAATATCCATTTTCACTATCTGAATTTTTTGCTTCATAGACAATTGTAACATAGACCAGGTAGTAAATTTATTTTTAATTTTGTCTAATATGGACGTCACCTTATCCTTAATCATGTTGGTAAGGGTCATATTTAGAAAGACGCCGAGGTACTTAAGGGAGGACTGACACCATTTTAATTAATGGCAAGTTTCCAAGGGGGGCACTAGTTGCATTGGATGTCTTCGGCAGCTCTTCGCACTTTGACTAATTAATTTTATAGCTGAGAATGGTGAAAATGAGTCAATCACACACATGAGGGCTGGTATTGATGCATTAGGGATCCAAAGGGTGACTAATATATGGTACTCATAGTACATTGCCTTATGCACATATAAAGTAGTATCTATATCTTGGATGTTGTGGTCTTCGCAAATAGCTAAAATAGCTGTAGTGAGAGGTTTGATCATGAGTAGAAACAGCAAGGGAGAGCGGGCTCAGCCCTGCCTCATGCTGTGTTTGATTGCAAAGTATGGAGATTGAAAGCCACCACAGGTTATACAAAGGCCGTTAGTTTGGTGTACAGCTATCCCATTTTATCAATGAAGGATTTGCCCAGACCCATCATCTCCAATTTCTACACATTTTTGCGCCGACTTTTCGAAATGTTGCGTTCTAACAGAACGCATTAAAACACTAGGCCACTTAATTAACTGCACAATTTCATCCTTAAACGTTAATAAGCACCATATTTATAAGACATTCTCATTAGTGCAACTTGTTTATATGTATTAGTATTGCTTTGTATGTATGTTTTCTTCATCTTGCATTTTAAAGCATGCTTTTACGATGCTTCTTCTACACTTAACTCAGTTTCATGTGTCACTGTGTCTAACATGTGCACAGTGCACTTTCAGCTTTCAAGTCTTTAATCAGTAAATGTGTTGTGTATTATGATTTTTAAAATCATGGTTCATCAAACCTGTGCAATGAGGCCCACGGAGTTCAATGTAGAATCAAATTAAAAAAATTATGTAATGTAGTTGTCCTAGTCCTCTTTCACTTTCTTCAGAAGCGATCGTTTGATTTGTCTTATAGCTAATTGATCTTAGTATTTTAGTTTTGTTATTCTTTTCATTAAATATATCTTTTACTTTCTCTTCTGTGCCAATCTGAATGAACTATCTGTACCTGCCATCCCTTCACATGTCACATGTGCTGCAGTAAATATACGCAGAATCCCGATTCCTGCCATGTCTTTTGATTCTGAAACAGCATTTGTTGTACATACACTCACTTGACCAAACTGTTCTTTAAAAGTAATTCCTGGTGATTGTGCAATACTCTCAGAAGATTCCAATCACATGTATGGCAGAGCTGCAGGGATCTCCATCAACCCATGCTTTGTTGAGTTGGCCTCACTTTCATCTGACAGCTAGCCTCATTGGAAAAGACCAATGACAGGAGTCAAACTATGTTTTGGATAGTGGCCAGCTAGGAAAAGACCCCATCATTAGGTCAGCTTGCCCCCTTATTGCCTCGTTCAAAATGTCATGAATGCCTACTTTGCTCTCTCGTGTCAAGGGGGAAATATTGGTAGTCTCGACTCAGAAATAACCAATGAATCACACAAGCTAATACCACATTCTTCCCCCACATACATTTGAAATAAAAGATTATTGGTGTCATCTTTCAGGAGATAATGTCATAGTATTGCTGAGATGGTTTGAGTTTCTTCCTGAGGTCATATCTGATGCAGTTTCTCTCACAAGTGCTCCCTTTGGCTCCTATGACAGCGGGTTCACTTTGCTAAACTGGCTGGATCCAACCGTGTGTTGATTGCATTTCCTGTTTCCTGATCTCCTGGCATCAATGAGTAGGCTTCTTTTTCTTCATCTGACTCCAATACTTCTTCCTCTTTGGGTTCTTGGTCCAACTGTCCTCTTGTGTCCACGGCAATTGTCTGGAAGAACAAAACATTTTGGGTTGTTGTGCTTGCTCCTTGAGTCATCACCTGAGTATCTCATACTGACAGTAAGGTCCATGGACAATTCCAAAAGACAGTTTGAACTTACTGCTTTGACACTGGCTCCTAAGAATCAGCTGGACCCGGGATATAGTTGTGAAACTATTACTTGCTTTCTATGGGTGCATTGTTAATTCCTGCAGAGTCAGTGTCAAACACTTCTTCTTGGACTGGCACTACGGGAACCCACAAAGAGTGATTCAGAATGGCAAAAAGTACGATGAGCACATTCCAGGTGCCACTGTGTTTGTGTGAGGTATTTGGCAGTAGACTCAGAGCAACACATAGATGGCTCCTTTGATGATCTCCTTTCTTGCTTGGGCAAGGTAAATTGACTATGCGAAAGTCCACATAAACCTTTCTACTTCCCCATTGGCTTGGGGCCATATGGAGGTGATTCTTTGATGTCTTGTCCCTAAGGAATCTAGGTACTCTGCCATCTCATTATTTGGAACAAGTTGCCTAGCCAGCTCCGTGCAGAAAGCCGCCTTCTCCCTTTCAGGAAAAAACTGAAAACCATTCTCTTCACTGAAGCCTGGGCCTAACTGTTTTCCACTTGCTCTGGACTGACGCCACTCTTCTGCAGCGCTTAGAGACCTTCTGGTATTAAGCGCCCTATAAATTCAAATTAACATAACATAACATTATCCTGAAATTGTCGGTACGTGGTTCTTGAGGAAGACCATGCATAGCTAGAATTTTGTTGCGTTTCAGGAGAACCTTCTCAGTTGCAGTGGAGTACAGCATGTCCACCTTTGGATATTTGTAGTGGTTGTCTGAAACCACTTGTCAAGTGCAGATCGGCAGCCTCTCAGGATCGGTTCGTTGCTCAGAGTGGGTCCACTTCTTGACACCCACAATTCCGAATGCTACTACAGCACGGAAGATTGAGGTGATCAAGTGAGTGAAGGGAACAAAGGGAACAGCGGGGAAGGAGACCTGGGAAGCAAAAAGAAATATTAGACATCAATCTGTATGTGAATTAGACACCTTATATCAAGGCAATAGATAACTATTCTCTCAACTACCTGTAAAGAAAAATAACAACTGATCCTGATGTTTTCAAGAAGATCGATTGGCATTCATTGTGTCATCTTCTTAACATCTTTATTGCGTCCACAAAATATAAATGTATATATTCTAGCCATAGGTGCTATGTTTGCTATATGGCTAACTTCACATGGGAATGGAAGAACTTCAACCTCTCTAGGAACCCCTATTAAGATATGAGTAAGAAAACAAAAACATATGATAAGCATGTCTTCTCTGATTAGGTTGTTCTTTCTTTTCATAGCACCTTTTATTTGCATAGCCTCTGAGTATTTTGTATAGTAAATTCATTTGTTTTCTTGCTTCTTATTATACTTGTTAGGTTTCTTGTAGATATAAATATATTGCGAAAATATTATCAAATCCTTTACAGGCTTCATACCACCTGAAACTCTTTTCAAATACCAGAATGAAGGAGAAAAAGGAAAAGTCGTTCTGAGTACTCCAACGTGCAATACCTAACAGGTAAACATGTGTCTCAGGAGTTATTACCATTCAACAACTCCCACGAACTGACCTTGCACATATAACAGAAATGTCCAGAAACCTCCAAATAGTAAAACATAGAAGCGGAAGGCAAAGCGGTGTCACTGACACCCTTACCGCACAAGTTTTACTGCAGCCTGAAAGCATTCTTCCACGGGGGTCAAAACGCACTGAATAATCTGCGGCGTTCCCGCAGATCTCTTCAGCTGAAATAGCCCCTGGGTCACAGATGCGTCATCACCAGACGAAGCAACAGCATTTTGCAAGGTTGTCTGGAAAATATGGTCTCCCCCAGACGCTGTGATGCCATCTTCGTTCTCGGCTCCTGCCGACCACCACCCACGCAGTGTGGAGTACACCGCACGTGCACCTCGCCCAACTCTCGTTGTGCATCATGCAAGGGGCTGCAGGCGTGGCAGCGTTCATCAAGGTACGTGTTGTGACACCACTAGCATATTTCAGCTGTATGAAATTAACCAAAGTTTGCACTAGCCTGAATCCATAGGTGATAGGGGGCTTTTCCATAGTGATCAGAGTGGGTGGTTTGTGAGGGTTAGATGTCTGACACTGAAGACACTCTTTTACTAGATCTTCCACTATTTGGTCCAGGTCTTTCAACCATATTTCAAGTACTGCAGTGACTTTATTTATGCAATTCCTTGATGCCCCACATGCTCTAAGTGCACCGCCTGGTCACTGAGGGCATAGGAAATTACCAACCATTTCCTCCTCAGAATAAATGCCTGGAGTGTCAGGGCTAGGTTTTGCTTAACATGGAGGAGTGATCTGAGTCATGATTGTGCTTCGGAGGTACGTATCAACATGGTCTCTTGAATGGCCCTCGATTAATTGAGCTGGAAGGCAGCTACAATTAGATGTTGGCATTGGTGACTATTGTGTTGTCCACCTGGGACATGGGCTTTGCTAGGGATTGCTCACCGAGCAATCGAGCATACTCCTCCCAATACAGTGCATCTTTCTTTTTTTGAGGTGTTGCCCTAGTTGGGTGTTGATAATGGAAATCAGCTGGGTTTTTAGAGCCAGGTTATTACACTATGGGTAATGAATATTCATTCATACTCACTTTTCTAGCTTCAGTGGAGGATTAGAGGCTCCTGAGTAACAGCATTACAGGCTTGTGGTCTATAATTACTTGAAAAGGGTGCTCAAATAAATACAGATGGAGGTGGTGTCACCCACAATGTACCACTATGGCTTGTTTCTCGATATGGGAGTAACTGTGCTCCATGGGAGTCAATGTTTTACCCACATCGTCTATTGGGGCGCACTCTAAACAAGGTTGTAGCTGTGAGAGGACAGCACCAAGCCCATTGGGGTTGGCTTTGACAGCAAAATCAGTGTCATTTGCTGGGTCAAAGTATTTTAAGCTTCTGACTTCTGACAGTGTCTCCTTGATGGCTTGTGGGCGAGTTGTTACTCACGCCCTGACTGCCATGGGTTGTTGTCTTGGTGAGATCTCTGAGAGGACTGGTGATGGTCATGAGGTAGACTATGAGCCTGCCACAGCAGTTCTCTATACTCAAGAAACTCCACACTTCATTTACTGACTCTGGAGCGGGTGCAGCCTTTATGTTGTCTACTTGGCTGGGTCAGACCAACTGATGAAAACATTTTAGTTAAAGAAGCTGAATCTTGTCTGACAAATTCACATTTTTTACTGTTCAGTGTGACTCACTTTTGACTGATCCGGTGGAGGAGGCCTCTTAGGTGGCACTGATGTTCTTCAACCAAGGAAGCATGAAACACGATGCTATCACTGACGTTGATGACACCTTCCAACCCAGTAAGCACATCCAGTATAGTATTCTGAAATACTTCAGCGGCACTAGATATGCCAAACTTTAGTCTCTTGCAGCAATACAGCCCAAGGTGGGATGAGAATGTTGTTATGTATCTTGACGAAGTATCCACCAGCAGTTGATTTTAATCTGACTGAAGGTCTACTCTGGTGAAACAGCATGACCTGCTGACTTTGGTCATCAGACCATTCATAGTGGGGGATGGCACCATCTGCCAGTCGCATGTCAACAGATATCCATACCACATGTGGCTGTTGCAGCTTCCAGATGATGACAATCTGTGAGACCCAGGGAAAGGGGCCTTTAGCTCTTACTATGATGTCTGCCTTCTCTAACTTTCTCAGTTCATCCTTCACTGTGGTTCTTAAATGGAAGGCTACCTCCTTGTGGTATGGAGGTACTGGTTGCAAGGAGGTGCTGATGTGCAGTTTGCCTACTTTGTGTTTTGTTTTTTTGAATGAAAAGTGGCAGCGGAATCTACTCAAGATTTGAATACTCGCTTAATAAGAAGATGAATTGAAAACAATATTTTAATATTAAA
Organism: Calotriton arnoldi; assembly: GCA_963921515.1. NCBI lineage: Eukaryota > Metazoa > Chordata > Amphibia > Caudata > Salamandridae > Calotriton > Calotriton arnoldi. The sequence continues at coordinate 149,733 of CAWUFW010009402.1, read as the reverse complement.
AATGCAGCTCACACAATATTGGGCCTGATTCACAGAACAACTTACGTCAAAAACGTAAAGTTAGTAATTTTTGGTATTCACAGAATTCTCTTACTCATTTTGGTATTCACAGAATGCACTTACTCATTTTGGTATTCACAGAATGCACTTACTCATACTAACTTTATGTCCGCACTCGGGCCGGAGATTCCGGCCCTTTGGTGGAGATTCCGGCCCGGAGGTGGAGATTCCGGCCCTTAGGTGGAGATTCCGGCCCTTTGGTGGAGATTCCGGCCCGATGGTGGAGATTCCGGCCGGTTATGGAGATTCCGGCCGGTGGCGGACATTCCCCCACCGGCCGGAATCTCCACAACCGGCCGGAATCTCCACCATCGGGCCGGAATCTCCACCAAAGGGCCGGAATCTCCACCAAAAGGCCGGAATCTCCGGCCCGAGTGCGGACATAAAGTTAGTTTGAGTAAGTGCATTCTGTGAATACCAAAATGAGTAAGTGCATTCTGTGAATACCAAAATGAGTAAGTGTATTCTGTAAATACCAAAAGTACTAACTTTACGTTTTTGACGTAAGTTAGTTCTGTGAATCAGGCCTAATGTACAAATATGACAGTAAGGTGTTGAAAATGTGAAGTGAGGTAAATTGTTCTCAGTGCTGAGGCACAAGTGATACAGATGTGTAATAAGTCAATGGTTGTATCACAATGTATAAATACAGCCCATCTATTGCAATGTAATCTCACATGAATGAGTCTGTAATGTTTGTTGATGGCATCTTGATGCTCTAAGGATGTCCGATCATCATCAGGACAAGGTTCACTGTGAGCCTGAGTGGATAATTGTGCTCAAGGGCAACAATTCTTGTTATAGGAGGATTCATATCTCAACACAGGTTGAGTGAGGACGCTGTCAGCGAGAGCTACGATTAAACTATTATTATGACAACCACTTCTCCAAAGACCTGTGGAAAGTGGAAATATGTGACTAAGAGACTAAATAGGTTTGAGATGAGTATCTTTCCATTAGTGATATTATATATTATGCAATGTATGTTTGTATGGACGGAATCAGGTTTTTTGTGTGGTTATCTAATGCAAAACAAGGTCCAATCAAATGCTTTCAGTGAAAGGACTGTAGCTTTTAGCTGGGAGGACCTTTATGTGCCCCCAAATATTGTCAGGTCCAAACATCAACTATATGTGAGCAAAGGGCTTATTCCTAAAACAAAAAAGGTTCAGCCTTGTTGCATTCCAATTTCAGGTGTCACTGCTAGTTCTCTCAAGGGTGACCATTGGTGTTATCATTCAGTGCTGAGGCAGAATCAGCAGCAGAAATATTAGTAGTAGAGGAGGGAATTTCCCATCTACAAGGAAACCACCCCAATGCAATATCTTACCAAAGGTGGCACACACCACCATGGCATGCAGTACACTATCCTTGATGGCTCTGATTGGATGACTTTGCATTGCTAAATCTGTGAGATGCTTTCTCTGACAGGTGCTTCATTCACCACTTTCAGTGCAGCTACTGCTCTTACCAGTAGTGGTGTTGAAAACCCCAGAGTCTAGCAGCTAAACAGGGGGTGCCATTTGGCTCAACAGGTTGCTAAGCAGATCACAGTAATATATTGAAAGCTCACAAAAACTAGTTTTAGGGAATACCATGGCAGAGCTGAGGGTTCTGGGATGGAGGATGACAAGAAAAGTGGCAGAGAAAGAAACAATGAAATGAACAAAAAAGGAAAAAAGAGAAGCAAATACAAAGAGTGGGTGGGAGAGAGAACAATATAAGTACAGGTAACAGGGAGGAGACAGGTGGAAAGGAATCATGAATGGTGAAAGAAAGGACAGAATAAAAGAATGAAAAGTAAAAGGAACGAAAGATGGGTAATTGGATGGAAGGGAGACAAAAAAAGAAGAGTAAAAGAATTGATCAATAGGTGATAGGATGAGGGGTGAAAGGATTGATGGGAGAAAGGTGAAAGGATAGATTAAAGGATAGATAGATAGATAGATAGATAGATAGGTGAAATGATGAATGGAACTGATGATAGGATTGATGAAGAAATGAAAGTGTTTATGGGTAGATGGAAGGATACATGATAGACCGGTGAAATGGCATACTGGTGAAAGGATGAATAAATGGAAGTGTGTAAGGATGAATAGGTAAATAGATTAAAAATGGAAAAGTGGATGGACTGGTGCATGGGTAGATAAAAAGGACGTATGATAAATGTTTAGATGGGTGTATAAAAGGTTGAAGGGGTATATGGATGGATGACTGGATGAATGGATGGATGCATGAAAGGATGGAAGGAAAGATAGGTGGGTGGTTGTGTGAAAGGATGATAAATGGGAAAGGATGGATGAAGAGGTGGATAGATGGATGGATGGATGGGTGGGTGGGTGGATGGGTGGGTGGGTGGGTGGGTGGGTGGATGAATGAATGGATGGATGGATGGATGTATGGATGGATGAACGGATGGATGGATGGTAGATAACAGAAGGGTAAAGTGAGCTCTTCTAGGGAGGGTTGGGATTATCTCATGCCATTGTCATTTGAGGTAGGGTTCAAGGGGGGATTGTTTTAATGTTCCATCATGTTGATGGAGCCATCTGTCAAACTTTCAATGCATTTACATGAATCACTGTGACGGCCATTCCTGTAAATGCAAGAGATGTCTGGTGAGCATATTGATATCTCTATTTTTGGCAGGTGAACTCTGCCATGGCAATGGTACTTAATCCATCCACCAAAGTACAAATCAGACCCATAATCTGCAGATCAAATAGAAACCTTGGAACAACAGATTATATAAGAATGTGTGATGAATACAATCTAATGCCTTAAAGAATAAAAAGCCCCAAACCACAATTGCTTTACCCCACTCTTTTCTAAAACTTTCTAGCCACAACTTTTAGATCTTCCAACTGGATTGCTCAATTCCTTTGTTATGTCATGTTAAATTAACTTATAAAGCACATGGCTACCTGAAAGGTTTCCCAGTGCTAGCCTCCTCATCAGCACAGAACAAACAAGCCAGACCTTACTAATTAAAGGGAAGATGAGTAAAGCCATGTTTTAAGCTGCTTCCAAAAAACTGTATGTGATTTGCAGTCTCTCAACGTGTGTGGCAGATTGTTCCAGAGCTTAGGGCCAAGGTATGTGAATGATCGGCCACCTTGACAAGACTTTCTGATCCTAGGGACAATTGCCAGATCCTGCTGGCTTGATCGAAGTGAACGACTTGGACAATACCCAGCTGCCAACAATCTCAAATATACAGGCCCAGAATTAGCGAAGCAATGGTGCATGTAACAAAGAGTCTTAAAGTGTACTTGACGCACAATAGGTAGCCAATGTAAGGTGTGTAGCAGGCTAGCCGAGGAGGTGGAACTAGATGGATGCAGAAATAGGTGGGGCTGTCACATTTTGTACCATTTGCAGCCATTTTAGCAATGCTTTTGCCACACCCAGATATAGTCAGTTACCGTAGTCCAGCCTGGAGATCACCGGATCCTGGACCATAGTACGTTGAGCAGCAGAAGGAATACATGCCAAAATCTTCCTCAGCCATTTGAGGATACCAAAGCAAGTGGCTGCCACCTTATTTAGCTAGTAACTCATAGTCAATTTATCATCTAGCCATACTCCCAAACTTTTAACTGCCTGAACTGGAGAAGGAGTTGAACCCATGTTTGCCGGCCAAAGTTGCAGGCCCCAAAGCTGGGGACGATTGCCCAATAGCAGAACCTCTGTCTTGTCCCATTTAAGCTTCAGTAAATTGATGTTCATCCATACTGACACTTGACAAGACAGATATTAAGGGCATCTGCATTGCGGTTATCCTTAGTGTATATCACAATTTGGGTATCATTGGCATAGGAAAAAAGTGGGAGTCCATGGGATTCCACATTTCGGCCAGAGGCCTCAAATATAGCTTGAACAACAATGGGCAAAGGGAGGCGCTCTGGGGAACTCTTGAGGCTAGGTGTTGTGGTTTGGACTTAAATTGATGGGAATGCACCTGAAAGGTGCAGTGAGACAAGAAAGATCAGAGCAACAACAAGGCAGTGCCCTGTATAGCAATTCCCTCTAGCCTACAGAGCAGAGTGGTATGATTCACAGTGTCAAATGTGGTACTGAGATCTAAAAGAATCATTGCTGTGCTACTCCAATCGTCCATTTGGCCTCAAAGATATTCTGTCATGTCAAGAAGGGCCAACTCAGTGCTGGAACCAGCTATGAATCCTTATTGTGATGGATGTAATATCCCTTTGAGCTTTGCTGCTCATGGGCGGGTTACTCCCTCGCTGGTATGAAGTAGACTCACTGTGATAGTCAAGCCAGGAAAAGATAGAAGGGCCATGTAGGAAAGTTGATTATTAGTAGGTGAGGGTATTCACCTTCAGCTAGTAATGATACCACAATCACTAATAGGTCCACTCAAGTCTCAATAAATTAATCCTTGCTCAACCCTTGGTAGTTTTGTAAATGAGCAGTTAAGCTTAACTTAAGAGAAAAGTCTGTAGAAAGCATTTAATATCACCAAAACAGTAAATAAGTAAAAGACACAACATAATTAAAATCCAAAACCAATTCATATAAATAGAGAATATTATTATCTTTCCAGTGAAGCCAAAATGGCAACAATCCAATGTAGGGAATCAGAGATATGAATTTTCAAAGATTAAATAAAACACTGTGCGTTCTAGTGTCAAAAAGCTTAAAACGCCACTCCAGGCTATCTGGTTGTGCTGGACCGGGACAGAGTCAACATTTTAGGCCGACCGCGATGGAGCGTGGGTTGGATAGATTGAGTGTTAGGTCCCGGTGAAAAGTCTACCTTTGGACTTAGGGCCATATTTATGACCCCTGTGGTGCAGGGCAGCGCAGCAAGTCATCTTTCTGCTCTGCCCTGCATCACAGGAAAAGAGCAGTAATGCGCCATACTTATCCAATACAGTGCATTCCTGTCCTTTCCCTTGTGCTGGCGTTTTGGTGCAAGGGTGCCTGTGCTGTAGGCAGGATTTTTTTTGTGCAGGAAGGGGCACCTTCCTGCACAAAACCAATCCTGAGAAGCTTTTTCCTCTTTTTATGTGTGCTGCATAATGCAGCACACATAGAAAGAGGAAAAACAAGGAGAAATAAAGATATTTCTCCTTGTTACGCCTAACTTCGGGATACGTATTTTTTGGGCGCATTCCCAGAGGTACCAGGTTTGGTAAATCATGGGAACACCCACACAACACACATGGAACGTCTCCCTTGTGCAGAGTATTGCAACGCAACGATTTGTGCTGTGTTGCACTTCTCCATATTTTTGAAGTCATTCAAAGTCACAGAAAGTGTCTTTGTGTGTCTTCAAAAGTATGAATTTAGGTTTGTGTCACTCTTCCACCACCTTGCGTGGCACAAGAGTGATGGAAAACGGGTCATAAATATGGCCTATAGTTTTTTTCTTGGAGCTTTTCTTTTGTCAACGGGCTCATCCGTGGGTCCTCGGGCGTCTCAGATCCAAAGTTCGAATCAACAACAGTGGCCTGCTGCAGCACGATACCTTGGTGAGTCTCTGGAAGTCTTTGTCCTCTATGTCAGTGGTGAGGAGCTCAGAGCTTTCATCGGGACAAACCAGCGTGATTAGGCCAATTCAAGAGTAGATGGCGACAGACTGATTCTCAACGTCGAGCCCGTCCCCTCCTGGATCTTTTCTATGAAATTTTGCAGAAAGTTTCTTTCTTTGTAGATCTTGTAGTTTCTTGATTCTTTGGGGAAAATAAAAGTCCACAACCTTCGTCCAAGGGTTCAGAGACTCTGGATTGCCTCTTGGGGGCTAGGACTCAATTCCCCACATTGCACCCACACAGTCCAGGAAATATCCAGTTGCAACTGGTCAGCTGGGGTGATCCTCTCTTTGGGATTGCAGGTGACTTCTTCCAGCTCTATTGTACCTGTTGCTGATCCGGGAGTCCACTCCTTTTCCTTTGAGTCAGGCACAGCCCTTTTTTTGTGGAGCCTTGAGAGTACATCAGGCACAGTTCCTTTGAGTGCAAACCTTCTGTGGTGCAGTCCAAGGGTCCAGCATGGTATTCCTTCTTCTTCTTTTGATCCAGGCAGCATTCTGAGGAGATCCTGCAGCTCTCCCAAATGTATCCTCCATTCTGGGCTGGCAAGATGGGAGACACCCCAAACAATAGTGGTAAAGTTATCTTCCTCCGCTCTGACTACTTCCTTCAAAGTTTGGCATAATGTTTTGGCCCAGAATGCACTGTTCTCACAAAAAGTGAAATGGAGAAAATCTCTGCCTGGTGTGTGTGTCTGTGTAACCCAACCCAAAGGTGTGGCTAACACCTCACTACACTCCCCTTCCAGCCCCTCTCCTAATCTAATTTGGGGGTCTCTCATTTGGCTTGGGACCAAGGAAGTGGGGTCTGGAATGGGTCCTTTGACATCTGTTCTTCTCCCATTGAAGTCCAGCCCCCTTCCTCTCCCTGGCTTCTTTAGGAAGCAAATCTCCTCTCAACAAAAGGTTGTATTGTTTCAGCCCCAGGCCTCTTTGCACCCACTCAAGGAGAAGCTTGTCTCAGGCTATCAAAGGGTGGCCACTCGAAAGAGGCTGCTACTGGGCTGTTTCAGGTAACTTTGGGCAAGAACGCTCTAAAACTACTTTCTTGTAATAGTTATAATAAATCTGATGCTGGCAATTTGTTGGATTTATTGTAACGATTATTTTGAAACGTTGAATGTCATTGCTAGCTAGCTCATAAGCAAAGATAGACTTTATTAAGTTTAAGAATGCCTTCCCCATGTTAGCCTATGGGGCAAGCAGCACTACAATATGGAAAAACGGCTTTGGCTTTTAAGAGGTTTTATATTGTCCCTGATTTTTATAACAATGTACCATACCCTTGGGGCACCAGGGGGAGACTTATAAGTTATAAAAAAAAAGTAGTTTTGAGTTTCAGAAGTTCTTTTAATTCCAAAGTTTTATTTGGACATAGTTTTATTTTAAAACCAACCCGGAAAGCTGGTAAAATGACACCAGACACCACAGTAGTGCACACTTAAGTGCCATAAGTCCACTAAGGACTCTGAACCTACATGCTCTACTATATACTAGGGATTTACAGGTATGTTGTATTGGCCAATTAGAAGTATACCATGTATCATATACCTTTAGAGGACAAAGCACTGGCCCAGGCCTGGTTACAGAGCCCAGGGCACTTTCAGAGTCAGTAACCACCAGCATCAGTCAAAAATGGGGGTGATCAGGGCAAAAACAATGACTTTCCTACAGGCCAATTTCCTCATTATACATGCATGCCAAGATCTACATGAACATTTTTGCAACCAAACTGGATGGTTTCCTCCTCCAGTCTATACACCCTCCAAAACTTCCCTGTGGTCAGGACTTTGGGTGCAACCAGTATTTTGACATGGCCTGGGATGAAGTGAGCCTTTTTGACCAGTCTGCAACCATGTCAACAATGCACTATATAGCAATTGCTCATTCTTTGGACATATAAAAAATGTTGATCGTCCGCCTAGATATCCTCACTCTTCTTCTCAAGTAATTGTTCCTAAAATGTGTGGCAAGGAGACAACGCCGTGGTCAAATATGATGGAAAAATGTTTTGGTTTTGTCTTGCTTGCTAGCTCCTCTACTTAATTTATATGTGGCAGACCTCAGAGCAGCTCTTAGAAATGATAGGTCATGCCCTCCAAGACTAGGTGGGAGGTCCGTACCCCTCCTGCAATATGCTGATGACCGTCCTGCTAGATGTGACAGATGTTGGTCTTCAATGCCTACTCATGGCCCTGGAACTCTATTGTGATGCTAACTTTCTACCAGTAAACATCTCTAAAATGTACATGGTCATGTTAACAAAAAGTGCAATAACATTGGAAAATGGTCCTTTAAAGGATTCATCATTGCCAGGTCCACAACTGACAAATACCTTGGAATATGGATGAGTGAGGGAGGTGGTCATAACACACATTTAACTACTCTGAAATCCAAATCTCTACCACTCGCAGCCACAAAGTCACTGCTATTGACAGAACTAGCTGGCCCTTCCTTGAGTCCTCTATTAAACGTTAAAGGAGCAAACTTGCTACCTGGGCCTAGTTCTGGGAATTAGACTATTTAGTATACACTATCCAGCTGACTAAACATTGCACTATGTAAACTATACAGGCGTTTATGCCATCATCCTTCATCGGCTCCACAAGCACAGATCACTTTTCGGCCTATCAAATCAAGTTTATGACGGTGAAGTAGCACCACTGACGTACTGATGTAGGAACAAATATGCTAGACAAAGCCATTCAAAAGTGATTTTATGGAAAGAGATGAGTGTGCTGAAAAAGAAAAAGTTGGAATCGATCGCTAATAAAAACCTTTTCATAATTTGGACATGATGCTACTGTGGAATTTAGGTTTGTTGCATAATCACTTCAAAGGGATTCTAAAAAAGAAAGCCAATCGTCCATCATTTAATAAAAATCCTCTTATATTTATACACTGTAAAATGTCCAGCTGGGTGAGGAATTCATATGTAAAACCAGGGCCACAATTATATTTAGTATTTGCTACAAAGTTGTCCATTAAAATAGACTACCCAAGACTGAGATTTGGCCTGTTTGATTTCAGTGAGGCAGGTCACAGACGGAAGCATCTGACAGATCATACCTCAAGCATTTTGTGCAATAGCGAAATAATAGGCTGTCTTAATTTCTCTGTGTCTTCCTAGCTCTAAAATTATGATCTACAAACCTTTTTGGAGCCTGAATTTTTATGATTGGGAGTAACAACGTGAAAGGAGGCTGTTGACAGCTAGTTTAACTGCAGTGATGAATGGTTTCTGGAAGGATTCCAAAATGTATGCTGGCCTTACGAGTAAATTCCTGGCATACATTAAAAAACATGAACAAGAGCCAGTCACAGGCAACACCTTTAAGCCCTTTGGGGCAATTATCTTAAAGATCAGTGAGCCAATTAAAAATGCAATGTGTAGTATTCGTTTTTATTCAATTTATAGCTGCTAATGATTTTGTGTTTTGCATCCCATTAACTGCATGTTTAAATTATCGGATCTTTTACATTTCTTTTTATATTTTTTCTAACTTGCTGTTCACTTTTTCGATAGTGTAGTGGTTTTTACTAACTGCACAATAAATCTGAACCGAATAAAATAACAAGATTTGCCTTGCTTTCTTATGTGGATAGGTTGTGTGTGATTAATTGATGTAGTGAGTTTCAACTGGTGATGAGTGTGGTGAAGTCATGAATGCTGAATTTCCTCACCCCTTTGCATTAGCAAGTGTGTTGAACGTGAATGAAGCTTTGTTTGTAAATGTGTGATCTACTAACTATAACTGTGTTTACTGTTATGTGCCTGTGTATTGATTTAAAAAAATACAAAATATTTTGGTTAAATATAAAAATTTAAAAAGTAATACAGAAACATTTCCCTTTTTCCAATTTTGCCCTTTGTGCTTTGTGTTATTGTCGTCTTCCATTGATTTGTATGTGAATTCCTTTTAGTACCAGTGAGTGGCCTTGTATGTGACTTACTGCTGAGTAAGTAGATGTGGATGTAACTTTGGTGAATAGCAAAAATGCCTAAAATTTTGTAGATGTATTTTTATATTTATATCTATGAGCCACTCCTTAATTTTACCTTTACTCCTCGTATTTTGTAGTAGACATTCCCCATTTTTGTAGCACTCCCCCCTGCATTTACTACTAAAACATATACTTCTGCGTGTAGCAAACTTCATACTTGTTGCAGAGAACTCCGCACATACGAGATAGGGCAGGCAAAGACAGCGCCCTCTGCCTGCCTGAGTACGTCAAGTATTTTTGAGTACGTAAAGGTGTACTACTTGAGTTTTACTTAACATAATGAAAAATGTTTTGATGAATATACCCCACAGTATTTCTCACATAGCTCTTGCAGGAAGCTGGCTCTGTATGTGGTATACCACTAAGTGGGTATATCGTGCACAGAGTTCAGAGATTCCCCCAGAAGTGCTCAGGGCTCAAAGTAAACCCAAAGTGCTCTATTTGCGGTAGTGTGGGCGAGCAGCCTTAGGCCTGACACAGAGGAGTGTAAGATATTTGTTATGCACAGGGTGACTAATAAGTAACACACAACTCAAAAAGAAGATCCACACCAATTTTAGAAAAATAAGCTTCTTTCAAGACTTATTTTAAGACCAAGATGTTCGCAAAAAGGTAAGTACATGTTTCAGGAAAAATACTTTGGGGCATATTAGCAAGACCCACGTTAAAATTATCGCCGTTTTAGCGGCAGGAAACTGCCGCTAAAACGGCGATAATGGGCTTGCTAATATGCGTTATGGAATTCAATAGAAGCCCAGGTTAGATGTCCTGCACATCTAACCTGTGCTTCTATTGAATTCTATAACGCATATTAGCAAGCCCATTATCGCCGTTTTAGCGGCAGTTTCCTGCCGCTAAAACGGCGATAATTTAACGTGGGTCTTGCTAATATGCCCCTTTATGCTTTAAAAATCTTTTATAATATTAACCTATGGGAGGAAAACAAGAATGCAGTTTTTGCAGATGAGTACTCAAATTACAGATTCGGTCTTCGAGGACTTTGGTCAACACCAGGCAGGGTTCCAATCAGTTCCAAGAGTGCACCACCAGCAGCACAGGAGCGGTCGGGTGCAGAGGTCAAATTCGAGGTCAGGCGCCCAAATGTAACCAATGGAGACTGGGGGTACTCGATGTTAAGCTGCTCACAGCTGAGTAAAGCGGTGTCAGGGGTTGATCTCCTGGAGTTAAGGTGAGTACAAGGTGGGCCACCAGGCAGCACCAAACTTACACTCTCAGCGGCACAGGGGTGCTCGGGTGCAGAGTGCCAACACAGCATCGGGTGCCCAATGTTAACCAATAAAGGGACATCGGTCTTGAAGAAAGGCTGCAGGCTCAGGGCAGGAGGCCGAACAAAGAAAACCCAGAGCTGCCCAGGTAAGTAGAGATGCTAGGGGATGTAGGGACACTGAAGGTTGAGGTCCCCAAGGCCCACGAGCTTCAGGTACAGGGGTGTCCTTAGGCGTCAGAAAACTCTTATCAGGCAGGTCGCGGTCAGGGGAAGCCTTCATGTTGAGGCTGCAGGCATCGAGGAGGAGTCCGTCAGGGGTCAGCCCACAGTGGACTCAGGCTCTAAAGCGCTGGGGAACCTTCGCAGGACTGGTGGGCTACTTGGACTCAGGCCGTGGGTGTCGGGTGCAGAGATACATCCAGAGGCGAGTTTGCGGTTCCTCATGCCAGAGTTCTTTTTCTTTGCAGATGGTTTCTGCTGGATAGGTCCGCTGTCCACAGGAAATTAGGAGTCTTTCTTGATGACAGGCAGTCCTCCCAGAGTTATGGAAGTCTCTGGTCTGTGGGTGAGTTGCTCTTCTTCAGCAGGAACTTGGAGGCATGCATACAGGCTGGTAGGCCTGGGGCCAAGTCAGTTGGGGTCTTCAGTCTTTGCTGCTTCTTCGTAGTTCATCAAAATCTGATTTCAGGGTCTGGGGAAGCCACCACAATTCTAGATTTAGCGGTGTTACAGGGGAGTAGCATTTAGGGACCAATGGGTTCCTTACTGGAGTACATACACCCTGATTGGATAAGCCCCACCATCTTCAAGATGGTGGGCACATAAACGTGTGCTTTACGTCACCTCCAGCACCTGAGGGGTGGAGTTTGTGAAGGGAGGCACACCTCCTATTCTTACTAAATTGTCCCGCCGGTTCTCCCATCAAAAATGGGGGTCTGAACCAGGGGCTGCCATCTGCTGCTAGCAGCAGGGGCTGGGGTCACATTACAAAGGTGGCAAGGCCTTTGAAGCTTTGTTTCTGGCCACAGAGAGCAGAGGCTCCTGACCCAGGGGTCCAGAAAATGTCTGGTGGTGGCAGGCTGCCTAAAACCAGTCAGAGACCACACCAGGGTAGGCAGGTTTCAGAGGGCACCTTTTAAGGTGACCTCTGAGTACATGTTTTAATAAATCCAACACTGGTATCAGTGTGAGTTTATTAAAAGGAGTCATTTGGTGCCAAACACTACTGGGTTCAGAGATGCCATCATGGTGTTGGGGAACTCGAGTTGTCGAGTTTCTAGCCCATATACTTTCTATAGCTTCCCTGGCACTTACAATATCTAAGAATAGACTTAAATATTGTAGGGGCATATATGTTCATGCAGATATGCCCACACCTGTGATATAGTGCACCATGCCTTAGGGCTTATAAGGCCTGCTAGAGGGGTGACTTACCTATACCTTAGGTGGTGCTAGTTGGCATGGCACACAGGCAGTGTGCAATGTCAACTTTGTTGTTTTTCACTGCACCAAGGCATGCGAGCTGCAGTGGCAGTGTCATGGCCTTGGTGAGGGGTCCCCATGGGGGGCTGAAGTTACCAATCGTGGTACAGTTTTAGGGAACCAGCAATGGCACAGGGAACCTGGTTGGCAGGGACCCTGTACACTACAATAGAAACATCATTTTCCAGGCAAAATGTGGGGGCTTGCCATGTCAAAGGAGGAACTTTTTCACAGCTCTCCCACAGAATAGCATGCTACCTATCTTTATGTGCAGTTTGGCACCTCACCAAGGGTACCAAGTTGAATGTAAATGCAACTATAGTAAAATACAATACGCATGAAAGCATGCATGCTCGCTTGTGCACATGCACACAAATGTCATCATTCCACATGTATGAGGGCTGCTGTAGCTCTCGTCTGTCAGTGACATGGGGGACATGGAGGACTCTTAGGACCGCAGCCATAGCCATAATGTGGTGCCAGGCCCCAGCCCTTTAAACTGCTACACATGGCTCTGTGATATAAGGCTTCTTGCCTCTGCCATAATGCATGCAAGGCTAGTGTTCACATTGAAGCTGTGAGTGACGGAAAGGGGCCTGGAAAACATGTCCAATCACCATGAAGTTCAGCACATGGTGACAGGCCATGTTTTACAGGCTCTCCTCTGTCAGTCACACTATACATGTCAGCATGGGGCTGACCATCATGTCATATAAATACCATTGATCAAGGCCATTATTTGTACCCCAGAAATCATCAAATGCCTGACCATCCTTTAGAGAAATACCACGGATGAACGTATGCACACCATTAGGAACAAAGAATCCTCCTCCATTTCCTGAAACCTATCCCCCCTTACCACGTAAGAAATATCAGCCCATCTGCCTCCCCACTGGACCAACTCGATTAATGCAAAGTGCCTGATTGTTTAAAAAAAGGCCCTTCTAGTAAAAAACAAGCACTACCAAACCCAGTTGGTTGATGCTCTAAATGCCCAGCTATTGGCTTTGCCAATGCTTTTTTCAAATCACAAGCATGGACATGCCTCAAGGTGCATGTGAATGCATTGCTGCTAAACACAGAATGGGTTTTCTATTAAAGAAATATGACTTACCAATGTAAAACTGTGCTCCATGACGTGTGGGCATGCTTGCCACGCCACTCCTGCATGTGAATGCGTAGTGAAGCAGGTGGCCAATTTTAAGTAAATGATCTAAAATGGCAGACTACCATGATAAACTGGTTAACTAAAATGAAAAGAAAATCTTCAACAATTCACACAAAGAGCAAGAAAGGGAATTTGTGGCGTGGAAGCAGTTTGCAGCATGGGGGCCCTTATTAAAAAAATTAAAAATATGTATTTTAACACAGTACTGGGACCTGGGTGGTCAGTATTGGCAAGTGAGGAAGGGGGAGATAAAAGAGCAAGTGGACCAGCATCACTTTGTAGTTTCTGGGCCCTTGTGAAAATTAGAAAAAGAAAAAATGGGGAGTGGTGTGGGCAACTGGATTGGGCATGGCTGGGAGCTTTGGGGAGAGGGGAACCGTGGTAAAAGGGGAAGAGGGAGAGAGCAAGAAAACACACACATTCCGCACTTAGCACAAAATTTACAACAAAGTCCACTTAAGCATGCAGTGGAAGGATACATCTCATCTAATGACATCACTGTGAGACAAGAATGCTGCTGGGCAGGGCAAATACAATAATAAGGAGGAAAACTATTGAATCAGAAAGCAGACAGCTAAAATATTAAATAATACATTTTAGAAAATGTGTGTTTTTATGACTTGCAATTTGGCCATAGATCAGGATATAGCACAAAGGCTGCAATATCACAAATAATTGGTGATATACTTGACATGCTTGACAACAGCAGCTCCTGCTTTCTATTTCTTCTTGACTTATCTGCAATGTTCAACACTGTCAATTGCTCCTCTCTCCTAAAAAGATGAAGCTTAATAGGACAGTCCTCCTATGATTGCTTTCCAACTTAAAGAACAGCTCTCAACAAGTTGTAATGGCAGACACTCTATCCTTGTGGTACCACACTGGTCCATTTCATGCTCCACACTCTTCTGTCTGTATATTGAACCTATAGGTGGCATCTTGAAATCTTCATGTCCTATCACCGCTACACTGATGACACACATCTGTAAACTAAAGTGTTCTGCCTGAGAACATTGCAATACTGCACAGGTTCTCTCTAGTATCAGTCATTCAAAACTCCAACTTTCTCCTCTGGATGCTGACTTTCTTGCTGCTCCTGCATAGCTAACATCTGAAACCAGAAAAATTGTCCACATCACCCGATCCAGATCCTCCTCAGAGGGTTACCTGTTAAAGCCAGGAATATATTTAAGCTGACATATATAACTCACACAATCCTTCACTCTACCAAATCAATGTATCTGGCCAACATGATAACTGTCTCAAGGGGAGTCCCACTCCCTTTGGAATTCAAGAAGCTTTGTCCTTAACATCCCTAACTTCAAGGAAAAAAGTACAGTAAAGCAAGTTTTCTCTCTATCCAGTCGCATTTTGAATCACAATTCTGAAAATGCCACTTTTAGAAAGTGCAAAAAGAACAATTGATGGGCAGAACGCTGATCAATGTCAAACATTCACGCCAGTACAGATATCTGGGCCTAAATCCATTGTTTCTTTGCTCCCCATGCCTTTCCAGTTCAAACCTAGTCATATGCAAATCAGTCATGACCCTGAGCCCCATGGGAACAGTCCAGCCTAAAATGCCAGGCCAGGTCCTCTCTGCACTGGACACAAGCATCCTAGGACCGGTTTCTGGGTTTTACCCCTCATCAGCCAGGCTAGCTTAACTTCAGTGGCATGGAGAGCACGGGACCCATGTCAAACATACACCCCAGTACAGAGATATGGGCCTAAATCCATACTTTTTTTGCTCCCCATGCCCTCCCAGTTTAAACCCAGCCATATGCAAATCAGTCTTGACTCTACTTCCCATGGAAACAGTCAAGCTCACACTGCCAGGCCAGGTCCACCCTGGACCAGAAACAAGCATTCCGGTATCGGTTTTGGGTTTTTACCCCTCATCAGCCAGCCTAGCTTGACTCCAGTGGCATAGAGAGCCCAGGACCCATGTCTGGGCATACCCATCCCTCTCTGGGTGACAAATGCAAAAAGAACAATTGATGGACAGAATGCTGATCAATGTCAAACATTCCCCCCAGTACAGAGATCTGGGCCTAAATCCATCGTTGTTTTGCTCCCCATCCCAGTCCAGTTTAAACCCATCCATATGCAAATCAGTCTTGACCTGCTCCCTATGGGAACCATCCAGTCTGAACCGCCAGGCCAGGTCCTCCCTGGACCGTAAACAGGCATTCTGGGACTGGTTTTGGGGTTTCACAAAATCAGTCATATCCTGGCAAGTTTATGGGCTGCAGAAGCCAAGCACAATCTATTCGCAGGCCTCAAATTCCCTTAAAGGCAGCTGCTAGTCATACATTCTCCTGCCACCAAATTCTTGAACTTCACATGCAATGGGACACTCAATCCATTTTCCATCCCATGCATTAGTTTTTAATTCGGTTGTTAATAAAAGGGACTGAAACTGTATGGTGCCATTTTCAGTAGTGTTCAGGAGGAAGCACTACACATTTCCAGCCACTCAAGGTGATAGCCGAGGGCATCTGATAATGTTCTGTGCCAGTGCCCCAACCCATGACCTGCCACCGTGGTCCAGCCAACATGGCTCCCAGCATGTGCCGCTGGAAGGCCAAGGATGCGTTTTTACGCTCCTCAGGGTCCTGGGTCAGCCTCTTCCCCTTCTTAAATGCCGCAGCAGGTACATCACGGGCTCCGAGGTGCGTAATAAAGAGCGTGCTCAAGAGCCCGTGCCTTTTGCCTGTTATTAACAAATCAACAAGGTGTTCTGCCATTTTTGGGATGTGTTATGACAATATTTTTTCTGCAGGTTTGTTTGTATTTTTCCTGATTCCTCATTTGGTCCTTGAGGCCCATTTTATAACTCTGAACTTACCTGCATTTTGAAGGTGGCTAGAGGCAGCTAAATCCTCCTGGTCCATGTGCTTTTGTTCAACTTGTCCTTTAAAGACAAAAGTTAGACAATATACACCAACAGCAAACTATTGCACCAATCCTGATAAGAAGCATATTAGTTAATGCTATTAAAAAGTACTTAACGTCCCTTGTGGAGCTTTGTTTGGAATTCTTTGGTAATTAAATTCCTGAGAGATTAAATTCCTGAGAGATATGTGTATTTGAAAACCTAAAGGAAACCAACACGAGGAATGTAGTTTGTCAAAGGGGGTTGGTAAAAACTAATGTGCATTATATATATATATAATATATATATATATATATATATATATATATATATATATATATATATATATATATATATCTTCACATTTACCAACGCTTTCTTTTCACTCAGCAAGGCATCCACGGCACCGTGAAGAAAGGAAGTCTGGGCAATTACTTCTTTTTCAGTATTTATTTTAAACCACCATTAGTGCAGAGACATGGACAGTCTACGCGTTTCGGCGCTATGCCTTCAACTGGCAACTTGCCGGAGGCCCCGCCACCTCCCTGCACCATTCTGCAAACGCACCTCCTGGCGCGTTCTGGGTAGGGGGATTAAGTCCCCTTGAATCCTAAGGGTCCTTAGGGGCCAACTAGCCCACCAGGTCTGGAGGTAACAGGTAGGCTAGTTGGCCCCTAAGGACCCCCAGCAGTGAAGGGGACTTTAATCCCCATCCAAGAGCACGCCAGGGAGCAGGATTGCAGAGTGGTGGGCAAATGGGGCGTGGCCTGCTATGAGAACTTACCAATCCTGCTGTGTGGGACTTACTGGAGGTAATGGGAGGGGTAGTTGGCCCCCAAGGATGTCCTTGGGGGCCAACTACTCCTCATGTTACCTCCAGTATGTCCCACACAGTGGGATTGCTAAGAGGTCTTCGGAGGCCACGCCCCCCTTTCTCCACCACTCTGCAAACATGCCTCCTGGCAAACTACTGGTTGGGGGATGAAGTCCACTTTACGCCTGAGGGACTTTGGGGGTTAAGAGGCCCTCCTGGTACCTCCTGTAAGTCCTACGCAGCAGAATTCCTGAGCGCTGGTCGGAGGCCCACCCCCCTTTCTCCACCTCTCTTCAAACGCGACTACTAGTTAAAGAAGCATTTGCAATGTAATAGGTCTCGCATTTGCGAAAGTTAGGGCTATTGGCATTGTAAATGTAAAAGATTTTTACTAATGTTTTTTGGAGTGGAGTGGGTGTATGTTGTGTGTAGTGGAATTATGTGTTATGTTGTGCAGTGAAATTATGTGGATAGAAAGCATGTGGTATTTAGTGTATAGGAGTTATGTAGAGTGGGATTATGTGTTATGGAGAGTAATTATGTGGTATGGTAGTCCGTGTTGTGCAGTGGTAACCTCAGGTTTAGTCTTCCTCGTTTCCATAGAAGCTAAACTATAAACTCAATGAGACACAAAAAAAGAAGGAACCACTGAGGAGCACTTCTGGACCTAGTCAGAGGTATGAGCAGGGCCACTGGAATTATGCGACTGTTCAGCCGCAGTGATTTTTGCATCATTATACATTTTCCGAATTTGCTACATAATCCATCAGCCCCATATTCTGCAGATTTGAACAAAAATAACCTTGTTTCTAGCTCAAAAGGCTCAAACGTTACCAAAACTGCAGCGACAAGTGTTACAGCGTGGTTGAAGGCCCTTTGCAAAGCTGGAATGGTCACCTGTTACTTATTGCTAAATGTGGGTGCTAAATTGGTACTAATGGTGCACAAACCTCCCTTCTTTCTGCACCTGTCTTGCCTCTTTCTGCATTTCTCTTGTTTCTTGCTGTATTTTTCTTCCTCTTTCTGCACTTCTCTTGCCTTTCTGCACATCTCTTCTGCTTTCTGCACCTCCCTTCTTTCTGCACCTCTCTTGACTCTTTCTGCATCTCTCTTGCTTCTATCTTCTGCACCTGTCTTGCATTTTTCTGTACCTCTGTTGCTTCTTTCTGCACCCCTCTTGCTCTTTCTGCACCCCTCTTCCCTCTTTCTGCACCTCTTTTGCCTCTTTCTGTACCTCTCTTGCCTCTTTCTGCACTTCTCTTGCCTGTTTCAGCACCTCACTTGCTTCTTTCTGCACTTCTGTTGCTTCTTTCTGCACCTCTCTTGCTTCTTTCCATACCCCTTTTGCTTCTTTCTGTACCTCTGTTGCTTCTTTCTGTACCTCTCTTGCTTCCTTCTGCACCCCACTTCCCTCTTTCTTCACTCCTCTTTCCTTACCTCTGTTGCCTGTTCCTGTACCTCTCTTGCCTCTTTCTGCACATCTCTTGCCTCTTTCTTCACCTCTGTTGCTTCTTTCTGCACTTCTATTGCTTCTTTCTGCACCTCTATTGCTTCTTTCTGCACCCCTTTTGCCTCTTTCTGCACCCCTCTTCACTCTTTCTGCACCTCTCTTGCCTCTTTCTGCACCTCTCTTACCCCTTTCTGCAGTTCTCTTGCCTCTTTATGCACCTCTGTTGCCAGTTTCTGCAACTCTCTTGCCTCTTTCTGCAGTATTCTTGCCCCCTTCTGCACGTCTGTTGCTTCTTTCTGCATCCCTCTCGCCTCTTTCTGCACCCCTCTTCCCTCTTTATGTACCCCTCTTGCCTCTTTCTGCACCCCTGTTTCCTCTTTCTGCACCTCTCCTGCCTGTTTCTGCATGTCTGTTGCCTCTTTCTACACTCCTCTTTCCTCTTTCTGCACCTCTGTTGTTTCTTTCTGCACTTCTCTTGCCTCTTTCTTCACCCCTCTTGCTACTTTCTGAACCCCTCTTGCCTCTTTCTGCACCCTTCTTCCCTCTTTGTGCACCTCTCTTGCCTCTTTCTGCAGTACTCTTGCCTCTTTCTGCACCTCTTTTGCTTCTTTCTGCACTTCTGTTGCCTCTTTCTGCACACTTCTTGCCTCTTTCTGCACCTCTGTTGGTCCTCTCTGCACTTCTATTGTTTGTTTCGGCACCTCTCTTGCAAATTTCTGCACCCCTCTTTCCTCTTTCTGCACCCCTCTTCCCTCTTTCTGCACCTCTCTTGCCTCTGTCTGCACCCCTGTTCCCTCTTTCTGCACCTCTTTTGCCTGTTTCTGCAATACTCTTGCCTCTATCTGCCGTTCTCTTGCCTCTTTCTGCACCTCCGTTGGTTCTTTCTGCACTTCTCTTGCTTTTTTCCGCACCTCTCTTGCTTCTTTCTGTACCCCTTTTGCCTCTTTCTGCACCCCTCCTTTTTCTTTCTGCAACTCACTTACCTCTTTCTGCACCTCTCATGCCTCTTTCTGCAGTTCTATTCCCTATTTCTGCACCTTTCTTGCCTCTTTCTGCTCCTCACTTGCCTCTTTCTGCACCTCTCTTGCTTCTTTCTACACCTCTGTTGCTTCTTTCAGCAATTGTCTTGCCTCTTTCTGCACTTCTCTTGCATGTTTCTGCACCTCTCTTGCCTCTTTCTCCACCTCTCTTACCTCTTTCTGCACCTCACTTGCTTCTTTCTGCACCCCTCTTGCCTCTTTCTACACCCCTCTTCCCTCTTTCTGTATCACTCTTGCCTGTTTCTGCACTCCTCTTCCCTCTTTCTGCATCTCTCCTGCCTGTTTCTGCACCTCTCCCGCCTGTTTCTGCACCTCTCTTGCCTCTTTCTGTACTTCTCTTGCCTCTTTATGCACCTCTGTTGCTTCCTTCTGCACTTCTTTTGCTTCTTTCTGCACCTCTCTTACTTCTTTCTGCACCCCTCTTGCCTCTTTCTGTACTATTCTTTCCTCTTTGTGCACCTCTCCCGCCTGTTTCTGCACCTCTCTTGCCTCTTTCTGTACTTCTCTTGCCTCTTTATGCACCTCTGTTGCTTCCTTCTGCACTTCTTTTGCTTCTTTCTGCACCTCTCTTACTTCTTTCTGCACCCCTCTTGCCTCTTTCTGTACTATTCTTTCCTCTTTGTGCACCTCTCTTGCTTCTTTCTGCACTTCTCTTGCCTCTTTCTGCACTGCTCTTGCTTCTTTTTTTCACCTCTCTTGCAAGTTTCTGCACCCTTCTTGCCTCTTTCTGCATCCCTCTTCCCTCTTTCTGTACCTCCCTTGCCTCTGTCTGCACCTCGGTTCCCTCTTTCTGCACCTCTTTTGCCTGTTTCTGCAACTCTCTTGCCACTTTCTGCAGTTCTCTTGCCTCCTTCTTCATCTCTGTTGCTTTTTTCTGCCCTTCTCTTGCATCTTTCTGCACCCCTCTTGCCTCTTTCTGCACCCCTGTTGCTTCATTCTGTACTTCTCTAGCTTCTTTCTGTGCCTCTCTTGCTTCTTTCAGCACCCCTCTTGCTTCTTTCTGCACCCCTCTTCCCTCTTTCTGCACCTCTCTTGCCTCTTTCTGCACTTCTCTTGCCTCTTACTGCACCCCTGTTCCCTCTTTCTGCACCTCTCTCGCCTCTTTCTGCACCCATTTTCCCTCTTTCTGCACCTCTCCTGCCTGTTTCTGCACCTCTGTTGCCTCTTTCTGCACTTTTCTTGCCTCTTTCTGCACCTGTGTTGCTTCTTTCTGCATTTCTATTGCCTCTTTCTGCACCACTCTTGCTACTTTCTGCACCTCTGTTGCTTCTTTCAGCAATTCTCTTGCTTCTTTCTACACCTCGCTTGCCTGTTTCTGAAAGTCTCTTGCCTCTTTCTATACCTTTCTTACCTCTTTCTGCACCTCACTTGCTTCTTTCTGCACCCCTCTTGCCTCTTTCTGCACCCCTCTTCCCTCTTTTACCTCTCTTGCCTCTTTCTGCATCCCTGTTCCCTCTTTCTGTACCTCTCCTGCCTGTTTCTGCACCTCTCTTGCCTCTTTCTGCACTTCTCTTGCCTCTTTCTGCACTTCTTTTGCTTCTTTCTTCACCTCTCTTGCTTCTTTCTTCAACCCTCCTGCCTCTTTCTGCACCCTACTTCCCTCTCCTCTGTTGATTCTTTCTGCACTGCTCTTGTTTCTTTATGCGCCTCTCTTGCAAATTTCTGCACCCCTCTTGCCTATTTCTGCACGCCTCTTCTCTCTTTCTGCACCTTTCTTGCCTCTGTCTGCACCCCTGTTCTCTCTTTCTGCACCTCTTTTGCCTGTTTCTGCAACTCTCTTGCCTCTTTCTGCAGTCTCTTGCCTCTTTATTTACCTCTGTTGCTTCTTTCTACACTTCTCTTGCCTCTTTCTGCACCCCTCTTGCCTCTTTCTGCACTTCTCTTGCCTCTTTCTTCACCCCTTTTGCCTGTTTCTGCACCTCTGTTGCTTCTTTCTGTAGTTCTCTTGCTTCTTTATGTGCCTCTCTTACTTCTTTCTGCTCCCCTCATTCTTCTTTCTGCACCCCTCTTCCCTCTTTCTGCACCCCTCTTGCCTCTTTCTGCACCTCTCTTGCCTCTTTATGCACTTCTCTTGCCTCTTTCTTCACCCCTGTTGCCTCTTTCTGCAGCTCTCTTGCCTCTTTCTGCACCCCTTTTTCCTCTTTATACACCTCTCCTGCCTGTTTCTGCACCTCTGTTGCCTCTTTCTGCACTTTTCTTGCCTCTCTCTGTACCTCTGTTGCTTCTTTCTGCAGTTCTCTTGCCTCTTTCTGCACCCCTCGCGCTACTTTCTGCACCTCTGTTGCTTCTTTCTGCACCTCTCTTGCTTCTTTCTGCACCACTCTTGACTCTTTCTGCACCCTTCTTCCCTCTTTGTGCACCTCTCTTGCCTGTTTCTGCACCTCTGTTGCCTCTTTCTGCACTGTTCTTGCTTCTTTCTGCACCTCTATTGCAATTTTCTGCACCCCTCTTACCTCATTCTGCACCCTTCTTCCCTCTTTCTGCACCTCTTGTGCCTCTGTCTGCACCCCTATTCCCTCTTTCTGCACCTATTTTGCATGTTTCTGCAACACTCTTGCCTTTCTGCAGTTCTCTTGCCTCTTTCTGCACCTCTGTTGCTTCATTCTGCACTTCTCTTGCCTCTTTCTGCACCCCTCTTGCCTCTTTCTGCACCTCCGTTGGTTCTTTCTGCACTTCTCTTGCTTTTTTCTGCACCTCTCTTGCTTCTTTCTGCACCCCTCTTGCCTCTTTCTGCACCCCTCTTTCCTCTTTCTGTACCTTTCTTGCCTCTTTCTGCAGTTATTGTGCCTCCTTCTGCACATCTATTGCTTCTTTCTGCACTTCTCTTGCCTCTTTCTGCACCCCTCTTTTCTGTTTCTTTACCCCTCTTGCCTCTTTCTGTACCTCTGTTGGTTCCTTCTGCACTGCTCTTGCTTCTTTCTGCACCTCTCTTGCAAATTTCTGCACCCCTCTTGCCTCTCTCTGCACCCCCTTCCCTCTTTCTGCACCTCTCTTGCCTCTGTCTGTACCCCTGTTCTCTTGTTCTGCACCTCTTTTGCCTGTTTCTTCAACTCTCTTGCCTCTTTCTGCAGTTCTCTTGCCTCCTTCTTCACCTCTGTTGCTTCTTTCTGCACTTCTCTTGCCTCTTTCTGCACACCTCTTGCCTCTTTCTGCACCACTGTTGCTTCATTCTGTACTTCTCTTGCTTCTTTATGTGCCTCTCTTGCTTCTTTCTGGACCCCTCTTGCTTCATTCTGCACCCCTCTTCCCTTTTTCTGCACCTCTCTTGCCTCTTTCTGCACTTCTGTTGCCTCCATCTTCACCCCTCTTCCCTCTTTCTGCACCTCTCTTGCCTCTTTTTGCACCCCTGTTCCCTCTTTCTGTACCCCTCCTGCCTGTTTCTGCACCTCTCTTGCCTCTTTCTGTACCTCTCTTGCTTCTTTATGCATTTCTTTTGATTCTTTCTTCACCTCTCTTACTTCTTTCTGCATCCCGCTTGCCTCTTTCTGCACCCTACTTCCCTCTTTCTGCACCTCTTTTGCCTGTTCCTGCACTTCTCTTGCCTCTTTCTTCACCCCTTTTGCCTGTTTCTGCACCTCTGTTGCTTCTTTCTGTAGTTCTCTTAGTTCTTTATGTGCCTCTTACTTCTTTCTGCTCCCCTCATTCTTCTTTCTGCACCCCTCTTCCCTCTTTCTGCACCCCTCTTGCCTCTTTCTGTACCTCTCTTGCCTCTTTATGCACTTCTCTTGCCTCTTGCTTCACCCCTGTTGCCTCTTTCTGCAGCTCTCTTGCCTCTTTCTGCACCCCTGTTTCCTCTTTATACACCTCTCCTGCCTGTTTCTGCACCTCTGTTGCCTCTTTCTGCACTTTTCTTGCCTCTCTCTGTACCTCTGTTGCTTCTTTCTGCAGTTCTCTTGCCTCTTTCTGCACCCCTCTTGCTACTTTCTGCACCTCTGTTGCTTCTTTCTGCACCTCTCTTGCTTCTTTCTGCACCACTCTTGACTCTTTCTGCACCCTTCTTCCCTCTTTGTGCACCTCTCTTGCCTGTTTCTGCACCTCTGTTGCCTCTTTCTGCACTGTTCTTGCTTCTTTCTGCACCTCTATTGCAATTTTCTGCACCCCTCTTACCTCATTCTGCACCCTTCTTCCCTCTTTCTGCACCTCTTGTGCCTCTGTCTGCACCCCTATTCCCTCTTTCTGCACCTATTTTGCATGTTTCTGCAACACTCTTGCCTTTCTGCAGTTCTCTTGCCTCTTTCTGCACCTCTGTTGCTTCATTCTGCACTTCTCTTGCCTCTTTCTGCACCCCTCTTGCCTCTTTCTGCACCTCCGTTGGTTCTTTCTGCACTTCTCTTGCTTATTTCTGCACCTCTCTTGCTTCTTTCTACACCCCTCTTGCCTCTTTCTGCACCCCTCTTTCCTCTTTCTGTACCTTTCTTGCCTCTTTCTGCAGTTATTGTGCCTCCTTCTGCACATCTATTGCTTCTTTCTGCACTTCTCTTGCCTCTTTCTGCACCCCTCTTTTCTGTTTCTTTACCCCTCTTGCCTCTTTCTGTACCTCTGTTGGTTCTTTCTGCACTGCTCTTGCTTCTTTCTGCACCTCTCTTGCAAATTTCTGCACCCCTCTTGCCTCTCTCTGCACCCCTTCCCTCTTTCTGCACCTCTCTTGCCTCTGTCTGTACCCCTGTTCTCTTGTTCTGCACCTCTTTTGCCTGTTTCTTCAACTCTCTTGCCTCTTTCTGCAGTTCTCTTGCCTCCTTCTTCACCTCTGTTGCTTCTTTCTGCACTTCTCTTGCCTCTTTCTGCACACCTCTTGCCTCTTTCTGCACCACTGTTGCTTCATTCTGTACTTCTCTTGCTTCTTTATGTGCCTCTCTTGCTTCTTTCTGGACCCCTCTTGCTTCATTCTGCACCCCTCTTCCCTTTTTCTGCACCTCTCTTGCCTCTTTCTGCCCTTCTGTTGCCTCTTTCTTCACCCCTCTTCCCTCTTTCTGCACCTCTCTTGCCTCTTTTTGCACCCCTGTTCCCTCTTTCTGTACCCCTCCTGCCTGTTTCTGCACCTCTCTTGCCTCTTTCTGCACCTCTCTTGCTTCTTTATGCATTTCTTTTGATTCTTTCTTCACCTCTCTTACTTCTTTCTGCATCCCGCTTGCCTCTTTCTGCACCCTACTTCCCTCTTTCTGCACCTCTTTTGCCTGTTCCTGCAACTCTCTTGCCTCTTTCTGCAGTCTCTTGCCTCCTTCTTTACCTCTGTTGCTTCTTTCTGCACTTCTCTTGCCTCTTTCTGCACCCCTCTTGCCTCTTTCTGCACTTTTCTTGCCTCTTTCTTCACCCCATGTTGCCTCTTAATGCACTTCTCTTTCCTCTTTCTGCACCCCTCTTCCCTCTTTATGCAGCTCTCCTGTCTGTTTCTGCACCTCTGTTGCCTCTTTCTGAACTTTTCTTGCCTCTTTCTGCACCTCTGTTGCTTCTTTCTGCAGTTCTCTTGCCTCTTTCTTTACCCCTCTTGCTACTTTTTGCACCTCTGTTGCTTCTTTCTGCACTTTCCTTGCTTCTTTCTGCACCTCTCTTGCTTCTTTCTGTACCCCTCTTGCCCCTTTCTGCACCCTTCTTCCCTCTTTGTGCACCTCTCTTGCCTCATTCTGCACCTCTCTTACCTCTTTCTGCAGTTCTCTTACCTGTTTCTGCACCTCTTTTGCTTCTTTCTGTACTTCTGTTGCCTCTTTTTGCACCCCTCTTTCCTCTTTTTGTACATCTGTTGGCTCTTTTTGCACTGCTCTTGCTTCTTTCTGCACCTCTCTTGCAAATTTCTGCACCCCTCTTACCTCTTTCTGCACCCTTTTTCCCTCTTTATGCACCTCTCTTGCCTCTGTCTGCACCCCTGTTCCCTCTTTCTGCACCTATTTTGCATGTTTCTGCAACACTCTAGCCTCTTTATGCAGTTCTCTTGCTTCTTTATGCACCCCTGTTGCTTCTTTCTGCACTTCTCTTGCCTCTTTCTGTACCCCTCTTGCCTCTTTCTGCACCTCCGTTGGTTCTTTCTGCACTTCTCTTGCTTTTTTCTGCACCTCTCTTGCTTCTTTCTGCACCCCTCTTGCCTCATTCTGCACCCCTCTTTCCTCTTTCTGTACCTTTCTTGCCTCTTTCTGCAGTTATTGTGCCTCCTTCTGCACCTCTGTTGCTTCTTTCTGCACTTCTCTTGCCTCTTTCTGCACCCCTCTTTCCTGTTTCTTTATCCCACTTGCCTCTTTCTGTACCTCTCTTGCTTCTTTCTCCACCTCACTTGCCTCTTTCTCCACTTATCTTGCTTCTTTCTACACCTCTGTTGCTTCTTTCAGCGATTTTCTTACCTCTTTCTGCACTTCTCTTGCCTGTTTCTGCACATCTCTTGCCTCTTTCTGCACCTCTCTTACCTCTTTCTGCACCTCACGTGCTTCTTTCTGCATCCCACTTGCCTCTTTCTGCCCTCCTGTTCCCTCTTTCTGCACCTCTCCTGCCTGTTTCTGCACCTCTCTTGCCTCTTTCTGCACCTCTCTTGCCTATTTCTGCACCTCTCTTGCCTCTTTCTGCAGTTCTCTTGCCTCTTTCTGTACCTCATTTTCTTCTTTCTGCACCCCTCTTGCCTCTCTATGCACCTCTGTTGGTTCGTTCTGCACTGCTCTTGCTTCTTTCTGCTCCTCTCTTGCAAAGTTCTGCACCCCTCTCGCCTCTTTCTGCACCCCTCTTCCCTCTCTCTGCACATCTTTTGCCTGTTTCTGCAACTCTCTTGCCTGTATCTGCAGTTCTCTTGCCTCCTTCTTCACCTCTGTTGCTTCTTTCTGCACTTCTCTTGCCTCTTTCTGCACCCCTATTGCCTCTTTCTGCACCCCTGCTGCTTCATTCTGTACTTCTCTTGCTTCTTTCTGTGCCTCTTTTACTTCTTTCTGCACTTCTCTTGCCTCTTTCTGCACCCCTGTTGCCTCTTTCTGTACCTCTCTTGCCTCTTTCTCACTTCTCTTACCTCTTTCTGCACATTTCTTACTCTTTCTGCACCTCTTTTGTTATTTTCTGCAATTCTCTCGCTTCTATCTGTACTTCTCTTGCCTGTTTCTGTATTCAAATGGGAAGTGCAAGCTGTCAAATTTAAAGGTCTACGTGCTCTCGTGACTGAGGTATATGTCTACTTGTACATGTATTCTCACGTGTTATGCATCTGAAGATGGTAGCTTAAAAAGCGGGTAGCTTCTCTTATAGGTGGTCAAATCTTCTTAGTTCTGCTCTGTCATTCGGTTGCACAGGCAGACATGTTTTATGTATATAGGTGTTATAGAGCCCCTCAATTATCCTATTGAATTCCCATGTACTCTGTATTATGAGCAGAAAGAAATACATACTCCTGTTTGCACACAAATTTACATAGTATGCTGTTTGAAACACAGGAATTTAAGTATTTGTATGTTTATTGTTTTGTAAAATGTCACTAGTTAAAAGCACAGACACATGCATTCATACCTTCACAAACTTGGTGAGACTTACAACAGTGATATGTTTAGGATTGCTGTTTTACATTTGGTGCCCCTAACATTCTGAGCAGTCGATGAATAGTGAACCTTCAAGAGAAAAGTGAGGTTTAAGACATCTTGGGAAAAGGATTAGTGATTAGGCTACTTTGTTTGAGTCTGTGGAAGGGTACAGTCAAAGTAGGCCTCTTTCTGCACCTCTGTTGCTTCTTTCTGCACTTCTCTTGCTTCTTTCTCCACCTTTCTTCCTCTTTCTGGACTTCTGTTGCCTCTTTCTGCATTTTTCTTGCTTTTTTCTGCACCTTTCTTCCTCTTTCTGCACCTCTCTTTCTGCACTTCTCTTGCTTCTTTCTATGCCTTTCTTCCTCTTTCTGTACATGTTCTACCTATGTAGGCATAGTTAGAAATTAGCATTTGAAAAACCTTAGAAATTCACTGAAAAAACCACAGGTTTCAGGGATGTTATAGTTAGGGATTAGCATTTAAAAAACCTTAGAAATTCACTGAAAAAACCACAGGTTTCAGGGACGTTACAGTTAGGCTGACATTTCACTAGTACAAAAACAGAGAAATTCGGCTGTTATAGTTAGCTGAGCAAACTATAACTTGCGGCCCCGCAATGAACTGCTGATGAAGTCACATATTACATCACTCATGACATGGTCAGTGACATCACTGATGTTATCTCAAATGACATCACTGATGACATCACTGATGATATCATCCACTTAATATCTGATGTACCTCCTCACACCCTAATATAACCTTTGATACGCCCACTCTAAAATACAGACTACCATTCTCGAAACCAAAGACACACCAATACCAGTTAGTACATACCCGCTCACTGATTCATAGGTCTGCACACACATCCACTCACTAACCCATACAGTCACTCATACATGCAGTCACTCATCAATCCAGCCACTGATATATGCACTCATACATCCATACAGACACTCACACAATGCCACTCACCCATAGAATTACTCAAACACCTAGTCAGTCACCCAAAGAATCAATCACACTGCCATTTACTCACCTATACAGTGATAAACACACACCACCTCACGTATTCATACAGATAGTAACACATATTTACTCTCTTCTACAATCACTGACACAAGCACACACTCATCCATACCCCCACTCTCACAATCACTCACTCTCACATATATTCACTTATATACTCCAACACTCACATATACTGCTTTTCATATATGTAGTTACTTACACGTATACCACTGAGACATCCATTCACTCACCAACACAGCCCCTTGCAGATGCACTCATGAACCCATAACACCCAGTAAATCACTCACTCACACATCCATGGAGGGAGTCACACCCCCCCACCCACCCCCACAGACAGTCAGGCACCCATACAGGTACTCAGACAACCAATCAGTAACCCATATAGACACTCATGTAGCTACTCACCAACTCATACAGCCACTTACACACCAACTGACAGACTGATACAGATATTCACATAGTTTAGTCATTCACCCATGCATTCACTAAGACATGTTTAATCACTCACTTATACAGTCAGTCATGCACCCACTAAATCATCCATTCAGGCACTCATACACCCACTCATTCCTCAATTCACCTTGGTATATATATATATATATATATATATATCTTCTGCTACTATTGGGGTCCGCCTGCCTTTGTGTGCGCTTTCACTTTTGGACGAAACTTGCATGAATTGTACCGGCCGGTCCAGGTCGGGAAGGCAGCACCACCACTGAGAAAGCCGTGGACTGTGGACTCGGGATACACTGGGTCCATTTGCAGGAAGGCAGGTTTTGCATAAATCTGGACTGGCACACGCATTGAGGGCTCCATCGGGAGCTTGCTTGACTGTATTACCCGGATGGCAGAACTCATCAAGGGTCATATTGTAACGGCAGGACTACATGTCCCATCAACACTTTGAATAAGAGATCCCATTTGAGGGCGTTAATCACTGATAAGGGACACGTGTTTTCCTGCCTCTGCCTCAGTGTTTCCCGTGAGCAAGGAGCAGAGCTCCGAAACGCGTAGGGAATCTTTTTAAGGAAATGTTCAGTGAGCTGCTGGTTTTGCTTAATAAAGGACTCTTCTGCTACTATTGGGGTCCGCCTGCCTTTGTGTGCGCTTTCACTTTTGGACGAAACTTGCATGAATTGTACCGGCCGGTCCAGGTCGGGAAGGCAGCACCACCACTGAGAAAGAAGTGGACTGTGGACTCGGATACACTGGGTCCATTTGCAGGAAGGCAGGTTTTGCATAAATCTGGACTGGCACACGCATTGAGGGCTCCATCGGGAGCTTGCTTGACTGTATTACGCGGATGGCAGAACTCATCAAGGGTCATATTGCAACGGCAGGACTACATGTCCCATCAACACTTTGAATAAGAGAACCCATTTGAGGGCGTTAATCACTGATAAGGGACACTTGTTTTCCTGCCTCTGCCTCAGCGTTTCCCGTGAGCAAGGAGCAGAGCTCCGAAACGCGTAGGGAATCTTTTTAAGGAAATGTTCAGTGCGCTGCTGGTCTTGCTTAATAAAGGACTCTTCTGCTACTATTGGGGTCCGCCTGCCTTTGTGTGCGCTTTCACTTTTGGACGAAACTTGCAAGAATTGTACCGGCCGGTCCAGGTCGGGAAGGCAGCACCACCACTGAGAAAGCCGTGGACTGTGGACTCGGATACACTGGGTCCGTTTGCAGGAAGCCAGGTTTTGCATAAATCTGGACTGGCACACGCATTGAGGGCTCCATCGGGAGCTTGCTTGACTGTATTACGCGGATGGAAGAACTCATCAAGGGTCATATTGTAACAGCAGGACTACATGTCCCATCAACACTTTGAATAAGAGAACCCATTTGAGGGCGTTAATCACTGATAAGGGACACGTGTTTTCCTGCCTCTGCCTCAGCGTTTCCCGTGAGCAAGGAGCAGAGCTCCGAAACCCGTAGGGAATCTTTTTAAGGAAATGTTCAGTGCGCTGCTGGTCTTGCTTAATAAAGGACTCTTCTGCTACTATTGGGGTCCGCCTGCCTTTGTGTGCGCTTTCACTTTTGGACGAAACTTGCATGAATTGTACCGGCCAGTCCAGGTCGGGAAGGCAGCACCACCACTGAGAAAGCCGTGGACTGTGGACTCGGATACACTGGGTCAGTTTGCAGGAAGGCAGGTTTTGCATAAATCTGGACTGGCACACGCATTGAGGGCTCCATCGGGAGCTTGCTTGACTGTATTACGCGGATGGCAGAACTCATCAAGGGTCATATTGTAACGGCAGGACTACATGTCCCATCAACACTTTGAATAAGAGAACCCATTTGAGGGCGTTAATCACTGATAAGGGACACGTGTTTTCCTGCCTCTGCCTCAGCGTTTCCCGTGAGCAAGGAGCAGAGCTCCGAAACGCGTAGGGAATCTTTTTAAGGAAATGTTCAGTGCACTGCTGGTCTTGCTTAATAAAGGACTCTTCTGCTACTATTGGGGTCCGCCTGCCTTTGTGTGCGCTTTCA
Source organism: Calotriton arnoldi (assembly GCA_963921515.1). NCBI lineage: Eukaryota > Metazoa > Chordata > Amphibia > Caudata > Salamandridae > Calotriton > Calotriton arnoldi. Next base: position 119,045 of record CAWUFW010009402.1, on the reverse strand, counting down.
CTTTTGGACGAAACTTGCATGAATTGTACCGGCCGGTCCACTTCGGGAAGGCAGCACCACCACTGAGAAAGCCGTGGACTGTGGACTCGGATACACTGGGTCCGTTTGCAGGAAGGCAGGTTTTGCATAAATCTGGACTGGCACACGCATTGAGGGCTCCATCGGGAGCTTGCTTGACTGTATTACGCGGATGGCAGAACTCATCAAGGGTCATATTGTAACGGCGGGACTACATGTCCCATCAACACTTTGAATAAGAGAACCCATTTGAGGGCGTTAATCACTGATAAGGGACACGTGTTTTCCTGCCTCTGCCTCAGCGTTTCCCGTGAGCAAGGAGCAGAGCTCCAAAACGCGTAGGGAATCTTTTTAAGGAAATGTTCAGTGCGCTGCTGGTCTTGCTTAATAAAGGACTCTTCTGCTACTATTGGGGTCCGCCTGCCTTTGTGTGCGCTTTCACTTTTGGACGAAACTTGCATGGATATATATATATATATATATATATATATATATATATATATATATATATATATAATTATATATACATAACATTTTTAAACTGTTTAAAAACACTCAGTCACTGGATGATGTCATCAGTGATGTCATTTGAGATGTCATCAGTGATGTCACTGACCATGTCGCGAGTGATGTAATATGTGACGTCATCAGTAGTGCATTGCGGAGGCGCGAGTTATAGTTAGCGCAGCTATTTCTCTGTTTTTGAAATGTCAGCCTAACTATAATGTCCCTGAAACCTGTGGTTTTTTTCAATGAATTTCTAAGATTTTTTAAATGCTAATCCCTAACTATAACGTCCCTGAAACCTCTGTTTTTTCAGTGAATTTCTAAGGTTTTTTAAATGCTAATTTCTAACTATAAAGTCCCTGAAATCTATGTTTTTTTCAGTGAATTTCAAAGGTTTTTCAAATGCTAATTTCTAACTATAACGTCCCTGAAACCTATGGTTTTTTCAGTGAATTTCTAAGGTTTTTTAAATGCTAATTTCTAACTATGCCTACAGAGGTAGGACATGTGCAGAAAGAGGAAGAAAGGCGCAGAAAGAAGCAAGAGAAATGCAGAAAGAGGCACAGAAGTCCAGAAAGAGGAAGAAAGGTGCAGAAAAAGCAAGACATATGCAGAAAGAACCAACAGAGGTGCAGAAAGAGGCCTTGTTGCAAAGTCATCCTGTGCCCTGGGCACCCCCCAACTTTTTGCTGACTGGTACTTGTGGTAACTGACTCTGACTGACCCTGGGCTCTGCTTAACCAGGACCGGAACCAGTGCTATGCTGAAAGACACTTAGAATACAGTGAAAACACCTACATACACTAGGGTACACTATGCGTTGGGGTACCCCTGTGATTGGTATGACCTCCCCTGTAAGGCCCTAGTACATAATAGGGCAGGTGGATTAAAACTACCTCTCAGTCTCTAGCATATAATAGGGCATGGCAGTTTAGAGGCCAGCAGCCCTTTTCTGCACTTGCATGTGTTTACTGCTGAGCCTGAGTTCAGCTTAAAAGTAGCCCTGTGTGTGCAGAAAGAGGCAAGAGAGGTGCAGAAAGAGGCAAGAGAGGTGCAGAAAGAGGAAAGAAGGGTGCGGAAAGAGGCAAGAGAGGTGCAGAAAGAAGCCAGAGAAGTACAGAATGAAGCAACAGAGGTGCAGAAAGAGGTGGGAGAAGTTCAGCAAGAGGCAGCAGAGGTGCAGAAACAGGCAGAAGAGGTGCAAAAAAAGGGAACAGGGGGGCAGAAAGAGAGAAGAAGGGTACCGAGAGGTGCAGCAAGAAGCAAAAGTAGTGCAGTAAGAAACAACAGAGGTGCAGAAGGAGGCAAGAGGGGTACAGAAAGAGGCAAAAGAAAAGCAGAAATGAGCAAAAGAAATGCAGAAAGAGGCAAGAGGGGTGCAGAAAGAGGCAAGAGAGGAACACAAAGAGGGAAGAAGAGTGCAGAAAGAGGCAAGTGGGGTACAGAAAGAAGCAAGAGAGGCGAAGGAAGAAGCAAGAGAAGTACAGAAAGAAACAAAAGAGGTGCAGAAAGAAGCAAGAGCAGTGCCGAAAGAACCAACAGAGGTGCAGAAAGAGGCAAGAGGGGTGCAGAAAGAGGCAAGAGAAGTGGAGAAAGAAGCAAATGAGGTACACAAAGAGGCAAGAGTGGTGCAGAAAGAGGCAAGAGCAGTGCAGAAAGAACCAAGAAACGTGCAGTAAAAGGGAAGAAGGGTGCAGAAAGAGGCACAAGGGGTGTAGAAAGAAGCAAGAGAGGTGCAGAAAGTGGAAGGGATGAGCAGAAAGAGGCAAAAGAAGTGCAGAAAAAAAAGAAAGTTGCAGAAAGAAGCAACAAAAATATAGAAAGTGGCAAGAGAGGCGTAAAAAGAAGCAAGAGTGGTTTGCACACCATTAGTACCAATTTAACACCCACATTTAGCAATAAGTAGGAGGTGACCATTCTAGGTTTGCAAAGGCCCTTCCACCACGCTGTAACACTTGTCGCTGCATTTTTGGTAATGTATGAGCAGTTTGAGCTGGAAACAAGGCTTTTTTTGTTCAAATCGTCAGATTAGGCAGCAGATGATGAATTATGTGACTAATGCGGAAAATGTATAATTGTTCGAAAGTCGGTGCAGCCAAACAGTTGCATAATTCCAGTGGCCCTGCTCATACCTCTGACTAGGTCCAGAAGTGCTCCTCAGTGATTCCTTCTTTTTTTGTCTCATTGAGTTCATAATTTAGCTTCTATGGAAACGAGGAAGACTACACCTGAGGTTACCACTCCACAACACAGACTACCATACCACATAATAACTCTCCATAACACATATTCCCACTCTACATAATTCCTATACACTAAATACCACATACTTTCTATCCATATAATTTCACTGCACAACATACCACATAATTTCACTACACACAAAGTACATCCACTCCACTCCAAAAAACATTAGTAAAAAAGTTTTAGATTTACAATGCCAATAGCTCTAACTCTTGCAAATGCGAGACCTATTACATTACAAATGCTTCTTTAACTGGTAGTCGCATTTGCAGAGTGGTGGAGAAAGGGGGCTGTGCCTCCAACCAGTGCTCAGGAATTCTGCTGCGTAGGACTTACAGGAGGTACCAGGAGGGCTTCTTGGCACCCAAAGTCCCTCAGGAATAAAGTGAACTTCATCCCCCAACCAGTACTGTGCCAGGAGGCGCATTTGCAGAGTGGTGGAGAAAGAGGGGCATGGCCTCCGAAGACCTCTTAGCAATCCCACAACCTTGGGGGCCAACTACCCCTCCTATTACCTCCAGTAAGTCCCACACAGCAGCATTGCTAAGTTCTCATAGCAGGCCACGCCCCCTTCCCCCACCACTCTGCAAATGCGCTCCCTGGTGCACACTTGCATGGGGATTAAAGTCCACTTCGCTGCTGGGGGTCCTTAGGGGCCAACTAGCCTACCTGTTACCTCCAGTAAGCCCCACACAGTGGGATTGCTGAGAGGTGGACATAGGCCACGCCCCCTTTGTCCACCACTCTGCAAACGCGCCTCCTGGCGCACTCTTGGTTGGGGGTGAAGTCCCCTTCCCTCCTGAGGGTCCCTGGGGGCCAACTAGCCCTCCTGTTACCTCCAGTAAGCCCCACACAGCTGGATTGCTGAGAGTGGTCTGAGGCCACACCCCCTTTTTACACCACTCTGCAAACGCGCCGCCTGCCGCACTGCTGCTCAGGGGATGAAGTCCACTTCAGTCCTGAGGTCCTCGGGACACAAGGGGACCTCATCACCCCACCAGCAGTACGACAAGAGGGGCGTTTGCAGAATGTTGTAGAAAGGGGCGTGGCTTCCTACCACCTCTCAACAATCCTACTGTGTGGGGCTTACTGGAGGTTCCTGGTGGCATAGTTGGCCCCCAGGGACCCTCACTAGCAACAGGGACTTAATCCCCCAACGCAGAGCGCGCCAGGAGGCACGTTTGCAGAGTCGTGCAGGCAGGGGGCGGGGCCTACGGCGAGTTGCTGGTTTTTTTTATTTTTTTATTTTATGGGAGGGGGGCCCCGTGGCCCCCCTTCCCTGGGCCATTTTTGGCCCCGGGGACCCCATCCCCCGGGGCACACCCAGCCTTTTTTTTTATTTTGGAGGGGGCCTGCGTGGTCCCCCCACTGAGGCCAATTTGGGCCCCGGGGACCTCCATCCCCCGGGACCAGGCCTTCTTTTTAATTTAAAAAGAAAATTAATTAAAAAGGGAGGGGGGCCGCGCTGCCCCCCCTCCCGGGCCATTTTTGGCCCCGGGGACTCCATCCCCTGGGGCTTGGCCATTGCTTTTTTTAAAATAAAGAGAGGGAAGCCAAGCGGCCCCCCTCCCGGGCCATTTTCGGCCCGGGGGACCACATCCCCTGGGGCTGACCCTCACGTTGGGGTCCGCAGGGGAGCCCCAATGCCCACCGCGGTCCCAGCCGGCTCCCCACCTCCTGTGGTATCCGGCATTGCTTTTGGACAAGGGGAGCTGCTGACATGCAGCTCCCCTTGTCCAAAATCAATTCTGCTTTGCTTCTTGGAAGCATGAGCAGGTTTCCTGCTCTCGCGTCCAAGAAGCAAAGCAGTGTTTGCTATGGCAGGGCGGGAGCACCCAGGGACATTGCAGGAGCCGGCCCTGGGGGGTGGCGGTCCCCAGGGCCATCTACAGCTCCAGGAGGAGGGCCACGTGGCCCCCCTCCCTACTGTTTAAAGCCCAGGGGAGGTGGTGGTCCCCCAGGGCAGTGTGGTGGGATTCGAGCACCCCCACACTTTGTTTTTCAAAATAGCCCCAGGGAGGTGGCGGTCCCCAGGGCTGCGGGGGGGCCGTGTGGCTCCTGCATTTAAATCATATAGCCCCGGGGAGGTGGTGGTCCCTGGGGCTTTGGGGGCCTGCGAGCCCCCCAAACCTAAATAAATTATAGTCCCGGGGAGGTGGCGGTCCCCTTGGGCTTGGGGGGGCCCGTGAGGGCCCCCACCCTAAAATAACAATGCCCCGGGGAGGTGGCGGCCCCCCACGCATTTTTTAAAAAAAGCCCCTGGAAGGTGGCGGTTCCCGGGGCTGCGGTGGCCCCCGCGGGCCCCGCTACATAATTAGGTATTGCTCCCAGGACCTGGCCCACCGGGGGCTTATAGAGAATGAAGCGCAGGAGGCCGCGCTTCATTTTTTTTTTTTTTTTTTCGTCCGGAGTCGCTCGCCCAGCACGAATTCGGCTGATTTTTTTTTTTTTTTAAATGCTTTTTTTGACTGAGCAGGCCTAGGGGGTCAGGGTGTTTTTCTACCCTGCCCCCTTTTCTTGTTTTTTATCTTTTTTTTACTGTTTTCTTGTGACTTGGTTCTACCGAGTCACAAGATGGCTGCCAACACATTCTGGTTTGGAGTGTTGGCAGCCAATCAAAATTAAGCTTGTGGTTGGGAGGGTTCGTGAATCCTCCTCGGTGCTCAGATATCAATATTTTTATTTTTTGAATTTTTCAGGAACTACTGAACGGATTTTCACCATTTTTAAAAAAAAGCACACTTTCTGGACCAAGACCTACCTTTTTGCCAAATTTGGTGTCATCCCGTTCAGCAGTGCGGGCTGTAGCTTTGTCTAAAGTTCCAAAGGAAATTAACATGGAGAAAACGCATTTTGGGACTCTCCTTTTTTCTCGGCCCCCGCTTAATGAATCACCCCAAAACTATCAAGACAGGAGCTGCCCTGAGTTAACCATTAGTTTTGAAAATTTCACGAAGATTCGTCAAACGGTGCCAAAGATATTGGCAAAAGAAAAAATGCTTTTGAATAGAAACGAGGTCCTAACTATAACTACCTACTTGTGACCGCCAGTAGGTAATATATATATATATATATATATATATATATATATATATATATATATATATATATATATATATATATTCGGACTGAACTTCACTTTTGTACCCCAGGGTCCTTGCTCTTGAATACCCAGACATCGTATTGTTGGGTGTGCTTTGTGTCTGCGGGCATTGAGGTACTTCTGGGTAAGAATGCAGACTCAAGTGTGAGCCATTTGATAGTTGAAGTTAGGTATCACAAGGAAGAAGAATAATGTTAACTTTATATTTTCTTTTAGATCACTGATGCTTAGTAGATTGTGAATCTTTTTTCAAAGTCCCTTGATAGCCTATACAGACCAGGCTTCTTCATATGTGTCTTTTCCCCTCTCCTGTGACCTTGAGAGTCATATATGTCCTCTTGGTTATAGCAGGGCTTGGAAGACATGAAAAGTTGGCTTCTGGAGACTCATCTCGCTCCTACAAGATTTTTAACACTATCATTCATCTGTAAGTATGCTGCATTAGGACGTGACAGACACTGAGTAATTTTAGCACGGTGGAGCTACTGTCGCCTAAAATTAGATGCAAAAGGATATACTAAAGACCATTGGCCATCCTCTTTCTAGGTCTGGTCAAGCTGTCCGGCTGCAAAAGCCCTATTGTGAGCTTACCAAGAACGTACAAGAATTAGAGTCCACCCATTGCGTACCATTGGGTTGGTTTATTGTCATTCTCATTTTCTTGCCTCTTATTCAATATCTTTCCGTGTCCAGCTTGTGTTTCTGACTTCCGAGGAGCGCAGCCTGTTTATCATTCTCTTGACAGGCTGACTTGAGTCCTTCCACTGCTCACTTTTGGGGAACTTCTATTTTCTGTTTAGTTAAGTGCTCCTTCAGAGTGCATGTGCGTTCCAGCTCTCTACCCTCTTTTTCTTCTCACCCCTCTCCATCAAGCTGCACATTGCGCTTGCTGAAATACTTTTCAGACTGTACCAAATATTGCTGGATTTAATGCGTCTGCCCTTGAGATCCAGAAGTAGTCTGCCTCAGGAAGCCTTGTGATGGTCTGCGAGATTCTCTTGCCCATATTTAAGTCTTATAAACGATATATTAGTCATGGCTACAGTAACAATCTTACTTTGGTTTGCTAATTTTGCAGGCATTAGTCATTCTATTACTCCAGATCCTGATTAATGTTTATCAATATCTCCTCAACATTAGATAATTTCCTGAGTATTGCTCCAGCATTCCTGCCCACAGAAAAGTTTTGAGGAAGAACAATATGAGAGTTTATAGTGCACAAATAAAAGCAACATTTAGAAACAATATAGAATGACAATTCTGGGAACAAGAACTTTTTTATCTATACATTCTCCTGAACTTTGGAAAATCCTGAGACTCATAAACAGAGTCATTGACGCTGACCAGTGGTTCAAAACTACAACAAAAATAAGCGGCATAAAGGAGAGGTTTATCGTCTCCTTTTCATCCTGGAAAGATGTGCCAAATGTCAGCCGGATGTAGCAAGTATAATTCTCTTTTTGCATATTTTCCCAACATGAACATCTGGTTTTGTGCTTCTTTTTGTGCTATATGTCGGAGTGGTGAATGTGCCTGTCATGAGGCACTCAAGTCATATCTCAGAATGTTTCGCACCTGGTGACACCAAGCCAAACAATATCCTGGACATAGAAACATAAAGTGTTAGTGCAGGGTCTAGCGGGCTTCATATCCCTCATATGAGAATCAAGACAACCACTGTCAGTACTGGGAATATGAGACTATTCTAAGACTATGGACTGCACCTGAGTGAACCATGTGGAATGGGGCATGAAACTGTATAGCAATGCCAGAACATTTAGGGGCTTATTTATGAGCCCTTGCGTCACTTTTGCGCCACCGGTGCGTCACTTTTTGTGACGCAGCAGCAGCGTAAAAAATGCGCCATGTTGTGTCATATTTACAAAGTGACACATCTAGGTAGATGCGTCACTTTGTAAACCCCTGCGCCACATTATACCTGTGCCAGGTATAATGTATGCAGGGTGGGCGTTCTGACGCAAGTAAGCCTCGTAGACGTGACGCAGTGAAATCTATGAGATTTCACTGCGCCACTTCTAGGACGCAAATGCGTCAATATCTTACGCCTGCCTCACAGCAGGAGTAAGACTGACGCAGGCACATTTGAAATGGGACTTGCCCATGTGAAATGTCCCATTGCTGAAGTTGCGTCACTTTTGTGACACACTCCAGCAATGCGTCATTTTTGCGCCTACAGATACGTCAGAAAAACTGACGGATCTGTAACTCCTTGCGACATGATGCGTCATACTATAAATATGACGCATCCAGCATGTCGCAAGGAGGGCGCAAAGGGCGCTGTTTTCACGCAGCGATGCGTCACTTTTCATAAATGAGGCCCCCAATGGTTTTATCTGGAGACGTGAAACTGTGCATCGGTGATTCAGGCGTTGATTGCACTTGAGGTTGCACCTGGCCACATAGAGGCTGCACTTCATCATGTAAGTCATTGACTGCACTTATGAGCGTCAACCTCTCTATAGGTGGGTACATGGCTGAGCATATGATCCAGCTAGCTGTGCATGTGGAGATGTGCCTGGGCTCAGAAGGCTGCACTGAAACGCAAGAGGTTAAGGGCCTTATGAGTCATCAGCAGAAACTGGAATTGAAGATGGCGCTAGTTGAATACTTGATATATCCCATGAAACCTTATGCTACTACAGGGTCATTCCTCAAATTTTCACCCTTTCAAATGGGTCTTCTTTATTCCAAATATCTGGTGTAAACTGTTTATGTTGTCTAGACTGATTAAAACAGCATGAATGCTTTTACCTGGTGCATTTTCAGAGCCTCTCGAGTAGCATTTTCATGGAAAATGCTCAATTTAAACACAACTTATACCAAATCCCTACTTTTTTCTACTTTTTTCTTTTGCCAGACCTCTTCATAAACATGCTAGAAGTTTTTACTATATAGCGAGAAACCCCATCTCTTATATTTCTAAACTAACAAAACCTTCTATTATTACTGTTTCTTTTTAGAACAATGTGGGGAATATTCTCAAGGAGAAGTGTGGCTCACTGGTTAGAGGTGGAGAAGTGTGGCTCACTGGTTAGAGCGGCAGACCCTGATGCAGAGATCTGGCCCGGGACCAGGGTTCAATTCCCGCCTCGGCGGGTCTTGGGCTCAATTTCCTCGGACCTGATAATTCTCGCCTCGGTGCCTATTCTAATCATGGGTCCCACTCTGCAACTCTGGGCAATAGCTTGCTTAATCTCCACAACGGCCCCAACAGCGCTGGGATGCCTGGCTTCACCTTGGGGGTGCCCAGGAGTGGACATTTCACAGGAAAAAGCCAGGAAGGGTTCCACAGCGGTATGCGTACAGTGCCTGGACACCCCTTTGGGGGTATGGGTGCGCTTTACAAGTACAAATTTCATTTCATTTCATTCATTTCAAGGAGCCATCGCCGATTTATCAGCACTTTAGCGCTGCAAAAGTAGCGATAGACTTATCGCCCCATTCACAAGCTGGTGCAAACTGTCGACATCGCCAGTTTCCCTGCGATAGCTGCCGCAAAACACATCGCCACGGATGAGAGCGACAAACAACACTAATAAAATGCAGAGTAGGCGTTCCCGTGCAAAAACACACGAAAACACCACTTCGCGATATTCTCAACGACCAGCCAGATCTGCGATGCTGGACAAAAACAGGCGATAAGGCGCGTTAGCAGCAGGGATTTAACACCTGCTCATTACTGGTCTTAAGTAGGACGATAACCTGCAGTACAGAGGGAGCCCAGGCCAGAGCCACATCTGAAGACCAACACATGTTATGGATCTAATGATCATGCAGCTCGGAGACCCAAGAGGTCCACAACACCCACCGCCACCACCCCCAGCCCCCCCTCCCTCGGACTACCACTGAGGCAGCGCAGAACAAGACAGCTGACCTTCCGAAAACGGCATGGCCCCTCAGCCACACAATTGCAGAATGTGGGGAAAGGTGGGAACCAAGTATGTGTGAAGGAGGCAAGTCACCCATGAATAAGAATGTACACAATGCAAAGTGTGGCGGTGATGTGCTGGACAGACTGCAGTATGCAGAGCACAGACATGTCCCTGTGGACACATACTGCTGGTGTGTGCAGTGTTGTGGACAGTGGACACAACCATCTTACCTCAGGCAGTGGGGAAGACCTCGCTCATGTAGCTGTGTCGTCCCCCCCTGTACGCGGAAGCGCAGTGGGCTGGTCCGGCGTATGCCACACCAGCGTAGGAGTGTGAATAAATAGACCGGGGCACGTGGGCGTGGTTCACTTCTGGGATGGCCAACGCGTCTACCAGGGCGGCGCCCCTCACCCTGCCACGAGTCCGCCGCCGTGACAGCTAGCCTCCTCAGCCGATCGCTGCCTTCCGCGACACAGGCCCCCAGCGGCACAGCACCGCGGAGTAATGTGTGCGCTGACTACTGCCTTCTGCCTACACTGCGGTCAGCAGGGCTCACAATTCAAATTGAGTCCTGATTTATTTATGGCAGAGTCCAGTAGGCAACAGACATTGCTTCCAGGGCGGCCCGACCGGACGACGCATCATCGCAGGCCACGCACCCGCCGAGCGCTCCAGGTGCCACTAACTCTGTGAAGCTCAAGTCATCGCCACGTGGCTGTGGGCCCTTGCTGACCGCTGCCTCCAGCCTACACTGTGGTCAGCAGGGCGCTCAAATCAAATCCAATCCTGACCCGCGAGGACACGCCATCATCACTGGCTGCACACCCGCTGAGCACTCCAGGTGCCACTAACTCAGTGCACCACAAGTCATCGTCACGTGGCTGTGGGCCCTTTCTGACCGCTGCCTCTGGCCTGCATTGCGGTCAGCAGGGCGCTCAAATCAAATCCAATCCTGACCTGCGAGGACATGCCATCATCGCTGGCTGCACACCCGCTGAGCGCTCCAGGTGCCACCAACTCAGTGCACCACAAGTCATCGCCACGTGGCTGTGGGCCCTTGCTGACCGCTGCCTCCGGCCTACACTGCGGTCAGCAGGTGCCCCAAGTTAAATGACGCATCATCCCAGGCCACGCACCCGCTGAGCGCTCCAGGTGCCACTAACTCTGTGCAGCTCAAGTCATCGCCACGTGGCTGTGGGCCCTTTCTGACCGCTGCCTCCGGCCTACACTGCGGTCAGCAGGGCTCACAATTCAAATTGAGTTTATATTTATTTATGGCGCAGTCCAGTAGGCAACAGACATTGCTTCCAGGGCGGCCCGCCCAGACGATGCATCATCGCAGGCCGCGCACCCGCCGAGCGCTTCCGGTGCCACGGACTCAGTGCAGCTCAAGTCATGGACCCTTCATGATGTAATCTTCTGTGTGTGAGAACAGTTCTGGTACCCCTACCTCAGTGTACTGCAAGTCATGGACCCTTCATGATTGAATCTTCTGTGTGTGATGTCAGAGCTGGTGCCCCTACCTCAGTGCACTGCAAGTCATGGACCCTTCATGATTGAATCTTCTGTGTGTGATGTCAGAGCTGGTGCCCCTACCTCAGTGGACTGAAAGTCATGGACCCTTTAGGATTGAATCTGTGTGTGTGATCCGATGATCACTGTTCTAGTTGTTGCCAGCACCAACCACTCCCTGAGGGCTGGCTTACACTCACCCCACACCCATCCAGCACAGGCGTCACTGGACATGTGACCCTGGTAATAAAAAGGGGCCGGGCGCACGTGGCAGTAGCCAGTTCCACCATACATCTAAGTGTGTCCGTGTGGTCATTATGTATGCGTGATGGCCCCTGGCCCTACCACATCACATCATGCTGTGGACAGCAGACGCAAGCATGTCACCTCAGGCAGTGGGTAAGACCTTGGACATGTAGCTTTCTCCTCCCCCCCTGTAAGCGTAAGCGGAGTGGGCTGGGCGGCGTACGTCAGTCCAGAGCAGGGGTGTGTAGAATTAGCCCGGGGCTCAGGGCGTGGTTCAGTTCTGGCCTGGACAAGGAAGTAACTAATGCGTGTGTCTCTGTTGTAGTGTCGGCACCACCCGGCCCGCAATTGACAATGTTGCAATGTAGCATGCACCCGGAGGGCAGTCTCGCACAAACGGAGAAATGAAGGAGCGCAAGACCGCTCGGGGTCTTGGCTCATACATACCAAGTGTTGTGTGTATCTGTATTGCTGCAGCATGAGCCAAATGCCTAGCCTTAATCGCAGCGCGAGTTCAGCCAGGCCCGAACTCTACATCTGTGTCCGCACTATCCTTACCATAGGCCTACACTCACGTGACCGCCCACCTTCAACGGCCAACATCACAGTGTCGTTGTCAGGCTTGTGGACATGCGCAGACAGGCATGACAATGGTTTGCCGTTGGAGTGCAAGTGATGCAACCGCGCAGAGTACACAAGTGAATAGGCTCGGGGGGAGGGAGGAGCAGCTGTGAGGCAACGTAACACACAGTGATGCCGCTCACTTGCCACATGCAAGTCATGTCAAACATGAATCCCAAAGTTGCACACATCCCACCCCACACCCAACAAGCCACATCACACTTCATGGATGCAAGCAGATGACGTACTGACATTAGGGATGAAAGCTCCATTGTCTGAACTATCAGGCAGAAGCACATCTGCACCTCCGACCTCGGAATTGCATGTGCCCAGCACCCCCTGACAGATACGATAGCAGTTGAGGACGACTCCGACACTACGCACAGCCCGACGACAGACCAACGTATACACACCCCACACACAGAAGTCCTTGCTCGGAGTTATCTTGCATGGAATGGCCTTCACACTTACTCCTCCTCCATCCCAGGCGTACAACCGTTGCACACTTAAACAACTCATTGATCCGAGCTGTGGCATTTCATCCACAGGACTGGCGCAGGTGAGAACAGTGCCGCTTCAACCAGGGCCACTAACGCAATGGCAGAACATCCCGGACACATGCACAACCCCTGTCACGTGGAACTGTACCGTGCACGTATGCTGCATTTACTGGGGGCACTGCCATTGGTAGTGAAATGAAATTAAATGAAAAGGACATTTGAAAAGCGCATGGCTACCCGGAGGCCTCCCAGCGCTGGGCATGACTAGAAACCAGAGACGGAGAGATTAGGGAAACTGAAAAGTTTTCAGTTGTTTTCGGAAAACAAGGTGGCTGGGTTCCCTGCGGAGATGTAGCGGCAGTGCGTTCCAAAGTTTTTCTGCGTTAAGGGAAAAAAGTCGGCCACCGCTTCTGGCCCTCTTAATTCTTGGGGTTTCAACTAAGTGAAGTTCGTCCGAGCGGAGTTTCCTACTCGCTTTGTAGGGGCGGATCATGGTCGAGATTAATGGTGGCCCGTTCCCCTGCACGGACTTGTGGACGATGCAGAGGGCCTTAAAGCTAACTCTTTCTTTCACTGGCAGCCAGTGAAGGGAGCAAAGAGCGGGTTTAGCTGAAAGGCGCCTTGACATTCCCAACAGTAGTCTTGCCGCGCAGTTTTGGACCGTTTGCACTTTAGTGATTACTGCGATCGGGCCCCCAGATAAAGTGCATTTCCATAGTCTATCCTTGAGAGTATCAGTGATTGGACTAGGATTTTCTTGGCTTGGGGAGGAAGAAGAGGAAGCACTTTTCTGGCCATTCTAAGCAGGCCAAAGCAGGTGGCAACCGTCTTCCTTGCTTGCACCTTGAATGTCAGGTTCTGGTCTAACCAGATGCCTAGACTCTTTATTTCGGTCTTGGGGGCCGGGACTGGGCCAATGCATGCTGGCCACATGGTCCCTAGTGTCACATTTGAAGGGCTGCCCATGATCATGATCTCGGTCTTTTCCCCATTGAGCTTCAGGTGGAACGTCCCCATCCACTTAGAGACTTCCGTTAGGCATGCGTTCAGGGCCTTAGGCTGCTGTGTAGCTTGGTTGAGCGCCACGACCAATTGAGTGTCGTCGGCGTAAGTCACCATATGGATCCCGAAAGGGGCCACGATTGTCGCCAGAGGGGCCATATATACATTAAAAGGAGTTGGGCTCAGCGATGAGCCTTGAGGGACACCACACAACAGAGGCATGGGTTTGGAGCTCACGTTTCCTTCAAAGATCTGGAAGGAGCGTCCTTCCAGAAAGGAGCGCAGCCATTGCAGTGCCGTTGCAGCTACTCCTATGTTTCTGAGACGGTGAATCAGGACGCGGTGGTTCACCGTATCAAATGCTGCACTCAGGTCAAGGAGTATGATGGCTGCTGACCCTCCTGAGTCCAGGATCTTTCTGCTTTCTTCTACCACCGCTAGCAGAGCAGTTTCCGTACTTTGTCGTGGGCGAAATCCTGTCTGGGAGGGATGTAGCAAACTAAGGGATTCCAGAAAGTTTGAGAGAGTGTGGTTGACATATTTTTCCGCGATTTTGGCAATCCCCGGGAGAAGGGAGATGGGGCGGTAGTTGCCTAGATCTGCTGGATCCAGATTATGTTTCTTCAGAAGTGTCTTAACCATTGCCCCTTTCCAGTTAGGAGGGACTACTCCTGTGCTTAGTGAGGCATTGATCACGTCCGCGATGGTAGGGGCAATTATGGGTGCTACCTTTTTCAGGACATTCATAGGTGCGGGGTCCCTAGGCGAGCCACTTTTCACCGAGGAAATCAAGGTCAGGAGCGTTTCCTGGGGGAGAGGAAGAATAGACTCCAACAGGTGTCTGGTAAGAGGAGGACCTTGACCTACGTGCTCATTTGCGGTGTCGTATTCGTCGTCATTTTGGGGCAGCAATTTGAGAATATTTTGAATTTTGGTGTTAAAAAACTCTGCTTGTTTATCGCATCGTTGGCCTGAGGTATCGGGGGCAACAGGTGGAACCGGGCTTTTGAGGAGTTTTTATGATAAGGAAGGTCCCTCTGGGGGAGTTGGAGGCCTGCAGGATTTTTCCTCGTAGAAGGAAGCCTGAGCCTTTTAAATTTCTGCTCTATACTTGCCAACAGCTCTTCTATATTCAAGCTTCTTGCTAGGTGAGAAGCCTTTCCTCCAGCTTCTTTCTTGTATCTTGCAACACTGTTTTAAAGTGCGCAATTCCGAGGAGTACCAGGGCGATTTATAAGGACCGTTCTTTTTTTTTATCAAAGTTTTAGGGAGGACCAGGTTCAGCGAGTCCTCTATCCAGCTGCAGAAGTCATTGTTAGCTGCAACTGGACTGGGATCTAGTTTTGGTCTGGTCTTTTCCAGCTCTTGGGCCAACTTGCCCAGAGGGAGTTTGGACCAGGGCCGGTTCAGGGTCAGTGAGGGTTGGGCATGGGGAGTGGAGACCCGAGGGCACCATGAAAGGGGGATGAGGAAGTGGTCGGACCATGGAATGGGGATAGGGTCATTTCCTATAAGGTTCTCCAAGTTGGAGAACACAGGATCGAGGCAGTGTCCTTGGACATGGGTAGCTTGCGAGACTTTTTGTGACAGCTGAAAAGTCGCGAGGTCTCTCGCTAATTCGTGTGCAGAAGCTGCTCCCAAATCGTCGACGTGCAAGTTAAAATCCCCAAGGAGAGTGAAATTTTCTGCAGTGCTGGCTAGGTTAATGGCTGCTTCTAGCAAAGCTTTGCAGAAGGTGCCTGCCGCTCCTGGGGGCCGGTAGTGCTGCGGGTCAGTTACCGGCTGAGCTTCCGCCTTGCCAACGTCACCTGCGTTCTGCCTGTGTTGCATTGTCGATCGTGCATATTCGAGTGGTCCATGGATGTCTGCCTATCCAACAGGACGGTAGCCGAACTGGATTTCGACATGTGTTTGCGCCCCCTGTTGGCCCACGACCAGGAGTGTCACCGTGATACCCGTCTATGGGATGCCTGGATAC
This sequence comes from Calotriton arnoldi, assembly GCA_963921515.1. NCBI lineage: Eukaryota > Metazoa > Chordata > Amphibia > Caudata > Salamandridae > Calotriton > Calotriton arnoldi. Next base: position 103,421 of record CAWUFW010009402.1, on the reverse strand, counting down.
TTGGCATACATGCTGGCAGCTGGACCTGGGAAATTGCAGAACTCCTCGTGTGCAGTGACCACATTGAGCCGCTCCCCTATTGGGCTGTAGTGCTAATTGGTGACAGGGGGTGGACGCAGCACATCTGTCCGGACCTGCTAATGGCTAGCCTCGCCATCCTGTTCGATGGAGTCGACAACGACCTCATGTTGGAAATGATTGCCTACGAAGCTGCACTCGCTTTCATGGACGTGTAACTACGTACCTGCAGCCACAACAGTTTGGAACCCATTGCACATGTCCCGACACCTTGTTGCATATTGGGGTTCTGGTCACATATCCCACGACAACAGTGGACATGGCTGCATTCGCCTGGACCCCGAATACGTGGGCGGACAACCACGTGGGGTAACACACACCTGTGAAAGGTGAGGCACTCACCCGGAGTGGACAGCGGCACTTGGCAACGTTCCTCATTCTGACATACTGCTGCATTGGTCCGCATGTTGTGGCACTTCTCTTGCCCGTACTGGCACGCATATGCTGATAAAGTCTACGCACATTCACTTGTTTTCAACTGTGATGTGAGTCGTTTTGAATGACGATGTGTGTCTCACTGCCTATCTGGGTCACGGCCATACATGCGCATTGATAGCATTGCCCAGGGAGTACCATTTATGTGGAATCACTGTCCCTACATTCATCAATACTTTCATGCTTAATTGATCAGGGCCATGACACATCAGTGTGAATTTGAATGTTTTATTCGCATTCAGTGGGGTGTTTCAGCTGGACCAGTACAGGGCCATGCAAACCCCACTTTACATTGTCGCCCCGTGGAGGGCCAGCCAGAGTCCTTTAAGGATGGACAGGTTCATCGGGAGAGAAAGACTTCAGTCCGCAGTGTGATTGCTGTGTCATTGGTAACCAATCCAAATATGGCAGTCCATGTCGAGGTCCAAGGTGAGTGTCGCTGAGTGTAACGGGGGACAGTGGAAGATGTTATTCCAGGGCATGATGCAGAGGGCAGTAACAAGCTGAAACAGGCCATATGGCGGTGATGTATGCTACCACTTCAATCTTGCCACCAAGCCAGATTCATCGTCATCTTCGTCTTCTGATGTGTCAGGTGCCTCACATGTGGGTGGTGGTGTTTGGTCTGCCGCACTGTGTGGCACGGACACTTCAGGGGGCGGAGATGTGGATGGAGTAGTAGCAGCAGCAGTCATCCGCTCCAGGCCGCGTGGCGGCATTGCCATGACGAGGATCTGCAGGGCATGGAAGTTCCCAGCTACATCTCGCTGGTGTGCAGCCGTGGCAGCCAATCGTTCCGCATGCATCCGCTCCATGTTCTCCATGATCCTACGCATGTGCCCCAACTCCCGGCTGACATCGCTGGAGCCACCCTGACTAGACAGTTGTTCTTGTCTCCGAGTCATGACTCCAGCGATGTCAGCCATGTATTGTTGGAGAGCATGGAGTGGACAGTGTGTGTCCGTTAGGGACTGTAAGTGGACCCTGATGGGACTTAGACACCCATGTACGGCATCTAGTTTGGCTGCCATGAGGTCGAACCCCACCCGCAGCTGGTCAGCCATCTTCTCCTGGCACCCTAACACATGGCGTTGGAATGCCATGTGTTGGTCGTGGGGGTCCTGGGAGCCAGCCGTGGTGGTGGGTGCTTTCTGCTGTGTGGTCTGTGCAGAGGGTGGGGTCTCCTCGATGCAGCTGGGCTGCCCTGCTGCTGGAGGTGGGGTGCCGATTCTGTCTATGTGCTGCTGGAGGGCATCGGTGTCGATGTTGGGGAGGTCCTCTTCGTCATCAGTGCTGAGTTGTTGTGTCTGCTCCGCAGGAGGTGTTGATTCTCCCTCTGCAATGTGAAGGGGAGATGCAGATTGACACTGTGTTCACATGTATGTCCACGCATTGTGCAAGTTTACTAACGGACTGCATGCCAATGTACATTGTGGCTGTTTGTGATGAGATGCCTATTTGATGCGGGACAGTTGACATTTCTACACCATCAGGGATGTGTGGTTGTACTTGTCCATTGTCATCTCACAGTTTCCTGCTATGCCAAATGCGAATGGCCATTTACTACACACAAGCGGCAGCAGTTGTGTCCTCTGTTCTGTTGTGAGAGTGTTGCAGTTTGTGCCACATTGTTGTCAATGTTGAGGTGCTCTGATTCTTATGTGTGTGTGCTGCATTGTCGGTGTGTTGCCCCTTCAGCTCTGATTTGGCTGGACCTTCTCCCTTTCAGGCGGTGTGCCTTTCACTTCTGTGCTTATACAGTGCTGAGATGTTGCAGACTTGGGTAAATTGGGCTCTTGGTCGGTGTTGTGACTCTTGGCCATGGTTTGTCCGCAGATGTGCTCTACTTACTTGTGCATGTGTGCCATTGTGCCCATCTCCCCCAGTCCCCCCAGTCCCTGGTCGTTACTCACCCTGTTGCTGTTGGCTCAGGTCATGTTGTGCAGTGTCCGGTCCACCAACTCTTGCCACCGTCTCCCCAATGATGACTCGGGTCACCATTTCCTCCATCTCATCCAGCTCCTGGTGTGTTGCTGGACTCCCACCTCCAGTTTGCATTGCTGCTCTCAGGTTGGCAGCGGTTTTCAGCTTGGTTTTGCGCTTCACATCAGTCCAGCGCTTCTTGCAGTCGTCCACTTCCCTTCTCTTCACTCCGACTGCATTCACCTTGGCCAAGATGGTCTGCCATATTGTATTTTTAGTTGCCAATGTCACAGTGGAGGTGATGAACAGTTGGTGGTGGTGTTCTGTCACCTCCGTGATGAGGATCCTGTTTCCCTGAGGACTGAGATGCGTCTTCCTCTTCTTCTTCTCCTTGCCCTTCCCTGTCCCCGATGTCCCAGGCTGGTCCTCCGTGTGGCTTGTGGGGTTCTGGTTGTCCTCTGTACTTGCTCCGGCTCCCTCCATGGTGCTTCACAGTTGTTTGTGTTTTGTAGGTGGTTTTTTTTGCAGCTTTTGTAGTGTTTGTTCCCGCCTTGCTTGTGGGACTTGCGGGCCTGGCGCTGGATTTTTATCGCAGTTGGGCCCATCGCAGCTTTTTTCACGTTCGGGTTTCCTTTTTTATCGCCGTCGCGGTAGTTGTATCGCGGACATTTGTGGCGTTCTCGGGAACCTATCGCATGTTACCGCCGTGTTGGGAATACGACGTTGACACAGAGTTATTTTCCCGCGATAGACGGCGATATGAATAATTCTGTTAGTCTATTTTGGCGATGTTTATCGCACGTTCTTGTGAATATCCCCCTGAGTTTCACAAGGCAACCAAAATGACTAAACTACATGATTATTACAGTTATGAAAAGTGTTAGTAAAAACAACCACACTTCTGCTTTCCTCTAAATTTTCAAATGTGTTAATCAACTGAAAATGTATCATTCCCTAAAAAAAAATCATAGAGCAGTTTACCTACAATCAAGTACTTTTTTGTCGTGCAACCATTGATGGCTGCTGATCCGTGAGATATTATTTAGAGCATGAAATGCTGAACCGTGATATATATTTAATATTTCAGCATCTGTCTTAATTTGACCGGTCGACTAGGGCGGTATAATGTGCATATATTTTCAGGCTGCTAGTCCCCTGCGAAGCACTTCACCAACTTTATTAAATAGCACAATTGAATGCACAATTCCCAGGATCCCTCTTCATGGTTTAAATAAGAGATACTTGTGAATATGAAGACTGTGAGGCAGAGAACGTTATCAAAAGATTAAATTTATGGATTTAATTTCGCCAAACGCATAACAGTGACTGCAGCACTGCGCGTTCCTGATGAAAGAAAAACCTACAAATCAGATACACTTCTAGTACACAGAGGAAGGTAAAATGTACATTCTTGATCACAGCTGGAGCAAAATCGGGGCATCACAAGTTGAATGCTTCAAGGAATTACAGTTCCTGTCGTGTTCATGTTCGCCCCAGAGATGTTGCCTGAAGAGCATTTTTTTGTAGGATGTGTTTTTTCAGGGCACTGCCACGTGCCATACTATATATGCAAGCAATTACTGCAGGGAAAGTGTGTTGTGGTTGTTCCTTTTCCGAACATCTGGAAGCACTCACATATTGATGAGTCAAACTATAGTATTTTAGAATTATTGTTACCCGAGATTTGCATTTTCATATTAACATATACGTTTCCTGGTCTTTTCATAATAGGATGAACCTCTCATTGCAGGCAGTGTGAATTTCCCTTCTATCAATGACGACCGACCTTAGGGATTCACAAACGGCTTGGTTTAGTGTAATCCACGGAAATGTTTTGTTACAAGTCTTTCTGTTTTTTGGTTCCCCAAAAGTGAGGGTCTCGAACAGGGATGTAGGTCCCTTTGGTGCAGCAGGTGCAATGGCAGCTGAGCCCAGAGACCGGAGGGGCCCACTGAGCCCTGAGTACTTCTTAATTGTATTATTCAGACGGCATCCAGCAGGGGGTGTGGGGCATTTCCTGGACACATTGTTCCAGTGTAAAGCTATCATTTTTGCCATATGTACATAATTTGAGCAGGCTCAGTGTTCATAGAGATAATGTGTCCAAAGGAAGAAGATGAGGTCCTGAACCAGCCTGCACCATTCTTTCAAGTCATCGTTGATTTGATCTCCTTGATTTGGCCGTTTGACTCTCCTTAGCCATGGGCCATGCCCTGATTTTTACTCTAAGAGACCTGGTTTGGCCACTAGGCAGCATCCATTGAATTGCAGCACATCTCTTAGCTAGTAAAACCCCAAACCTCATCAGTATAGGCCAATTTATTTTCAACCTTATGTCAGTCCACATGTTTTGGTGCAGTGCTCCCACGGGGCCCACCACACCTCGCATTTTAGACCCAATTGCAACCCAGGATTTCACAGAAACATTGCAAACCATACCATCTGTCAAAAGCAGCTACTCTACATTGTCTTCTAGAGCCATGATCGTGTCTAATGGTGTATGTTCTTTTGAGAGTACTTAGAGTGAGAGCCAGCCTATGAACAAAGTTTAATTTGACGGTTTTAAAATGGGCATTACTTACTAACTTTTTGAATTAAAGAAACACCATACTATCCCTTCTCTGTCAGGCCTATCTCCTACATAGCCACAATTCACAATCAGGGCTGCAAATACTCAGCCTCAAGCACACTATATAATGTTGAGTCCAAGCGACAAGCCTCCACAAAGGATATGATATCTCTAAGTGTATTTGATTCCTCTAGTAGCTGGGGAAATTCTCCCAGGTCAAATGTCTCTCTTTGTGAGTGTGGCATGTATTAAACTGCCCTTATTGTACTGCAGCTTGTGCTCGAGCCAATTGAAAAGAAAGGAAGTCCCCAATGTGTTAGACCTGTCAGCCTTAAGATGGTCTTCCCCAAAAGTTTTGTCTTCACCCTCCTGTTTTCTGAACCCTTTTTTGCTGGCCTAAGGATTCATGCAACTTTACCACAGCTAATCAGTGCTAAAGTACTTGTGCTCTCTCCGTAAAACATGGTAGAATTGGCTTACACCCAATTTGCAAATTGAATTTACTTGTAAGTCCCTAGTAAAGTGCCACTGCCTGTGCCCAGCTCCTGTAAATTAAATGCTACTAGTAGGGTCTGCAGTCGTGATTGTGCCACCCACTTAAGCAGCCCTTTAAACATGTCTCAGGTCTGCCATTGCAGCCTGTGTGTGCAGTTTGAAACCACCACATTGACCTGTCAAAAGAAGCCTTTTGCCAGATCCAAACTTTCTTTTTAATACATATAAGTCACCCCTGAGGTAGGTCCTGAACAGCCCAGAGGGCAGGGTGCAGTGCATTTAAAAAGCAGGAAGTGTATATTTAAGTTTTACATGTCCTTGTAGTGAAAAACTCTTACATTTGTTATTCACTGCTGCAAGGCCTGCCTCTCCCATAGGATAACATTGGAGTTACCTTATTGCATTTAAAAAACTGTAACTTCCAAATGGGAACAGGTAACCAGTTCACGTTTGGTGTTTTTGAAATTGTAATGAAAAACCCTATGTTATGGGGAAGTCTGATTTTTGGTTGCAATTTTAAAAAGAGCACTTTTAGAAAGTTGCCATTTTCCTGCCATAGCCATTCAGTGTCTGCAGCCTGTCTCTGGGTCCCATGACTAGGTATAGCTGACAGTTGGGCTTTGTGTATTCCTCGTGGACAGCCACACACAATAGAGAGCTTAGGTGTGCCTGGATGGGCTATCATTGGCAGGATGGGAGGGCGGAGCTGGGCACTGCCCTTCTCACACTTGAATAGGACATGTCCTGCCTCCACACAAAGGGCTACATACCCCCTGTTGTAAGTCTGGAGCCAGGGCAAGGGAGGCAGGAAACCTGTGCACTTCAAAGGGAAACCTCTAGATGCTTCTCCCACTTCAAAGGAGGCACCTGGTATAAATATTTGACCTCAGACACCAACTCTTCAGTACACTTCTGGGCCTGTGGAGACTCTACCAGGAAGAACGACTGCTGTGCTGCTGAAAGGACTGTACTCTGCTGGACTGCTGCTCTGAAGGACTTCAGCCTTGCTGTGCTGACCTACTGTCCTCTTGATTGGGTGAGAAGGACTGCACCTGCATCTGTTGAACCCAGGACCCCAGAGTGGCTCCAAGGACTAGTTGGCTGGCCTCCTGACTAGAACCTCAGGGACAGAAGGCTCCAACAACCTTGAACCCAGCACCTGGACTCTGCCATCTGTGAGTCTGATCCTGCTCAGTGGTGCCACCCCAGTTCTGGAGTCTTGGAAGTGGGCCTGAGGGTGCTCTGCCAGCCCATTTGTGGATCGAGCAGAACCAACGCATCTCCTGTGCTGTGTGATGCAATCCTGAGCAGAACTGTTGCATCACTGCTGCTGTGTGGATTCTCCCAGTGCAAGGACTACGCATTTACCTCGCAGCCCGCATCAGAATCAACGCTGAACATCGCATCCCTACTGCAGGCCCTCACATCTCCAATCTAACATCGACTGCAGCCTCGACGACGTTGCAGGTTCTCGCCTTGCAGCTCCTCAGAACTGACGTATCGTCTCAGCTGTGTGACGCATCCTCAGCGCTGGATTTTGCATCTCAAGCCCTCGTCGACGGGATCTTCAATGACGACAAAGGACCTCACATTGCAGCTTCGCAGCTCCCTGGAACAAACGTATCGCCTCGGCTGCATGAGACATCCTCGGCGTGGAACCTCACAATGCTCCACAACCAGGATTTAAGGTACTCTTGTGCAGCAGGCCTAACAGGGTCCCTGTAGCTGGCCAGTGCTCTATCACAGTTGGCCTGAACTTGTGGCTTTGTCCCGGTCTAGTGTGACCAGATATCCACAGTTGGCGGTTTGTGCTTTTGGTGCTATTTTCACCTAAATCTTTAAAACTGCATATCTCTGATTCTATTGATTCGAGTTTTGTCATTTTGGTCTTGTTTTTTTATGTTGTGTTTTCATGTTATTACTGTTTGATGTTTGGCACAAATGCTTTACACATTGCCTCTAAGTTAAGCCTGATTTCTCTGTACCAAGCTACCAGAGGGTTGAGCACATGTTAATTTCGGGTTTGCTTGTACCTCAACCCGACAAGGATTGTGGTTGCTGCTTCAGTAGGGTTTCAACCCCCTCAACCAGTAACCCAATTTCTTACACCATGTTATGTAGGTGATCCAACAATAGGCACCCACTCTTAATCCAACTCATGATGGTTCTATTTTCACTCAATTTCCTAAAATGAGGCAGTCTCCACAGAAGTGCTTCAAAATGGAAGGAGGTGTTTTAATACACTTTCCTCATAGCACAGGTTGGTATCTGCATCAGGCAATAGGCAGATCTGTAGGGGCAGTCCTATATGTGAAAGAAACTCTAGCTGCTTTCATTTTCTCAGGGTTGCGTCGCTCCATAACCTACCAATGTGATTTTACTGGCACATGAAGTAATATACCTCAAAATCAGTAGAGACTACTTCTAGGCCATCTTAATTGTATCCAATCTGACATCACTAGGTCCCCCAGCCCTTATCAATGTGGTATGAGTTTGTCTAGTTCTCTGAATAATTAATTGGATACAAGACAGATAGAGGCTGACAGTACATACAAAAAGCATGATGGAATCACCGCCTTGACTGACTGGCAGAATGTGCCTCATAAGTGATAGTGGTAATGTAACCCCAAAAGAGAGAGATCCAGCTTCTTTAGCATTCAGTTCACATTCAGAGCAAGTGTGTCTGTGATGTATGGAAACCTATGTATGGAAACCTATATATCCATGTATTTGCAGCTGCCATTTGCCTCGAACATTAGGGGTTTGGTAACTGTTCTAATCTTCATTCTATCATCACAGCCATTGGGAACAATCTGGGTTAGTGCCAGTTCATGCACAAACTAGAAAGCATATACATTTAGTCAAAGTTTTTTAAGAAGTGTGACACTGATGTCACAGGTCCGGGTAAGTACATCATTGTGCCACCTGAGTAACCCAAGACAATGTGATTTGTGTCAGCTATTCTAATACCTGACTCAACCATAGTTTCCCTGAGTGTGTTTTCCATGAGGTCCATGGCTAAAGTATAAAGCAAGGGTGAGAGTGCACAGCACTGCCTGGTCCTTCACTCAAATATTCAACTGTCTAAGATATCGCCTGTAACTCTAACACATGCTCTGGGTTCCTGTAGGAGAGTAGGATCTGCCTCTTATGTTGCCCCCACTTTTTTTCTGATGTTTACACTGGTTTCTGGCTATAGTCAGGCTGGGACCCTGCCAATCAGGGCCCCAGCCTCTCTGTTCTCTCTAAACGACTTGGAGTGCACTCTAGGTGCACTAGTGATTGGATATTGTGGTACCTTATGAGTCCCTAGTATATGGTACCTTAGGTGCCAAGGGCATAGGTACTTCACAGGCCTACCAGGGGCTGAAGCATGTATTATGCCACCCCTGGGAAGCAGACTAAATCTGACACCACAGGCCTGCTACTGCAGCCTGGGTAAGGTGGTGCATGCACCCCTTACTGTGATATAGGCTACCTATATCACTACCTAGATACACACATATAAACCTATAAGTCACTCCTATGGCAGGCCTTATCAATCCTGAAGGCAGAGTGCTTGGTTCCTATGCGAGGGGGTGCCCCTGCATGAGCAGAGCCCCTCTGCAGCATTCGGAGACCCTTCTCTGATGCTGTTTGTAGTGCAGCCTGACCATATACTCTTAAGCGCATTATAACCTCACGTTAAATGCTAACTTTGGGATGGCTGCACGGAAACATGTCGTGTTTGGTGTCAAACATCTTGGAATACTACCCCCCCGCCAGTTCTGGTGGCGGGGGTAGCATTCCACCATTCTAGAGGGATAGACATGTACCTACTGTGGAAACACGGTAGAATCCTGAAGAGCCCTGGCATCACAAAATGGATGCCACCAGTCACAGACACTGGGCTGCCCTCCTGCTGATGACCGAAACTCGCAGTGGAGGAAGCCCAACAATAGGTATCCTGTCACAGGAGGGTGTGACCACCTTCCAGACAGGGTTTAGTGTATCGGGGCTGGGTGGGTGCACTCCTAGAGTGCTTTGTAGTCCTGCACTGGGGGAGCAGAAGGCTCCTCTGTGCATATGCCAGTTCAAACCAGCTCAGGGGCTACCTGCCCCTGCCCTGGCACGAAACTGGACAAAGGGAAGTGGGTGTAGCCACCCACTCCCCTGACCCTCCCATAGGTGGGGTCATAGAGCTAGTCCCTCCCTTTCTTTTAGTATAAGAGGGGGAACCTGTGCATTGCAAACTAGATACCCCTGGACGATGCTCTGAAGAAGAATCCTGGACCTTCGATGTTCCACTACCTCTGGAAGACTGAAGAATCTCCCTTGGAGTCAAGGTGTGACTCCCCTGCTTGGCAGGCACCAAAAACTACAACGACGGTCGCAAACTATGCTGCTCCCGCCAGAGCCCGAGGTCCCTGCAGCCCAAGACGAAGATTTCCTGACTTCTCAAAGGCCATCGTGAGTCCCCAGCGAAGCTGAGGCCAGTGGACCGCAAGAGTGACGAGGAACCACAGTCCCTGGGTACTGTGCACTATTGTCAAGTACAACCCCTTCACGACGTTCTACAAACTTGTGCTTTGGACCACGTGTGGTCCCACCCTCTAGTAGGAATCTCTTCGAAGATCAGAGGCCTACCCTGTCCCGAGTGACCGTGGGCCCCTGTTGAAGGAATCCTCCTGAGGCGTCTTTGTGATCCCTTGCCAGCCGGCTTGTGGGTCTCCAGAAGACTTTTCTAAAGAACCAAAGGGCTCCCCTAGTTGCTCCAGGCCTGCCCTGACTTACCCTTGCTGGGTGAGTTCCCCAGACCTTGCTGGTCTGCACCATTAACTTTTTACGCTTTCCACAAGACTTGCTGCTACCAAGGCTTGTTGGCTCCAATCGTGTTGCCGACACCGCAGTCAGCTGCAGACTTCATGGGAAACGCCAAATCCAGCTCCTGGTTGTCGTCGACGCCTCCTGGACCTCGTGGCCGAAGAGTCAAGACACCCTTGAATGACCTGAATCTTCCAACGACGGTGGGCATTCATCTTCCTTGCCCCGAGTCACTGCCCAGTGACTTTGAACACTGTCCCCTCTGCTTTCAGGTCTTCCTTCTTCCGAATCCAGGCTTGGATTCCACCGGACACTTCTTCGGACTTCACAAGCAGCAAGTCTTCATTGGCTCCCATTGAAAACGACGCCGCGACCCGACACCAAAGGACACCTATGCACCCGACTTCCCTGGGTGAGGTAACTCCAGCACTACGGTGCTCCTGTGGGTGTTGGCCCTAGAACTACTTACCCTGTAAGTGACTTGCTTGTAGCTACTCCCGAAGTGCCCTTAACCTCTTAATTTCTAACCGCAACTTGCCCCATTGAAGTCTACGGCGATCCGCGCCTGTGTTCACACACTGCACGCGTCCCCCGTGGGTCCTTTACTTACCTGCCTTGGGTGGTTTCGTGAGGCCCCAACACTTCTGAAGGCCCTGGGCCTTGTCTCTTTGCAAGTCGTTGTTCTTAAGTCTCTTTCTTAGTATATGGTCTGGTATGCCCCTAGGGCCCCAGCCATATTGTGCTTAATTTATTGTGAAACGTTGATTTGTGCATATGTTCCTGACTTCTAATCTCATAAAGAGATTAGTAGAGAGTTGTTTAGTAATAAATACATATATATTTGATATATATACCTGTGTGGTGTCTTTTCATTTGGTGATTCAAGAGATTGTGTGGTAAAACAAGCTGCTTTACATTCCTCCAAGACTTAGCCTGAAGGCTGCTCTCCACAGCTACCACTAGGATAGCTTTCTATAAAGGTTGTCTTAAACCTACCTACCATAAGAGTCGAATTGTACTGGTGCAAGGTGTCCACTTTAATTAGTGAACAGCATATACCAGGCCAACTTCTCACATTGGTGGCAGCGTGTGGGATTCCAGCTTGCTATTGTTTTACCAGAAAATCTCTATTTGAATTACTAACTGAAAACCACTATAGGTACTTAAGGTACATATAAAGTCAAGCTTAGTATCAATAAGTTCTACTGAACTTAGAGCTGTGTGCCAAGGGATAGCACACCCTTTCTACAGCTCAAGCTAGTATCAGTAGGCCACAAACTAGTGTAGGTAGTACAACACTGCACAACACTAGAATGTCCTTAAAGGGTGGACCCAGTGGATCCACTCAGCCTCAGTATAAGGACATGGCTTTCTCTGAGCTGAGAACCATGTGTGCTGCAAGGCACCTGAAGCTAGGACAGAGTCCCTCCACACTACACCTGATAGATCTGCTGACAGCAGATGATCTTAGATTAGCTCTAGGAGCTAATGGGTCTGAATCAGTGGGTGGGTCAATTACAGTGTCTGGGTCAGATGATGAAAATCAGAATGACCAAGACTCTGTGATTGAAGGGCCAGGTCCCCAGGGGCCTGAAAAGGACAGAGGAATTCTCCCTAAGAGAACTGACATAGTGGAGGAGAGGCACAGGTCCCTTTCTAGGGAATCTGAACACTCCTACCACTCTGGCAGAGAATCTGTCTACCAGAGGAACTCCTACTACCCAAGAAGAGAGACCTCCTCTGACAGAATGTACAAACTGCTGCAGTATGAGGAAGCAAGGTTTGCCCTCAAAACCAAGCAGTTGGCATTAGACAAGGAAGCCCTGGAGCTCCAGAGAGCTTCTAGAAAAGAGGGGTTAGAACCCCTGGTGGCAGCAACAGTGTCCCTAGAGGCAGAGAATATATTCCAGACCATAGGAACCTGAGCAAGGTTGTTCCTCCCTACCAGAGTGGGGATGATATCCATAAATGGGTAACTGCTATGGAAAGGGCCTGTAGAGTACAACAGGTCCCCCAAAAGCAGTGGGCAGCAATCTTGTGGCTCTCCTTTTCAGATAAAGGTAGAGACAAGTTCCTCACTGTTGGAGCAGAGGATGCTGATGACTATGAAGTCCTGAAGAGTGCACTGATAGATGGGTTTGGCTTAACCACTGAGCAGTACAGGTTGAAGTTCAGAGACACCCAGAAGGCACAGACTCAGGACTGGACTGACTTTGTAGATTGTGCAACCAAGGCTCTGGAGGGTTGGCTGGTTGGCTGGTTGGCAGTAGGGTTACTGATTTCAAGGGATTGTATAATCTAATGATGAGAGAACAGATCCTTAATAATTGCCAGAACCAGTTGTTGCATCAATACCTGGTGGACTCAGATCTGACCTCTCCCCAAGAATTGGGAAAGAAGGCAGACAAGTGGGTCAGAACCAGGGTGAGGCAGAAAACCCAGAACCAAGGGGGTGACACCAAGAAGCAGGATCCTAAGGGCTCTGAGAAAAGTGGGGATAAGTCAAAAGACCAGAAGTCTTCACAAGGGCCCCAAAAATCTGCATCTGGTGGGGAGTCACAATCCAACAAGGGAAAAGGCCAAAAGAAGCCCTGGTGCAAATTCTGTAAACAGAAAGGACACTGGACTTCTGATTGTAACAAGTCCAAAGACCAAACCACCACCACTCCTGCCCCTAAGGCAACTGTTCCCCCTAGTTCAGCTACTGGTGGAGGTGGTACTCAGAATAAGGGTGTAGTAGGGTTGACCCTGGGTTCTGAAGTGGACTCTGGCCTAGTCAGAGTACCCACTCAGGCAATGCTGATTTGTGATGGAGACATGGACATGTCCTTCCTAGTAAGCCCCAGTAACTTGGGCAAATACAAACAGCAGCCTGTAATAAATGGCAAACAGGCTTTGGCATTTAGGGACACAGGTGCTAGTATCACCATGGTGGCAGAGGATCTTGTGGACCCTGGACAGATCATCCTGGGCGAAATGTACCAGGTGACCAATGCAAGCAATGTCAGGACCAACCATAGTCTGGCAGTTGTGAATTTCTCCTGGGGAGGGGTAACTGGCCTCAAGAAGGTTGTAGTCAGTGCAGACCTCCCTGTAGAATGTCTACTGGGCAATGATCTAGAAACTTCAGCCTGGTCTGAAGTAGAGTTATGGACTCATGCTAAGATGTTAGGCATCCCTGCAGAGGTATTTGCTGTGACCAGGTCACAGGCCAAAATGCATGACACTGAACCAGCTCTGGATCCTGAAACTATGGACCAGATGCTTCCCAAGTAGAGGAGCAGTAGGGTTAAGGCAGTGCCTTCCTCTGTCTCAGATCATTGATTCCCCTCTTAAGGGAGGAGGAGCAGACCCTGAAGAAGGAACTGCCCCAGAGGAACTTGAGCCTGATCAGGTTGAGTTCTTGGGGGCAGGGGGCCCTTCTAGGGAGGATCTGAGTAAGGAGCAACAGTGCTGCCCCTCTCTTGAACCCCTCAGACAGCAGGCTGCTGCTGAGGCTGCTGGGAGTGCTAGTGGGTCCCATAAAGTCTATTGGGATGAGGGACTCCTATATTCTGAGGGTAGAGATCCATCCCCTGGAGCCACCAGGAGGTTGATAATACCTCAGAAGTTTAGGGGGTTCCTCTTGACCCTAGCACATGACATCCCTTTAGCAGGTCACTTGGGCCAAAACAAGACCTGGGACAGGCTTGTTCCACATTTTCATTGGCCACATATGTCAGAGGACACAAAGGAGTTTTGTCGCTCCTGTGTCACATGCCAAGCCAGTGGCAAGGCAGGTGGCACTACAAAGTCACCCCTGATACCACTACCTGTGGTGGGGGTACCCTTTGAAAGGGTAGGGATTGACATTATTGGTCCCCTTGACCCTCAAACTGCATCTGGGCACAGATTTATCCTGGTGGTAGTGGATCATGCCACCAGGTACCCAGAGGCAATTCCCCTGAGGACCACCACAGCCCCTGTGGTGGCAAGAGCCCTCATTGGAGTTTTCTCCAGAGTGGGTTTCCCAAAGGAGGTCATCTCTGACAGAGGTACAAACTTCATGTCAGGATATTTGAAAGCAATGTGGAAGGAGTGTGGTGTAACTTATAAATTCACCACCCCCTATCACCCACAATGCAATGGGTTGGTTGAACGTTTCAACAAAACCCTGAAGGGTATGATTAAAGGACTCCCAGAGAAGCTTAGGCGGAAATGGGACCTTCTTCTTCCCTGCCTGTTGTTTGCATACAGAGAGGTTCCACAGAAGGGGGTTGGTTACAGCCCATTTGAGCTTCTATTTGGGCATCCTGTAAGAGGTCCATTATGTTTGGTAAAAGAGGGCTGGGAGTTACCTCTCAAGCCCCCCAAACAGGATGTGATGGACTATGTACTTGGTCTCCGCTCCAGGATGGCCGAATACATGAAAAAGGCAACCAAAAACCTGGAGGCCAGCCAAGAATTACAAAAAGCTTGGCATGACCAAAAGGCTGTGCTGTCTGTGTACCAGCCAGGACAGAAAGTGTGGGTGTTGGAGCCTGTGGCCCCAGCAGCCATCCAAGACAAGTGGAGTGGCCCCCATACAATTGTTGAGCAAAAGGGAGAAGTCACCAATCTGGTGAATCTTGGAACTCCAAGGAGCCCCCTGAGGATACTCCATGTCAACAGATTAAAGCCATATGTTGACAGGGCTGACATGGGCTTGCTCATGGCAATTGATGAGGACCAGGAGGAGGAGAGTGACCCTCTCCCTGACCTTCTCTCACAGAACCCTGATGATGGGTCAGTAGATGGTGTTGCTTTGGCAAGCAGCCTCACTGACCATCAGCAAACTGAGTGCAGACAGGTTCTGCATCAGTACAGACATATGTTTAGCCTGACCCCTAGTCAGACTACCTGGTGCACCCATGAGGTGGACACTGGAGACAGTCTGCCTGTCAAGAGTAAAATCTACAGGCAACCTGACCATGTCAGGGACTGTATCAGGACTGAAGTCCAGAAAATGTTGGAGTTAGGTGTGATTGAGCCTTCAGATAGCCCTTGGGTTAGCCCAGTAGTCCTAGTGCCCAAGCCTCATACCCAGGGTGGTAAGAAAGAAATGAGGTTTTGTGTAGACTACAGAGGCCTCAATGCAGTCACCAGGACTGATGCCTATCCCATACCAAGGGCAGATGAGCTGATTGATACTTTGGCCTCAGCCAAGTATCTAAGTACATTTGACCTAACAGCTGGCTACTGGCAGATCAGGTTAGCTGATGATGCAAAAGCCAAAACAGCATTTTCGACCCCTGGTGGGCACTACCACTTTGTGGTGATGCCCTTTGGATTGAAAAATGCACCTGCCACTTTTCAGAGGTTGGTGAATAAAGTTCTGGCAGGGATGGAAACTTATTGCTCAGCTTATCTAGATGATATTGCTGTCTTTAGTTCCTCCTGGCAAGTTCACCTGGTCCACCTCAGAAATGTTTTGGAGGCTCTGCAGAAAGCAGGCCTCACTATCAAGGCAACTAAGTGCCAGATAGGGCAGAGTCAGGTTGTGTACCTGGGCCAACTTGTGGGTGGAGGCCAGGTTCAGCCTTTACAGAGTAAAATCCAAACCATAATGGAATGGGTTGCTCCTACCACCCAGACACAGGTGAGAGCCTTCTTAGGCCTGACTGGGTACTATAGGAGGATTGTCAAGGGATATGGATCTATAGTGACCCCCTTGAATGATCTGACCTCAAAGAAAATGCCAAAAAAGGTTCAGTGGACAGCTAGCTGTCAGAAGGCATTTGAAGCCCTAAAGCAGTCCATGTGCACTGCCCCCATCTTACAGAGTCCAGACTACACCAAAAAGTTCATTGTCCAAACAGATGCTTCTGAGCTGGGTGTGGGAGCTGTACTGTCTCAACTGATTGATGAAGGTCAAGACCAGCAAGTAGCTTTTATTAGCAGAAGGCTGACCCCTAGAGAGAAATGTTGGTCAGCTATAGAGAGGGAGGCCTTTGCTGTGGTGTGGGCCCTGAAGAAGCTGAGGCCATACTTGTTTGGCACTCACTTCATAGTTCAGACTGACCACAAGCCCCTCCTATGGCTTAAACAGATGAAAGGTGAAAACCCAAAACTTTTGAGGTGGTCCATTTCCCTACAGGGGATGGACTATACAGTGGAACATAGGCCTGGGACCCAACATGCCAATGCAGATGGACTCTCAAGGTATTTCCACTTAGAGCACGAAGACTCAACTGGTCAAGGTTAGTTTAGTGTCCCTGCGTTTGGGGGGGGTTGTGTAGGAGAGTAGGATCTGCCTCTTATGTTGCCCCCACTTTTTTTCTGATGTTTACACTGGTTTCTGGCTATAGTCAGGCTGGGACCCTGCCAATCAGGGCCCCAGCCTCTCTGTTCTCTCTAAACGACTTGGAGTGCACTCTAGGTGCACTAGTGATTGGATACTGTGGTACCTTATGAGTCCCTAGTATACGGTACCTTAGGTGCCAAGGGCATAGGTACTTCACAGGCCTACCAGGGGCTGAAGCATGTATTATGCCACCCCTGGGAAGCAGACTAAATCCGACACCACAGGCCTGCTACTGCAGCCTGGGTAAGGTGGTGCATGCACCCCTTACTGTGATATAGGCTACCTATATCACTACATAGATACACACATATAAACCTATAAGTCACTCCTATGGCAGGCCTTATCAATCCTGAAGGCAGAGTGCTTGGTTCCTATGTGAGGGGTGCCCCTGCATGAGCAGAGCCCCTCTGCAGCATTCGGAGACCCTTCTCTGATGCTGTTTGTAGTGCAACCTGACCATATACTCTTAAGCGGATTATAACCTCACATTAAATGCTAACTTTGGGATGGCTGCACGGAAACATGTCGTGTTTGGTGTCAAACATCTTGGAATACTACCCCCCGCCAGTTCTGGCGGCGGGAGTAGCATTCCACCCTTCTAGAGGGATAGACATGTACCTACTGTGGAAACGCGGTAGAATCCTGAAGAGCCCTGGCATCACAAAATGGATGCCACCAGTCACAGACACTGGGCTGCCCTCCTGCTGATGACCGAAACTCGCAGTGGAGGAAGCCCAACAATAGGTATCCTGTCACAGGAGGGTGTGACCACCTTCCAGACAGGGTTTAGTGTATTGGGGCTGGGTGGGTGCACTCCTAGAGTGCTTTGAAGTCCTGCACTGGGGGAGCAGAAGGCTCCTCTGTGCAAATGCCAGTTCAAACCAGCTCAGGGGCTACCTGCCCCTGCTCTGGCGCGAAACTGGACAAAGGGAAGTGGGTGTAGCCACCCACTCCCCTGACCCTCCCATAGGTGGGGTCATAGAGCTAGTCCCTCCCTTTCTTTTAGTATAAGAGGGGGAACCTGTGCATTGCAAACTAGATACCCCTGGACGACGCTCTGAAGAAGAATCCTGGACCTTTGACGTTCCACTACCTCTGGAAGACTGAAGAATCTCCCTTGGAGTCAAGGAGTGACTCCCCTGCTTGGCACCAAAAACTACGACAGTCGCAAACTATGCTGCTCCCGCCGGAGCCCGAGGTCCCTGCAGCCCAAGACGAGGATTTCCTGACTTCTCAAAGGCCATCGTGAGTCCCCAGTGAAGCTGAGGCCAGTGGACCCCACGAGTGACGAGGAACCGCAGTCCCTGGGTACCGTGCACTATTGTCAAGTGCAACCCCTTCACGACATTCTATGAACTTGTGCTTTGGACCACGTGTGGTCCCACCCTCTAGCAGGAATCCCTCCGAAGATCAGAGGCCTAGCCCATCCCGAGTGACCGTGGGCCCCTGTTGAAGGAATCCTCCCGAGGCATCTTGGCGATCCCTTGCCAGCCGGCTTGTGGGTCCCCAGAAGACTTTTCTAAAGAACCAAAGGTCTCCCCTAGTTGCTCCAGGCCTGCCCTGACTTACCCTTGCTGGGTGAGTTCCCCAGACCTTGCTGGTCTGCACCATTGACTTTTTACACTTTCCACAAGACTTGCTGCTACCAAGGCTTGTTGGCTCCAATCGGGTTGCCAACACTGCAGTCAGCTGCAGACTTTGTGGCACACGCCGAATCCAGCTCCTGGTCATCGTTGACGCCTCCTGGACCTCGTGGCCGAAGAGTCAAGACACCCTTGAATGACCTGAATCTTCCGACGACGGTGGGCATTCATCTTCCTTGCCCCGAGTCACTGCCCAGTGACTTTGAACACTGTCCCCTCTGCTTTCAGGTCTTCCTTCTTCTGACTCCAGGCTTGGATTCCACCGGACACTTCTTCGGACTTCACAAGCAGCAAGTCTTCATTGGCTCCCATTGAAAACGACGCCGCGACCCAACACCAAAGGACACCAATGCACCCGGCTTCCCTGGGTGAGGTAACTCCAGCACTACGGTGCTCCTGTGGGTGTTGGCCCTAGAACTACTTACCCTGTAAGTGACTTGCTTGTGGCTACTCCCGAAGTGCCCTTAACCTCTTAATTTCTAACCGCGACTTGCCCCATTGAAATCTACGGCGATCCGCGCCTGTGTTCACGCACTGCACGCGTCCCCCGTGGGTCCTTTACTTACCTGCCTTGGGTGGTTTCGTGAGGCCCCAACACTTCTGAAGGCCCTGGGCCTTGTCTCTTTGCAAGTCGTTGTTCTTAAGTCTCTTTCTTAGTATATGGTCTGGTACGCCTCTAGGGCCCCAGCCATATTGTGCTTAATTTATTGTGAAACGTTGATTTGTGCATATATTCCTGACTTCTAATCTCATAAAGAGATTAGGAGAGAGTTGTTTAGTAATAAATACATATATATTTGATATATATACCTGTGTGGTGTCTTTTCATTTGGTGATTCAAGAGATTGTGTGGTAAAACAAGCTGCTTTACATTCCTCCAAGACTTAGCCTGAAGGCTGCTCTCCACAGCTACCACTAGGATAGCTTTCTATAAAGGTTGTCTTAAACCTACCTACCATAAGAGTCGAATTGTACTGGTGCAAGGTGTCCACTTTAATTAGTGAACAGCATATACCAGGCCAACTTCTCACAGTTCCATATAAAGAAGCTTTACCCAGATCAATGATAAAGGACAAAATTTAGCTGGAGTAATATTGGCAACTAATAGTGGCAAATGTTTTTTCAATGTACAGGAAGTCCACATCATAATCTTCATCAACCCTTTGTTGCTGGTACAAACATGCATCAGAATTATAGGGTTGTTAGTTGTATTCGTAAGGTGGCAACCCATACTGGTCTGCAAGTACTAAGTGAGTGACCACATTCGGTAATCCAGTAGCCAGTGCTTTACTGAGAATTATGACATCCACATTGATCATAGACAATGACCAATATGATTTACAATGTGACTGGCACTTGCTGGTGTAGGTGCTATGGTAATGGTGTCTTCCTGCACAAACTGAAGTAACTGTCACAACTCTCATTCTTCTGAAACTACCTCTAAGAGAATGTGTAAGAAATTGAAGGTATTAGCTAAGGGGATGTGACCTACCTTAAGCAATAACAACAATCCTTGTTATAATTAACTACTAAAGTCACTAAATTAACCTGAGCTCACCACCCTGGTGGCTATGGCACGGAACAGATAGGTTTAACTTAGAGGCGATGTGTAAAGTATTTATGCAGCACCAAAACAGTGATAAAGTCAAAACACAACACAAGAAAAACCTCAAAGCTATACAAATAAAGTAAATGCTAATGAATATAATGACACCAAAATGGAAAAAAAACAAGATGGAAACTGGAGTTCTGAATTTTTAAAGTTTAAGGTTTAAAATAAAGCCAAAAACTGTGAACCGCAGTCATCTAGTTGCACCTGACTGGTACCTAGGCGCAAATTAAGATCGACCATAATGGAGTAATGTAGTGCAGGTGGGATACAGAAACCAGGTGCGACCTTTTTTGACCAGGTGGGAAGTTTTATCTTCACGCTTAGGTTCTGGTTTAAAGTTCAGCAGACATGATACTCCATCTCAAATGTGTTGGATATCCCTTCAGCTGTATTACAAGTGCATTATATCCTAGGGCACTTGTAATACAGCGGACAGGAGATCCGTCACGTTTGTGAGAGAGTATCCCATCCAGCAAAATATAAATCAGGCCCTTAGTCTCTGAACTGTTAATGATGGTGGTGCAAGGCAAATGGCTGTGGTGGAAGAGGCCCTGTATGAGGTCTCAGTGAAGCTAATGACTTTTGGTGGGAAAGTTCTGAGAAGGAGAAATGTGAATTTTGCTCCTAGAGATGGTCCCTTCGCATGATGAAGATTTCTACATTTGGACTTAGTTACTTTTTTGGAGCTCAGATTCTTCCAGCGTGGCAAGGCTGCAGGCTGTAGCAGAACAGGGTTCCACAAGGCCAGATACCTTCACTGGTATGTCCAGCTGAATTGGATTTGCTGCTGTGGATAAACTCAGAGAGGGCACAACCTGGATCTTCAGCCTAGCAGCAACACACATTCATTAGATCAGCTTGGCAGGGTGGTCCTGGTTTTCTGAAGGTCTTAGGAGCCAAAACTTTTCTAAGTCCCAGGTTTCAGCATATGTTTGAAGGAGTACACTTTTTACACAGCCAAAGGTCTCAAGACCTCGGGACAGCCCTTGGAGGTCAAGTCACACCCAGAGGCCAGACGCAGGGTCCATGGCAGTTTCAGTTGGAACTGGTCAGCTGGCATGTTACCCGAAAGACATCTTGTAACTTGGTGTGTCCTTGTAGCTTGAACAGGAGGTCAGCGTTATGACCCTTTGATTCCACTTTATTGTCCTGGGTACAAGAGGGAGAGCAGGTCCACTCTTCTATGCTCTTCTCATGTCTCAGACAGCAGATTCAGTTATCAACTGATCGTCCACAGGTCCAGTAGTGTTCTGAGGAGGGCACTGTGGATTTAGACATTTATGCCTGGTACCTGCCTGTGAATGTGGGTGGCTCCTGGACCCTCAGTAACTAATAAGGTGAAAGTATCCAGAGGTAACCCTATCCACTTTTGCTGCACTTCCTGTGTGCCTTACAGCAAACAATTCCACAGTGCCCTCTCTGCCACAATCCAAGATGGTGAAACCCTTCTTCTCATGTTCAGGGCCTGTGTGCCTACCACAGAGGCTTAAAAAGCTGGCCGCAGTGCCAGTTCAGCATACATACTGCCTTTTTGTGGATAGCGATTCTGGAGTACAGGATGTCGAGGAGAGCATAACTGTGTCCCTCGGAAATAGTTTATCCCGATATCTTATCTCTTCATTCGGACGAGTGAGATTTTGTTGCTTGACCATGTTACTTTGCGATAACAAATCCTCTTTGATTTACATGAGGGGCATTGGTCCCAGTGGCTTCTTAGTCATTAGGAGATCCACACGCCAATATGTGATTTGTTCTGGGTTCTCAGGGAGGATTCCCCTAAGACTCCAATCTGTTGGTGTTTTGTTCAGTGGTCGATAACATTTCTGTTCTGTCTGCTCAAAAATAATTTTGTCCTGATGATAAACCTTTAAATTGTTTGAGTCTAAACGTCGTTGATGCATTACTGGTAAATTAGAAAGAACATTATTTGTGATAGGTTTCGTCTTGTGTGGATGATGCAACTTAAATTTTAGATAATGTTGCCATTTTCTTCTTTCTGTTAACACTGTATAATATTTGAATGGTTTTGTTTTGTGTAATATGTTGAACGTAATATGTTAGGTTGTATATTGTATTGTGATTCTTGTGAAATTGGTTATCTACTAATAATATACTTACTTTTGAAGTTTTGTGTTGGCACAGGTTCATTTCTGTTAATATTTTTATTTATATTGCAATATTTGTGTACATATTCATGTTATCTCCTGGAACCTCTGTTGTTATTATATGTTGTCACAGAGATGTGGCCATGGAAATGAGCAAGATACCTTGATTGGTCACACTAAGCCAGTTCTAAGGGCAGCTCCTCCAACTGGGATTGGTGCCTAAGTGACTGGGGGAACAAAGAAGGGGCCTGCCAACGTGTCAGTTAACATCTACCTGTGACAGCGTAGGTCTCTTTAAAGTTGGTAAAACTTCCTGGGCAAATGGCCATCCTGCTAAAGGAATGGAACACCTCTCCACAATCTAGCCTTTGTCCTGCTCTGGAAGCAGTTTTCACACCGCATCAAGGGTGCTATTCACGTACCAGGTGACAGCTGAAGCTCATGAAAATGGGCCTCCGTAGACTTTAGACATAGGAAATGTAAGATGGCACAGTGGATGCTGCAGTCCACTTTTGACTGTTAACTTACAGATCATATTTATACTTAGTACAAAATACTAGGGACTTAGGGGTACGTTAAATATGCCCGTTAGGGGTATACCAATTTCATCATGTTGATAGGGGAAGTACAGGCACTTTGCCACTGGTTGGCAGGGTTATACAGCCAGCAAAAACAGTTAAGGAAATAAGCTGGGGTACACCAAGCAAAAAATGGTAATTTCCTACAGATTGTCCACCAAGATATCGACAATGCACATGTAATACTACTCTCTGATTTTATTTTACCCCCAATGTTTTCCCTCTCTGCATGCCTTTTAATGCAGCTAAAAACTCCTTAGTCAGAGAGGAGTCAGTGCTCTCTCTCTCTATGCCAGGGTTAACTTAAGAAGCTGTTCGACAAAAACATAAGTGTGCAGTTGAACAAAATCTGGCCCCTACATCTTAGCAAACTGACCTTGCAAGTTACTTGAAGAATGTCCCATTAATTCCCTCATTGATGTTTTTATTGTGATCTTGATCATTAAAGTATGTAGTACTGTTTACTGTCTGGATGTGCTCTTGGGATAAAAGACAAGCATGCATCTTTCTGTCTTTATCATCCTCCCTGTGTATTATTTGCCTGTGGAAGGAGGAGTGAGTTGTGTAGCTCCCCTGGTATTTTTTCAACCACTCACTATTTCTCCTAGTTTTTCTGGGCATGGCAGGACACCCTACTCAAGTTTCTCAATCTTACCTTCATTTTGGATTACCTTTTGTTCCAACTGCTAACCAATGCTGTACACCTTACATATAGAGACCACATAAACCACCGCCTTCCAATACTTGTTCCTCATTCACGGAACATTGTTCCAGTATGGCATACTATGTACCCGAAAGTCTAGGCCTAGCAAGGCCTTGGCCTGCAGTCTCCATTTTGGTGTTCGATATCTTTTCTTATCTCATGACTATGCTATCATTTGTGACATATATCATTGAGGAAATGGGTGAGTGCACTTCAACCATTCATCAGTTATTGCACCATTCACATGGTACGTCTAACAAGCAAGGCATACCTCAAGAGGAAATGATTAACCACGCTTCAGGCGTTGATCACTTATTCAGCCATTCACATTTGGGTTCTGCCCACCACAGTGCAGGGTAATGTGTCAGCCATTGATTTATTTTTGTGCCAATCAAATTTACTTCTACCCACAACAACATACATCATGTGGAAATAGGTGAGCCTACCTCTGCCATTGATCAGTTAGTGTACCATTCACATTTTACTTTCACCCACCACAACATATATCTTTGTGGCAATGGTGCCTCTTTACTGTGCTGCGTAAGTGGCAGTGTCAGAAAGGCCTCTGGCAGAAGAAGTAAAAAAATGGCTGCCAAATCTTTCCTTAGGAGACAATTGCACCCCCTGCTCTGACACCCCAGGGAAGAGAAAATCAGTACATTTTATTATGCCCTCAAAGGGAGAGGTTGCCCAATTTAAGGGGGTGCCAACCTGCCCAGACAAAACAGAAATCCCTAGAGGTTAGTGGTATTCCTGCTAGTGTATCACAGAACACCCGCTGTCAATGAGCAGGGATTTCTTTGAAAAAGGCATCGCTGGAAAGCGGAGACTCTCGCTTTTCTAGCAATTCCTTTTTAAACATTGTGCTGTGTGGGATGCCAAAAAGGTCCCGGGAAGAAAAGCCAAATGAACCTCAAATTGTCCCTTCCCCTTTGTACTCCAGAATCGCTATCCACAAAAAGGCAGCATGTATGCTGAATTTTCCCTTCCCCGGTGGCATCCCCAGGAAAGGGAAAATGAAATTCATTTTATTACGCCGCCAAGGAGTGTGGTTGACCAGTGCCAAGGATGTTGCTCCCCCCAAGCACAAAACAAGTATCTCTGGTGACTAGTGCTTGAAAAAGGCTTCGCTGAAAAGATGGGATTCTCCACTTTCCAACTTTTCAAACAATGTGCTGCCAGAAAGGCCCCAGGGAGCACAAAGAGAACAAAGTAGCTGTCAAATTTTCTGTTCCCTGGTGAGTGGATCACACCCAGCTCAGGTCCCGATGCCCCCCTCCCCCAGGGAAGGGATAATCAATAAATGTTAGTATAGCGCCAAGGGGAGTCGTCCCATGCCAGAGAGACTGATGCCCCCCTGCCCCACAAATCTCAAATCCCTGGTGGATAGTCAGAACCCTGCTCATGTATTGTAGTGTACCTGTGACCGATCTGTTTAAAGAAGGCATTGCTGGAAAGAGGAGACTCTTTTCAGCAACGCTTTTCTTAAACCTAGATGTGGCATTGGCCGGAGCAATGCCACCGGACTCGAATAGAACTTCACTCACTTGCTGCTTCTGGCCCCGTCCGGTGGGATCTGTGACATTTGTTTTCTGTGCAGCGTGCTGACGTCACTGATGGTCAGGGGCTGACATGGAAGTTATTCCGCTGAAGCCCCCACAGCTGCTGACAGGAGGAGGGAAGACTCTGGAGGAGCACCAGAGCTTCCCTCGTACTCTCCTCGAAGGATGACAATTTGATGTTCTCCACACTGAAGAAGTAGTGCAGAGGCGGAGGATATCAACAGGTCGCCCTCCACATGGCAGGGGTTAAATTTCTCTAGGATTGTTTTCATATATTTGTTTTAATATTAGACCCATCATAGGCAATTGCCGAGCAAACCCAAAAAAAAGCACCAAAGCAATGTGCTTGTAGTGGGTTGATGCCAAATCTTTGCATTAAACACCCTGCTTCACATCCACCACTTGTTAGTGGACTAGCTGCGACATAGAAAGGCAAGTGTGTCACGGGGTTGGAAAAATGGTTAAAATTTTCAGTTTTCATTTGGTGTATTATCAGTTCCAATTGAAAAGAATTAAAGAGTTTAAATACTAAATTACTGTAATATATTTCACGCATGTTCTGTTGAAGAATAATGATGAATATTCATCATTAAAACATATGTAATTAGTATCAATCAGGAGTTTCATTACAAAAGTATTAAAACATTATCACCCTGCATTTGTGTTGCTTTAATTGCTTTTTAATTTGAAACAACGCTGAATAACAGGACGGAATTGCTTTTGAGAATGTGTTTGAAATCATTTCTTGGGACTCACAGGGATGCATAAATTAACCAATTAGAAAATGTTTTACTAACCTCTGAGAACCACACACCGTAGTTGCTATGAAGCATCCACATTTATTCCAGTAGTGGGATGACAATTGATTGATCATACTATCATGTAATGAGTTGTAAAATAAATGTTATGCTTACACCAAGCTCGAAAAACGTCAGAGCTACTATGCACATAAAAAATTGCAACAGCATCTTTCAAACGGAAATAAGTTGACAACTGGCACGTCACAGAAAATGCTGGGGGAAACGTAGATGGCATGTGATTTGCATCTTGCGAAATGTGAAACAAGCCAAACTGAGCACGGTGGCCAACGTTTTTTTTTTCCTGGTCTGATTTAGGTCCTCATTACGAGCTTGATATGTGCAGTAATGCCTGTTGCTGCAAATATAGCAGTTATGAGATTTGTGATATATATATCGGTGAGTCAAACCTGCCGACATTTACCTGAAAAAAGGCCTGCTGGGTACCTGAACATGCAGATTTTGGTGAGATAGGCATTCAAATTCAGTTGTTTTTCCCTAAAAACTTGTAATTGGTTGGTATTTATCGCATCCAATGATGTCCGACTCAGCAAACTAAGCACTTACCGGGACAATTGTAACGAGGGCCCAAATGTTTGACTTTCAGCTAGAAAAGATGCATCTGACTCACTGGCCTCAGGCAGTTCCAAGGACATCTTAAGCTAGAAGAAAACAAAAGTTAAAGAATATCTTAAGTCTGGAAAGACCTTTTATAAATCAATGCTTTTCTCCTCGCTTAAAATAATTTTAAGAATGTCTTAAGCCAGGGAAAAACTTCAATAAATAAGGACCTGTGGTTTTGTTAAGTCAATACATCTTAGTTCATATTGATGCACGTTCTCAGTAAAAAACACAACAATCATCAAGAAAGTGTGGCAAAATCGCTGGTGTCGCATAAATGTAGTTTATACTAAAAAAAGAGAGTGCCTAGAAAAATGTCAAGAGCTGCACCCTTCATCAGACACACAGACGTATTCAAGAGCTGAATTGAATTAGCTCAAATGTTAACATTGTGTGAAAAAACTCATAACACTTACACACAACCTTCTTGGCCTTATGTGATTTCAGCATAGCACCACAGAACACTAGAATGTGTCAGATTTATCTCAATCAATCAGGGGTTATGTAACGTGCACTACTCACATGCGAGGGTCTCAAGGCGCTGGGGGGGGGGGAGGGAAGCTCCGTTGGGGTCAATCGAAGAGCCAGGTCTTGAAGTCCATTCTGAATTGGTGCAGTGTCGGGCTCCGTTGGAGGTGAAGGGGGAGTTCGTTCCAGGTCTTGGCTGCGAGGTAGGAGAAGGATCTTCCACCAGCTCTGGTCTGGTCCTGTAGAAGCGAGGGGCGGTGGCTAGGGCGAAGTCGGCTGAGTAGAGGTTTCTCTTGGGGGCGTGGAAGGAGATTCTGTTGTTGAGGTTTTGGGGTCCGGTGTTGTGGTGGGCTTTGTAGGCATCTGTGAGCAGCTTGAAGGTTATTCTTTTTTCGACGGTGAGCCAGTGGAGTTCGTGGAGGTGTTGGGTGATGTGGTCGTGTTGTGGGATATCAAGGATAAGTCTGGCTGCGGCGTTCTGGATGGTCAAGAGTTTGCGGAGGAGGTTCTTGTTGATTTCGGCGTAGAGGGCATTGCCATAGTCTAGTCTGCTAGTGATGACGGTGTGGGTGAAGGTTTTCCTGGAGTCGGGAGGGATCCACTTGAACGTCTTGCGGAGTATGCGGAGGGTGTTGCAGCATGTGGAGGATACAGCGTTGATCTGGTGGTTCATGGTGAGTGAAGAGTCGAGTATGATGCCAGCTCTTGATGATATCTGAACATGAATTACTAATAGCAGATAGTGTATTACCTAGAACTGTTGGTTTAGAGGAAAAGATGGATAATAAACAACTGTGGCTCCAATCTTTAACCCCTTGACCGCGATCGGAATTCCGCTCGTGTGTTGGACATTCCGATCGCGGGTGTGGTCGTGACGAGCTCAGCTCGTCATGCGCACAGTGCTACCGCGCAGCATGACGAGCTGAGCTCATCACGAGCATCGAAGGGGTTAAAACATCTTGTGAGTACATTTAAACAGGCTACACATCAAAAAGATAAGCCATTTATTGTGCTCCACCAGAATATCAGCTGAATTTACTAGAGAACATCACCTGAGAATTTTACACAGCAATGGAGGCATTCTGATTTCAGAGAATGCCAAACTGATTGGGGCAAAGTGTGAAACACCAAAGACATTGTTAGACCTGGTATCCTTGGCTGGCGTGGTTCCCCTGACTTTTTGCCCTCTGATCTCCTGTTTTGCTGACTTCCTTCTTGCTGGCTTTAGGATTCTGGGCACTTTACCACTGTTGACCAGTGCTAAAGACAGGTGCTCTTTCCCCAGTGGTGGCTGGCTTGTACTGAGGGTGGTGAGACGGGGGTGTCACAAATATATAAATAAATTAATTAATTCACTTACCTCCGCAGCACAACATCCTCCTCCCTCTGGTGTCTTCCGGGAAGCTCCTGATGCAGGAAAGTGCACTACCCAATCCTGATGAGGCTTTCACAGCATGAAAGCAGTACCAGAATTGGAAAGAGCAAGCTCTCCCAGTGCTTCTAAGAGCACTGGAGGCCTGCACTTTCTCTAACCAAGCTGTCTAAGACAGCTAGGCTAGAGAACTTTAAAATGTGCATGTCTGGCTGCCCGTCCCAAGACGGCGGCCAAACAGACAGGAACATTTTAAAGCACACAGTTCCCTGTTGGTGCCACTCGGCAGCGCTGGCCCCACCCTGTCCTGACACTTAGTTCAGGACGGGTTGCTGAAAAATGAAATGCTAATAAATAAACTTTATTACCCTTTTATTTTCCAGCTCTGCGGCTTGTGGGGCAACGCTACTCCGCTCAAATGGAAGAGATGCCCTTCTCTTTCCCTAAAACAAGGTAGCATTGGCTTATCCACAATTGGTATATTTAATTTACTTATAAGTCCCTAGTAAGGTGCACTACATGTGCCCAGGGCCTGTAAACTAAATGCTACTAGTGGGACTGCAGCACTGATTGTGCCACCCACGTCAGTTGCTCTTTAAAAACATGTCTCAGGCCTGCCATTGCAGAGCCTGTGTGTGCAATTTAAACTGCCATGTTGACCTGGCAAGATAACCAAATTGCCAGGCCCAAACATTCCATTTAAATACATATAAGCCACTCCTAAGATAGGCTCTGGACAGCCCCAAGGGCAGGGTGCAGTGTATTTAAAAAGTGGGACATGTACTTTTAAGTTTTACATGTCCTAGTAGTGAAAAACTCTTAAATTCGTTTTTCACTACTGCAAGGCCTATCTTGCCCAAAGGTTAATATTGGGATTACCCTAATGCAACTTATAAGTGTAATCTCAAGTTTGGTGTCTTTGGACTAACGATTTGAAATCACAACTTATGGTAAAGACGGATTTTAAACTCAAGTATGAAAATGCCACTTTTAGAAAGTTCAAAACACAAAACAATAACCTGGCTCCGTATTATCTTAGACTCCTATTGCTAATGGAGTGACGAACAGACTACTCTTTTATCCGTTCGAATGGAATTTTTATTAAACCATTCCTTTTTGTTAAATAGTCTTTAGATTGATCGGAAAAAGTTTTTCAAATGACTGAAAAAGAAACACATATTCCTCAAATTAACACATAAAACACAACATATATATAACAGTTCACAATGGCCTACAATCATGGACACAATTGGACATACACACAATGGAAGGTTATTTACAACAAATTACGAAAACAGAAAAATCATCAAATTAATATATACATAAATCGAATACAAAACACATTTATAGTTTGCATCATATACATGAAAACAACAATAACAATCATGATTTTTCTGTTTTCGTAATTTGTTGTAAATAACCTTCCATTGTGTGTATGTCCAATTGTGTCCATGATTGTAGGCCATTGTGAACTGTTATATATATGTTGTGTTTTATGTGTTAATTTGAGGAGTATGTGTTTGTTGAATTTTGAATAGCCCTACCTGGCCCCGTTCCTTTGGGCTTAACCCCTACAGTTGTTTGCACTTTTAGAAAGTTGGCATTTTCTTACTTTTACCATTCTGTGCTTCTTCCTGTCTCCGAATACAGGTCTGGGGTGGTTGGCAGCTGGGCTTTGTGCATTTCCTCTAGACAGTCACACACAAAGGGAACTGAGGTGTGTTATTCACATCCTGATGGCCCATCACCAGGCTGATGAATCTTTCTGGGCTAGATGGGAGGGAGGAGCTGACACTTGCACCTGAATAGGGCTGTGCCTGTCCCCACACAAAAAGCTGCATACCCCCCTGTAATGGGTCTGGGGCCAGGGCAGGAAGATCAAGGACCTTGTGTACTTCAAAGGCCTCCCTTTGAAGTCTCCCCCACTCCAAAGGCACAATTAGGTATAAGTACTGGATCCCTGACACCACCAACTCAGCACACTCTGGACCTGAGGACACTCTGAGAGGAAGAAGGACTACTGTGCTGCTGAAAGGACTGACACTCTGCTGGACTCTTCTGGATTTGCTGGACTCCTGCTCTGCTGTGCCTTCCCTGATGCCTGCTGCCCATTGCCTCGTGGTGACCTGAATCTCTACATCCCCAGAACCAAGTGACTCACAGCGCTTGCCTGCTTGCCTCTTGCTCTGCAGTCTCATCGCTATCCAAGACTACCTGCAACCTTCCAATCAGCACCTGGACTCTGCATATGTGAGTCCTACCCTGCCAAGTGGTGCCAATCCACTCCTTAGGCCCTTGGAGGTGGATTTTCCTGTGCTGTTCTGCAAGAATCCATGCATTGCCTGCTTTGCACCTGACACAACTGATGCATTCGTCTTCAACGCCGACGGAGTGCTGCTTCAAGGACTCCACAGCGTCAACAGCGCGGCTTGACAACAACGCATTGCTGTGATCGCTCAGAGCTCGACAACAACGTGGGGCCCGACTGTGAGACTCAGAACCAAAGCATCGCCTCCGGTCATCGCAGCTGCTCCTCGACGTCGACGCTTGTTCTCCGTAAAGGCACTGTTTCAGCGGGACCTTCGTGGCTTCTGTATCCGACCTGCGCTCCATCGTGGTCGGCTTGAATTTTCAGATTTGACCTAATCCAGCGCACTCATCTAGGTAACGATTCAATCAATCAGTTCAATCACTCAATCAAATATTTATTTGATTATAAAAGTATAATCATAAAAGGCATAAATACAACACTTGCAAAACAGAGAATTTAAAACATAATTCTTTCATTAGACAGATCTCTGTGTCTCTATGAATTGCACCCTCCACATCAAATTTATTTTGATAAGTCAGACCTTTTTCAGAACAGTGCAGTCAATGACAGCATGGGGGCATGACGCTTGGGCCCTCCTGTTGATGAATTTTCCATTTGGTGGAAATGTCTTGGCCTGCCGAGGAAGTAGTTTATGGAGTGCACACTTTATTGTTTTAATGTTCTTTTGCAGTGGAAATGGGTCATGCCTGAGTTGAACTGTGCAAATGATGTAACATGTGCATAAAACACTTCTAATTGAAGGTGGGCCAGGGCTCACTTTTTTATAAAGGTGAGTTTTCAGTCTTGTAGAATTTATCTTTATTAATAACATTTGCACTGAGCACTCAACGGGTAGGTGTACATGCTTTTTCACCCTAGGCACTTAAATAGTATAGAAGGGCTGTAGACACTTGTACGGCGGCTTTTATTATTCAGATAGACCTGGGGGAACTGTAGGGCTGGAGCGACCTCAGGGGCATTCTAACACTGGCATGGAGTGTGGTCCCAGGAAAACGAAGACACACCTTGCCTCTGCGATTACAGAAGAAGCCATCTAAAGAAGCTATCATGAGTTGCACTGACTATGCGCCACTGTTGAAAATAAAACACAAAACATAGGGAAACCGAAGTCCAGACAGTGTTTAATGCAGCAAAGCAAAAATATCAAAGACAATTGTGATACCAACTGACCAGGGTTCATGCTAGAAAATGCGCTAAAAACAATGCACATTCTAACCTAGTATATACATTTTTACCTACCACAAGTCAACGTGAGAGAGCCATGTGACAACAATTGAGTGGTTTGAGTAGAAAGTCTAACATGCAGTTGTCCTGAACTTTTACTCCAAGGAAGCAGTGAATGTCATACTCACAATTACTAACTCTATTCTTCTCACAAAACCCGGCTTCCTTTGCCAGGTTTGAAAACGAGGTTACACTTGCTAAAATGTGCAATGTACAACACGAAGCATCATGGTTCCAGGGTCTACTATGACCTAGAAAAGCTAGCAACAAATGCAATGCTGTGTAACGCGTTAAATCAGAAAGCAACATTGTTTTACTAACTTGTACACAATTAAGACAAGCACAACAACGGTCAATGTATAATTTCATGCATTACTCTTCATGAATATATTGAATATAATAAAGCATATCTAAATTTGTTTTCACAGCCAGGAAGAGGTGAGGCACAGTCAGTGCCCTTCCTAAGGGCACACCTTGGATGGGATGAAATGGTCCGGGCGGGTGCCGGACTTCCCTTTCAGATGCAGGCTGTTTGGCACCTGTACAGTGAAAGGTGGACAGGCGACTTCAAACAGCCGGTCTGCCTTTCACTAATGTGGTGTCTCCAGAACAGTCACAAGCTGTCAGCTGTGCTGGGGCCTGCACATATATGGTGATAGGCCACACCAAGGCAGTGTGCCCTATCAGTAATATGGGCCAAGTAAAGGCTTGCATTCATGCAATTTGCATTTCAGCAGATGCCTACAGCCACAGAGACTAAATCTTGAAACAATGACATTTAGACAAACAGAAGGAGCAGTATTATACACTCAACCAAGCATATCATTTCCATTCAGCATCAGGAAGTAACATAATTAGTCCCATCACTTTCCTTCAATATCATCCTCATAATCATCTACTCGATAGCAGATATCGTGTCCCATGATGAAAGCTTAAAGTTGTTTGGGATGGGTTGGCATTTAATTTTCTGAAAAGTTAGCCTCTAGATACTAGATCGTAAAAAAAGATGTCTGATCACTCACAGTGGCAAAAGCAGTGCTAAAAATAGCGTAGCTACGCACTGTGTATGGGCGCCTAGGGGTCTCTACAGCTATGAACACAAGAACGGCCCAGAAGTGTTTCCCCTAGTGAATACCATCACAGCAATGTCATAATTATCCAGCTACCTAGGCATGAGTCCTCTTTTCAGAACTGCTGAAAACTTTGGTAGCTGGCAGGCCCACCACTAGACCGAAGCACTCTTGCTACCACTGCCACCACAACAGCACTCACTCAGTGACGCAGTAATGGTGCCATCGGTCCTAATGCAAGCAAGAAAAATGGCAACTGGTTTGACAATATACACAGTTAGAATGTGAGCACTGCTGTCCCCTCAAACCTCTGGGCCACAGTTCCACAGCAGGCACTTCATCATTGAGAGCGACACTCCTACACTCACTGTCACAACACCAATATGGCCAACAGCTGAAGAGTCTCCTCCCCCAATCCCCCACCCCCTGTAACAAAAAGGGCAGTGTGTGTCCCGCTGAAAAGGCTGTGCTTCAGTTGATATCCATTGTGACAGGCTGCTCATTGTACATTGACACCACATGCATGTAGGGAGGATACAGAAATGTAACATTTCTAATGCAGGGGTACCATTCCAACTTGAAGACTTGGTAAATGAAATTGAATTACAAAAAAGAATATTTGTTCCGCAAATCACTTTTCCAATTTGATTTCAAGACGACTAAAATAAATATATTGATGGGCACATCAAGTAGATGTAAGCGACTTCCAGACTGGAAAAAGATGCGGCTTAGAAACATGAATAAATAATGTATTTGATCTAACTGTCTGCATCAATTTAGAGTGGTCACCCTCACTTGTGTCTATTTACTCATAGTACTCTGTAGAGAGTGTCTGAAATCTCATAAATAAACAAGGAATTCACTTTGCTTTCCCATTAAAAAGTCAATGCTAATTTGTGAAGTAGCAGACTCAACTGACATTGTCTTTAATAGGTAAATAGGAGTCGAATAATTGCCTTCTCTGCTAAAATGTAATCTCAGGAGTGACAGAATAAGGATGCTCCGTTCTAGACGCTTCTCGATACTTAGAATCAATAACAAGTGACCGGCAAATCACTTCCCGGCCTGACACGTGTTAGTAAAGAAGTACTCAAAGAGCGTCATGTATTCCTTCGAACAAAAGAACATTAAACATGATATTTTATTACGTAGAAATAAAAGAAAATGATATTTCATGTTCCCTTAGCCCTACAGCTCAGATGAACTCCTGGACCTGGACACAGGTTCCATATTTTTTCACACATTTTGGTCATCACCTTTTGTGCTTCACCTTAAAACGTTTGAAGAAAAACGTTGATGTTGACCATTACCACTTAGAAGAATTTATTTACTAGCTACAGTTAGATAAATCACAGTCCCTGGTGGTCGGTGTAGCTGGCCAAACACACGGGGCCTGTTTCACAGAGAAAGGGTATACATTTATACCCGCAGCCGTTCTCCTATGTACCGGTTTAAATGTGCAACTTCTGGTAATTTAAAAACTCCCAGTGGTATACCTGTAAATCGATACCAGTTACATCATTCCAGACGTACAACTGGCCATGCCATATGCCACTTGCTATTGCTCCAGTGTGGCGGTTATGCGCAGGCATAAGTTAGGAAATGCACTTAATGTGCTAATGCACGTTTTTCTTCTGTTGTCCCCCAGGACAATATTTCGTTTTCCATTTCCCTTTCCCTTACACCCCAGCAGAGTTCGGAATTGTTCTGTTCTCCTTCCTACCCTGAAAGGGAAGTTACTTCAGTCCTTTGCTGGCGTAAATCTTTAACCATTTCTAAGATGGGAAGGGGTCAGATAAGAGTTTTTGAAAGACCACAAACTCACGGGATTGTATGCATTCACAAACTTCCAAGGGAAACACGTCTTTAGCCTCCCACTCCCCACCATTGCATAGGCTTTCCTCCTGTTTAATTGTGTGTCTATGTAGTGAACAATTTTGCACTAATGAAAACATTTACACTTGCTAGGTATCCTTTTATAGATTACTAACATGCATAAACTAACCCATTTTCAGTTCCTAAACATAGATTTAAAGTCATAAATCGTTTTGTGAATCTGGGCTATAGATTACCTTTGTTTTTTAAAAAAGGGGAAATAAAAGATTAACCATTAGTCGTAACGAAAAAATGCTTAAACATGCTTTTTTTGCAAAGCATTTGCGTATGTATTCAATAAATCCAGCCACAATTTATGATGACTTTGTGTATTGGAATGTATGTTATGATTGTACGGAGGAATCTAATGATTGAATCCTTCATTAGACAACATCTGATAAAATTGCATGTAACTTTTTAATGAAAAAGATCATATGTATATTTATACTATATATTTGGGAAATAGCTATTGTGTAATGTTGTGATCACCACATTTTTCCACATTTGACCATAAATGCGGTCTGGGTTACCCCTTTTTTCCTTCATTGACACAAACTAGGGGTCATTTAGAACAATTGTTGTACCCTTCTTTCAGCTCAAACCATTGATGTACTACTGTTGGACTCAGGTTGCCTTTCGACCAGGCAATTGTTCAGCAGAAAAATCATTAGATTCTGACTTTAGTCACCCTCATGCTTGCCCCTTCAATGTAAGGAATACATCATACAGCGTGAAAATCAGATTCTGCTGGTTCTCTTTAAATCAGTGCCACAGGAGTCTTACCATTCTGTGTTGCATGCATAGATTCTTATGGGAAGGCATTACTCAAGGAAATGTTCCAAAATGTGAAATATAACATTCATTCTACTGATAACCTCTAACTCCCTTTGCAGAGAGGTAGCGCATTTTTTTTGGTAACCAGACAACCTACTGCAAGCAGATCTAGAATTCAGTGATAAGCATTACAATAATGGTGGATTTGTTATGAAGTGTGTCACCACCAGATTGTGTGTGGTTCACAGCTTCTATTTTCCTCTGTAATGAAGTCAACCTTTTTTAAACAACAATCAATGTATTTGCTAATCACAATCTTCATTATAACAAGGATGTCTGGTGCACTAATCAAGAATTTGTTAAGCCTGCACGCACAGTCTTGCCTGATGCAGAGTAGTGCAGTAGCTCATAGTACTGTCTTAATCAAATGGCACTCAGAGGTCTGTGAGAGCCAACAAGTCTACTTTAATCAACGCGCTCATGGTCAGGTTATTTTAATGCTCTCTGAGTGCTTCAGTGCTCTCTGTAGTTGAGTACCTTCAGTTTACGTTCTGGTACTGCTCTCTAGAGATGTGATTACTTCGGATAATCCACCATGTGCCAAACAGGAGGTGGGCTCTTTAAAACTCTGTTTTTCAAACAAGGAAAGAAAGCCACCAACAGACATAGATGACCTTTGGTGCTAGTGGTATGCCTCTGCTGCTAGTGGTATGCCCTCTATGAATAAAGGGCCCAATTCACAAAAGTAATCTGAGACAAAATTCTAACTTTATGACTTTCGGTATTCACAAAGGGCATTTAGGAGTAGTAAAGTTAGGAATCCTAATGGAAGGATGTGTTTACTCTAATCACTCTAGATGTTACCAATCTCTATACTTGTATCAAAGATGAGTCTGGGAACCAAGCCTGTAGGTACTTCATGAAGGCAAGGCCAATATCATACTTACTGCACTTGAAGATGATTGCTGACATGATCCACTATTGTTTGAACAACAACCTTTTCATATTTGATAACAAAAGTGTACAGGCAAACACAGGGTACTGCGGTGGGCACCTGCTTTGCCACCAGCTATGTGAATCTTTTCATGGGCTGGTGGGAGGAGCAGGTGGTCAGCAGCCTAACTGATTTTGATGATCATGTGATACTTTCAATCAGGTTCGTTGACAATGTTTTTGCTATTTGGAAGGGTGAGGAGAGGTCGACTGCTAATTTTATTGAGAGCTTGAACACCAAGCAATATCATTTACATTTCACAAGACACACCAGTAAAACCTCTATTGAATTTTTGGATGTAGAGGTCTCTGTGATAGAAGGCAAACTAGAAACCAAGTTGTTCTGAAAACCCACTACAGGCAACAGCCTTCTTTTTGCTAGCAGCGCACACCCCACACCTGGGTGTGTGTGGGTGCTGCACTCTTACCTTGTATGTGTGTTTATCAACCATTGTTATCCACTCGCCAGGTCCTGCTAGTTCCCTACTGATGCCATTACTTTAAGGGTAGTTGCTCTCTGTCACATACCATTGGGGCCATGCTGTCTTCTGGCAACATATGTCTAAGTATTCCTCACACTTTGTGCATACAGAGCTCCCCCGTAGCGACATCCATCATGGCAGCTTCCATTGGCTGGACCGCGCAACTACTGTATGTGCCTATCAATATTCCCTATTATTATGCACTGTAACATGCACTTTATGTTTCAGTGCAAGGCTATTCATATGATTGTGTTATTTCTACAATGCATATCACTATAATCACTGTGCTAATGGGTTACGGACACATGACTCATTGTATGATTACTGTAGTATTCGGTGCCATGTATGTTTGTGGGACTGCTATTCTCCACTAGATTTACCTTATTTATTTAATATTTATTTCAAGTTTATGGGCAGAGCGTGATATATACATTTCTTGCAATGAACTCTGTAATTGCTGGCACTATGTGGACATTACTTTAGGCACTTTATTTTATCGTATAGTCACAGATTTTGCAATTAATTTTATACTTGCATGTATCATGTTGATATTACAAAATGGCTCTCATGTCCTTTACCTATATGCTTGCTAATGTGCAGATTGGTCCATTTTCCATGTTCACTGTGCATTCTATTTCACTTCAGGTGCAGCTTCACACGCTAGATCCATGAAAAGGCTACGGCCAAAACGCGTCGGGTGAAGCCTTTAAAAAATAAATGGTATTTTGCAACAACAGGAGTGTCTTGGCGTATCATTTGGACAAGGAGGTACGAGTGTGAATTTATTGAGGGCTGCTGGGGCCCTGCTCAGACCCCTGCTGTTTCTGGGACTCCAGAACCACATGTGTTGGGATATATATATATATATGTGAGTGAGTGGATGTGTGTAGACCTATGAATCAGTGAGTGGGTATGTACTAACTGGTATTGGTGTGTCTATGGTTTCAAGAATGGTAGTCTGTATTTTAGAGTGGGTGTATGAAAGGTTATATTAGGGTGTGAGGAGGTGCATCAGTGATGTCATTTGTTGTTTTGTATCACTTGTTCATGTATTGTGTTTTACATCACACTACTTCACCACAAAGTTTGTGTTTTTGTTTGATCTGTGGCATAAAAAAGTGTAATTTGTTCTAGACTGAAACGTATCTAACGTCTCTGACCCATGATTCAAATGTGGAGTAAAGTACATAGAAATGAGCAGCAAATAAATGCCTCAAGCCAATATCAATTGAATTGCTGGTTTATAGTCTGTTAAATTAATGTAGCAGCATTTGAAAGGTGACGGCTAGGACCAAACCCCTTGTTGCTCTAACAGTCCTACTTATGACAAAAGTATGGCACACCTGAAGTCATCTTGATTGGAATAAACTGGTAACACTTAAAACATTTAATTTAAAAAGGAACAAAATGAGGAGGTTCATTGTGCCACAGAAATTATGAATAGTGCTGCAGAAAGAAACATTAGGGCACATTTTGAGTGACTTATCAAATCTTCTATTTCATTAAAAAAATTGTGACATGCAGACTGAAACATGCACTTTCAATACCAGCAGCAGACTTCCAGTTAACTCCCTGGTGAGGCGTAACTTTACTATAGTGATCTAATGAGCAACTAGAGTGCTAACATTCTGAATTTATGGCAAATGCGTGACATATCTGAATGCCTTCTTGATGGAATCAAAGTAAAAAACTGAAAGCATTTCCTACTGAGGAGACTGCAGTAAATGAGGAAATTAGGAAACTTCATAACAAATAAGTTTCCCAAGATGGCCACCAGAGAAAAAAGAGTCCAAATGTAGCACAAATATCACCCAGATGTAGCCCACGAATATGACACGTTATTTTGCATGCCATTACTACGCGGTTATTACTTAGCAATAACCCTTACTACGCAAGTTTTTAGTTCGCATACCATTACATTGAAAGTGTTAATGTATACGAAGTAAAAACTTGCCTAGTAATAAAAATGGTATGCGGAATAACGTGTCATATTAAAAAGACATTTAACCCTTTTTTTAAAATGTGTAAAAAACAACACTACTTTAAATAATAAATAGAAATACACTACCCTACACATCTAAAAATGGAAAACACTACCAAAACAATCAAACACTACACTACCCTATACTACTGAAACACCACTACACTACCCTTAACCCTAAATCACTACCCCCTGCACGAACATACGCATTCCCCACTCCGGTCCCTACACTCATTCACTACCCATCACAACCCCCGACACTACATTAAACACTAAAACTTGCATAGTAATAAAAACAGACATTTACCACAACACTACACTAAATACTAAATACAAATACACTACCCTACACAAAACAAAACAAACTCAAAAAAACTACCCAAACGCCCAAACACTACACTACCCTACACTACTCAAACACCAATACACTACCCTAAACCCTAAATCACTACCCCCAGCACGACCCTGCCCCTACCCCAGTCCTGTCCCTACTCCCAAACACTACCCTTCACGGCCCCCAACACTACCCTAAACCCTAAACCACTACCCTACACTACACCACACCACATCACAACACTACCCTAAAACCTAAAACACTACCCCTGCACAACCCTCCCCCGACCCCCAGTCCTGTCCCTACACTCAAACACTACCCTGCACGACCCCCCCCAACACTACCCTAAACCCTAATACACTACCCCATGCACAACCCTCCCCTTCCCCCAGTCCGCTCCCTACACTATAACACTACCCTGCACGACACCCCAACACTACCCTTAACCCTAAAACACTACCCTACACTACACAAACACCACAACACTACACTAAACCTTAAAACACTACCCCCAGCACGACCCTCCCTCTACCCCCAATCCTGTCCCTACACCCAAACACACCCCTACACAACCCCCCAACACTACCCTAAACCCCAAAACACTACTCCTCAAACACAACACTACCTTAATCCTTAAAGACCTCCCCTACCCTAAACCCTTAAAAATAGCCCCTCTTACCTCTCTCTCCTCGTGTCCTATGTTCTCCTTCCTGCGTCTTCAGAGAGGCGGTGATCGTTGCACGTCGTTGTGAGGAAACGCCTCAGTTTCCTCACAATGATGTGGTTCGCTTTACAACGCATGCGTTGTAATAACATGCGTAGAAATGGCTATGCGTTATTACAGCGCATGCGTAGTAAAGCTTGCGTAGTAATGGTACGCGGTGTAATGACCGCGTACAAAAGGATGTTTACCGTAGCCCACATATAGCCCACTGACAGAAGTGTGCAAAACACTTTTTTTTTTTTCTTTCAGTTTTTTATAGTGCAGACTGGTCAGGTATTGCAGCGTTGCAACTTACTTGGATCCCTTATTGCGTATTTTGCTCGAAGTACTTGAGATTGATCTTGCGAAACATTGAACTTTACTATTCTGTTAAACTGAAGTTGCTCTGAGCCGGGCTTTGTAACACCCGTTTTTACCTACTGGTTTTAATTAATTCTCATTGTATTGTATTAAGAAAGAGGATTTACTGGTTTTATGTACACTTTTATGATCTATGTTTCTAAATCAGATTGAATAAAGTTTATTGAATTGAATTGAAGTCTCCCAAGATGGCCACCAGAGAAAAAGGAGCCCAAATGTTTCACAAATATCACCCAGATGTAGCCCACGTAAAGCCCAATGACAGAAGTGTGGAAAACACTTTTTATTTTTTGTTTTTTTGCAGTTTTATATAGTGCAGACTGGTCAGGTTTTGGAGTACTTTACATGAGCATT
The DNA here is from genome assembly GCA_963921515.1 of Calotriton arnoldi. NCBI lineage: Eukaryota > Metazoa > Chordata > Amphibia > Caudata > Salamandridae > Calotriton > Calotriton arnoldi. Next base: position 62,832 of record CAWUFW010009402.1, on the reverse strand, counting down.
GGTTACATTACACAAGGACAAATTCATTTTGGTTGTAGGCATGGGGAGATTAAGTGATTTGACCAGAATCACAGAATGTCGAGCTGAAGCAGAAACTCCAACCTGGTTCCCCAGTTGCAAAGTCTGCAGCTCTGGAAGTAACACCACATCCTCTCCCCTAAGTGCAACATTTAATCAAGTGGTCAACTGGATAAAAAAACATAAAGAAAACAAATAATTTAAAAGTGCTTTGTCGCTATTTCAGAACTCAGAAAATATGTCCTCATTTTAGTTTTTTAGAGCACTAACCATAATTTCAATGCAAATAAGACCCTCTCATTTCTATAATTTCTAAAGGAAATGCTTTAGGTATTACAGTTTGATTACATCAAGATGACGTCAGGGGTGGCACACTTTTGTAATAAATATAGAATGTTAGCAATCTAGTTGTTCATTAGGATACTGTTGAGAGGCAGAGGTCAGAGGCACGGACTCGGAAAATTGAAGGCAGGTAGGAGGGTGCAGAGGCAACAATTTGACCACACTGGGCAGGCAGGAAGGACAGTGGCAGCACAACAGACTATGGAGGGCAGTGGAAAGGGGGGCAGGGGCAACAAACCAACAATCCAGGACAGGCAAGAGAGGCTATGACAATATAATAGACCATTGTGGGCAGAAGGAAGAGACAGTGGTAGTACAACCATACATGCCAACAGACCCGATTCAGCCAGGAAACACCCAATGTTTTTAAGCCCAAATGGGCTTTATTTTATCTGTCTCCTGTCTACAATTTCCTCTTTTTCAATTTAAGTCAATGGGGAAAATCAATTCCCCAGTTTTTTCCCAAATCTCCCTCTTACCAAGTTCAAAATGTTAGCAAGTATGGTACATTGGATCATGGAAGGCACAAGGAATTGGGGTAGGGACATGGACTCGGATAACAGAGGACAGGAGGGACATGGACATGTGCACCAAACTGACCTTACAGGGCAGGCATCAGGGTTTGCAGCAGCACAATACACCACACAGGTCATGTGGGACAGCAGTGCAGCACAACAATCCATGGAAAGCAATAGGGAGGGGACAGGACCATGCACATGGACAACAGACAACAGAGGGGAAAGAGGCAATGGCAGCAAGCTGACCATAATGGACAGACAGGAGAGAAAGCTGCAGCATAACAGACCATAATGGGCAGGAGGGAGGGATCAGGGGCATTGCAATGGAACAGACAAGCCAGGAGGGAGGGAATAGGGGTCTGCACATGGAAAACAGAAGGCAAGGGGCAAGGGGGTAGGGCAGGAGCAGCAAGCTGACCATGGAGGTCAGGCAGGATGGGCACTAGAAGCACAACACACCATGGAGGGCAACAGCAAGACTATAATGGCATACACACAGACCATGGAGGGAAGGTGGGAGGGGGTCAGGGGCAGCTAGCTGACCACACAGGGAAGGGGGGAGGGGCCGTGGCAGCACAGAAGACCATGCATGGCAAGCGGGAGAGTTAGTGGCAGCACAATGGCCATGATGGGCAAGAAGGAGGGGGCAGGGGCATGCACAAAGGACCATGGAGGATAGAAGGGAGGGGTAGGAGCTGGGCACAGACAAGAGAGTTCAGGGGAAGGGGCCTCACAACAGACCACGCGGGGCAGGCAGGAGGAGCAGTTGCAGCACAAAAGACCAGGGAAGGCAGAAGGGTGTGGCAGTAAAATGGACCATGGAGGACAGGAGGAAGGGGATAGGGGCCTGGAACCTTGACAGGCAGGGTGGAGGTGGCAGGGACAGGTTACCGTCATCTGACAATGCAAGGCAGGTGGGAGGGGAGTGGCAGCTCAACAGAACACTCAGAGTAGATAGGAAGGGCAGGTCCATGGAACATGGTGGGCAAAAAGGATGGAGCAGGGGCATGCACACAGACATTGGAGGGCAGGGAGAAGGAGAGTAGGGGCAGCAAGCTAAGCACAGAGGCTAAGCAGAAGGTCAATGATGGGGCATAGAATTGGGCAATGGAGGGTATGAGGAGTTGAATGGGGCATCATGCTAAACGGAGAGCAATGGAAGCACATCAGTCCATGCATGGAAGGAGGGAGGAGGCTAGTGCATGGATTCAGACAACAGAGGATAAGGAGGAAGTGGATGGGGCAGCAAGCTAACTGTTCAGAGAAGGCTGGAAGGCCAGTGGCAGAACAACGGCCACACAGGGCTGTAATGAGGGAGCAGGGGCATGGACTTGGACAATGGATGGCAAAGCAGAGGAGGGGAAGCAGGAGCAGCAAGCTTAGGTGGGGGCAGCACAATGCCAGGCCAGGCCCTGCTTCCAACCCCCCACCATCCATTGTGATAGGCATCTTACTTAGCATTTAGAAAAACCTAGAAATGTGCTGAAAAAAAGCAAAGATTCCTGGGATGTTATAGTTAGACTCAGATTTCACTCGAACAAAACCAGTGAAATTCAGCAGTTATATTTACCTGAGCTAACTATAACTTCCGCCCCCGCAATGCACTGATTATGACCTCAGACATTCCATATTCATGACATGGTCAGTGACATCACTCATGACATCACTCATGACATCTCAAATGAGCTGTGAATGGAATGGAACCATCATCACTAGAACTTATTTAGGGATAGTGTGTGTATATTAACCCCTTCCATGCTCATGACGAGCTGGACTCGTCATGGCACACAGTGGTTGTGTGCTCATGACGAGTCCAGCTCGTCATGACACCCAGCACTGGAAATCCCTCTGGTGCGGGCACCAGAGGGATTCCCTTTTCTCCCCTAAAGCCTCAGGAGCTGGGGAAGAGCTTCCCCAGCTCCCGAGGCCCCCCCCCCTGGTTTCCCTGAAATGACGATCGTCGCGCACGTCGCGCTGATGTCATTTCAGTGAAACCGAAACTGAAATGAGCCAAGAGGCTCATTTCAGTTTCAGTTTCTACGTGCTCATGGGGCTATCTCAGCCCCCTGAGCACGTAGAAACTCAGGAGAAAGCCCACTAGATACCAGGGATTTAAAAAAAAATTATAATTAGGGGTGGGGCTGCCCAATATGGGCATGCCAATGCCCCCACCCCCACCGCAAAGGTACAGTCTTTCTGCCCCTCCTGGGGGCAGATGGGGTCAGCAGCCCCCAATCTGCCCCCCGGGGGCAGAAAGCCCACTAGATACCAGGGATTTTTTTTAATTATAATTTGGGGTAGGGGCTGCCCAATATGGGCATGCCAATGCCCCCACCCCGACGCAAAGGTACAGTCTTTCTGCCCCCGGGGGTAGAAAGCCCACTAGACACCAGGGTTTTTTTTCCCCTCGATAAATTTTGGGGTGGGGGTTGCCCAAGATGGGCATGCCAATGCCCCCACCCCTCCCCCACGAAATTCCAGTCTTTCTGCCCCCCGGGGTTCAGAAACACCCTAGATGCCAGGGATTATTTTTTTTATAGGCCCGGGGTGTGGGCTGCCCAGAATGGGCATGCAAATGCCCCCACCCTACCCCCCAAAGAAAAAAAAAGACTTTCTGCCCCCCCAGGAGGCAGATGGGGTCAATAGCCCCTGATCTGCCCCCCCCGGGGAGGGGGCAGAAAGCCCACTAAGCGGCAGGGATTTTTTTTATACAAAGTTCGGGGTGGGGGCTGCCAAGAATGGACATGCCAATGCCCCCACCCACCCCAAAAAAGATGCCACTGTCTTTCTGCCCCTCCCAGGAGGCAGATGGGGGCAGTAGCCCCTGATCTGCCCCCGGGGGGGGGCAGAAAGCCCACTATGTGCCAGCGATTATGCTGGCTTTTTTATACGCAGGGGTGGGGGCTGACCAGAATGGGCATCCCAATGCCCCCGACACCCCAAAAGAATAGCCACAGTCTTTCTGCCCCCCTCAGGGGCATATCGGGGCAATAGCCCCTGATTTCCCCCCTCCACAGGGTGGCAGAAAGCCCACTAGGCACTGACTTTTTTTCGGAATGTGCCAACCCGTTGAATTTGGTTCCTAGTTCTGCCGGCACCTAGGGAAACCTAGCAAACCTATAAATTTTTTAAAACTAGACACCCAGGGGAATCCATGATGGGCTGACTTGACTGGCTCTCACCAGGTTCTGTTACCCAGAATCCCTTGCAAACCTACAAATTTGTCCAAAAAACACATTTTCCTCACATTTCTGTGGTGGAAAGTTCTGGAATCTGCATGGATCCACAAAATTCCACCCACCCCGCGTTCCCCAAAGTCTTCCGAGAAAAATGGTACCTCACTTGTGTGGGTAGGACTAGTGGCCGCGACAGGAAACGGCCCAAAACGCAACATGGACACACCACATTTTCACAGTGAAAACGGACCCTTTTTTTGCAAAGTGCCTAGCTGTAGATTTTGAACCCTAACTCTGCCGGCACCTAGGGAAACCTAGCAAACCTATACATTTTTGAAAACTAGATACCGAGGGGAATCCAGGATGGGGTGACTTGACTGGCTCTCACCAGGTTCTGTTACCCAGAATCCCTTGCAAACCGAAACATTTGTCAAAAAAACACATTTTCCTCACATTTCTGTGGTGGAAAGTTCTGGAATCTGCGTGGATCCACAAATTTCCACCCATCCCGCGTTCCCCAAAGTCTTCCGAGAAAAATGGCACCTCACATGTGTGGGTAGACCTAGTGCCCGCGACAGGAAACGGCCCAAACGCAACGTGGACACACCACATTTTAACAGTGAAAACGGACCCTTTTTTTGCAAAGTGCCTAGCTGTAGATTTTGAACCCTAACACTGCCAGCACCTAGGGAAACCTAACAAACCTATACATTTTTAAAAACTAGACACCCAGGGGAATCCAGGATGGGGTGACTTGACTGGCTCTCACCAGGATCTGTTACCCAGAATCCCTTGCAAACCTAAAAATATGTCCAAAAAAACAAATTTTCCTCACATTTCTGTGGTGGAAAGTTCTGGAATCTGCGTGGATGTACAAAATTCCACCCACCCCGCGTCCCCCAAAGTCTTCCGTGAAAAATGGTACCTCACTTGTGTGGATGGGTCAAGTACCCGCGACAGGCAAGGGCCCAAAACCCATTGAGGCGACATCAAAATTACCTATCACAAACCAACCTGGTTTTGCAAGGGGGGGTACCATGAGTTTTTGGCCACGGGCTCGGCGGCCATCTAGGGAAACCTACCCAACCCACACATTTCTGAAAACTAGACACCCGGAGGAGTCCAGCGAGGTATGGCTTGCATGGGTCCTCCAAAATGTTCTTACCCAGAATCCCCTGCAAACCTCAAATTTAGCTGAAAAAATCAAGTTTTTCTCAAATTTCTGTGTGGGAAAGTTCTGGAATCTACGTGGATCCACAAATTTCCTACCACCCAGCTTTCCCCCAGGTCTCCCGATAAAAATGATACCTCACTCGCATGGGTGGGTCAAGTAGCCGTGACAGGCAAGGGCCCAAAACGTATTGAGGAGACATCAAAATTACCTATCACAAAACAACCTGGTTTTGCAAGGGGGTCACCTGGGTTTTTGGCCCCGGGCTCAGCGGCCATCTTGGGAACCTACCAAACCCACACATTTCTGAAAACTAGACACCCGGGGGAGTCCAGCGAGGTATGGCTTGCATGGGTCCCCAAACGTTTTCCTACCCAGAATACCCTGCAAACCTCAAATTTAGCTGAAAAAATCACTTTTTACTCAAATTTCTGTGTGGGAAAGTTCTGGAATCTGCATGGATCCACACATTTCCTACCACCCTGCGTTCCCCCAGGGCTCCCTATAAAAATGGTACCTCACTTGTGTGGGTAGGCATAGTGGCTGAAACAGGAAATGGCCCAAATCGTATTGTGGAGACTTCAAAATTACCTATAACAAAACTACCTGGTTTTGGGGGGGGCACCTGGTTTTTTGGCCCCGGGCTCACCGCCATCTAGGGAAACCTTCCAATCCCACAAGTTTCTGAAAACTAGACACCCTGGGGAGTCCAATGAGGTATGGCTTGCGTGGATCCCCCAACGTTTCCCTACCCAGAATCCCCTGCAACCCTAAAATTTAGCTGAAAAAAACATATTTTCCACATTTTGTGATAGCCAATTTTAATGTTGCCTCAATACGTTTTGGGACCAAGCCTGTTGCGGGTACTTGGGCCTCCCACCCGAGTGAGGCACCATTTTTATCGGGAGACCTGGGGGAACGCTGGGTGGTAGGAAATTTGTGTCAGCCCGGTGATGCCACACCTTTCCCACACAAATATGTGTGAAAAAAGTGATTTTTTCAGCAATATTTCAGGTTTGCAGGGGATTCTGGGTAAGAAACCGTTGGGGGATCCACGCAAGCCATACCTCCCTGGAATCCCCTGTGTGTCTACTTTTCAGAAATGTGTGGGTTTGGTAGGTTTCCCTAGATGGCCGCCGAGCCCCGGGCCAAAAAGTCATGGGACCCCCCTTGCAAAACCAGGTCGTTTTGTGATAGGCAATTTTGATGTCGCCTCAATACGTTTTGGGCCCTTGCCTGTCACGGGTACTTCGGCCTCCCACCCGAGTGAGGCACCATTTTTATCGGGAGACCTGGGGGAACGCTGGGTGATAGGAAATTTGTGTCAGCCTGGTGATGCCACAACTTTTCTCTACAATGATAGTATGCAGTTCCTAATGTCTAAAGCAGGTGGTTGTGATCAATCAAGGGCTCCACATGGTGGTGTAGAGCGAGAAGTCAGGAGGAGAATCTCCTCCTTTCGGAAAAAGACCCTCACACACCCAGCCAGCTAGGTGTCTTGCTTCATCATCGGGTCTGCTCCTTATCGGGTCGGCGCTGCAATGCCCGATTGGCACCCGAGATGGGGCCTTCTTGGCGGAGACCTTTATTCCTTATGCCGTAGGGTATAGTGCGTGTGAGGGCCCTAAAACAGTGTGGGTGATAATGATGTGTAAGTAGGTGTAATTTAAAATAGGGAATGATGGTCCACTCAAAACAATTTTAATGAAGTGTGGCCATCACCCTAATTAAAACCAAAAAGAAAACGCGTATCTTCACTCTAAAGTTGTGAGGTTATACGCTTATGACATGGGTCAACATGTTTCTTGCCCTTATTCCAAGTAGATGGCAATTCTTCAGGACCAAAATAGGATCTACCTACACTTTTCGGTGGTGGTCAGTAACTACGTTAAGTGAGGTAATAACCACTCATACAGCACCCTAAAAAGTGATACCTGTAGATCTAAAAACAACCCAATTTGGGTCAAGGACGCAAGGCATCAGTACCGGCTGGTGTAGACACTAAAGTGTAGTGTCTGTTCCGTGGGAAGCGGGTCGGCATTTATCCTACCCCTCACTCGGCTGACCACCACCGAAAAGTGTAGGTAGATCCTATTTTGGTCCTGAAGAATTGGCATCTACTTGGAATAAGGGCAAGAAACATGTTGACCCATGTCATAAGCGTATAACCTCACAACTTTAGAGTGAAGATACGCGTTTTCTTTTTGGTTTTAACCCCTTCGGTGCGCGGCCGATTTTCGCCCTGTGCGGGGCGTTTCATTAAGCGGGCGGGTTCATGACGAGCTCAGCTCGTCATGCGCACACGAGCACTGCGCAGCATGACGAGCTGAGCTCATCATGAGCACCGAAGGGGTTAATTAGGGTGATGGCACACTTCATTAAAATTGTTTTGAGTGGACCATCATTTCCTATTTTAAATTACACCTACTTACACATCATTATCACCTACACTGTTTTAGGGCCCTCACACGCACTACACCCTACGGCATAAGGAATAAAGATCTCCGCCAAGAAGGCCCCATCTCGGTTGCCAATCGGGTATTGCAGCGCCGACCCGATAAGGAGTAGACCCGATGATGAAGCAAGACACCTAGCTGGCTGGTGTGTGAGGGTCTTTTCCAAAGGAGGAGATTCTCCTCCTGACTTCTCGCTCTACACCACCATGTGAGCCCTTGATTGATCACAACCACCTGCTTTAGACATTAGAACTGCATACTATCATTGTAGAGATATAATTTTGGGCATGTATGCTGGACCTGAGTAAATAACTGCCCTTGTTTCCCTCCCTTTGGATTAACTGATGCCACAACTTTCCCACACAAAAATGTGTGAAAAAAGTGATTTTTTCAGCAAAATTTCAGGTTTCTGGGGAATTCTGGGTAAGAAAACATTGGGGGATCCACGCAAACCATACCTCCCTGGAATCCCCCGGGTGTCTACTTTTCAGAAATGTGTGGGTTTGGTAGGTTCCCTAGGTGGCCGCCGAGCCCCGGGCCAAAAAGTCATGGGACCCCCCTTGCAAAACCAGGTCGTTTTGTGATAGGCAATTTTGATGTTGCCTCAATATGTTTTGGGCCTTTGCCTGTCGCAGGTACTTGGGCCTCCCACCCGAGTGAGGCACCATTTTTATCAGGAGACCTGGGGCAATGCTGGGTGGTAGGAAATTTGTGTCAGCCTGGTGATGCCACAACTTTCCCACACAAAAATGTGTGAAAAAAGTGATTTTTTTTCAGCAAAATTTCAGGTTTTCGGGGGATTCTGGGTAAGAAAACGTTGGGGGATCCACGCAAGCCATACCTCCCTGGAATCACCCCGGTGTCTAATTTTCAGAAATGTGTTGGTTTGGTAGGTTTCCCTAGGTGGCTGCCGAGCCCCGGGCCAAAAAGTCATGGGACCCCCCTTGCAAAACCAGGTCGTTTTGTGATAGGCAATTTTGATGTCGCCTCAATACGTTTTGGGCCCTTGCCTGTCGCGCGTACTTGGACCTCCCACCCGAGTGAGGCACCATTTTTATCAGGAGACCTGGGGGAACGCTGGGTGGTAGGAAATTTGTGTCAGCCCGGTGATGCCACAACTTTCCCACACAAAAATGTGTGAAAAAAGTGATTTTTTCAGTAAAAGTTTAAGTTTCTGGGGGATTCTGGGTAAGAAAACGTTGGTGGATCCACGCAAGCCATACCTCCCTAGAATCCCCCGGGTGTCTACTTTTCAGAAATGTGTGGGTTTGGTAGGTTTCCCTAGGTGGCCGCCGAGCCCCGGGCCAAAAAGTCATGGGACCCCCCTTGCAAAACCAGGTCGTTTTGTGATAAGCAATTTTGATGTCGCATCAATACGTTTTGGGCCCTTGCCTGTCACGGGTACTTGGGCCTCCCACCCGAGTGAGGCACCATTTTTATCGGGAGACCTGGGGCAATGCTGGGTGGTAGGAAATTTGTGTCAGCCCGGTGATGCCACAACTTTCCCACACAAAAATGAGTGAAAAAAGTGATTTTTTTTCAGCAAAATTTCAGATTTTCGGGGGATTCTGGGTAAGAAAACATTGGGGGATCCACGCAAGCTATACCTCCCTGGTGTCTACTTTTGAGAAATGTGTGGGTTTGGTAGGTTTCTCTAGGTGCCGGCAGAGCTAGGGTTCAAAAACTACAGCTAGGCACTTTGCAAAAAAAGGGTCATTTTTCACTGTGAAAATGTGGTGTGTCCACGTTGCGTTTTGCGCTGTTTCCTGTCGTGGGCACTAGGCCTACCCACACAAGTGAGGTACCATTTTTCCGGAAGACTTTGGGGAACGCGGGGTGGGTGGAATTGTGTGGATCCACGCAGATTCCAGAACTTTCCACCACAGAAAAGTGAGGAAAATGTGTTTTTTGGACAATTTTTAGGTTTGCAAGGGATTCTGGGTAACAGAACCTGGTGAGAGCCAGTCAAGTCACCCCATCCTGGATTCCCCTGGGTGTCTAGTTTTCAAAAATGTATAGGTGTGCTAGGTTTCCCTATGTGCCGGCAGAGCTAGGGTTAAAAAACTACAGCTAGGCACTTTGCAAAAAAAGGGTCATTTTTCACTGTGAAAATGTGGTGTGTCCTCGTCGCGTTTTACGCTGTTTCCTGTCGTGGGCACTAGGCCTACCCACACAAGTGAGGTACCATTTTTTTCGGAAGACTTTGAGGAACGCGGGGTAGGTGTAATTTTGTGGATCCACACATATTCCAGAACTTTCCACCACAGAAAAGTGAGGAAAATGTGTTTTTTTGGACAATTTCTTAAGTTTGCAAGGGATTCTGGGGAGCAGAACCTGGTGAGAGCCAGTCAAGTCACCCCATCCTGGATTCCCCTGGGTGTCTAGTTTTAAAAAATTTATAGGTTTGCTAGGTTTCCCTAGGTGCCGGCAGAGCTAGGGTTCAAAAACTACAGCCAGGCACTTTGCAAAAAAGGGTCATTTTTCACTGTGAAAATGTGGTGTGTCCACGTTGCGTTTTGCGCTGTTTCCTGTCGCGGGCACTAGGCATACCCACACAAAAGAGGTACCATTTTTCTCTGAAGACTTTGGGGAACGCGGGGTGGGTGGAATTTTGTGGATCCATGCAGATTCCAGAACTTACCACCACAGAACAGCGAGGAGAATGCGTTTTCTTTTTACACTTTTTTAGGTTTGCAAGAGATTCTGGGTAACAGAACCTGGTGAGAGCCAGTCAAGTCACCCCATCCTGGATTCCCCTGGGTGTCTAGTTTTCAAAAATGTATAGGTTTGCTAGGTTTCCCTAGGTGCCGGCAGAGCTAGGGTTCAAAAACTACAGCTAAGCACTTTGCAAAAAAAGGGTCATTTTTCACTGTGAAAATGTGGTGTGTCCACGTTGTGCTTTGCGCTGTTTCCTGTCGCGGGCAATAGGCCTACCCACACAAGTGAGGTACCATTTTTCTCGGAAGATTTCGGGGAATGCGCTGTTTCCTGACGCGGGCACTAGGCCTACCCACACAAAAGAGGTACCATTTTTCTCTGAAGACTTTGGGGAACGCGGTGTTTCCTGTCGCGGGCAATAGGCCTACCCACACAAGTGAGGTACCATTTTTCTCGGAAGACTTCGGGGAATGCGGGGTGGGTGGAATTTTGTGGATCCACGCAGATTCCAGAACTTTCCACCACAGAAAAGTGAGGAAAATGTGGTTTTTTTGACAATTGTTTAGGTTTGCAAGGGATTCTGGGTAACAGAACCTGGTGAGAGCCAGTCAAGTCACCCCATCCTGGATTCCCCTGGGTGTCTAGTTTTCAAAAATGTATAGGTTTGCTAGGTTTCCCTAGGTGCCGGCAGCACTAGGGTTCAAAAACTACAGCCAGGCACTTTGCAAAAAAAGGGTCATTTTTTACTGTGAAAATGTGGTGTGTCCACGTTGCCTTTTGCGCTGCTTCCTGTCGCGGGCACTAGGCCTACCCACACAAGTGAGGTACCATTTTTCTCGGGAGACTTCGGGTAACACAAAATTGTAGAGCAACTGTTATTATCTATTGACTTTTGATGCATTTCTGCCTTCCAAATGAAAGACAATGTGTAAAAAATAAGTCATTTTGAAAAATGTCCTATAATTCTCATGCTAGTATGGGTACTCCCAATTTCGGAAATGTGCAAATATCTACTGTTTCTAAACTCTATATTTTGTTCCCATTTCAGAAATACATAGGTGTCTTTCATACCGATTTTTCCATGTATAAATTTTCCCAGAATAATTGCTTTATACCCGGTACATAATAAAAAACCATTGCAAAACGCTGCTCAGTTATTGGCTCTGGGTTCGTCAGTTTCTTGGTGAACCTACAAGTCCTATATATCGCCACAACCAGAAAGGTCCAGCGGATGTAACGGTATATTTCTTTCAAATAGCTGTCATAATTAGAAGAAGTTACAGGTGAAAACGTTGACACAAATGGCTGTTTTTTTCAACTAATTTTCAATTTTTCCTATATTTAACTGTTTGTTTCTATAAAGAAAACTTGAAGGATCTACACAAATGACCCCTTGCCGAATTCAGAAATTTGTCTACTTTTCAGAAATGTATGGTTTTCCAGGATCCATTATTGCTTTCATACCCATTTCTACCATTAACTGGAAGGAGGTTGAAAGCACAAAAAATAGCAAAAATAGGCTATGTCACAGAAAAATGCCAAAACTGTGTAAAATATTTTGGTTTTCTGACAAAAGTCTGCTTGTCCCTGAAAGCTGGGAAGATGGTGATTTCAGCACCACAACCCCTTTTTGATGCCATTTGCAGGGAAAAAACCAGACGCTTTCATCTGTAGCCCTTTTTTCGCATTTTTCCCCAAAAAACCAAAATATAGCTGTATTTTGGCTAATTTCTGGGTCCCCTCCAGGGGAATCCACGAACCCTGGGTACCTTTAGAATCCCCATGATGTTGGAAAAAAAGGACGCAAATTTGGCGTGGATACGTTATGTGGTCAAAACGTTACAGGGGCCTAAGCGCGAACTACCCCAAATAGCCAAAAAAAGGCTTAGCACAGGAGGGGAAAAGGCCTAGCAGCGAAGGGGTTAATACCCCTTTTTTACTTTTCTTTCGTGTAAGAACCAATATAATACGCAAAGTGCCCAGATCAATAAGGCCGATAGCCTTTCACTTTAAAGTAATGTGTAGTCCATTTTTTATGTTGATGTTTGCAATCGTAAGTATGTTTATTATGAACACGTCACATTGATGTACATACAGGTACGGCGGTCATGGGGCAAGATATGCTGAAATGACATTGTTTGCATATTAACACTTGCTTTCTTTTCTTTATTGACTGAATTCCTGAATTTTCGCATTGTGATCAGGCCAATATGGCCGCCAGCTTTTTGGATTAATGTAATATGTAGTCCTTTGTTAATGTTGGCAACTAGAGGCATTTGTACATTTAAATAAGGAAGCTACAATGTTGTCTTGTATCGTTATCAAGGTTCAGACAAGCCGAAACACGTGGATTGCGTATTTTCCAGATTAAATACTTCCAAACTACAACCTGAGTGCTGATTCCTTCCTTGTAAGAGTTAGAGGAGACTGAATGCATATATATAAAATTAACTGAAAAAAACACAGGTTTCAGGGACGTTATAGTTAGAAATTAGCATTTAAAAAACCTTAGATTTTCACTGAAAAAACCACAGGTTTCAGGCACGTTATAGTTAGTCTGACATTTCACTCGTACAAAACCAGAGACATTCAGCCGTTACAGTTAGCTGAGCTAACTATAACTCACACCCCCGCAATGCACTGCTGATGACGTCACATATTACATCACTCATGACATAGTCAGTGACATCACTGATGACATCTCAAATGGCTCGAGCCCCCCCACACTGCCCCGGGGACCACCACCTCCCCGGGGCACTTATTATTTACATAGGGGGTCCGTTACGGACCCATGGGGACCACCACCTCCCCGGGGCTTTAAAAATGCTGGGAGGGGGGCAGCGCGGCCCCCCTCCTGGAGCCCTAGATGGCCCTGGGGACTGCCACCCTCCAGGGCCGGCTCCTGCAATGGCCCGGGGTGCCAACCCCTGGGACATTGCCATTTGCTATGGCAGGGCGGGAGCACGGCTCCTGCCCTGTCATAGCAATCACTGCTTTGCTTCGTTGAAGCGAGTGCAGGAAACCTGCTCTCGCTTCTACGAAGCAAAGAAGATTGATTTTGGGCAAGGGGAGCTGCATGTTAGCGGCTCCCCTTGTCCAAAAGCAATGCCGGCTCCCGCAGGAGGCGGGGAGCCGGCAGGGACCGTGGGGGCATAAATAAAAGAGGCCAGGCCCCGGGGGATAGGGTCGCCAGGCCAATAGTGGCCCAGGGAAGGGTAGCCACACGGTCCCCCTCCCGTACATATAAAAAAAAAACAAGGCCAGGCCCTGGGGGATGGGGTCCCCGGGGACAATATTGGCCTGAGGAGGGGGGCCACGCGGTCCCCCTTTTTAAATAAAAAAATATATATATTGGCAGGCCCTGGGGGATGGGGTCCCCAGGGTGAATACCGAATAATGGAAGTGAGGCATTTTTTTTTTCTTTCGAGTTTGGAGTCGTGACTCCAACACGGCTCTCAGCGCGGCCCCTCGTGTAACATCGCGTTGGATTCGCGAATTCACCTTAAATAAATAATTAAGTAGTATATAATTTAGAAGGTAGTGTTGTATTTGTGAAGTTGTTTTAAAGAGGTACTGTGATTGAAGTTAATGACAAGATTACAATTGATAGAGTTGTTAAAAATATATAAAAATAAAAAATAATAGTTAGACTTGAAAAGTGTGTTGTGTTGTAGTACATTGAATTCATGCTTTTTGCGGATTCGCGTCAGGTGCGCGAATCCACAAAAACATTTTTAAAAATATATATGTGTAAAAAAAATTATATTCACTACTATGTTATAGGGTGGCTCTAAAAAGAGCCCTTGTTTTTATTATTATTTTTTTATTGAAACATTTCATTCAATCCATGATAAACAAAAGTCAAAATCAATTACATAATTTTACATAAAACCTCAGGTTACCGTACCTCTTATACACTCAAGAGAAATAATCTCTTGAGCCCTTGTTTTTATTATGAGTTTGTTATAGCTACATGTAAGTGCGAATGCCGAGCTTTAGGTTGTTGAGAAAGACTCTGTTTCCTTGATCTGTGAAGTGTACTCCATCACTTTGTTGTTATAGATGGAGCCCATTCTATGGTCTCTGAGGTAAGCAGAAACAGCTTTATTGACATTTTTTCTAGCTTTCTCAATCTGTGGACAGAATTGATTTGACCACTTCCATTTCTGTCTTTGGCATATATTAGAGTATACAAAGACAGTTTGAGGCAAAAGCAACATCAATTGTGCAAAGGTGTCCTTCATTAGCATTTCAAGACCTACCCCAGTCAATGTGCCTAGGCCATTGCCACCACAGTGCACAATCATGAGGTCAGGGGGTTGGAGATGCAGAAAGCTTTTAACAAAAGGCATCAATTGGTGCCACTTTAATCCTCTCTGTGCAATCCATTTAATATCCACATTTTGCAATACCTCTGCATTCAGCATACCTTTTGCACCAGCAAACATAGCTGTGTCCAACAATCCATACTGTAAGCATCTTGAAGGGATGTCTGGAAGTAATGAAAAGATGTCTGTAGCTGAGGCAGTCAGTTGGTAGAATAAGAGGTATCTAAAATGGTGGACAAGATGCAGTATTTAAAAAAAGTAGATAATTGATTGGCTGTTTAAGAAGATTGTACACTCAAAAATAGGGTGCATGTTACTTTCTTTAAAAGCATGTTCCTTATTGGTTAGTAGAAAATGTTTGAAAGGTACAGTAGATAGGATAAGGAGATATTTTGCAAACGTCAGCCACACCTGCTGTTTGCATTTGTAACCTTGTGTGCTGGATTTGAAAATATGGTGAACTTGTGACCTGTAAGTTCAGTTGAATGTTCCATGAACTGTTACAATGGAAACTGGCATTAAGCAGAATGGGGGAAGGGTTGAAACTTTACTGTGGACTTAAAATGTGAAATTGTAATTTATATATAGGTGATATGTTATTAAAGTATAATTTCCTAAGTCAGTACTATCTTTAGAAGTGGTGTGCTGTTAAAAAATAGTGGTATTTTTATTTGTAATATATTTTTGAACTCCCGTATGGATTTGCGGTTCCATCGCGTTGGTGCACGGTGGAGTCGCGACTCCAAAAAATTCCAGAACCAGTTTGGGCAGTTTTAGAAGTCAGTTGGTAAGGGTTCATATGTTTAACCAATAGAAATGTATTTTATAATTTGAAATAATGTAGAAAGCAATGTGATTTGTTACTTACATGTATTTGTGTGGAGAAAGAGAGGGAAAATTTGCCATTACTGGTTTTACCTTGCTGAGAGTGGTGCATTACATTGATTGTGTGCATTATAACATCTTTTATGAGTTTGTGATATTTTAAATTTTACAAATCGATTTGGAAGGTGAGTTATACATTTGTGAGGTGTATTATGTATTAGGTTTACTGTTAATCTTTAAAAATTATTGATAAACTGTGTTGTTTGAAATATATTATTAAATGTAGAGATGTGTATTGTAGTTTGTTTTATTCTAGTTAAATTATGTTTGAAATAGATTTTGTATAGTAATATGTGTATATTGGAAGATGGATTAGTGATTATGGTAGTTTGTTTTAGTGTGTGGATATGTAGATTTGTAGTATGCCGCATAATTTTAGGTGTTGCTTTAAAAGTGGAGGTGGAGTGTGTCAAGTTTTAAGGTGAGCATGGACTTCTGTCTCAAGTGTGTCTCTACTTGTATATTTATTTTGATATGTCTTATACATTTGAAGGTGCATGATGTATAACAAAGAGGTGTTGTTGCTTTTTATGTGAGTAGTAGTGGAATGGTGAAGATGTAGGATAATAGGATATTAGGATGTAGGATAATAGTGTGCTTTAAAAGATGTTGACATAAGGCATTAGTGGTTAGGCTTCTTTTTTAAGTTTGTAGAGAGGTACAGTTGAAATATGCCACATAATTGTGGGTGTTTGCTTGAAATTGGAAGTTTGTTCTGTGAATCTTTAAGGTTTGGATAGTGTTATGCTACAGACATATTCATGTATGCTTTTAGGAATATGGTGAGACATTTAGTAAAGACATGTGAAGGGTTCCTGCTTTGTATTTGAGTAGGTGTAACATTATAAGTAGTTGTAGAATGGTAAATCAGCAGTCCAAAAGAGAGGTTTGAGATATGTTTGTAGAGATTTTATTTATTAGAGAAATTTGTATGATGTGTGGAAAGGTATATTTCATATATACCGCATACTTTTCAGTGTATGTTTGAAAATTGAAGTGTAGTCTCTGAAGTTTTGAGCTGTGAATGGTATTGTGACAGAGATATGTTTCTACTAGCACACATATTATGGTATGTGTTATGTGTCGGAAGATGATAGATATATAAAACATGTATACATTTATCTGTATATTACTTTTATATATGATGCTGTTAGCAAAAGGTACAGACATATGCATACATACTTTTAGAAATATGGAGAGTCTTTCATCAAAGTTAAGTGAAGGGTTGCTATGCTGTTAGCTATGCTCAATATCAGATTAGTACTAGAATAGTAAAGCAGTAGTAGTAGAAAAGTGATGTTTAAGATATGTTGGGAGAGGAATTATTGATTATGGTGCTTTATAAGAGTCAGTGTAAAAGTTCACTTGAAATTTGCCGCATAAATCTAGGTATGTTTGAAATGTTAAGCGTAGTCTGTCAGGTTTTAAGGCCTTTATGGTCTTGTGAGTGTGGTTATGTTTCTACTTGCCCATGTGTTCTAATATGTGTAATGCTTTTGGCAATAGGTATAGAAAGATGCATGCATGCTTTTAGGAATATGGTTAGAGTTATGGTAGAAACATGTGATAGGTTGCTACTTTATGTTTGACTAGGTCTAATATTTGTAGAATGGTGAATCTGTAGAATAAAACTGAGTTTAAAGGCATGTTGGCAGAAGAGATTACTGATTAGGCTACTTTCTATAAGTTTGGGGAAAGGTACACTTGAAATACATTGCAAAAATGTAGGTATGTTTTTGTAATGTAAAGTTCAGTCTATTTGTTTATTTCTGTTATATATGATGATGATTTCAAAAGGTAGACATATATGCATGTATAGTTTTAGGAATATGGTGAGATTTATACCAGTCATGTGTAGCTTTTATACTTTATTTTCAGTATGTTCAGCACCCTGAGTAGTTTTAGAATTGTGAGGCTGCAGTACAAAAGTGTACACCATGTCATAGACCTAACTTTTGAGCTGCAGTTTCAGTATTCTGCTACCACTTAGAATGTTGTTGTCCTCTAATCACTCAGGCACTACTGTAGTACTACTCCAATCACTCAGGCAGTACACATGCACTTATAAAATTACTCAAGCACTTCCTATGTACTCCTGTAATCTCCCAGATATTATCCCTGCAATCATGGAATCACTAGGCATTACCTATGTACTCTTTTAATCCCACAGACATAACTCCTGCAATCAAGCAATCACCAATGTTTTAGTTCTACACTGGTTTAATTATGCAGGGACTGGCCTTGCACTCTTCCAATCACCCTGTCAGGATCTATGCACTCCTCCAATCACTTTGCCAGTGTCCATGCACTTATAAAATCTCCTAGGCATTACCTCTACACTCTTTTATTCACTGAGGCACTACCACAGTATTACTGCAAAAACTGAGGCAGTACTGATGCACTTATAAAATTACCCAGGCTCTTTCTATGTACTCCTGTAGTGCCCCAGATATTACTTGTGAACTCATGCAATCACCAATGCATTAGCTATGCACTGGTTCAGTCACCCAGGGAATACCCTTGCACTTTTTCAATCACGCACGCACTAATCTTGTACTTATGTAATCACTCAGCCAGTGCTCATGCTGTTATATATTCCTCCAGGCACTACCTTTGCACTCCTTTATTCACACAGGCACTACCTCAGTAGTGCTGCAATCACCCAAGAAGTACCCATGCACTTATAAAATCACCCAGTGACTTTCTATGTAGTCATGTAAATCTCCAGATAATACCCCTGTAGTATTGCAATCACCCAGGCGTTACCTATGTACTCCTTTAATCCCCCAGACGTTACCTCTGTACTCATGCAATCACCAATGCATTAGCTTTACAGTGCTTCAATCACCCTGGCACTATCTTTGCACTCTTTCAATCACGCACGCACTACTCTTGTACTTATGTAATCACTCAACCAGTACTCATGCACTTCTAAAATTATCCAGGCACTTTCTTTGCACTTCTGTAATCACTCAGGCACTACGTTAGTACTGGTATAATCACCCAGGCAGTACTCATGGACTTATAAAATCACCCACTCACTTCCTATGTACTCCTGTAATCCCCCAGATATTATCTCTGCAGTCATGCAATCATCCAGGTACTAGTTACGTACTACCCCTGCAGTCATGTAATCATGCAGGCTGTACCTATGCCCTCATGTAATAACCCAGGCACTACTCAATGAGTCATCTATACGTTTAGGTGCTATTCATACACTTATCCATGCACTCAATGTTTATGTGTGCACTCATGCAATTAGCCAGTCACTATCTATGTTGTCCTGCAATTACCCAGTCAGTGACTACCTTTGGAATCATACAATCACCCAAGCACTACGCATGGAGTTATGCATTAACTGAAGCAGATCTATTATATGTCTCAGTTTCTAGATTTCACTGTATTCCAGAAATATTGTATATATATTTGTTTTAGAGCTGATGATGATTTAAAAAGGTAGAGACATTTGTGTGCATGCTTTTAACAATATGGAGAGACTTATGGTTGAGTCATGTAATAGTCTGCTGCTTTATATTTGGCTAGGCCCAACACTCATGCAGTTATAAAAACACCCAAGTACTACCCATGCAGTCTTCCAATGATCCAGGCAGTACATATGCACTGATGCAATCACCCAGGCATTACCTCTGCACTCATGCAAACATCTAGGCACTACCTATACTCTTATGGAATCACCGAGGCACTACCTGTGCACTCCTTTATTCAGTCAGGCACTGCCTCAGAAGTCCTGCAATCATTGAAGAAGTAGCCATGCAGTTATAAAATCACCCAGTTACTTCCTATGTAGTCATGTAAATCTACAGATATTACTCCTGTAGTCATGCAGTCACCTAGGCGTTACATATGTACTGCTTTATTCCCCCAGACGTTACCTCTGTACTCATGCAATCACCAATGCATTAGCTATACAGTGCTTAAATCACCCATGCAGTATCCTTGCACTCTTTCAATCATGGAGGCAGTACTTTTGTACTTATGTAATTACTCAGGCAATACTCATGCATTTATAAAATCACCGAAGCACTACCTTTGCATTCCTGTAATCAGTTACGCAGTACTTTAGTACTTCTGTAATCACCCAGGCAGTACTCATGGATTTATAAAATCACCAACTCACTTCCTATGTGCTCCAATAATCCCCCAGATATGACTCCTGCAGTCATGCAATCATCCAGGCACTAGTTATGTAATACCTTTGCAGTAATAGAATCATGCAGTTTCTACCTATGCACTCATGTAATAATCCAGGCACTACTGTTGCAGTCATATAATCACCCAGGTTGTACTGTTGCACTCATCTATTCACCTAGGCACTGTTTAGCGAGTCATGTAAGCCTTTAGGTGCTATTTATACACTTATCCATGCACTAAACCTTTATCTGTGCACTCATGTAATTAGTCAGTCACTCTCCATCTTCTCCTGTAATTACCCAGCGAGTACCTTTGGAGTCATACAATCACCCAAGCACTACCCATGGAGTTTTGCAATCACTCTGGCAGATCTATTACATGCCTCAGTTTCTAGGTTTCACTATATTTTAGAAATATTGTATATATATATTTCTTTTAGATATGATGATGATTTTAAAAGGTAGAGACATAAATATGCATGCTTTTAACGATATAGAGAGACTTATGGTTGAGTCATGTTATAGTCTGCTGTTTTATATTTGGCTAGGCCCAACACTCATGCAGTTATAAAAACACCCAAGTACAACCCATTCAGTCTTCCAATGATCCAGGCAGAACATATGCACTGATGGAATCACCCAGGCATTACCCCTGCACTCACCCAAGCACTAGCTATGCGCTCATGCAAACACCAAGATATTACCCATGCAGTCTTTGATTCATGTAGCCAATACTCATGCACTTCTATAATCACTCAGGCACTAACGTTGTACTTTTTCAATCACAAAGGCACTAGCCTTGTACTTATGTAATCACTTAGCCAGTACTCATGGTATTATTAAATCACCCAGGCACTTCCTTTGCACTCATTTATTCACTCAGGTGTTACCTCAGTAGTTCTGCGATCACCTAAGAAGTACCTGTGCTTTTATAAAATAACCCAGTCACTTTCTATGTAGTCATGCAAATCCCCATATATTACTCCAGTAGTCATGCAGTCACCCAGGTGTTATGTATGTACTCTTTTAATCCTCTAGACGTTACCCCTGTACTCTTTCAATCACAAATGCATTAGGTATACAGTGCTTCAATCACCCAAGCACTATCCTTGCACTCATTCAATCACGCAGGCTCTACTCTTGTACTTATGTAATCACTCAGCCAGTACTCATGCACTTATAAAACCACCCAGGCATTACCTTTGCCCTTCTGTAATCACTCAGGCAGTACTTTAGTACTTCTGTAATCACCCAGGCAGTAGTTATAGACTTATAAAATCACCCACTCACTTCCTATGTACTCCAATAATCCCCTAGATAATATCTCTCCAGTCATGGAATCACCCAGGCACTAGTTATGTACTACTCCTACAGTCATGCAATCATTTAGGCTGTACCTATGCACTCATATAATAACCCAGGCTCTATCCTTGCAGTCGTAGAATGACCCAGATCCTACTGTTGCACTCATCTATTCACTTACACACTACTCAATGAGTTATCTATATCTTTAGGTGCTATTTATACACTTATTCATATACTCAATGTTTATGTGTGCACTCATGCAATTAGCTAGTCATTATCCATCTTCTTTTACAATTATCCAGTGACTACCCTTCAACTCATTCAATCACCCAATCAGTACTCATGAAGTTGCGCAATCACTCAGGCAGATCTATTACATTTTTCAGTTGTAGATTTCACTATATTCAAGAAATATTGTATATATATTTCTTTTAGATATGATGATGATTTGAAAAGGTAGAGATGTATGTATGCATGCTTTTAACAATATGGAGATACTTATGGTTCAGTCATGTAATAGTCTGCTGCTTTATATTTGGCTAGGCCCAACACTCATACAGTTATAAAAAAAGCAAGTACTATCTATGCAGTCTTCGAATGATGCAAGTACTACATACGCAGTGCTGTAATCTCTCAGGCTTTAGTCTTGCACGCATGCAATCATCGAGGCACTACCTAGGCACTCCTTTATTCAGTCAGGCACTACTTCAGTAGTCTTGCAATAATCCAAGAAGTACACATGCAGTTATAAAATCATCTAGTTACTTCCTATGTAGTCATGTAAATCCCCAGATATTACCCCTGTAGTCATGTAGTCAGCTAGGCGTTACGTATGTACTCCTTTAATCCCTCAGACATAACCTCTGCACTCATGCAATCACCAATGCATTAGGTATACAGTGCTTCAATCACCCAGGCACTATCCTTGCACTCTTTCAATCATGCAGGCACTACTCGTGTAGTTATGTAATCACTCAGTCAGTACTCATGCACTTATAAAACCACCCACGCACTACGTTTGCACTCCTGTAATCATTCAGGCAGTACTTTAGTACTTCTGTAATCACCCAGGTAGTTCTCATGGACTTATAAAATCACCCACTCACTTCCTATGTACTCTAATAATCCCCTAGATAATACCCCTGTAGTCATAGAATCACCCAGGCACTACTTATGTATTTCCTTTGCAGTCATAGAATCATGCAGTTTCTTCCTATGGACTCATGTAATAACCCAGGCACTACCCTTGCAGTCATATAATCACCCAGACTCTGCTGTTGCAGTCATCTATTCACCTAGACACTTCTTATTGAGTCATCTATGGCTTTAGGTGCTATTTATACACTTATCCATGCACTAAACCTTTATCTGTGCACTCGTGTAATTAGTCAGTCACTATCCATCTTCTCCTGTAATTACCCAGCGAGTACCTTCGGAGTCATACAATCACCCAAGCACTACCCATAGAGTTTTGGAATCACACAGGCAGATCTATTAAATGTCTCTGTTTCTAGGTTTCACTATATTTTAGAAATATTGTATATATATTTCCTTTAGATGTGATGTTGATTTGAAAAGGTAGAGATATATGTATGCATGCTTTTAACAATATAGAGAGACTTATGGTTGAGTTATGTAATAGTCTGGTTCTTTATATTTGGCTAGGCCCAATAATCATGCAGTTATAAAAGCACCCAAGTACTACCCTTGCAGTCTTCAAATGATTCAGTCACCACATATACATTGGTGTAATCACTCAGGCTTTACTCCTGCACTCATGCAAACATCCAGGCACTATGTATACACTCATGCAATCACCAAGGTATTACCCATGCACTCTTTGAATCATGTAGCCACTACTCATGAACTTATATAATCACTCAGGCACTAACATTGTACTCCTTCTATCACAGAGGCACTGCACTTGTACTTATGTAATCACTCAGCCAGTAGTCATACTGTTATGAAATCTCCCAGGCAGCACCTTTGCACTCCTTTATTCACTCATACACTACCTCATTACTCCTGCAATCACTTGAAGCAGTACTCATGCACTCATAAAATCACTCAGTCACTTCCTATGTACTCCAGTAATCCCCAGATATTACCCCTGTAGTCATAGAATCAACCAGGCACTACTCAATGTATTTATTTATTTATAGATGACAATATTTGTTTATAATTATTTTAATAATATTAAATATTTTTTTGAAAGATAATAAACTTTTCTTTTTTTTTAGAAATTCTCCATAATTATTGAGAAATATTCAGTATGACAAGAAAAGTTGAAAAGAAAAGACAACAAAGAAAACAGAACTATTTAAAGGAGAGAGAAAATCAGAAAGTAGATGAAGTACAACATGTGACGTTAAAGAAAAAGTCTTCGGGTAAGAGAACGAAAGAATTTGTTAAAAGTCTTTTAAAAAATCTAAAAGATTTTCAAAATGGTGAAAAGAGAAAGAAAAGTACTATAAGCAATCAGAAGGAATAGAAAAAAGGAGAAATTAATGCAAAATCAGGTTATAGGAAAACAATACATGTTGAAAAAAGGATGAAAGAATATAAAGACATTAGGAAGAGAATATATAGAAGTAGAGTACTACAAAATTTATTGAAAGATTGCAAGAAATATAAAAGAAGATCTGCCTTTTACAAAAAGAAAGAACAGATTGAAAGTGTAGTCGAAAAGGCTTTTGAATTGAAAAGAAAATTGTTTATATTAGTATTGAAGAGAATGAAAACATTGAATAAAACAATGCAGTTTATGAAGGAGAAAAGTAAAAGAGAAAGACTGGTTAATAGAACTAACTTTTGTAAAAAAGATTTCGGGTGAATGGAAGCACACTTCTAGTACTGAACCTGTTTTTAATGAAGAAAGCTATTTTCAACAAATTACATTAGTTCATGATGTTGATACCAGGGGTCGTTGTTATGAGGTTAGATACGGATATCCAATTGAAAAAGAAAAGATGGTTCCTA
This sequence comes from Calotriton arnoldi, assembly GCA_963921515.1. Taxonomy (NCBI): domain Eukaryota; kingdom Metazoa; phylum Chordata; class Amphibia; order Caudata; family Salamandridae; genus Calotriton; species Calotriton arnoldi. The sequence goes on along the minus strand of CAWUFW010009402.1, from coordinate 38,845 downwards.
GAAATGTGGAACAAGTAATAGCTGAAGAAGTTCAAGGGAGACGTACACAAGCTCCAGTGTATAGGTGGGATTGTAGTAGTATTTGCAGTATACGACAGGAATATATTGATATATTATGAAATTTCTTACGAGATTATGCTAAAAAAAGTGTTAAACAAAAGATTAAGATGTTGCAAGGACTAGATCCTTGTAAAGTGAGAAAATATAGTAACTTGCAGGGTCGTTCTCTGGCTTATCTTTCTAGAAAAGTGTGTAGAAGTACTTTTCATCATTTAAGAATGTTAGCAGTACATCACTCAGAAATGCCGAAGTTAGTGAGAAGATTGTACTATGTAAAAAGTCCTGCATTATGTTTAAGTGAAATAAACACAGCTCTTTTGCATGGTTCAGTATTGGATATAAAAAAAGTTTCTGATGATATAAAGTTTCGTTTCTTTGGTCCTCAAGAGGAAAGAGAAAGTGAGAGTTTGATAAGTGTAGGTGTTGAAGAAGAGGTGGAAGATAGTACTACTGAGAAGTTTTCAGAAGAAATTACAAATTTTAAGGTAGTTTTTTGTGAGAAACCAAACTATGTTTGTATTTGTTGTCGACGTACTCACTATAGAAGTCAAACTAGGAATGTTGATGTGTATTTAAAAAGTGAAAAGGAAAACAATGATAAGTGGGAGCAATTTGGTGCTTATTTGTTGGTGGAAGGTCATTTTGAGTTGGGTAGTGATCAACGTATTTGTAAATATTGTTACAGCAAATTAGAAGAGAACAAAATGCCAGCTAGAGCTGTACATAATAACCCAGAGTTCGTAGCTATTCCTCCGGAACTGGTGGATTTAAATACATATGAGTCTATTCTTATTCAATCTGTGCACCCGTTTCAGGCTATAGTTCGTATGGAGCCTAAAACAGGTAAGCTGCCTCCCAAAGCTTTACAAAGAGGTTTAAAAGGAAGAGTTGTGTATTTACCTTTAGATTATAAGAAAAATATTGAAACTGTTGGTGTAGAGAGAGAGGAAAGTGAACCTGTAGTTATTCTAGTTAATGGTGTACCAACAAAGAGTCGAAAAATATGGCAAGAGTTAGTAGATGCCACCAAACTTCAAAAGGCTACGTTATATCTCATAGAAAACAATATTTATTATAAAAATGTAAATCTGGAAGAACAAGAAATATCTTCAGGAGATAATAGAGAAATTTCAACTGGCCAAATCGAAAAAGTGGACAACTCAGGGGGTGAAGAAATTTATGAACATTATAGTATACATCCTTTACATTCAAAAGAAGTTATTGGAAACACTATTGCATTATTCCAAATGAAGAAAGCAAAGGGAACTCCCATGAGTGTTTGGAAGAAAAGTTTAGAAGCTCGTTGTTTTCCACAGCTCTTCCCCTCTGGAAAAGGTGGACGATATGATGAACGACCAGTACAGATTCCAGCTTCAGAATACCGTTCAACAAGATTGTATTCAGAAGATCCAAGATTTCGACAATGTGTTCCATATTTATTTCATCTTCTGTTTGAAAGTGACTTGTCTGGACTTTCATATGCAGTGAACCACATATTAAAAACAGGAGTTCATCTTACACATCTTTCTGCAAAGGAATTTTTGGACAAAGTTCAACAAAGAGACAATCATTTAGAATCTCAGTTAATTAATTTGATGGCATTTCAACGTGGTACCAATGAGTATTGGTATAGTCGTCATGGAGAACTTAAATGTATGTTAACCCCTTGACCGCGATCGGAATTCCGCTCGTGTGCTGGACATTCCGATCGCGGGTGGGGTCGTGACGAGCTCAGCTCGTCATGCGCACAGCGCTACCGTGCAGCATGACGAGCTGAGCTCATCATGAGCACGGAAGGGGTTAAGGAACTTAGGAACCCCTACGTGGTTTGTTACGCTTAGCTGTGCTGAATACGCATGGGGCAATTTACTTGAATTTCTACGAGAAGCAAATTCAAATATTAAAAACATTGAATTGAAGACAGCTGGAGAACTGTGTTCCTTGGATCCTGTACATGTGTGCAGATATTTGAATCATAGGTTTCAAGCTATGATGTCTTTTATCTGCAATAAAAATAATCCACCTCTTGGAGAAGTTATTGATTTCTTTTGGAGAAAGGAGTACCAAGCCAGAGGTGCTCCTAATATACACATGCTACTATGGATCAAGGATGCACCTAAATTTGGATCCGATTCTGATGAAACTGTTTTGTCTTTCATTGAAGACTATGTTACCTGTGCTATTCCAAAAAGAGGAGGAGAAAATAGCTTAAGACAACAAGTTTTACGGTTTCAAAGTCATCGATGTGGGAAATATTGTCGACGGAAATACAAGTCAAAGGGAAAATTTTATACAAAATGTCGTTTTCGATTCCCACGTCCAGTAATTTCGAAAGGTAGAGTCAACAATTTCATGTCAGCAGTAAGGCCTACTATAACTCGGAAATCTCTGAAGAATACTTACAACATAAAAAGAAGTGAAGATTCAAAGTATATTAATGACTACAATCCAGTGATTTTGACGATGTGGAATGCAAATATGGATATCCAATATGTTGCAGATAATTAGATTGCTGTTGCTCGCTATGTTACATCATATATAACCAAATCTGAAAAGACGGAGTTGAAAGAAATGTGGGAAGAAATTTCACAAGAGAAGACTCTTAGTAACAAATTGTACAGCTGTAGTTTGAAGATGCTTTCCCATTGAGAGATTGGATTGAACGAATGTTCGGATCGGTTGACCTCTGCAAGTTTATATTCAAAGTCAAGAGGAATCATTTGGGTAAGTCTAGGTCTTGCTGCAACACGAAATCGAGTATTGAAATCTGTACAAGAAATTGAATACTTAGCTTTGAATGAGCCGGAAAGTACAGATATTGTTAAAACAAATATGTTGGATACGTACTATCCCAAAAGGAGTCCACATTTGGAAAACATATGTCTCTATGAAGTACTGCAACATTACAGCTTTAAGAGAAATGTTACAGAAAATATAAATGAAGAAAAATATGCAGTACTTGGATGTGATGGATGTTCGGTAAAACATGCCAAAGGAAATCTTATTAATCACAGGAAACACAGTTGTGATACTCCAGATAAAAGGGAATTTTTCTATTTAGTACGTCTGCAACTGTTCAAGCCTTGGTGTAGTGAAATGGGATTACTTGGAGATTTTGACTGCTATGAAGATTCTTTTAATGCATGTAAAGATAGCATTGAATGCAGATTTTTTTCCAAAATATTTTCAAATGTTGAATGAAGAAATTGAACAAGAAACTACTATTGCAGCGGAAATCGCTAGAGATAGTTCTCAAGATAGTCAAAGTTCTGCTCCACTAAGTCAAGATCCACTAGGACAACCAATTCTTGAAAATGAAGCAGCAATCGCTATGAATGAAGTAGAAATGGCAATGCAACAAGCACAACAGGATATTATTGAGTTGGAAAACTTGGAAGAACAACTAAATGTTGAACAAAAAGAAATATATCAGCAAGTTACACAACAGATAGAGCATGGTTTACTGCATGAAAAAAAAGAATGCCAATGCACATCATTTAAACCTATTCGAATGTATATCAGTGGGCAAGCTGGAACAAGAAAAAGTTTTTAAATTAAAGTTTTGACCAGTTATCTACACAAAACCACTCAATCACATTTATCTTGTGCTGTAACCGCTCCAACTGGGTTAGCAGCACATAACATTAAAGGGATTACATTACATCGATTACTCATGCTACCAGTTGAACATGAAAATAAGTTGGAATATCTCAAGCTATCTGGAGAAGCTTGTTATGAGTTTCAAGAGTACTAAAGAAAATGAAACTTCTGATCATTGATGAGGTGAGCATGGTCTCAAACTTAATGCTTGCCTTTGTACATTTAGGAATGCAACAGATTTTAAAAACAGATTATGATGTTTTATTTGGAGGAAAACATGTAATTGTATTTGGCGATCTACTACAACTCACTCCTGTGAAAGGACAACCAGTTTTTAAAACACTTGTCCATGAAGACACTAAGAAATCTTTGGCAAGTATTGGAAATGTGAACATTTGGTCTCTTTTTGAATATAAAGAACTTATTAAGAATATGCGACAAGCAAGTGATGAACATTATGGAAACATTCTTCAGGATATTAGAATTGGTGTTTTGACAAAACATGGTAAGAAGCTTTACAAAGTCGACTACTAACAAACTTGTTTCCAAATGAAAATATTGCACCTGAAATAATGTTAAAAAAATTGGTGAAAATAAGTCTATAGTTTGTCTAATGCCAACACTGCAAGAGTGTTCTACATTCAATCAAGAACTTTTGAAACTGGAGAAAGAACCAATATTGAAAATGGAAGCCATTGATAAAATGGAACATGAAGGGGTTACTATTCTTCTCTCAGAGAAATTACAGTCAAAATTGGATTCTTTGGAAAAGTCGGTGTCTAAGACTGCAGGTTTAGAAAAGACTTTATATGTATGTGTAAGTTGTCGGGTAATATTACGGCGTAATTTAGATGTAGAAAAAGGTTTAGTAAATGGAGCAATGGGAAAAGTTGTTGATTATGTAAATTTTCAGAACAGAGATAGAATTGAATTTTTGAAGATTACATTTGATCAGATTGAAGAGGTAAAACAGATTGGACGTTGTGCTGTTGGTTTTTTTGCTTGTAAAAGACTTGTATGTTCGTAGAAAACAGTTTCCTCTTTCTTTAGCATATGCAGTGACCATTCATAAATCTCAAGGTTTAAGTGTAGACAGTGCTTTGGTAAATATTGGAAGTACAGTGTTTAAAGAGGGTATGGCATATGTTGCATTGTCTTGAGTCAGAACATTATCTGGTTTGTATTTGATTGATTTTGATGAGAAAAAGGTTAGTGATGATGCAAATTGTGTAAGAGAGTATAATCGGTTAAGAAGACTGTATGCTCCTAACTTAGGTGAATATCCCATATATGAAAAATGTGTAGTATGTCCAAAACGAAAATATGACAAACATTCTAGTGAGGTTGGAAAAAAGAAAACAATTCAAGAGAATGATGAGGCTGCAAAGAAAAGAAAAATGGACACTGTTGATGATATTGTAGGATACGAGTTAGAAAATAGTTCGGGTATCAACTGCTATGCTAATGTAATTGTGAACGTTGTGTCTTATCTAGAAGATCTTCATCATCAAATTATGGAAATTCGAGAAAAAGATTCTGCTCTTTGTTACATTATATTTTTGAAAAGTTGGAAACTGATAGAACTAAAATCCATACTCTTTCTGGCATACAACATCTTTTGGAAATATGTTCTGGTCCTTCACAATTTACACTTAATGTACAACAAGATGCAGAAGAATTTCTTATGTTTATGCTTGCAGTATTGGAAGATGAAGGAATAGAAATTGAAAATTTGTTTGGACTAAGTTACAGATGGGATCATGAATGTGAAGAGTGTTCATTTTGTTCTACCACTCAAATAGACACTGAACGATTCATATATTTGACAATACCAGATTGCAAATCAGTCTCTTTTAACAAATTAGTAAAAACAGCCAATCAAGATATGAAATGTTCTCATTGTAAATCAGAAATGTTGTCAACATTATGTATAGAAAAATTTGGAAAATATGTCATTTTAATGCTACAACATTGTAGAGCAAATGGAAGGAAATTGGAAACAAAAATTAAAAATGTTGTGGCAAGTCAAGTGTAAATTTCAGGAAGAACTTTTAAAGCAGTGGCTATTATATTCCATGATGGACCTACTACAACATCTGGACACTATACTGTGTATTTAAAGTGCAATAAAGGATGGACACATTGCAATGATGGCCATTTGGAATTCAAACGTAGATTGCCTTACGAATTACCAGATTCATATCTGATATTTTTTAGGCCAAAATTTTGAAAACATCATTTGGCCTATTGGGAAGATGTGAACCCAAAATAACGAGTTTACTTGGGATATAATCAATGTCAATGGATTTGGAAACATTATTCGGCCTATTGGGAAGATGTGACCAATTAGTGTTTGGATTATTATTTCTACTTTTTTATTGAATTTGCAAAATTGTGTTTCAAGGAACTAGTTTATATATTTGATCTTTATATTATATGCGATGTAAATGAGAGTGTATATTTTAGAAAATGTACTTCAGAAAAATAAATAATTTAATGTAGTTGAAGAATTATAAGTTAGAAACTGTAGATAGGTAAACAGATAGTTGAATTTGTTGTAAATATTTTCGACTTAGATTTTTTTTTTTTTTTACAATCACATTGATTGTATTTTTTTCCCTGCTGTTATATGATGATCTACGTTGAAATCACTGTGTATAGTGAAATTCAATAGAATCTGAGAACAACAAAAAAGGGAAACTGAATATGTTATGTAATTCTAAAATTGTGTTGTGTTTTAAAAACCATAATATTATATGTAATAACAGTTTTCATTCCTTTTTATTACAGAAAGTAATAGTAAACCTTGAAAAGATTTTAAATTCAATTTACAACAAAAGAACTGTAAAATAGTTTCACTCAGTTTGGTATGTATTTGAATAAATAAGGTAAGATGAAATAATGTAATAAGCATATTAATATGAAGTAATGTTTACAGACATTTTTATTGCATTGATCCATTTTTTCAAATACTACCCATGCACTGATCTATATAATTAGACACTATTCTCATACTACTATCATCACCCACGCACTATCCAATCATTTCTCCATTCACCTAGCCTGCATCTATATACTTATAATATCACCCAGAGACTACTTATGTACTCATCCAATCACCCAAACACTGCCCATGCAGTCTTCCAATCATGCACGCACTACTCCTCAATCATGCAATCACCCAGGCACTACCCTTGCACTCCTCCAGTCATGCAGGCACTATCCATGCACTCCTCCAATCACCCAAGCACTACCTATGCACTTATAAAATCTCCAAGGCACTACCTATACACTCATTTAATCACTCAGGTACTGCCCATGCAGTCCTTTATTCACCCAGACTTTACTACTGACTTCATGCAATCACTCAGGTATTACCCATGCACTACTTCAATCACTCACGCACATGTATGACCATACAGTCATACATGTGCTCAGGCACTTCTACAGCACTCATGGAATGAACCAAGCACTACCCATGCAGTGTTCAAATCATCTGCGCAGTACTCCTGCACTCATGCAATCACCCTGCTACTACTTATGCACTCATCCAATCACTCACAAACTACCCAGGCAGTCCTGCATGCAGCTAGGCACTACCCATGCACTCTTCTATGCACCCAGGCATTACCCATGGACTCCTTCAATCACCCAGACATTACTCCTGCACTCATGCAATAACCCAGATATTAGCCATGCACTCCTTCAATCACTTAGGCACTACCCCTGCAGTCATGCAATTACCCAGGCACCAGTTATGGACTACTCGTGGAGTCATGCAGTCATGCAGGCACTACTTATGCATTCATGCAATAACCCAGGCACTATCCTTGCACTCCTCCAGTCATCCAGGTAATATCCATGCACTTGCCCAATCACCCAGGCACTACCTATGCACTTATAAAATCACCAAGGCACTACCTATACACTCATCTAATCACTCAGGTACTGCCCATGCACTCCTTTAATCAACCACACATTACTCCTGCATTCATGCAATCACCCAGGCATTACCCATGCACTCATCCAATCACCCATGCACTATCCATGCACTCCCGCAATCACCTAGACACTACCCATGCACTCCTCCAATTACCCAGCCAGTATCCATGCACTCCACCAATCACCCTACCACTACCCATGCACTTATAAAATCACCACGCACTACTCTTGCCCTCTTCCAATCACATAGCCACTACCCTAGCACTCATGGAATCACAGAAGCACTACCCATGCACTTCTTCCATCACTCAGGCACTACCCATACACTCCTCCAATCACCCAGGCACTACCCATGCACTTTTCCAATTACCCAGCCAGTAGCCATGCACTCCACCAATCATACTGCCACTACCCATGCACTTATAAAATCACCATGCGCTACTCTTGCCCTCTTCAAATCACCTAGGCACTACCCTAGCACTCATGGAATCACAGAAGCACTACCCATGCACTTTTCCAGTCACCCAGGCACTACCCATGCAGTTATAAAGTCACCCAGGCACTACCTATGCACTTGTCTAATCACTCAGGTACTACCCATGCACTCTTCCATTCATCCAGACATTACCCCTGCATTCATGGAATCACCAAGGCATTACATGTGCACTTCTTGAATCACTCAGACAGTGCCCATACACTCTTACGTGCACCCAGGCACTACCCATGCACTCTTCCATGCATCCAGGCATTACTCGTGCACTCCTTCAATCACCCAGACATTACCCCTGCACTCATGCAATCACAGAGGCACTACTCATGCACTTATAAAATTATCCACACACTACAGCTGCACTCATCCAATAACTCAGGCAGTGTTTTTGTACACATCCATTCCTTGAAGCAAAACCTATGCACTCTTCTATGCACTCAGACTCTATCCATGCACACATTTAATCAGTCAAATACTAATCTTGCGCTCATCCATTCCCTCAAACACTACCCATGTACTTATCCATGCACTCAGGCAGTACCAATGCACTCTTCCAATCACCCAGGCACTACCCCTGCACTCATGCAATAAGCCAGGCAGTACCCATGCACCACTTTAATCACTCAGGCACTACTGCTGAACACATTCATTCCCTCAAACATTATCTGTGCACTCATCCAATGACTCAAGCAATACTGGTGCACTCATTCATTCACTCAGACAGTACTTATTCACTGATACAATGAGTCAGACATTACCCTTGCACTCATTCATACAACACATACAAGTTTGTCTATTTTAAACCAAATAGGCGATCCTAAAAAGAACCATTTTTTTTCTTCTTTTTTTCTTTTTAAATTTTTGGGTGTTTTTTTAACTCTTTTATTAATTGTTTTGGTGTTTTTTTAAAGAAAACATTGGAAAAAACGAGGAAATGAACTAAAAAAACTTTTCAAAACATTTTGCAATTACAAACTCATTTCAAAAATAAAAAATAAAAGATTAACAATGATGACTTTTTGCAGCCACAACAACAGCTGCACAAAGCAGTTTTTTGCACTTTATGCAGTGCTGTTCCAGTCCTGCAAACTCGGGAATAATATCTGTGGATGTAGTGGATCCTCCAGAAGTACTAGGTCCTTCGACCTCATCGTCTTGTTGGGACTCTTGCATCTTGCGCCAATGTTCTTCGCGTGCAAGATGGTTTGAGTGCATGGTCTGAAAGTGTTTTAGCATAGACGATGTCCCACACGAATACTTCTTTTCAGACCCACGAGATAGTATTTTCTGGCACACAGTGCAGGTCACTTTGCGCGCATTTACTTTCTTCTCTCCTTCTGGGATAGAGAAGAAAGCACACACAATGCTCTCCTTCCTTTTCTTTTTTGGTTCTTCCAGCTCCTCTTCATCAGCAGGAATCTCCTGTGGTGCACTTTCTGATGCCATTTCCTTTCTTGGAAAAAAACACCAAAAAAATGTAATAAAGAGGGACAGAAAACACAAGAGGTGTTTTTTCAAAAGTTGCTCCTGGAAGAATGAAAAATGGGTGGGGTCCTTCAAGTTCTAGAATAGAAAGGTTTTAAACCAATGAAATTGTTTCTTTTAAAGTCACATGGGATTCGCGCACCAGGCGCGCAACGGGCGCGCACCCGGCGTGAATTCCGAAAAATATATTAAAAAATAATATATCTTTATTAGAGTTACAAATATATGATATTTACATTAATATTAAGTAACCTCTTGGTATATTATATATAATAAAGTTATATACATATAGTTTTAAAACTTAAAGATTTGCAATAGATTCGCGCACCCGGCGCCACCCCCGGAAATATGCACGTGACGTTACTTCGGGGCCGAGAACCGCGCACCCATCGCATACCGAACGCGCATCGTACATGACTTAACCAATATGGCAGCAAAATTCTTGGATTCGCGCAACCACCGTGACTGGTACACGATCAGTACGCGAATCCAATTTTAAAATAATTATTATTTTGAAAAAGTATTTTTGGACACTATAATTAGAAATTAGCTTTTACAAAACTTTTGAAATTCACTGAAAAAAACATAGGTTTCAGGGACGTTATAGTTAGAAATTAGCATTTAAAAAACCTTAGAAATTCACTGAAAAAACCATAGGTTTCAGGGACGTTATAGTTAGAAATTAGCATTTAAAAAACCTTTGAAATTCCCTGAAAAACCATAGGTTTCAGGGACGTTATAAGTAGAAATTAGCATTTAAAAAACCTTTGAAATTCACTGAAAAAACCACAGGTTTCAGGGACGTTATAGTTAGAAATTAGCATTTAAAAAACCTTAGAAATTCACTGAAAAAACCATAGGTTTCAGGGATGTTATAGTTAGAAATTAGCATTTAAAAAACCTTTGAAATTCCCTGAAAAACCATAGGTTTCAGGGACGTTATAAGTAGAAATTAGCATTTAAAAAACCTTTGAAATTCACTGAAAAAACCACAGGTTTCATGGACGTTATAGTTAGTTGGACATTTCACTCGTACAAAACCAGAGAAATTTGGCCATTATAGTTAGTTGAGCTAACTATAACTCGCACCCCCGCAATGCACTGCTGATGACGTCACATATTACATCATTCATGAATTGGTCAGTGACATCACTGATGACATCACTGATGACATCTCAAATGACGTCACTGATGACATCATCCACGTGATAATTTGATTCACCTCCTCACACCCTAATATAATCTTTGATACACCCACTCTAAAATACAGACTACCATTTTCGAAACCATAGACACACCAATACCAGTTACTACATACCCACTCACTGATTCCTAGGTCTACACACACATCCACTCATTCACCCATACAGTCACTCATACTTGCAGTCACTCATCAATACAGCACTATCATATGCACTCACACACCTAATCAGTCATGCAAAGAATCAATCACACTCCCATTTACTCACTTATACAGTTATACACACACACCACCTCACTTATTCATACAGATACTAACACATACTTACTCTCTTATACAATCACTGATACAAACATACACTCATCCATACAGCCACTCTCACAATCACTCACTTTCACATATAGTCATTTATATACTCCAACACTCACATATACTGCCTTTTACATATGTAGTTACTCACACCTGTACCACTGAGACATCCATTCACTCACCAACACAGCCATACACACAATCACCCACCCATACAGCCCTTCACAGATGCACTCTTGAACCATACACCCAGTGAATCACCCACTCACACATCTATGCACAGAGTCACACCCCCCACCCACCCACACAGACACTCAGGCACCCATACAGATACTCAGACAACCAATCAATAACCCATATAGACACTCATGTAGCTACTCACCAACCCATGCAGCTGCTTATACACCAACTGACAGACTGATACAGACATTCACACAGATTAGACACTAACCCATGCATTCAGTAAGACACGTTTAATCACTCACTTATACAGTCAGTCACGCACCTACTAAATCATCCATTCAGACACTTATTCACCCACTCATTCTTCAATACACCTTGGCATATATATATATATATATATATAAAACATTTTTAAACTTTACAGAAAGACACAGTCACTGGATGATGTCATCAGTGATGTCATTTGAGATGTCATCAGTGATGTCATCAGTGATGTCACTGACCATGTCATGAATGATGTAATATGTGACGTCATCAGCAGTGCATTGCGGGGGCGCGAGTTATAGTTAGCTCAACTAACTATAACGGCCGAATTTCTCTGGTTTTGTACGAGTGACATGTCCAACTAACTATAACGTCCCTGAAACCTGTGTTTTTTTCAGTGAATTTCTAAGGTTTTATAAATGCTAATTTCTAACTATAACTTCCCTGAAATCTATGGTTTTTTCAGTGAATTTCAAAGGTTTTTAAATGCTAATTTCTAATTATAACGTCCCTGAAACCTATGGTTTTTTCAGTGAATATATATATATATTCCTTGAAAAAACAGAAGGTTACAGGGATGTTATAGTTAGACTGACATTTCACTCATACAAAACCAGGGAAATTCCGCAGTTATAGTTAGCTGAGATAACTATGACGTATGCCTCTGCAAAGTACTGCTTAAGCCCTCACATATTACATCACTTAGCTCATGACATACTCCCGCGGCACGGGGGCTGCACCAGCTGATAATTTTTCTTGCTTTGCCTGCCCTTGGAGGGTATTCACCTGCCTGCCAGCAGCACTTCAACCATCAGGAGCCTCAAAATTGGTAAACACAGGGGGTGAGCTGTGCCGCTGGGGACAAACTACAGATCTCATAACTCCCTTCGCACCCTGGGTCCATTTAGCTCACGACGCCCGGAGGAGGCTGGGCCATCCCTCTAACTTCTTTCATTCAAAGGTATTGACATTTAATTTATTTTGTATGGTGAGGTTGTAACACTCAGCCAAATTCTAAGTTTGAACTGTTAACATTGGAACACTGGATTAAATTACATTTATTGACTTTTACGAACTTGGGTCAAATGTGGAGAGCTGGGCCGGGGGCCAGAGTGGAAGAGGCAGAGAAGCATCATGCCTTACCTGCTCCTGGGCAAGTTGAGGCATCAGATCGGCGGTGGCATCATTCCGGTGGGCCTGGGCTGATCCTGGACCTCTCCAGTTGCTGTGCCTCCTCCCACCTGAAACTGTGGCCTGAGTTGAGGGGATAATCTGTGGCCTGCGCTGGTGTGCCTAGACTCAAAGCCTCAAACTGTCCCGTCCCTTGCTGCATCACAAGAAACGCACCAGGAGGTGCATTCAATCTCCGATCGTCAGCCAGAAGAGGCTGGGCTATCTCTCTTGGTTCTTCCTACGGGATACCATATACCATATCACCTGTGCTTTGGTGAGTAGTGTGCCATTTTTCTAAAACTGTGTTTTTAAGTAACTAAATTGGCCATGGGGAAATGTAAGCTTGTATCAGGAAAGGATCTTGCCCCCTAATCCTGGAACTCCCCATACTGGAACCACACTGGACTCGTTTTTAGTTAGAGCAGTCAGTGTGGTATCTAAAGAAATTGAGTTGGCAGAAAGACACTTATCATTGGAAGGGTCTATTGTCCTCCAGACACACAGGACTCCAGCCCACCCAGTGACCTCAGTGGAAACAGCAGAGAGTGACTTTAATATGACACAAAATCTGGAAATGGACAGAGAAGCTATTGTCGAATTACATGCGGTGGGGGGAGAAGAGGTCCCCATTTTAGATAATAGGTCATCAACAATAATTCCAACGAATCTTTCGGGATTTAGAAGAGAATGTGGACCTTCTGTAAGGAAAAAAAGGAAAATCAATGCTTCAACAAAGACCAATTCAGAACTGACGTATAAAGCCACTCGTAGTAGGAACTCTAACATGTCACGAATAGCTGAGATGGTTTACCCCTTAGAAGCTACAGACATTTTCCCAAGAAACCAGATGCGAATAAAGAGGATTCCAATTTTCCCTGGGAAGGAGTTCAGTCCTTGCTGTCCACTCTTATTGGGGTTTTTGGAAGAAAAGGTAGGCATGGCCCCCATTCAATTATGGTGCAAAATTTGGAACACACTGGAACTGGCCTCACTCGTAATATAATGATAGATTGCCTCGTGCAGAGTAATATGATTGCAATACCTTGGATCAAGTACATTAAGAACACTTTTCGTAACCCGGGACTGAGTGACATTTTCTTAGAACCAGATAAAATACCCCTAAGTGCAAAGAAAAAAAGAAAAAAATATATTGCATACAATGAGGAAGCTAGGCTCATGAAGGCACTAGACCTGGTCACGATTCAATCGTACGTGCCACTTTCTACATCTAAAGGTATGGAGCCCTATTTGACCTGGGTAAATGAACCCAAGTGAAGGTTCTACCTGACTAAGTTACGCAGGAATAAAATTCACTTTTGGGCTTTCCCAGTGCCAGGCACTTGGTTTCCATCATTACCTTACTGTCCGTGTGATGGGAAATCACATGAATCTATGAAGCACTTTGTGCTCTTTTGCCCGCTATATTCTTCTCTTAGGTTACGGTTTCTGTGCCCAGTTTTAAGAGGGAGATTTTTTAATAATCACCAGGAGGGTTTGTGCTTTCTCCAACGCTTGGAGTCCAAAACTATATGCTGCTCAGTCTTAAATTTTATTCCCCTAGCACTGAAATTGAGAAGGAGATATGCACTTTAGCTCAAGGTTATGAATTTGTAAATGATTTTTATATGTGAGCCCAAAAAACTATCATGAAATTTTGTAATTCTTGGGGATTTTAAAATATTTCTTTAAGTACTCTTACTTTTCTTTTAAATGTGTGGGGCAGTTGATATTTGCATGATTTTATTGTGATTTGATAGTTTTAAGCTTTGTTTTTATTGTGCTTTTATGGTCTTTGTGGCCAAATAAAGCTTGATGATGAATATAACAATAGCCAATACAAATGTGTAAAGAAAATTAAATGAAACTTAAATAAATAAAAACATTTCTCTGTCTCAACAGTAAAATTAACAAAATAATAACTCAAAGAAGAAAAAGAACAGCTTTCCAACAAACACAAAATCTACCAACCCCAAAAAAGAAATGCCAAAAAACAGGTTATAGAAGCGTCATATATGTTTTAAAAATCAGACAATACACCCAAAATAACATTATTTTAATAATTATGTAATCCACATATAGGGGACCTGATAGTGAGTACGGCGGTCCACAGGACCACTGTACATGTGGTGGCGGTCCGACCACCACCACACTGAGGGCCTACCCATAATATTATAAGTGTAACGGCCGAACCGACACAAGACTGCCGGCTCCGCCCGTATCAAGGATCCCATTGCACCGGGGGTCTGGGAATGGGCAATAATATGCTGGTGGTGCCGCTGTGGCACCGCTGAGCATATTATGAGGTACCTGTTCAACGCCGATTTCATGTCGGTGAGCCTGCTATGAAAAGGGGGGCAGAAAGGCAACTAAGGAGGCCCTAACAGGGTCCTCTGCTGCTCCTGGGGGTGCATGCAGGTGGGCACTTGTTGTGCTCTCCTGGAATTGCATCCCTGTTCGTACACGGTGTGGCATGCACAACACAATGCAGGAACGTGCAGTTTGCACTCTCATGTTAGGCTCTCCTATGAGCTTAACATACCACTGCCATGAGACCGCTGCAGCACTGCCCACTCGACCTGTATTCATCTCTGCATCTGTTGGGCAGAAGCACCATGGCCTTGTCTGTCCGCTTGTGGACAGAGTGGTGATGGTGCCACAGGAGGACCGCCAAAGTCGTAATAAGGCCCAGAATGTCAGAAACAGTAACATGTATAAAATCACAAAGGGGGAAACTACTATTAAGTTAGAAGCGATATGCCCATAGCAAAGAAAGCACTTCTTGTGAAAAAGTACATTGGAAATACACAAAATATTTCTCCAACACATACTATGTTAGGCCATGACCAAAGAAGGCATTGTTAATAGAGTAAGCGAACCTTTTAAACATAACTGAAATTTAAGTTAGGAACGTCCAACGAATGTAAGAGAAGCAAGCGTAAAGCCAACAAGAAACCACAGGAACTATAATAAAAAATAAAATGTGCCAATTTCCTGATGAAACAGGTGGGCAACTCTATGCAATAGAAAATCTAAAAAAAGACTGTTAACTAGAAGGAGGGTTGCTATGGAAACACGTACACCCAGAACATATGAAGAAGTGGAAATCCCTGGCAATTTACCAATTCCGCATACTAATCATGATTTCTTACTGCATGACCACGAAAATATTGAAAAATAGAATTGAACACAACAATGTATTAATTCCAACTCAAGAAACACATGGCTGATAGACATTTAAACCATGTGCAGCACTTGGGTTGGCTACTTTCACTATCCACCGTGGAATGTCTAGGATAGCATCACCTCTCAAGAAGCAAAAACTAACAATGAATTAGAAGGGCGGCACAATTCCTTCCAAGGTACACTTGATAAAAGACACCTTACCATATACCATTTTCTAAGAATAATCAAAAAAGAACACCGCTACCCATGAACTAACACTATAACAATCCTTGAATCAACTAAAACCAAAGACGTCTAAACAAAGGCATTGAAATGCTAGAAAGCAAGGTAGGTTTATTTGCTAATGATCTATGTCTACATTAGCTTACAAAGATAAATGACAGCAATGTACACATTTCATAACTAATAAATATCACTTAATAGTCATCACTGAAATGTTTTTAAAAACATTTAAAACTAATATTTCAAACTAAATAAATTATAATAATGATAATGTATGCAAAATAAAATATCAATTTAAAAATGTTAACTAATATACACCACACATAAATACTACATAATATAGCACAATAGAATAACACATAATAACAAAATTGTAAACTACATACAAGTACAATACAATAAATCCAAGAAAAAATAATATGAAAATGCACTTACAATGTTGATGCTGAAGTCATCTATGCACAAAATGACATCCAAAGAAAACATAATCCCAAAAAAGTGCTCAAAATATTACCCAGAATGCAAAAAGACAGAAACATATGACATCCATCCATTTCAACCATATTACATCCAGAGAAGCACTCCAACCTGGGAGCAAATACAAATGCAAAAAATGCTGCATAAAAAACTGCACAAAAGAAGGAAAAATAAAATAAATAGATGGTAAAAAAAATCCAACTTGTTTTCTTTGTTAAACAAAGGAAAGGCATCCACCATTTAAAATACAAGTTCGCCTACGCTAAAGAAAACACACAAAAACCTACTCTTGAAACAACCATACCCCACATAAATAATAATACACAAGTCACAATTTCTAGAAAAATACTTACACATACAACGTAATACGTTACAATAGAAATGCATATGAAAGTAAGTATAAGTAGGCCTAATGCATGCACCTCAAACATTTACAAGGTTCTGCACTAACTAACCTGAAAACCACATTAAAATATAAATACTAATCTCACTAGCAACCTGCCCTACCCTCCTTCTTCCCCCAAAACCAAACATACTAACCTTAGAAAATATTGCGAACAACAAAAATGAAATGCTTACCTGCAGAGTTGCTGGAGTACAAAAATAATGAAAACAGGTGACAAAATAAAGCAAGTGGTAAAAAACTGGTAGAAAAACTCAAATTTCCAATGAAAAACACGTGAAAAAATGTGAAATGGATTAAAGATGTTTAACCTAATTTTCTAATATTATGAAGTAAAATACTAATACTAATACTAATTCAAGCCCAATCAACTTCTCCAAATAGAGTATAATTTTGGAAAGTTGTATTTACAATTCCCATTACAAACTTAGGGGCCGATTACCATGGCGGAGAGACCACCACCAATAAGCCCGTCGGTGGCGGTCTCACCGCCATTGCAAGCAAGTTTCCCTCCTGCCATATTACAATGGTAGACGGTTTGATGGCGGTCAGAAGGACCGACCGCCACACATCCCATGGGCTCCTTGAGCCCGCCGAAGCGGCGAAGGGGGTTGTATTCCCTACAATGGTGGAAGTGCCTGCCAGGGACCGCCATAGGGATTACAATATCCCTTTCTGCCCGCCTTTTCATGGCGGTTAACCCACCATTAAAAGGCAGGCAAAAATGGACTTTGGGGGCCCATACTGTGCCCCCCTTCCACCCTTGCCACAAGCTGTGGGCTGTGGGGGTACCTATCGTGACCCCATACATATCCCTGCACCATGTAGCAGGCACCATATGGTGCCTGCCACGTAGTGCAGGGATTTGTATTGTATCCCATTTTTACATTACGGTGTGTGCTGCAGCCAGCAGCACCTGCTGCACTGCAAAATATAGGCATTGTGACCTCCGTGGTGGCGGCCGCATTGTAATGCCTCTGTCGGGACTAACAACATCCTGTCCACCGGTCCCGTTCATCCGCCCGCCATCCTAATCAGCCCCTTAATCACATTGAGGAATGTATTGGACTTTTTAAGGGTGAAGATTACTATTCCCACTCCCAACATAATCACATTGGAGAAAAGTGTAAGCTTTGTTGCTGCTCCCACACCAAAATTAGCCACATTGGGGAAATGTTTAAACTTTGGGGGAGGAGGTTAATTTACTATTCCTACTCCAAATGTAGCAAATTGTGCAAAGTGTTGGACTTTGGGTGGCTTAGTTTTACTATTCCCACTCTAAATTATTTAGCCACAATGGGGAAAATGTTACACTTCAGGGTGTTGGATTTACTATTCTCACTCCAAACTTAGCCAGATTGTGAAAAGTATTTGACCTTGGTGGGAAGGATTTACTATTCCAACTTCAAACTTAACCACACAGGGGAAAGTGTTGGACTAAGGTTGGGGTAGATTTAGTATTCCCATGTCAGACTTAGCCACATTCGGGAACGTGTTGAACTTTAGGTAGGCGGGTGGATTTACTATTCTGACTCCATACTTAGCCACATTGAGGAACATTTCGTACTTTGGGAATCTTCAGAGGGAAAAGAGGGTTTGGTTTACTATATTCACTCCAAAATTTGCCACTTTATTCAAAGGGCCCCATTACGATGCCGGTCGGACGAGTCCGACCGGCATAGTGTCAGAAAAGGGACTGCCCGACAAGGAGTCGGCAGTCCCGCTTCCCAAATTACAGCCAAGCCGCAATAGTAAAAATACACTTTTTAAACATCCATGCATCGTGTGGCATGCGGTGCCTGCCACACAATGCATGGATGTTTGGGGCTGCACCACAGGTGCCCCGCAGGCCTCATAGCGGAGGCCGCAGGGGGACGGGAGCCCTGCTAGCAGCCCCCAATGTCCCTTTTTAACAGCCTCTCTATGGCAGTCGGACCACCATAGAAAGGCTGTCTGAAAGGGACATCATAATACCTACGGCGGTGTCTGAGAAGGCACTGCCCTATTATAACAGTCGGTCGGTCCCTCCTCATGCTGCATCCAACCGCCGCACATCATAATGCGGTGGTCGGACCGCAGCATTAGATGTCAGTAGGACTGCAACCAACAGGCCGTCGGTTACCATCCACCAACGTCATAATAAGGGTCAAAGTGTTGGATTCCCAATAACATTCTAAAATTTACAAATAAATAAGAAAAAATAAATAAATACAAAGTAATTTCAAAACTACACAATTCTACCCATCTTACAAATTATTTTAAGTAAAAAACTTATAGTTAAAAAATCTTAATATTTAACATTTAAAACTTTAATTAATATAAAAATAAAGATAAAACTAACAAAAGTCAATTAAATATCAAATTACATTTAAGCAAAACATGAAAAATATTTTTCATATTATAACTATTTAAAAAATAATATACACTTAATAAATTACATTTTTAAAAATATAAAAAAATTGAACATACTTTTTTTTAAACCTAATGTGCTATAATAGTTTTGAAAATGACCCAAAAAGTTTAAAACACTTCCCATTCATTTCCTTTACAAACCCTACAAACCACTCCTACAATTTTCGGTAACAAAATAATATACATAATACATGTAGACATTAAAATATTTTGCAATAAATTACTAACATAATAATCATAATAATAACAATAATAATAATGTCCACAAATATTTTTAATTTTACGGTATTTAAAAACTCAATATAAATGATGATTATATATTTTTTTACTATGTATCTAAATGCAATTCTTTTTTCTGGATGAACCAAATATGAACTCTGAACTACAATCCGAGTTTTAAAACTCAGGCCGAACCAGTGTTTGTTCTTGCTTATTGATTCTTAGATCAGAAATAATGATTCTCCAACCCTGGGATATGACCATGCACAATTTCCTCCAGAAGGAATTTTCACGGTGTGTTTCATGGTCATTCCAATTTTCACATGTTGATAATGGGGAAAACGAGCACATTGAAAGTGTGGTACAAGAGCCCACTATCTTATTCATTATTCTAACAAGTAAAACTCCCAGTGTGAAAGAAAAATTGCCCCAAGAAAAACACACCGGGCCTGATTCACAGAACTAACTTACGTCAAAAACGTAAAGTTTGTACTTTTTGGTATTCACAGAATACACTTACTCATTTTGGTATTCACAGAAGGCACTTACTCATTTCGGTATTCACAGAAGTTAGTAGTCCTAACTTTAGGACTCCTAAATGCCTTCTGTGAATACCGAAAGTCTTAAAGTTAGGATTTTTCTCAGTTTAGGAGTAGTAAAGTTAGGACTCCTAACTTTACTACTCCTAAACTGAGAAAAATCCTAACTTTAAGAGTTTCAGTATTCACAGAAGGCATTTAGGAGTCCTAAAGTTAGGAGTCCTAATTTTACTACTCCTAAACTGAGAAAAATCCTAACTTTAAGACTTTCGGTATTCACAGAAGGCATTTAGGAGTCCTAAAGTTAGGACTACTAACTTCTGGGAATACCGAAATGAGTAAGTGCCTTCTGTGAATACCAAAATGAGTAAGTGTATTCTGTGAATACCAAAAAGTACTAACTTTACGTTTTTGACGTAAGTTAGTTCTGTGAATCAGGCCCACCATGTGCAACAACGATTTTCCCATAAGATGAGCTTCTATTCCAGTATTTTGACACAGGTTAGAAATGAGTCTCTTGAGTCTTACAAGTTTCAAACATATGCTCAAAAAATAGCATTTTTGCTATTTTGTTATGTATTCAAAAGTAGTTCTACAGAAGTATTTTGAAGTCATGTGAGATGTGTGTATGTGACACACTGATGGGACCAATCGATGTAGGCCAAAATGTTTGTGACTACTCTTGGAATGGTTTCAGCACATTGCATTACCTGTGGGTGTACCAGTTTGAATTTACACCACAGTGTTTCTAACAAATGGTAATGGGTGCTAATTGTGATGGTGCTGGGGTTGGTGGTAGTAGGAATGATGGACTTGTTGGCACTGTTCGGAATCAACTGGTATTCATGATTCATTTAATTGTTTATTCCATTTTGATTCAAGTCCTATTTTGTGACACTCATTAGGAGCAAGCCTGCAGAACGTGCACAGGCCTATTGGCCTCTAAGTGAGCTTGAACTGTCTGCAACACTACTGTAACCTTAAGATCTTGAGCAATGATAATGTCACAAGTGTATGTCTCAAACTGTTGCTATGATGATTTCATAAATCAATGCCCATGAATAGCTAAAGGTCTTACTCTGATTAATGATTGGATAAATGATTGGAATACACCTCCTGGGAGGCAAGATGGCGGCCGACACGTCGGCTGTGTGAGCAAGCTCCTGTGCTGCCCCGACAAATCTCTCCCCCTGGCGATTTTCGAAAACCGCAAATGCAGCGGTGAGATGGAGTAAGGAGCACCCTGACCTCGAGACTTTGATGTAATGATTTGGCGGATGTGGATTTGGCACTCTCAGCTACCGGCGCCCTCGCGGCTTACTTCGCTGAGTCCTCTTTTCCGAGCTGCCGTTCAGGGAGTCCGGCTGCAGCAAAGTTCCTTGATGGCTCCGAAGGCAGCAGCAGGGAAAGGAGCGAAGACTCAGGGTGTTTCTACGGCTATCGAAACTCCGGGAAAACCTGAAGGAGAACTAGGAAAATCCCGAGCAGGAACTGTCAAAGTAGGCGGACGGCGGGGGGCTGGAGGCGTTGTAGAGAAAGCACTGGACAGACAAAGTGGAGGCGAATCCTCAACGCGACCAAAACACACTGTGTCAACGATGTTTAGAGCCCAGCAGCAGAGAGTAAAGGGCTTAGGGGAGACTAAATCTGGACCTGACCCTGCTGTGGTGATCTCTATGACAGCGATGGAATCCAGCGACATGATGATGACAAAGCCAGATATTGCCCCGATTTCTGCCGAAGGTGATATAATCGGGAGCAATAATACTGAGTCAGAGCACCACAGCCCGGTTGTTATTAGAGGATCTACTGGTGAGGAAAACATACATAACAACCAATCACTGATGGTAGAAGCAGAGTTTGATATAAATAATGAAATGGCTGGGACACTGAACCAATGCATTATGGGTAATGTAGTTTCTTCCAATACTACTCAAGGGGCTACATCGGCTACCTTAGCCTCAAATTCAAGGGATGTCTCACAGACTTTACAAGGATCTCTTCCACTGGAACTCGATTTGGCGACGCTCTGTACTATCAAAGAAGGGAAAGACGGTGATACCGGGGACACATTTTTTTCAATGTCTGATCCGTCTTCAGAGGATGAAGGTCCCGGGGGGGGTTGGGCGGAGGATGAAAGTGAGCTAAGTGATTCCGGACAAGAACTGGAAGAAGGATTTGGAGAAGAGGACATGCGAACTTCCCAAGAAATAACAACCGTCCGCAAAAAAAAATGGGATTCTATTGGCAGGGGGAAAGCCCCCACTCAAGAGGGATCAATGGTCTGGGATTATTCCTATTCCCCCAAACTGAGTGGCAATGGTGAAGTAGGTGGAGCACAAAATCAAAGTCAGAGTCAAAGGCAAAGTTTAGAAAAAACTGACGATATTACGCTGACCACAATTTATCAGACTATCTTAGCTCATAGAGAAGAGACCCGGGCGGAGAGCACGCGAATTCAAGGAGGATATCGAAAAGTTCAGAATGCGATCCGACGGGTCGCTAAAACATGTTCTGATTTTGCCGTCAGAATGGGAGAAGCGGAGTCGAGAATATCTGCTGTAGAGGATGAACTAGTGGCACAAAAAAATAGTATCCAATCTATGGATGCTCAAAAAACGGATATAACTTGGAAATTGATGGATTTAGAGAATCAGGCAAGGAGAAACAATCTCCGAATTTTGGGCATACCAGAAGGAGCAGAAGGGACGGATGTTTATCAATTTGTCGTTGAACTGTTCAGTGAAGCATTCCCGGATCTGAAGCAATGGGACTGGAAACAAGAACTACAGAGGGCTCATCGCTTTCCCTTTAAACAACCCAAGAGAAACAACCAGTCCGGTGACAAACCACGGGCTATCTTGATTTGCCTTCATAATTTCTTAGCTCGGGAAGCACTTTACGATCTGGCTAGACCAGATAGGAAGCGGAAAGGCAAAGGCTGTGACTTTTTCGTAAGACCCGATTATTGTCATGGGACTGTAAAAAAAGATGGCAACTCCATCAGTTAATCCCTTGCTTTCAAGAAAAAGGAGCTCAAGTGTACCTGCTCAATCCTGCAAAGTTAAAAGTGATAGCTAATGGGTCAATCAAATTTTTTACGTCTGAAATTCTTGCAAAAGAATTTCTCTCTACTTTGCAGGGGAGCAAGATGGCTGGCCAGGGTCAATGATACAGGGATGTACTTAGAAGGATGTTCCTAGGAACTTGTATGGCCTTTTTGGGGGGGCTTTGTGTTCAGGGGAGCGGGAGGGGATGTAGCTTGCTCTTCATCACTGAGGGCCTTTGGCCCTTACGCCTCATAAGGTGGGTGTTTGGGGAGGAGGGAAGGTGAGGGTGAGGGGTGGGGGTTTAGGGGGAGAGAGGGGGGGTAATGTGTTTTGTTTTCTCCAACATATTTTTGGGATAATTACTAGAAGGATTTGGTCTAGAGAAATTGAAATTATGGTCTTGATAGAGCAAAAGCTGGGTGCTTTGTACGTTCCGGGTGTAGTTGGGGTTTTTGAATTTTTTAAGTTTAGCAAGGATGGGTAGTCTACGCATTTGTTCACTTAATATTTGTGGGCTCAATGATAGAAGGAAGCGGGCAGTGCTGGCAAAACTACTGCGATATATGCATGTAGATATCCTCTGTCTTCAGGAGACTCATGTACAATGGAACAATCGTCGGTGGCTGGGGGAAGTTGGCCTTGAGCTGCTTTATTGTACTCGGCAGAGCATAAATATTAAGGGGGTTGCAATCCTGGCCAGGCATGGTTTATGCTCATATAAACGGGTTAAGGCAGACAATTTGGGTCGGTGGGTAATTGCTGAAGTGAAAATGAATAATTTAGCTTTGACCCTGTGCTCCTTGTATGGGACTAACTTAGATGACCCTGAAGTGCTTAATTTTTTAAGTGTTGAACTTGCTTTATGGTCAGGCCCTCTAGTATTGTGTGGGGATTTTAATATTCATTTAAATAGTCAATTTGATATTGGCGGGCCCTCTCTATATCAAGGTAAAAAAAACAGAGTTTTTAAAGCGCTTCAAGGATTGGTATTAGAGCATGGGCTGGTAGATTGCTGGCATAAAATGAACCCATCTGAGCCGGGGTTTACTTACTTTTCTGCCCCACATAATAAGTCTGTACGGCTAGATTACTTTTTTCTATCACCACAACTGGCTGATATTAGTAGCATGGAGATTTTTCCACGTGTGATTTCTGATCATAATCCGCTGATAATAGATTTCCCAATGCAGGGGATTAGGAAGGCTCAGAAGGCCTGGACTTTTGAAAGGAAACTTTTGCTTGACGAGCATTACTGTTCTCATATGCGTAGATGGATAAGGGAGTTTTTTGCCATTAATCGGAACTCAGCATCTATCTGCATGGTTTGGGATGCATTTAAGGCGGCTGTTCGAGGGGAAACCCTGAGCTTTTCTATAGCACGTCAAAAATTAATATCTGAAGAAATCGATAATTGGGTAAAG
This sequence comes from Calotriton arnoldi, assembly GCA_963921515.1. Classification (NCBI taxonomy): domain Eukaryota; kingdom Metazoa; phylum Chordata; class Amphibia; order Caudata; family Salamandridae; genus Calotriton; species Calotriton arnoldi. The sequence continues at coordinate 14,212 of CAWUFW010009402.1, read as the reverse complement.
CAATTAAGGAAAGAAGAATGCGAATTAGTAAATAATATTCGGGCGGGGGTAGGTATTGAGGATACCCTGCAGAAAATTGCTATTTGTAAATCTAAAATTAATCGGCATTTCAGTACAGAAGTTGCAATCAAATATACACAGCAGAGGGCGGAGGCATACGAACTGGGTGAAAATACTGGTAGAGTGTTGGCAAAAAGAACTCAGCAACGAGAAGTTGCCAATCGAATCTCTAAAATACAAGACGTGGATGGAAAAATTAATGATACTCCGGCTGGAATCCTAAAAGTTTTTCAAAACTTTTATAAGCGACTATATAGTCAGGATCCTTTGGGTACCGCTGAGATAAGGAATGACTACTCGGGAGAATTCTTAGGGGAAGAAACAGTAAAGATAACTCAGGATCAAAACACCGCATTAGAAACTCAATTTACGTGGGATGAGATTGAGCTGGCTTTAACATCCTTGGCGGCAGGAAAAGCAACGGGTCCTGATGGTATCCCGCTGGAGTTTTACAAAACTTTCCGGCAGGAGCTTAAGCATGATATTACAATTTTATTGGAACACGCACGTAATGACCATCAAATTCCAGATTCTTGGTCTAAGACCACTATTATCATCTTTAAGAAAAAAATGAAGCCTGAACTAAACCCTGCTTCCTATAGACCCATTACACTGATTAATGCCGATAGTAAAATCTATTCGAAATTTTTGGCAGTTAGGTTAGGAAAAATAATCACCCCTCTGGTTTCTCTACACCAACATGGATTTATTCCAGGAAGGGATACCTCGGACCATGTCCGACGAGTTATAACCTTTCTTGATTGGGCACACGCCACGGGGTCACCGCTGGGAGTTCTCCTTTTAGATGCCGAAAAAGCATTCGATAGGGTCTCCTGGCGGTTCCTCTGGTCTGTTTTGCAGTGGAAAGGGGTCGGCATGGGCTTTATACAAGCAGCTAAGGTAATGTATTTACATCCTGAGGCGAAGATTCGGATTACGGGTCAGGAATCAGAATCATTTTCTATCAATAGAGGTACAAGACAGGGGTGTCCTTGCTCGCCCCTGTTATTTGCTTTGTATATTGATCCTTTTTTAAAGAAACTAGAGAGTAATATACATATTAAGCCAATTAAAATCGAAGAAACAGAGTATAGAGCACTGGCCTATGCTGATGATATTTTGGTTTTGATGAGTGATATAATATCAGCTTTCCCAGCTGTTAAGGCTTTAGCTGGTCAGTTTGGAGTTTCTTCTGGTTATAAGCTAAACATTGAGAAGACCCAAATTTTATGTTCTGGTATGACCTACCCTCATGATTTTCCAGTTGTTACGGAAGCTACTTATTTGGGTATCACAATTACTATGCAGATTGATAAAATTCCCGATCTAAATATTAATCCAATAATTGACTCCACCAACAAACAACTTGAGAGGTTGGATCATTTACATCTATCTTTGATTGGGAGGAGTAATGTGTTAAAAATGCTGATTTTACCCAAGTTTTTGTATATATTTAGGACAATACCTCTTGAGTTCTCGTCTTCTCACTTCACAAAGATTGGAAGGGTATGTTCAAGGTTTTTATGGGGCTATCGGAGGTCTAGAAGAGCAGCCAAATGGCTGATTCTACCAAAATGTAAAGGAGGTCTAGCTATACCTAATTTTTTATTTTATTATTGGGCTGCAATGCTTCAACATATGGCTATCTTATTTGTTGGCTCCAAAGCCGATATACCATTGGCAAATCGCCCATCTATCTATGAACTAGGGCTAGGGAATCAAGTCAACTGCTGTTTTGTGTCGATTTTCGAACCCAGCTATTATAAAAAGACACGATTTAAAATTGTGAGAGCCGCATTTAAGGTGTGGAAACAAATCCAGCGTAAATTTATGATTCCGAATCTTAATGCTTATTCCCCATTGGAGACTACGCTATCATTACCACCAATCTTTCGGGATCAGATCACATCTCAATGGGGGAAAAAGGGTATCCAAGTAATGGGGGATATTTTTTGTAAAGGACAGATTATATCCTATGCTACTCTGCAAGAACAGTATGGGTTGAAAAGAGGGGATTTTTTAAAATATTTACAAATCCGGAGCTTTCTGGGGGGTGAAAACTATAGATTAGCTTATGATTTTGATAAAATACCCCTGGTAGAATTATTGCAAAAAAAAAGTCGGTTAGGTAAGATATATGCTATTTTTCTTAACTCATGTCCAGACGATTTGACAGTTCAGTCGGAAAAGTGGGCTAGGAAGGTGGGGGGGACTGAGACTGAGATTGATATTGAATACTCTTTGTCATTAGCAGATGAGATCTTGATTACGGGGAACTTAAAGAGTCAACATTTCATGACAATTTTTGACTTATATTATACTCCTGCGAGGATTGCTAAATGGGGGGGCACAAGGGGAGTAAAATGTAGTAGGTGTGATTTACATGCAGCAGATACGTTACATATGTTCTATTCATGCCCAAAATTAACAGATTTTATTTATGGTATTGAAAGATTTCTTTCTTTGATCTTAGGGTTTTCAGTTTCAATCACTTCTACCCTCTTTATTTTTGGTGTAGGTAATGGTAGTACAAATAATTGGCCAAGCGCAGTGTCGGAGTTTGTGTTTATTGCTATGGCCATCGCCCGCCTATGTATAACTTCCCAATGGATTAATATTGATCCTCCGACCTTCACAAATTGGCGGGCACGCTTATTTGCAGCATATAATATTGAGTCTTCAATTTATAAATTAAAAGGGCGGAGGAAAAAAAAGAGGGGGCAATGTTTATGGGCACCAATCTCGGACGTTTTGGATGAATAATTGGGTTGTGTACGGTTATAATTTGATTACTTGATTTCACTGTGCTCTATGTATGTATAATTATGGTGTTTGTGAGAAAACAAAACAATAAAAAAATTAAAAAAAAAAAAGAAAAAAAAAAAGGAATACACCTCCTGTTTCACAGAGCAACTGGCTCTCATTAGCTGTGTATCATTTGTGCAATATGTGTTGTAATCTATAAAACCTCATGTTAACTTCTGTAAATTGAGCAAGACCGCTTCAGTACTTAAACCCTCGCAGCTGTTGAATGATAAAGCTACACTTAGAATCTGACTGCTGTGTGTCTTTATTACTTTAAGATTCCACAGTTTTGGCACAATGCATTACTTATACAGTGAAAAACGTGAACAGCACAAATGCCTTACTCAATAATATGAGTGCAGTGTTCACACAGTGATCAAGAAACAATAGCAGCTCATTGTAGACATGCAAAAAAAGAGATTACAAACATTTAAAAATTGCAAACATCTATTCTCTGTAAAAATTGTTTTTAAAACTCTTTTTATTAAACTTGCTCATCATACATCGATAAATTAAACAGTCTGTAGTGGATACAGAGACAGTCACATTGTGCTATCTACATTTGACCGATTTACAGTGTTACATCACAGTCGGGTGATTCGTTTATAGTTACATCTTTAAATAGCCGATAGTCAATGTATTTATCATTTACACTACAATAGATCTACTTAAGGGCCCAGCACCCTTCGTGTAGTTGTCCTCATCCCAAGTCCAGTGCACTATATGCTTGCCATGGGCTCCATATTTTTCCCATTTTTTAATGCACCCCCTACTGCGATAAACTATTTCTTCCGCCCTCTGGCACCAGTCTAGATCCTTCTTCCAGTCAGACACTCCTGGTATGTGCCTCGATTCCCATTTCCTTGCAATATTCCTTTCAGATACCCCCCGCGACTAATGCCAACCATATTCGAACATGTCTGGGCCAGTCTTCTTCCCCTTGTATCAACAGCAGCAACCCTTTTGCCTCAAGCGGGACCTCCACTGAGAGTACCCGTGACATGGTTGCAGTTACTGCCTCCCAATATCCGCGAATCAGCGGACATTTCCAGAGGATGTGGAAAAAGGAGCCCTCCTGCCCACACCCCCTCAGACTCAGAAGGTCTCGAGCCCTTCCCATTTTGTGTATTAGACTGTGAGAATATAATGTTCTGTGGGGAATCTTAGGCTGTATTAATCTAAATCGTGCGCGGATCACTATTTCTCTGGGACCCTGAAGGGCTTCCGTCCATTCCTCATCTGCAATGCCACCTAGGTCATCAGTCCACTTCATCCTCAGAGGTCCCAGTGGGTCCGGTGAGTTGTTTAGCACCTTTTAATATATCACTGAGACTCCCTGTTTTTGGATAGGGTCTATTAGTACATGGTCTTCCAGGGGGGAGGAGTAGGGGAGAATGCTTCCCTCCTGGATGTGCACCCTGAGTGCGTGACCCAGCCTATAATCATGAAGTATCTGAGAAATTGCCAGATCAAACTCTTACTTTAGGGACTCCAAGGAAATGAAGGCTCCACTTCTCCACACATCCCCCAAATGCTCAATGCCTATTTTCGCCCATCCAGAGAAGCCAGTCAAGTTCAAGACTTCTGTCAATCTATCACAATACAAGAGGGGAGTCATAGCTGTCAATATATCACAGCTTCCTACATGGGTCTCAGCTTCTGTCTAGCACTGGACCACAGCGGCCGTGTGAATGGGAAGAGTCCCTTTTTTCTTCCGGTTGTACAAAATGGCTTCGTAGTTTTTACCTGGCATTGCCTCTCTATCAACGCTATGGGTAGGTTCATCCCAGTCAGAGTACACCCACTAATTGATCACAAGCATCTGTGAGGCCCAATGATATAATTTAATGTTTGGGACCGCTAGACTCCCATCATAGATTCCTCTCTGCAGCTTCTTTAAGGCAATCCGTAGGGTACCTCCGCTCCATAGCGGCATCTGGAGATCTTGATCTATTTGGCTAAAGAAGGTCAGGGGGACAGGGTAGGGCATGTTTTGTAACACATACAGGAGTCTTGGGAGGGATATCATCTTGTATAGGGCAGCCCTTCCTATTAAAGTTAAAGGGAGGGTCCACCAATGCGCCACATATGACCTGACTCGTTCTATTTGAGTAGCAAGATTACTTTTCAGAAACAACGGTTGATCCCTAGTCACAAAGATGCCCAGGTATTTTAAGCCCACCAGTTCGAAAATGTATAGAATATGAGCCATTGAATAGTATGGCATTGATACATATAGTATGATTTCATAGGCGTATAGAGAAATACGTTCTTCCCAACCGTCGCTTAAGCGGATTCCCCATATCATCGGGTCGGCCCTGATCCAGGCTGCCAGCGGCTCCAGTGCAAGGGCAAATATAAGGGGAGACAGCAGACATCCCTGCCTGGTGCCTCATCCGATTGGGAAGGGTGCCGATAATGCTCCATTCATCCTTACTCTTGCCAACGGGTCTTTATATAGCAGCTTTACCCAGGTACAGAACTTTGGCCCAAAGCCCAGTCTAGCCAGAACAGCAAATCAGTATGGCCATTCAATACTGTTGAATGCCATAGAGGCATCCAGTGCCATCAGTGCTGTTTGTGCCATATGTGGTTGGGCCGTTGTGTGTAGCGCTCCATATTGCCTCCTCAAGTTGTGGCGAGTGCTTCTGCCTGGCATGAACCCTGAATGATCAATATGAATAAGTGAAGATAGAGCTGACGTCAGCCTTGCTGCCAGTACTTTAGCAAGTACTTTTTGCCTCCATATTAAGCAGGGAAATAGGCCTATATGAGTTACACTCTTCAGAAGGCTTGCCTGATTTGTGAAAAACTACAATAGTGGCTGCGCGCTGGTCGACTGGCAACCGTCCTGACTCTCTTGCTGTCTCAAACATTTCCAGCATTGGCCTGGTCACTGTCTCAGTCATGCTTTTAAAAAGTTCAACCGGCAAACCATTCAGTCTCGCCGCTTTCCCTGATTGTAGAGCATGGTGGGCCCCTGATATCTCTTCCGCTGTCAGATCTGCCTCCAGGTCCTCCACCGCCTCAGTGGGAAGCGTCCGGAGGGTGAAATCTTTTAAGAATTCATCACAGTCTGTTCCTGTTCTAGTGCTGGCCTGTGTGTATAGGGTAGTGGAGTAAACGGCAAACGTACTGGCTATGTCAGCATTTGTGGTCCGCAGGGCCCCAGTTTCGTCTCTAATTCCGACCACCCATGGCCAATCTCTATCTCTCTTTTCTAGCCAGGCCAGGAGTTTGGCCGCCGTATCCCCCACATCATAGAGGCGACATTGGGTCACCAGGGTATGGGATCTCGCTGCGCTCTCGGCTAGGGATCTCAGCTCCTGTTGGCGCAGTCATAGCCTATGTCGTGTTTCCGAGCCTCCACCCCTCACTACCTCATTTTCTAGGGCCAAAATGTCCCTCTCAATATCTTTGCCCTCCTGTACGGTCTCTCTCTTCCCCTTATCACGGTCTTAAATACTTCCCACAATATGATTGGGGATGATAATGAGCCCTGATTCTCCTCAAAGTACTGTTGTGCTGCCGTACATAGTTTATCTCTTAATTACTCATCTTGAAGATGCCTGGGATCTAGTCTTGGAAAGGTCAATTGGTTAATATATGGACCCACAATGGTGACTCCTATTGGGGAATGATCTGATATCCCTCTGGCATAATGGTTAGCATCCATGAAGGAGCCTTCTCGAGCCTGAGGGGCAAATAGGTAGTCCAGACGTGACATGGAGCCATGAGTGGCAGAGAAGAATGTATATTGGGTGTAACTGGGATTGTGGAGTCTCCACAGGCCCACCATTCCCATTGCAACACAAATGCTCGCCGAGCCCCTTCAGCCGGGCGATTCTAAACCACCCCCAATCGATCCTGGACTGGGAGCATCACCACGTTCATGTCTCCCCCCACTAGCAGTGTGCCTGTTGGGAGTTGTAACAGAAGCAATCCTTACCTTGGGAGGACCTCTGCATGTTGCCTGGGTGGGATATACACGGAGCAGAGATTCAGAATAGTGCCTTCCCAGGTACCCGATATGGCCCTATAGCAGCCCTGTGTGTCACAGTATATCTTGGAGACCACGTACGGTACTGAGGATTTTACTAGGATTTCCACCCCTCATGCATCCGTGGAGTTGCCTGCATGTATAAGGAGTTTGTACCCAAAGCGGTCTAGTGCTTTTTAGTGATTGCCCCTCAGATGTGTCTCCTGAAGCATCACAAAATCTAGGGCTTAATGTGCTCTAGGAGCAGGGTTCGCTTAATCTTATTTCCCAGCCCATTCATATTCCATGACCAAATACGAATGTGATTAGGTTTACCTGTCTGTGACGGTACTTTCTGGTTCCTGGACATCAAACTGACCACTCATTATTAGTGACCTCCCTGCACCCGCCATTTCAAACCTCTGATTTAGATGAGCATAACATGGTAATTGTCCAAACTTCCCCAAGCCCCCTCCCTGCCACCCTGCATAGTGAGCTATCTAACTTCCACCTCCCCAACCTGCAGAGCGCCTGTCGCCCAAACTTGTACATAAAACTGTGGGGGGGGCACTACCTCCGCCGCCAATATATACACATTAAGCTTTATTAAACAGTATTCACCCCCATCCATCGAGTCTTCATCGCTGCACTTACTTTAGAGCAGGTGTATCACTCCCACATTTTTCCAATCAGATAGGCCGGGTATGAGCAACAACTTGCCAGGTCATCCCGGGCACGCATCACCCTCCCTTCGGATAGGACCTTCCAGGACCAACCCCTGGCACCAAATCAATAGTTACACATTCACTGTCAAGCTGGATTGCCCTCAAGGATCACCGGGGCTGATGGGTACTCCAAGTTCTGCACATCTGCATTCTCTCCTGTTGCGGTGTCATTCTTTTTTTGTCGTTTGCGTTCTACTTTACTCCAGCCCTCCAGCCAGTCCCATGCATCCTCTGGAGACATGAAGAGATGCGACTACCCCCCATGATTACTCTTAATTTGGCTGGATATAGCATCATATACAGAGGGGCCGATTCCGATTCGGGCCGGAAAAAATACCGACCGACTCGGTACGGGAATTTAGTCCGACCGACTCGGACCGGCGCCGTACGACCCGGGTAGTACGATGAAATGCATGTAAAATCCGACCGACTCGGACGGAATACAAATTGACCGACCGAGCCGGACGTAAACAAGCCATCCGGCCGGGAAATCACGCGAAACGAACCGACCGACACGCACCCGGATTGAACCCGAACGAAACGTACCCACGAACTCCGACCCGCGTAGTACGATGCTGTGCGTGCAAAACACGACCGACTCGCCCGGAGCACAAGCCGTACGACCGACACACATACAAAACCCAGCCGAAGCAACCCAATACTCCGCGACCGACTCGTACGCCGCATATGAAACCTAGCTGACACACAGCGGGAACGAGTCGGACAAGATCGCACCAGACAACTGCAGCGTCCTACTCGGACACGAGAACGACTCCTACATGCACCAAAAACACCAAGGAATTTTTTTTTTAAAAAAGGGCCAAACAAGCAACCACAAAGCCAATAAATACAGGGAGGAAAAAAAAAATGGAACTAGGACACACCTCCAACTCCACCTACATAAAGGCCACAAATCCCTACCATGATCCTTTGCAAATTCCACTGACCTTCCAGCACAGAACACCATCACACAGCAACCACAGACACACTCACAGCTCATACATCACACAAGCCACACACCATTACCACACCTACAAATAGCACCCTCGCACACACCCAGCTAAACCTACACTCACACCCCCCCACTTGCACACACACACATCAATCACCACCACAACCCATCACCATGCCCCTAAAGAAGAATCATAAGTTCCTAGACAGTGAATTGGAAGTCATGGTAGATGAGATCCTCAGGGTAGAGCCACAGTTGTTTGGTACATTGGTATAACAGACCCCCATGTCGCAGAAAACCAAGATGTGGGCGAGGATTGTCGACAGGGTGAACGCACAATCACCATGTTTGCGCACAAAGGAAGACATCCAGAACAGGTGGTATGATGTGCGCAGGAGGGTCCGGGACCTACTCAAAAGGACTACCTCCTCAGCCAGCACACCGGCAGTGGCCCTCCTGCAAAACCAGTATACCTCAGGCCCTGGGAGGAGAAGGTGCGGGCCATCCTACCACCAGTGAGCGTATACGGACTAACAGACATCCCAGAGCCTGGTGAGTACACAACTAATATACACAATATGGTGTGACAACACACACACATCACAGTCAAGTGGATAGGCAAACCATGCACCCTTAGCAAATACACAGCAACCAAAAGATATTCATCCCAAGATGTGAATGCTAGTCAGACAAACACAATACCTGCCATCTCATAGTGATATGTAACTGTGTCATGACATGTACAAACCTAACAACAAATACAGCAAGGCAGTGGCACAAATAGAACCAACAAACACTCCCAGATATTTACCCACCACTAGAACACCACCTCACAGGGAAGCTCACTGAAAGGAAGGAATTCTGTGTATGCTGGTGAAGTCAGTGTAGCCAATAGCATGATGGGAGTGGTAGTCACAGATATTGGTCACACCCACAATTGGCCCATCAACACCACTCTGAACCATGCTCACATCACAGGGAGTGGAAAACAACTGACAAGATGGCTGACACTGGGTACTGCTGTGGGGAGCACAAGGCCCTGATGGGAACTGGGCACCAACAAACAACAGGACCACACTGTCAGCCATCTTGCCATTGCTGTCACACTCACACACAGTGAAGTCCACTCAAAAGGAAGGAAGTATGGGCATGCTGGGAAGGGGGTGTAGGCAATAGCATGATGGGAGTTGTAGGCACAGATATTGGTCAGCCTCACAATTGGCCCATCAACACCACTCTGAACCATGCTCACATCACAGGGAGTGGAAAACAACTGACAAGATGGCTGACACTGGGTACTGCTGGGGGAGCACAAGGCCCTGCTGGGAACTGTGCAACAACCAACAGCAGGACACCACTGACTGACATCCTGAAAGACAACTTGCACTCCCTGCAATGGAAGCACGTTCCATGGTGGGATATCTGGCTGGGTGGGAAGGAGGATACACAGCACTGACCATAGTTACAAGCACCTCCCCTCACACACCCCCTCAACACTAACTCCACATAACCCACCTGGGAGAATGCAATGCCTCACATCCTAACTGAAGATCCCACAAAGAACCACCACCCTGGGTTATGCTGTGTGAAGCACAGGGACACTCTTGGGACTTGTAGCCAAACAACTGCCAGGACAACACTCCCAGCCATCCTGTCAGCACAGGCACCCCACCCCACAGGGAAGCAGAGTCAAAAGGAAGGAAGGATGGGCATGCTGGGAAGGGGGGTGGAGGCAATAGCATGATGGGAGTGGTAGTCACAGATATTGGTCAGCCTCACAATTGGCCCATCAACACCACCCTGAACCATGCTCACATCTCAGGGAGTGGAAAAGGGCTCACAAGATGGCTGACACTGGGTACTGCAGGGGGGAGCACAAGGCCCTGCTGGGAACTGTGCAACAACCAACAGCAGGACACCACTGACTGACATCCTGAAAGACAACTTGCACTCCCTGCAATGGAAGCACGTTCCATGGTGGGATATCTGGCTGGGTGGGAAGGAGGACTCACAGCACTGACCATAGTTACAAGCACCTCCCCTCACACACACCCTCAACACTAACTCCACATAACCCACTTGGGAGAATGCAATGCCTCACATCCTAACTGAAGATCCCACAAAGAACCACCACCCTGGGTTATGCTGTGTGAAGCACAGGGACACTCTAGGGACTTGTAGCCAAACAACTGCCAGGACAACACTCCCAGCCATCCTGTCAGCACAGGCACCCCACCCCACAGGGAAGCAGAGTCAAAAGGAAGAAAGGATGGGCATGCTGGGAAGGGGGTTTAGGCAATAGCATGATGGGAGTGGTAGTCACAGATATTGGTCAGCCTCACAATCGGCCCATCAACACCACCCTGAACCATGCTCACATCACAGGGAGTGGAAAAGGACTCACAAGATGGCTGACACTGGGTACTGCTGGGGGAGCACAAGGCCCTGCTGGGAACTGTGCAACAACCAACAGCAGGACACCACTGACTGACATCCTGAAAGACAACTTGCACTCCCTGCAATGGAAGCACGCTTCATGGTGGGATAACTGGGCTGGGTGGAGAAGGAGGCCCGGATGGCAAGCAAATACCACCAATGCTGGTCATGCACACACCTCAACATTCACATTGACATGCCACAGGATGGCAGGACAATGTGCTACACCAATATCACTCTCTGACTGTCACAATTTAGGAGAATGCAATGTCCAGGCCCACATCCAGAGGTACAGTCACAACTGTCAGGTGTTTGAACAATTGATGCCAGTAGAAACATAACATACAATCTGTGTCTCTCCCCAAAACAGGTGATGATGGGGACACAGCAGCAGACGAGGAGGAGTCCCTGTCCCAGGCTCCGGGGAACACTGAGCTCACTGGTGTGGATCAGCCTCTGCACTCCTCGGATGGCGAAGAACCAGCTGGACCCTCCGGTGTGAGTCATCATGCAGCACCAGCAGGACCAACATCTGCACCCCTGCACCCACCCCTCCAACAACTGCCAACACACAGGCCACCCCTGCCAACACAGACAGACCAAGAACCACAGATGACAACAGCGCAGGGACCCAGACCCAAACTGGAGCTGGTGACAACGAGCCCAGGAACAACACCCAAGTGGGCCCACGGTCACCTGTGCGTGCCACCGCAGGTCCTGCACATGTCGCCAGGGGTGGTGGGAGGGGTGGTAGACATAGGTCGCTCTTTGCAGAGGGGTCTGGACTGCATGATGACCCACAACTGGCACGCATCGCGGATGCGTACCAGACTAGCACCGGAGAGGTCAGCCAGGTAGTGGGGATCCTCAAAGACATACAACAGCAGCAGGCTGCCCATCATGCCCGCTTAAACTCCCACATGCCCCGTGTCGAGACACACATGTCACATGTTGAGACACACATGTCTGGCATGGAGTCCAAGTGGGACACATTGGAACAACTGACAGCGGTGCATAGGGACATACTGACATGCCTCCGCCAGATCAGCACCAACATGGCCTCACCTCCCTGTATGCCCACAACATCTGCTGCTGAAACAACTGCAAATGCCACAGGGAGGGAGGAGGACTCTGGCAAAGAGTCCCCTGCACCGCCGCAGCCTGCACCTGAGGGTCCCCCCCCAAGAAGAGGGGCCGTCCGAGGAGGCCAAACTGAGAGGACGATGGCCATCTACATCCCCCAGGAAGCCAACACCTGTTCTGGAACTTTTCCTCTGTGTGCAAACTGCACGCCCTGTCGAAGCCAACCCAACTCTCCCACATGACATGGGGAGCTATAGTTGGCCAAATTTATCAGATGACTGTGGACTTTACTCTGGACATTTCAGCTACCAAGACTTCCGAATCACATGGGAACTTTGGATTCCAATTTCTATGTACAGCACCCACCATCCTGTGCACCATCCTCACACCTGTATGTAAATAAACTCACCAATACACCATATCTGCCTCTGTTGTGATTCCAACGTGCTCTCTGTCATGGAGATGGTGATCAGAAAAATTACACTGTGCATGCTAACTGCTACAGCAAGTCCAACACCGTCATGTCAGTCATGGCGACGTGACACATATGAGGGAGACACACCACTAGGGCCACACAACACATACACACCAGGGCCATCAGACTCATCACCTATACTGATGTTGCAACTAAATACAGTGGAATGCACAGACACGCCACCTATTCACAGTCTGTGTCAACTAGACTACAGGTGCAGTAAGCAAATGTCAGTCAGATGTGTGACTACAGACAACGCACATCCTAAAGTGAAGCACAGGTTTATTACACATTTGCAACATGTTGTTTCCACTACAAATGCTAGCTAATCCAACCTGGCTGTGGCCACAAAGTCAAAAAGTGCAGAAGATAGAAAGTCCAGGGGTGTGTGGCACATCACCTGTAGGGAAACGACTGCTTCCACCTTGGAAGTTGAATAATGGATTCGTGGGATCCAAGTTGATCAAACAACTCCGGCAGCACCCTGTGAAGGACAGACATGACACACAGTCAAAACCACTGAAGAACAGCACAGAACGGCAATACTCATGTCTAATACATGTCACGAGATAACTACACAAAACCAAGTTAGCATGTCAACACTGTTGGGCAGTACAGACCACCTGCAAGGACACATCGCTGCACGCATCCAGTCAAGTAGCACATGGCCACACTCAAACAGCACCAGAGCACCACACACACATATCATGCAAACTCAAATCATTGACATTACAACCCTCTGGAGACTCACATTCAGCTGAAGAAGTTGGTGATGAGCTGTGTGCGGACATCACCATCATCATCATCTTCACTGGCATAGTGACCCAGGCCAGGATCTTCCACAGGTGGCGGACGTTGGCCATCGTCATCCAGGATGAGAGGCAACTCCTTCCGCACTGCCAGGTTGTGTAGCATGCAGCAGACGATGACAATCTTGCACACCTTTGCTGGGGCATATGGGAGGGCCCCTCCTGTCTTGTCCAGGCAGCGGAAGTGGCTCTTCAGGAGACCAAAGGTCCGCTCAATCACCCTCCTCGTCCGACCATGTGCCTCATTGTAGCGCATCTGGGCTGGTGTCACATGGTTCCTGAGGGGTGTCAGCAACCACGGCATGTTGGGGTATCCCGAGTCACCTACAGACAGACAATTGCACATTAGCCGATTTGAAAATGTGTGCGGAAAACAACATAGCAGAACACACACAATGGTACAAAGTCAGTACACACCAACAAGCCAGGCACGCTGGTTCGGCATCTGTGACATCATCCTCGGGATGCAACTACTCCTCATCACGTAGGCATCGTGTGCCGAATCGGGGAAATGGGCACACACATGTGTGATGGTCATATCTGCAAGACATACCACCAGAGCATTGATCGAATGGTAATGTTTACGGTTCCGGTATGCCTGCTCATGTGCCTGTGGTGGTATCAAAGCCACATGTGTCCCATCAATGGAGCCAATTACATGTGGCATCCTCCCCAGGGCATAGAAGTCACTCTTGACGTCAGTGAGTCGTTGACGTGTTGGGAAATAGATGTACTGGTTCAGGTATCTCAACATTGCCCCAAAACATTGCATAGCACACGGCTGAACATAGTCTGTGACATCCCACCGGCAGTCGCCACAGTGTGTTGAAAGGTACCGGTGGCAAAGAAGTGTAGGGCTGCCATCACCTTCACCTTGGGGGTCAGCGC